>CM038680.1:281470230-282199313 GCA_021605205.1 Aegilops longissima
CGAACCGAGCTGACATCTTTAAGATGGCATTGCGATAATCTGCCATCTTTGGATCTTTGGCATCAAAGTCTCCATTAATTTGGGATATTGCGAGGTTTGAGTCCCCGCACCTCCACGGCATTGTATGCCCATTAATCTGACCATCCAAGAGGCCATGTAGCAAGGCCTCGTATTGATTGCGTTGTTGGAGTCTATGTATAATATTTGGAGTACATCTTTGGGCGATATCTCCCGTGGGGGCGTTGTCTGACGCCGCCTAGCCCCACCAACATTTTGGAGCCATCAAAGTGCATAACCTAGTTGGAATACGCACCATACTCTTTAGGGAGTTCGGCCTCTGTCCATTAAACAGAAAGTCAGCGATGCCAGGATTTGATGGCTCGACATGGTTTGTACGTGATGTCGAATGGAAGGAGCTCAATGGCCCATTTGGAAATCCGGCCCATGGCATCCCGGTTGTTTATTATATCGTTGAGGGGCACTTTAGAAGCCACCATGATAGAACACTCCTGAAAGTAGTGTCGCAACTTTCGAGATGCCATGAAGACTGCATATGCTATCTTTTGATAGTGAGGGTACCGGGATTTGCATGGTGTGAGGACGGTGGATATGTAGTATACCGGCTTTTGGAGCGGAAATTTGTGTCCGTCCTGTTCTCTTCGATGTTCTAGTATGGCGCTCACTACGGTGTGTTGCCGATATATATAGGAGCATTGGTTCGCGGCGTTTAAGCCTTGGCTAGGATTGGGTTGCTTGCGGAAGGGCTTTTATTTCTTCGATCCGGCTGTCGCTTGGCGTCTGTCCCTCGAAGTTATCGATGCGCCGTAGAAGGCGATAAAGAATTGAGCGCCTTTTCCCCAACTTGGAGATAAGCGGATTAAAGCACCACGCACCCAGAGTTTGGACCTGTTTAGGATTACATTGGCGTAGCCAATTTAATGAAACTTAGTTTGGCTGGATTTGCTTCAATTCCTCTATTGGAAGCGATGAAGCTCATTAGTTTTCCTTGAGGGCCTTGCATGAGCGCCTTTTTTCGGGTAAAGCTTGATGTCATATGTGCGGAGGTTGTCGAATGTGAGGCGCTTAAATCGTCTATTAGTGTTTCGACGTGTCTAGTTTGATAATGACGTCGTCCACGTGACCTCCAACATCTTGTTGATCTATTTCTCGAGGCATGTTTGGATCATGCGCTGGTAGGTTCATGGCGTTCTTGACCCGAAAGGCATGGTGTTGAAGCAAAGCGGCCCGTATGGTGTAATGAATCTTTGCGGCTTGATCGGACTCCTTCATTTTGATTTGATGGTATCCGGAATATGTGTCAAGGAAGCACAGCGAGTCGTATCCTGTAGTGCGTCAATGATTTGATCAATGCAAGGAAGGGGGAAGGGATCCTTAGGGCAAGCCTTGTTAAGGTCTTTGAAATCGACACATAGGCGCCAGGATTTATCCTTCTTTGGTACCATTACCAAGATTGCCAGCCAGTCCGGATGTTTATTATCTCTGATGAATCCGGCCTCGATGAGTTTGGCTAGCTCTTCCCCCATGGCTTGTCGTTTGCGTTCGGAAAAGCGCCGCAGTGTTTGTTTGATCGGCTTATATCCCCTTAGTATGTTGAGGCTGTGTTCGGCCAACTCGCGCGGGATTCCTGGCATATCTGAGGGGTTCCAGGAGAATATATCTCAGTTTTCGCGCAAGAAATCTCGTAGTGCAGCGTCGACTGTGGGGCTGAGTTGCGCTCCGATAGATGCTGTCTTCTTCGGGTCTGTTGGACGGACCTGAAATTTGACTATTTCTTCTACTCGCTTGAAGGAGGTGGAGTGTAGTGCGGTTAATTCTTCGGCCGCAAGGGCCTTGGGTAATGCTTCGAGGGCGAGGGATGCGGTTTTGTTATCGGCGCGTAGTGCTATATCCGGATCGCTGACAAGGGTGATTATTCCATTAGGCCTGGGCATTTTAGCTTCATATACCCATAATGAGGTACAGCTTGAAAGCGCATGAAGGCTTCTCGCCCCAACAGGGCGTGATATCCACTGTTAAAAGGGGCCTCCTGGAAAGTTATTTCTTCGGACCGATAATTCTCTGGCGTGCCGAATACCACATCAAGTGTAATTTTTCCCGCACACCGCGCTTCCCGACTGGGAATGATACCCTGCAAGGTTGTGCTTCTTTTCTCGATGTGGCTCCTGTCTATTTCCATCTTGTGGAGCGTGTCCTCGTAAATGAGGTTTAGTCCGCTGCTGCCGTCCATGAGGACTTTTGTAAGTCGAAAACCGTCCACGATGGGACTGAGGACTTATGCGGCTGGCGCTCGGACTGTTCTGTATTTAGGTTCATCACTGGCATTAAAGTTTATGGCCGTGTCATTCCAGGGGTCAATTGCGGCGACCTGACAGACTTCAGCGAGATCACGCAGTGCCCTTTTACGCTTATTGTTTGAAGTGAATTCCTCGAAGACCGTCAATACTCTTGTGTCGTCGTTTTCTCTAGGGTGATGTTCTGAGGTGTCCTTGATAAGGATGTCCTCGCCACTCTTGGCTACCTGCCAAAGTATCCAACATGCTCTAAGGCTGTGGGTAGCCACGGTATCTGGCGTCGTGTGTATTTTGCATGGGCCATTGAGCCATCCCTCCAGAACTGTGCCGTGCAGCGTAATGGGTTTATGTTTTTTGACTGTTGGGCTGGACGTGCCACGGGGGTGCGTCCTCTTTGCCTGTAGGGGGGGTTGAGTTGGGACCGACGGTTCCCAGCAAGCTGCCTGAGTTTTCCAGGTGCTTTCCATCGCGTTGTACTTGTATGATAGTTGCTAAGTCAGCGAACTTTAGTATGTGGCGGCAATTGATGGCGTTAAGGATACCTTCGTTCGCGCAGTTGTTGCAAAATGATGCTATCGCGTCTTTGTCGTGGAAATCCTTTACCTTATCTTTGACAAGAAGGAATCTGGCCCAAAAATGGTGGACCGTTTCTTGAGAATGCTGTTTGATGCTCATGAGAGCTTTTATGTCCGGGTGGGTGGGTGGAATTAAATCCGAACCCTGACCCGATTTTTGGTCCGGAGTTTGAAGATCTACCGGACCTGATAGTTCGGGCTCCCGGATATCGACTGATTTTTTAGGTTCAATAACTCCGATTCTATATTCGGGGGAGGAGACAAGCCTTTCTGCCGGAGAATATCTGGCCCTTCAAGATCGGAGATCCGAACATAGTTTGTCTTCAATATAGCAGACGAGTTGTCCCGCTCCTCGACTACCGCTATCTGATGGGCGATCAGCGGAGTTTTAATTTCTCTCTGGTCTAGTTTAAGCCCAACCCGATCGTAGTCTGTAGCGACCCCCAAGGTGGCCATGATCCAGGAGTTCGTTCAACGACGATAACTCTGTCGAATCCATCCGGGCGGAGTATTTTCAATTACTTGGGAGGTCATCGTCGGCCTAAGGGCTGAACTGGCGGTCATGACGAAGCCGCCCAGCCGGAGGGTTTGGCCTGGAGCCAGGGCTCCTCCGGAGATGATATTATCCTTGACAACAAGGCGAGCCATCAACCCTTTTGGCGACGGCACAGTGGAACTCTCAATGAAAGCACCAATGTCGGTGTCAAAATCGGCGGATCTCGGGTAGGGGGTCCCGAACTGTGCGTCTAGGATCGATGGTAACAGGAGACGGGGGACACGATGTTTACCCAGGTTCGGGCCCTCTCTATGGAGGTAATACCCTACTTCCTGCTTGATTTATCATGATGAATATGAGTGTTACAAGAGTTAATCTACCACGAGATCGTCATGGCTAAACCCTATAAGTCTAGCATGTATGACTATGGTAATGTGTATATGTCCATCCGGACTACTCTCCCCGGTTTATATAGACACCGGAGAGATCTAGGGTTACATGGAGTCAGTTACATAAGAAGGAATCTACATAGTCGGTTACCTAGCTTGCCTTCCACGCCAAGTAGAGTCCCATCCAAACACGGGTACAATCTTCGGTCTTCATGTCTTCACAGCCCATCAGTCCGACCCATGGATAGCAGGCCGGACGCCCGAGGACCCCTTAGTCCAGGACTCCCTCAGGTATTACACCACATCGGTGGCCCGAACCAGTATTAACTCTTGTGTCTTGTTCTTTTGGTTCGTCGAGCTAGGCATTGCGATCGTTGCGAGAGCGATCTAGGGAGAGAGAGATCTTCATGCGCACCCTAGTGTTCGAACCTCAAGGGTTTGCTGGAACCCGAAATCTGACATTCGGCGTGCCAAGTAAGGGTGCGCCGAAGCTTTCCTTCCGACGATCCGTGTCCCATCGCTTCGTCGCATCCATGGCAGACACTCGTCGAGCCCGTGCTGAGCGCCGGGCTGCCCTCGCCGCCTGTGTCTCTCAGACAGCTCCTGTCGTTAGGCCTCCCCGTCGTTCCCCATCGCCTGCCACAAATGCCGCCACCGATCCGGCGGGAAACGAGCAGCAAGCGTCCTCGCTGCACCCCTCGGTGCGGCGGGACGGCCGCACCGCCACCCGGTCGCTGACTCCGGACGGCTCATCGTCTCACGCTCGTCGCGCTCCACGACAGCGAGCCCGCGTTGCTCATAGCTTGAGCTCTGCGCTACTGCCCGTGGCGACCTCTCGAGACTGGCTGGACCCGCATCGCCGAGGCTTCGCCGCCGCCATCTGCAGGCGACATGACTACTGGCGTTAAGGGGACTCTGAGCATCGCGACTTCGAGAACCTAAGCCCACGTAGCCCCTCACTCCTTAGTCTCGAACTGGTGATCCGGACGACCCAACGGCAATTGAGGTATGCGCGGGGTCAGGCCCTGCCGACGTAGAACACTAGACCTATTCATGCATCTCCTTTCCGTAAGCTGTTTGCTCGTCAAGGGGGACTCCTGAGCATCGCGACTCAGGAGCCTAACTGGCCATCTAGCCCCTCACTCCTTGGTCTCATCCTAGTGATTCGGACGACCCAAAGGCGGTTGAGGTATGCGCGGGGTCGGGCCCTGCCGACGTAGAACACTAGACCTATTCCTGCTTCTCTTTCCGTAAGTTATTTGCGGCGTCGAGGGGACTCACGAGCATCGTGACTCGGAGCCTAGCTGTACGTAGACCCTCACCCTTGGTCTCTGTCCACAGTGATCCGGACGACCCAACGTTGGCTGAGGTATGCGCGGGGTCGGGCCCTTCCGACGTAGAACGTAAAACAAATGGGAAGGAAATCGCAAAATCTCAAGAAAATATTACAAGACATATTGTTCTCCCAATACAAAACACCAGTTTAAACACCTCCATGAGGCATGGTGCATTTTGCAGAAACTAAACAGGAAAGGAGCCGCCAGCAAGTCATCTCGTCACCCCCAGAGCCACCATCGCCCGCAAGGGATGCTTCTTCTCTAGCGGCGTTGGCCTCACCTACACCACTCGCCGGAGTTGCAGAATCAGCAGCCACGGCCCGGTCGAGTGCGAGGTCGGCGTGGAAACTCTTGTGGGGCCTCCACGACCCTTCACGGCCTCGGCGAGCCTCGTAGTGCTCGGCGTCCTCAGGCTCCAGCAGCTCGTCAAGGTGGGCGGTGGGATTGCGAAGATGAAGGTGGCTGAAGACGCGCGTCAACGCGGCTGAGGAAAGAACGCGGGCTTCTTTCTCTGCCAAGGGGCCGATGCCGCTCACGACTTCCTCAAGCGCCGCGACCAGATAAGGAAGCAGCTGGGTGGGGCCCTCGTCGGCGGTAGCCAGCGGCCCCTCCAAGCCCTTCTCGTAGAGTGACCGCAGCGCCTTATGAGACCTCTCCTCGAGGAGCTTGAAGGACATGCGGTCCTCATCCAGGACCTACGCCTTGGCTTCCAGCTCGGCCTTCTCCGCCTCCACCTTCTCCAACCGGCTACGCTCCCCAGCCTGCGCCTTCGCCAACTGCTCCAGCTCGGCGTCGCGACCTCTGACGGCGTCCTCTCGTGCCTTCATCTTCTCCTCCTCCGCCTTGCGGTCTTGAGCCTCGGCCGCACACTCGCTGCGCATGGTCTCCAGCTCGGCCTCCAGCGACTGACAGCGATCCTGGGCAGCCCCAATGTCCTTCAGCGCCACCTCGCGAGCGGCTGCGGCCTGGGCGGCGGCCTGCCTGTCCTTCTTGGAGGTTGCTATTGCCTGGCTCAGCACCGCCCAACGCACACATATGAATGAAGCCAGCCAGAGACCAGCTCCAAGCACCCGGCTACCAGGCGGGGGTCGGCGCCCTAAAGATCTTCACGCAGAAGGGTCATCGCGGAAAGAGCGCGCTCTAGGACGCCAGGGGAGGCAGAAGGACCCGGAGATAGCAGTGCGGCAGAAGGAGGAGGAGGCGATGTCGTCACCATGGCCCGGAAAGCCGGAAGCTCTTGAGGTCTAGGGACCTCGGCGACCAAGCCGGGCGTCGACACCTCTGGAGCCAGCGGGGCCACGGGGGCTGACTCCTCCCGAGGATGCTCCCCCAAGCCTCGCAAGGATGATCGGGCCGGAGAAGCACGAGCGACGTTGCTGCTCTTGCCCATGGAGAAGGTTGCGGCCGCCGTAGGCGATTTAGTCCCGAGCAGCACCACCTCTTCCTCCTTCCTCTTCTTCGCCGCGGGCGTCGGCCTAATTGCACAACAGAGAAGCGTCAAGGATAAGCAGCAGGAGCAAGAACAAGGCAGGACAAGAACACTTACTGGTCCAGCACGGTGTAGTCCCTCCGCTTCTTAAGCTTGATGCCTGCCTGAGGCGCAGGAGCGCGGGCTCCAGGAGCGGAAGAAGGGTCAGCATATGGGCCGGAAGCAGCTCCAGGCGGTGTCGGAGCAGAAGCGTCGTCTCGGGAGATCAGTGCCGACCTGCCCCTCGTCAGAACATCGGCCGGTGGCCTCCTACGGGGGCTGTCCTTGTACCTCGAGGAGCCCCCAGCCACGGGCAGCTCCTCTCCCTCCGGGGGGACGTCAGCCTCGTCATCATCGTCCGGCAGGGTGCGGAGGATGTCGGCCTTGCGTAGGGGGGAGGTCTCCCCCATTCCCTTGGGGGTCGCCTCCGAGTCGCACTCCTGGTCCTCCTCCTCTTTCCCCTCCCCACGGGAATCGCCAAAAGTCACGACCACCGGCGCCGTCGCCGTTGGGACCCCAAGGGGCGCCGATGGCACTAGCCCGCGCTCGCCAAAGGTGGGCATGGCGGCCGCGACCTGCGCACCGTCCTTGCTAAGGAACAAGGGAACGAAGGTACTCGGCGGATATTCCTGGTCGTCCCTGACCAAGAGGCGGAGAGCCACGACAAGCTCTTCTCCAGACAAGTCCTCCGGACTCAAGGGGAGCTTATCTTCTTTGCCCCCAAGCATCCACAAGGGGTGTGAGTGCGCCTGGAGCGGAGCCACACGCAGCATCAGGTATTCCCTCAGGAGCATGGCCCCCGTCATCTTCACTGCCTTCGCGTTGCCCGGCTTGAGATCGGCGGTCATCTTCTCCAGCACTGGCTTCGCCCGGTCGTCAGCAAGCTTCGAGCAGAGCCACGCTTCATCGGACTTGGGCATCTCCGTCGGCAGCATCAACCATGGGTGGACGCACTTGGCATCCATGATGACCCACTTGCTCCTGAAGCCCTCGGCCTTCTTTCCGGCCTTCGAGATCGCGTTGGCCTTCCCAGCCGTGATAAAGTTGGCGCACCCTGTGGTGTGGCCGTCATTGATCTGGAGGAAAAAGAAGTGGTGCAGCAAAGCCACGGACCGCATCACCCCGACGTACGCCTTGCAGTAGAAGGCAAAGATTGACATGAGAAGAACAGAGTTGGGATGAAGATGAAGGGCCTACAGCTTGTAATGGCTGAGGATGGCGTAGAAGAAGTCAGAGAAGGGGGGAACCAGCCCCGCAACAATGCTGCTCATGAAGAAGGGGTAGAAGGTGCTTCTCGAAGCCTCCGGCTCGGCGGAGCCAGCCCGGAGCTCGGTCTTCCACTTCTCGTTGTTCTCCCCCGCCGTCAGCAGATGCGTGGCGGCGAGGTTCTTCTCCGAGACGTTGGGCGTGTCTAGATCCGGCTCATACTAGGCGGGCGGTGAAGCGGCCTTGACCTTTCGGGGTGCCATTGGTCGCTGGCTCGGAGGAGAATTGAAGCAGATCTGGAGATTTCGGAAGCAAGGGGCAAGAAAGGGGATCTGGAGCAAGATGAAGGAAAGCAATGAAGGCAAGCGTTGCCTGCGCCAGCCTTTTGTCAGTCAGGCAGTTGCTGAGGCAGCATGGTTAAGCGGACACGCCCACGTCCAATCAATCGCCATGCATCAAGCTAGGTCGTAGGCTGTTGGGGCCGCGGTGCTCCGCACTTGCCCTTTGGCTTCGCCTCGAAGCCAAGTCCGAGCGGGCCTTGGGCCTGGGGGCTACCGTCGGCGTCCTGGGAACGGGGGTCCCGAGACTTGCCTGCCTGCGGCCCATGGTGTGGCTCCACTAGCAGCCGTGTACGGCCCATCTTCACCAGCAAACACCCAAGACCCTCGCGAGGGCCAAGCCTCGCGAGGCGGACAACGCAAGACCTCCCCGGGGGCAGCCTCACCAGGCCGGCTCACGAGGGGCAGAGAGATCAAGGAAAGGAATGAGGGAGTCCTGGACTAAGGGGTCCTCGGGCGTCTGGCCTGTTATCCATGGTTCGGACTGATGGGCTGCGGAGACGTGAAGGCCGAAGACTGTACCCGTGTCCGGATTGGTCTCTCCTTGGCGTGGAAGGCAAGCTTGGCGATCGATTATGAAGATTCCTTCTTATGTAACCGACTCCATGTAAACCCTAGATCCCCCCGTTGTCTATACAAACCAGAGGGGTTAGTCTGGAAAGGATACATACACATTCCCATAGTCATATAGGCTAGACTTCTAGGGTTTAGCCATTATGATCTCGTGGTAGATCAACTCTTGTAATACTCATATTCATCAAGATCAATCAAGCAGGAAGTAGGTTATTGTTGGGTTCTACGGTAGGGTGCGTCGACTGCAAATTAAGATTTCCTACGCGCAGAACAACCAAGAACATGCTACGGAAGATGGATCACAGTTCGTTACCACTAGACGCGCGGTGCCGTTCAGCGGAAGAAGAGTTGGGGCAGCGCGTCTGCGTGGATCTTCTCCTCCTCGTCCGATCTCCCTCGCGGGTGGGGTCGTCCGATCCCACGTACGAGTTCACCGGAGCGGCGCAAGTGCACCGCCTCTAACAGTATCAGCGTGCGGGAGAACAGCGTCGTCGCACGGACTGCTAGGTCCGAACACGATCGGCGGCGAGTGGAGGTGGCTATTCGCAACACATGCAAACCCTAGTCGCAGCGTCGAAGCGATCAACTGCCTGAGTGTGCCGCACCTCCGCTTTACATAGGCGTCCGTCGCGGGCTCAACACTTGGGCCTCGCACGGACCCTAAAGCCCAAAGTCTATTCGGTCACGTTCCTAGTCCAGTTCAGATCACATCCGACAAGTGTCCTACGAACTGACCTCGTAGGTTCCTTCCCTTGGCGCTTGCGACCCCTTAGGTTCAAGTCGGCTTGGTCACGATTCGGATCACCTCCGACACATGCGGTTGGTAGCGGCCTCTAGCAAGGCGTGCGACCACCAAGCGAGACGATGAAGCTGGTTAAGCGAACACATGCGACGTGTCACACTTCATTCCCTTTGCCGCACGATATATGTTGTCGGGCTCAAAGGCGAGACTGTCATCCTTGTGCTAACCCGACCTCTTTCTCGTTCGGTGATACCGACCACTATCCGGATTATCTCATAATCCTTGTCGCATAGCCATGTTGTTCCTGGTCGGATCACATGAGGGCCCAGTATATCTCTCGATCGGAGGGCAAATCCCATCTTGCTCGACCATGTCTCGCAGCATGGGATTGGACAAACCGAAACCTACCTTTGTAACTACCCGATCCGCGGAGTAGCGTTTGGTCGGCCCAAAGCAAGTCTATCACCATCTCAGTACATCGTCGGCTCAGGTCTTAGGACATAGAGCGTATGTTGTACTAGAGACTCACAGATGACATATCGCTGCGTCTCATAGTTGGGTCTGTCCGACTCGGACCTTATCTCGACTTCGGATCCGACTATGTCGAATCCGACCAGACCTTCAAGTCCATATTATCCGGTTAGCATCCAATGCTCCATGGCTAGTGAGACCAAGCCATCGACCGTGTCATATGCTAGTCTAGTCGACTCGTGTCCCCACAGCCCTTTCGACTAGGGACCTTTTAGGACAGTCATCATACAATGCATAGTCCCACAAACAAGTCACGTACTTGTTGATACACATCATTGATAATGTCCAAGGACTATCTTTATTCATAAACACATAGGAAATATCATCATACATGATTGCCTCTAGGGCATATCTCCAACAGTCTCCACTTGCACTAGAGTCAATCAAATAGACATCGAATGCCCATAGCTCTAACGTGCCCCTCATGCTTGGGTTGTGGAAGCGGCTTAGTCAACGGATCTGCAACATTTGCATCCGTGTGAATCTTGCATAACTCTACATCACCATTCTTTACGATCTTTCGTATCAGGTGATATTTCCGGTCTATGTGTCGACCTTGTGGTGATTCCTCGGCTCCTTGGCTTGCGATGGCACCATAATTATCACAATAAAGGTCCAACGGTTTCACGAGGCTGGGAAAATACCAAGATCATCCGAGAAAATGCGGATCAAACACCTTCCTTTGCGGCTTCACAAGCCGCAAGCGTATTAAACCACGTGGTAGAATCGGCCACCGTATCCTGCTTGGAACTCATCCAGTGCACTGCTCCTCCGTTAAGGACGTACACGAATCCAGGCTGTGATCGACAATCATCTCTGTCGGTTTGGAAACTAGCATCGACGTAACCCCTTATGACGAGCTCTTCGTCACCTCCATAAACTAGGAACATCTCTTTAGTCCTTTTCAGGTACTTCAAAATAGTCTTTACCGCTGCCCGGTGACTCTCACAGGTTGGCCTGGTATCTACTTGTTAGGCTTATTGCAAAAGCAACATCAGGCCTTGTACATATCATGGCATACATGATGGATCCGATTGCCGAGGCATACGGAATCCTACTCATCTGCCGCTCATCGGATGTCGAAGGACTACGAGTCTCGCTTAGCCTTATACCATGTGAGAGTGGCAAGAACCCTTTCTTCGCCTCACTCATGTTGAACCGCTTCAACACTTTATCTATGTCGTGCTCGGCTTAAGCCGAGCAGCCTCCTCGATCTATCTCTATAGATCTTAATGCCTAAAATATAGACTGCCTCACCAAGGTCCTTCATGAAAACTTGCCATTCAATGATCCCTTGACCGAGTTTAACATCGAAACATCGTTCCCGATCAGTAGTATGTCGTCCACATACAAGATCAAAAACACTATCGAGCTCCCACTTAACTTCTTGTATAAACAAGAGTCCTCTTAAGCTTTGATGAAACCGAGAATCGGTGGCGACCTCATCAAAGCGAATGTTCCAACTCGAGATGCTTGCTTCAACCCATAAATGGATCTCTTGAGCTTGCATACCTTACTAGTGCTAGTCGGATCGACAAAACCCTCGGGCTGTATCATATACACGTCCTCGGTTAAATTTCCGTGAAGGAAAGCCGTCTTGACATCCATCTGCCATATCTCGTAATCGAAATATGCAGCTATAGCTAGTATGATCCTCACCGATTTCAGCATCTACCGGCGAGTAAGTCTCGTCATAGTCAATTCCTTGAACTTGTTCATAACCTTTAGCGACAAGCCGACCTTTGTGGATCTGAACATTTCCATCCACATCGGGTTTCTTCTTAAAGACCCATATGCAACCAATGGCCGTTACGCCAGGCGGCGGATCAACCAAGTCCCAGACTTGATTCTCATCCATGGACTTTAACTCGGATCTCATGGCCTCCAGCCATGCCTCGGAATCTGGGCTCACCATCGCTTCCGCATACGTGGCCGGCTCGTCGCTTTCTAGCAACAATACATCACGCACTCTGCGCAATCTTTCCGACCTCCGTGGTTCGGTGCCGCTTCCACTACTGGTTCCACGGGCCGACTCGGTATGATCTCATCACCAGCCGAGCCGTCCCAGTGGTCCTCGAATTTCTTGAGTCGAACCGTCCTCCAGGCCTCCCGGTGAAAACTCTTTCTCAAGGAAAACCCGTTCGAGCAACAAACACTTTGTTCTCTTCCGGTTGTAGAAGCTATATCCCAAGGTTTCCCTCGGATATCCACGAATATGCATTTATCCGACTTGGGTGTAAGCTTGTCGACATAAGTCGCTTGACAAATGCTTCACAACCCCAAATCTTTAGAAAAGACAAGCTGGGACTCTTCCCAGTCCACATCTCATCGGTGTCTTGTCTCACGGTTTTGATGGTACCCTATTAAGTGTAAGCTGCGGTTTCTAGGCGTATCCCCAAAATGACAAGGTAAATCCGATTTGCTCATCATAGACGGACCATGTCCAACAAGGTCCTATTCCTCCGTTCCGACACGCCGTTTCTACATGGCGTGCACGGAGGTGTGAGCTGAGTACTATACCTCGATTTTTGAGATGATCATCAAACTCTGGCTCATGTACTCACCTCCACGATCAGATCGCGAAGCTTTATAGTCTTGCGAGCTGATTCTCAACCTGTTACGAAACTCTTTGAATTTTCAAAAGTCTCCGACTTGTGCCTCATCAAATAGATATATCCATATCTACTCAAGTCGTCGGTAAAATTCATGAAATCTTGATAGCCACCTCTGGCGGTTGTGCTCATTGGACCACACACATCACTATGTATAATCTCCAACAGCTCGGATGCCCTCTCGCAACTCTTTGCGAAAGGAGACTTAGTCATCTTGCCGAGCAAGCATGATTCACATGTCTCGAACGACCGAAGTCGGACGAAGTTAGAGCCCATCATCATGGAGCTTCTTCATGCGTTCGGACTAATGTGTCCAAGCCGGCAATGCGAGAAGTATGTCGGTTTATCTCATTAGGCTTATGCCTCTTGACATTCACGTTATAGACCGGTTCTGTTCTAGATTCAATATAAATAACCCATCAACAATGGGTGCATAGCGAGGAACATACCATTCAAAAATATCGAACAACCATTGTCCTTTAAATTGAATTCATAACCCTGACTCATCAAACATGAGGCAGAAATAATGTTCCGACTAAGTGCAGGAATGTAATAACAATTATTCAATTCCATAATGAATCCGGAAGGAAGCTGGAGCTGCATCGTGCCGACCTCCAATGCAGCAACTCTTGCTTTGTTGCCGACCCTGATGTCAATCTCCCCTTGTGCCACACGCCTAGTTCTTACCAGCCCCTGCATCGAGTTGCAAATATGAACAACCGATCCGGTATCAAATACCCAAGAGCTACTAGGTATGTCAGCAAGGTAAATGTCTATAACATATGCAACAAGTGTACCTTTGCACGAAGAAGCATTTCCGGCCTTCTTGCCATGCTCGCAAGCCACTTGCTACAGATTCCTCTTCCAGTGACGGTCTCCTTGCGGTGATAGCAAGCGGTCTTGAGTCGGTCCAGACTTTGGTGCAGCGGCGAGAGGTTACCGTCTCCGTGCCCTTTGCCTTAGCCTTTTCTTGGACCAACTCTTCTTGAACTTAGCGATTTACGCACCATCAACACTTGATGCGTGCCTTTCTTAATATCCTGCTCTGCCACCTTGAGCATCCCATGCAATTCGGTGAGCTTCTTATCCATGCCATGCATATGATAGTTCGAGATGAGCGTCCCATAGCTGGGCGGAAGAGACCCGAGAACAGCATCGATGGCCAGCTCATCCAAGGCGGGAAGCCCAAATGATCCAAAGCTTGCACATATCCGATCATCTTGATCACATGTGGGCTCGATGGATCACCTTCCTTCAACTTGCAATCCATCAAGGATCGCAGACGTTGAACCTTCGGTCCTAGCACGTATACGAAACATGCTCTTGAGACTCTCGATCATATCGTAAGCCTCAACATTTTCAAAATGCTGTTGCAAATCGGGCTCCATACAAGCCAGACATCGAGACGGCTGATCTCCGTTGATTCATCAACGAGTTTACAGTAGGCATTTTAGCTGTGGCACTAGCATTATCGGCAGGTTCCTCTGGAAGTGGATCCTCTAGAACATGTTCCTTTTATCGTGCTTGAGAACAATTCTCAGATTTCTATACCAGGTGGTAAAGTTTGTTCCATTCAGTTTATCCTTTTCGAATTGATTTCAATGCAAAGTTGGGTTGAGCAGGTGGTGCCATTGATCTACAACGAGAAACATGCAATCACTAAGCAATGTGTTTATGTAGAGTAATTCTAGCCTAAGCGAAATACTCCCACGATGTCGGCATCCCTCGCAAACTCTCGGTGATTCGGGATCCGACTAGCGCATGCGACTAGTGAGCTTTAGCATCACTGCTAGCCAACATACCTATCCGGTAAGCAACTCCTTGCTAATCGTATCTCTATCGACTCACAGCGATCGGGAAGGTATCTCATACCCGGCTCCCAACCTTCTTTGCCACAAGGCCCAAAACCGTTTGATAGCCTTGTCAAGTTAACTGATGCGATGCATGTCCGTGTCCGACCACGAACCCTTGAGTTCAAGGACACCCAGCACACCCCAATTTTATGAGCCCACTACTAGGCGTACTTGGCGTGCGAAGGTGCAACATCGGGGATGGCAATTAAGCTTGATATTCATGAGGATCTTTCTACCATTCTAACATGCATAGAAACAAAAGAAGCATAACAATCACAAATATAACACATATTGTGAAATAGTATGGCTCCTTCATGGGCGTTCTTCGGTCGGCTCCGACTCCGATGACCATCTCTGAACTCCATCTTGTTTGTCACGCCGGGATGCCAAGCCGCCAACCTGATCTCTATTATCCAACTACTACAACTAGTAATGAATTTACATAGAGTCACAAGTCGACCGCAGGTCGTTATACAATATAATGACAGCACTTTGGCTCCTGCCGGTGACAAACATGACCACGAGCCACGTATAAATTACACACATGCATCACATACACATGAGCCATACTATTCACATCAAACCTGCAAAACAAAGTTATGCATAGAATCGCATTCTACCGGTTTGTGTGTCGGGTATGAAATACACGGCGCTACGCACACGGCGGTCCCCTGTTAACCCAGATGGTGGATGACCGACCGGTAGGGGTAGATCGTGTCACGACCTCATCGATCCCGACTTACAGAAAACATAGCCTCAACGATCCCCATGTGCAGTTGATCACATCAACCGTGCACATAGCCGATCTCTTCAAGGACAACAGATCTCATCTGCCTCCTCCACATATCTAAAATGCATACGATCTGAATCCAAATCCTATAACAGAGGCTCTGAAACCATTGTTGGGTTCTACGGTAGGGTGCGTCGACTGCAAATTAAGATTTCCTACGCGCAGAACAACCAAGAACATGCTACGGAAGATGGATCACAGTTCGTTACCACTAGACGCGCGGTGCCGTGGAGCGGAAGAAGAGTTGGGGCAGCGCGTCTGCGTAGATCATCTCCTCCTCGTCCGATATCCCTCGCGGGTGCGGTCGTCCGATCCCACGTACGAGTTCGCCGGAGCGGCGCTAGTGCACCGCCTCTAACGGTATCCGCACGTGCGGGAGGAACATCTACGGCGGACTGCTAGGTCCGAACACACAGTCGGCGGCGAGTGGAGGTGGCTATTCGCAACACATGCAAACCCTAGTCGCAGCCCCGAAGCGATCAACTGCACAGTGTGCCGCACCTCCACTTTATATATCGTCCGTCGCGGGCTCAACACTTGGGCCTCGCCGGACCCTAAAACAAAAGTCTATTCGGTCCGTTCCTAGTCGATTCGGATCACATCCGACCGGTGTCCTGAACCGACCTCGTGGTTCCTTCCCTTAAGCGCGCGACCCCTTAGGTTCAAGTCGGCTTGGTCACGATTCGGATCACCTCCGACCATGCGGTTAGTAGCGGCCTCTAGCAAGGCGTGCCGACCACCAAGCGAGCGATGAAGGCGAACCTGCACAACGTGTCACACTTCATTCCCTTTGTCCATACGATATATGTTGTCCGGGCTCAAAGCGAGACTGTCATCCTTGTGCTAACCCGACCTCTTTCTCATTCGGTGATACCGACCACTATCCGGATTATCTCATAATCCTTGTCGCATAGCCATGTTGTTCTGGTCGGATCACACGAGGGGCCCAGTATATCTCTCGATCGGAGGGCAAATCCCATCTTGCTCGACCATGTCTCGCAGACATGGGATTGGACAAACCGAAACCTACCTTTGTAACTACCCGATCACGGAGTAGCGTTTGGTGACCCCAAAGCAAGTCTATCACCATCTCGGTACATCGTCACTCAGGTCTTAGGACATAGAACGTATGTTGTACTAGAGACTCACAGATGACATATCGCTGCGTCTCATAGTTGGGTCCGTCCGACTCGGACCTTATCTCAACTCGGATCCGACTACGTCGAATCCGACTACGTCGAATCCGACCAGACCCTTCCAAGTCCATATTATCTGGTTAGCATCCAATGCTCCATGGCTAGTGAGACCAAGCCATCGACCGTGTCATATGCCAGTCTAGCCGGCTGCGTGTCCACACAGCCCTTTCGACTAGGGACCTTTTAGGACAGTCATCATACAATGCATAGTCCCACAAACAAGTCACGTACTTGCTGATACACATCATTGATAATGTCCAAGGACTATCTTTATTCATAAACACATAGGAAATATCATCAAAAATGATTGCCTCTAGGGCATATCTCCAACAGGTATTACCTCCATAGAGAGGGCCCGAACCTGGGTAAACATCGTGTCCCCCGTCTCCTGTTACCATCGATCCTAGATGCACAGTTCGGGACCCCCTACCCGAGATCCGCCGGTTTTGACACCGACATTGGTGCTTTCATTGAGAGTTCCACTGTGTCGTTGACAAAAGGTTCAATGGCCCCTTCAATCGTCGATAATGACGCTGTCCAAGGAGGAACCTTCCTCCCCGGGCAGATTTTCGTGTTCGGCGGCTTCATACTGCGGGCCAACTCGCTTGGCCATCTGGAGCGGGTCGATAGCTACGCCCCTGGCCATCAGGTCAGATTTGGAAGTTTGAACCATGTCACAGATATCCGTGGAGACTTGATCTTCAATGGGATCGAGACCGCGGCGATCGCTCCCCCTTGCTCCGATGAACATGACTTAAGTCTGTCATCGGATCACATCCAGGAAATGGTTCCTGTTGCTGCAACGGCCTTAGAACGAGAGCAGATCGTGCCATCCAAAGACATAGAATCCGCGGCGTTGGAGCCGCACACGGACACAGCTCCCTGCAATATTTGCTTCAATGGAACATCAGACTCGTCTCCGGCTTTAAGATCCGGACCGTGTACGCCTGCAGACACCGAGCTAGATTGGTTATCGATCTTCGAATTCAGTGCCGCAGACGTTTTCCAGCACTAACCTTTGAGCGGTGTGCTGAACTCTCTAAAGAATCTGTCCTGGGAGAAGGACTCGCAGGCGAACTATGTTCAGTTCGAGTTAGAGGCTGACGATGGGGAATTTTGCTTCCCACCCACCACCCACTTCATAGCTACCGCCGAGGACCTAACCGACGAGCTCGACTATGGCTCCGAAGACATCAATGGTATGGACGACGATGCCGACAAGGAGCAAGGCCAAGACCCGCCATTCACTGGAAGTTGGATGGCCACCTCTCCGTACGACGTGTACATGGTTGATACACCTAAAGGATCCGGCGACGACAAAGAAGAGCCGAATGCGAATAAACCCTCCGAGACACAGTCCAAGCGCCGGTGCCCTAAATGCCGCTCTAAGCCTCGTCGCTCAAAAGATGGCAACAATAGCACCGGAGAAAACAGTACTCCGGACGACGCCGAACACAATGAAGACCCTGTCGGAGAAAAATCCGAACAGGAGGAACAAGAAAACGGGCAAGCTAGCCCCGAGGAACATGCCTTGCCCAGCGACAATTCGGAGGACGACAGCTACCTTCTGCTCTCCGAAGACGAGGTAAGCCTCGGCGACGAAGAATTCATTGTCTTAGAAGGACCCCTCGGCGAGGCGTTTCAAGCACGAGCTAATAGCTACCGCAAGGAGCACGAAAAGAAGCAGCAGCAGCTTCAAGCTGACCAAGACCTGCTCAATGATAGATTGACCAAAGTCCTGGCCGCCGAAGAATACGGCCTTAGTGGCCCAGCCAAAAGCTACCCGAAGCATAGATCGCTACCTCAGTCCGATAACGAGGTGTTGGAGCCAATACCATTATCACACCATGCGGCAGGTCGACGACAACCCAGTCCAGATAAAAAGGCAACCCAAGCCAAATTCCAGACCGCCCTACCTCACCGTAAAGGCAAGAATAACACAGCTCGTGGTTGTACAGACGACCTTCCACGGGACTTGGACAGTAGAGTAGGACACACTAGATCGATCTACGGATCGCGAGGGCATGTCCCGTCACATGACGACGACTACCTATTCGGATGTGACAAACCTAGCCACGCCCGAGCCAAAAACAACAAACGGACTCCTTCGGAGTCACGTCGCATTGTGGCCCAACACAGAGGCGCCGCACACCCTCTTTGCTTCACCGATGAAGTAATTGATCATGAATTCCCCGAGGGAGTCAAACCCGTCAATATTGAACCATACGACGGAACAATTGATCCCTCGATATGGATAGAAGATTTTATTCTACACATCCATATGGCCCGTGGAGACGACCTCCACGCCATTAAATACCTCCCACTAAAGCTAAAAGGGCCAGCTCGGCACTGGTTAAACAGCCTGCCTGAAAATTCCATAGGAAACTAAGAGGACTTGGAAGAAGCCTTCCTTCGCAACTTCCAAGGAACATATGTCCGGCCACTAGATGCCGATGACCTAAGCCACATTGTCCAGCAGCCCGGAGAGTCAGCTAGGGAGCTCTGGACTCGGTTCTCAGTCAAAAAGAACCAAGTCGTTGACTGTCCGGACGCGGAAGCCCTTGCGTCCTTCAGACCAGCGTCCGAGACGAATGGCTGACACGCCACCTCGGCCAAGAAGGACCTAATCCATGACAACCCTCACTGCTCTGATGACCCGCTTTTGCGCGGGAGAAGACAGCTGGCTCGGTCGTAGAAGTAACAGCGCCAGCGACCCGGGCACTTCCAAAATCCAAGACGGCAACGGCAAGCCACGACGAAGCAAATACAACAGTCACAATGATAATGAAAGATCACGCGACACAGCGGTCAACGCTAGATTTAGCAATCCCAAGCTCGGTCAGCGGGAGAAGCCATTCAAGGCGAATCACGACGAACCATCCAACCTGGACAGGATATTGGACCGACCCTGCCAGATTCATGGCCACCCCGATAAACCAGCCAATCATACTAACAGAAACTGCTTGGTCCTTAAGCAGGCCGGCAAGCTCAACGCCGAACACAGGGGAAGGAGGCCGCCAGGTGACAGGGATGACGGAAAGGTTCACCAACGAAGCACCGCGGGAAAGAAGCAATCTCCACCAAAGGATCAACTACTCCCAGAACGGAAATAGCAACCCGGCTTCCGCCGCCCACTTCGTACACCTACAAAATTTGTACCGCGCATACATCATTATGCACTCAAGATACCATGGGCATTGGCGGGAGCACAATACGGACAACCCTGCAAACACCCCAGTAATATTTTTTATTTATTTTCCTTTTTATTTTTTCTTCCTTCGCAATCCTTTATAAACAGGTGACGAACATGATAAACATTGGGATCTGGCTCTATCGGAGTCCGGATCTGTATACTCACCTAAGGGGCCATTTCCATCAAGGATTCCCCCCACCGAGGACGGGCGGCACAGACGTGCGACAGGAGGTCCAAAATAACTTTTTGTAGACCACACTCTCTATTTTTTGAGCATGTACTATGCCTGTTCCTCCGCCTCCGACCCTGAGCATGTCAAATAGCAGGTATATATATATATATATATATATATATATATATATATATATATATATATATATATATATATATATATATATATATATATATATATATATATATATATATATATATATATATATATATATATATATATATATATCATAAGTAACCATTGGCATATCGCTCGGTTCCCGTAAAAAGCATCCGAACTAATCATTACGTGTTGTGTGCCATGCTGAATCGGCTCCCATGGTTGTTTCACGAGACATACTGGGCATAACCTGCCGGGGCTCGGTATGGGAACAAATGAGTTGCCGGCAAAAGCCGAACAGCTCTGGCAGCACTTGGCGTCGCAAGTTTGGACTTATATGCATCAGCTCCGAATCATTGTCTTGGGTCAATAGTTGGGTTGCCCGTCTCCTGTGCTTGCTACCCTACGTTCCGCTCTATCGGCTAGGGTAGTAAAGGGAGAACTACTGCGATTGTGCCCTGGTCTAAACCGGACGAGCACCTCAGTAGAGAAAGCCGAAAACTGACTGTCATGATGCGGTGTGAGCTGGTCAAGCACTTGACGACTTCTTGGAATCTTTAGCGATTCTCCGTTTCACACGAAGGATCTTTTTTCGATCAAGTATGTAAGGCACCATACGCCACATACATACCAGGGGCTATGTCATAGTCCCACCATAAAACTCTTATGGCTAAGTGAAGGTGTCAACGCCCTATAGTCCGATTGCCTGGTTCGCCGCATGATCACCTCCGTCATGGACCAAGACGTTGGATAAAGAGTGATTAAATGCTTTTCCGAACACCCCCGTACTTCCTACGAGGGGGTTGAAGCCGACGACTGGAAAACTTCCAGATTATATTAAAATGGCCACACAAGAGGAATTCAAGCCTTCAAGCAAAACATAAAAATAGATTAACTATAAAATTGTCTTTTACAATTCCCATACATCTCACTCGAACATTATGTCTTTCGAGCACTGACCCTCTATCAAGCGGGCGACCTCCAGGACGTCTTCAAAATAATGCTCCCATTCCGGACGGTCCTTGCCTTTGGGTGTACTCTTCCTCGCAACATCGATGGCCTTCATCTTCCCCCAGAACGTCTTGACTCGGGAAAAAGCCATCCGTGCACCCTCAATGCATGTTGACCGCTTCACAGCGTCGATACGCGGCACCGCGTCAACAAGCCTCTGCACCAAACCGAAATAGCTATTCGGAATAGGCTCAGTTGGCCACAACCGGATTATGACATCCTTCATGGCAGCGCCGGGTATCCTGTGAAGTTCGGCCCATTGGGACAGCTGTTCATTGAGCAACAGAGGGCGCTATGACGCACCAAACTGCGACCAAAAAAGCTTCTCCGTTGCATACCCGTCTCGCGCTTGGTAATATTGCGCCGCATCGGAAGAACTCTTCGGCAAGTCCAAAAACTCATCCGGAGAACTCGACACTTGGTTAAGCTGAGGATAGTTCGGGTCACCGAACTTAGTTGGCAGCAGAAATCGCTTTCCAGCCGCAATCTCCCTACCCTGCCGAACCTCCTCACGGACTGCTCTGGATTTCGATCGCGCTTCCCTCGCCTCTTGTAAGGCCTTGTCCAGTTCAGCCGTTAAGGCTTTATTCTCCTTCTCCAGCAATTCATAGCGGCCAGCGGCACTTTCCAGTTCGCGCGCCACCATGGATATCTTCTCCTCTTCTTGGCGTCGTGCAGCTTGTTCGGCTTTTAGCTCAGCCGATGCCTTTTCGGCAGCAGCATTGCCACGCCGGACCTGCTCCTTGGCCCGGGCCAGCTCCGCTCGAAGAACTTCAACGACGGCAGCACCATCTGCAACCACACATATTCCAGCATAAAGATTATAGCATCATGCTTATACTAGAAAAATGTATGAGGATTGCCCCGAGTACATACCTTGTGACTCGTCTAGACGCGTATTTATTAACGCAAGATCATCCCCTGCCATGTCAAGCTTCCACTGTAGCTTGGCAATTTCCATAGTCCGGAAGGTGGCCAAGGGGAAGCAGCCTCTATTCAAGCTCATCGGATTAGCCCTTGAAACGATCATTTTTTATCCTCCGTTTTCTTCCTAACGGAAGACAACCTGAGTCTCAGGGGCTACTACCTATACACAGGCGCATCTTTGCAAATGAAACATAGCTGAAAAACATTATGTCACACACCTCGAAGCCTTTAAGTAGGCTCATGAAGGCTTCATTTAATCCGCTCTTCGCAGACGAAATCTATTCAATCACTGTACCCATCAAGGCACGCTGCTCCCCCGAGACAGATGCTTTCCGCAACATGTCCCGAAATATATCGGGAGTCTTCGGGTCTCCGGACACTGCTCCAGGAGCACGGCCATCCTATGAAGGAATCTGTTCACCCATCTTCAGAATCACTGTCGGCTACGAGCCAGACAGTCCGGGGCCTTTGCTATCATCAGCCCTGGACTCCCGGACGGTCGGAGATCCACCTTCGGGCACTGCCGCCTTTGTCCCTTGTGCAACTGGTTGATTAAAAGGGACCCTCCGCGACGACACTTCAGATTCATCTGCCTTATTGGGCGACGAGGTTCAAGGAGGCGTCTCGCTCTCCATCATCTCTGGGAGGTGACTTCCCGAAGAAGAGAATTGCCCAGAAAAACTCTGTGCCGACCTGTAAAAACGCATGAACGCGTTACGAATATCTTCGGTTAACAGCAATGAAGCGGACGTTGTCAAAGCACCCCGGATTCACTTATGGTTTGGCCGAGAGCTTGTCCCCTTATTGGAGCTGTTCAGCGGCATCGCTTCCAAACCCAAGCCGCTCGCTGGTGGCATCTTGCCCATCTTAGAAGACCGCACCTCCCAATCTTCGGAGGCGGCCCTTTTCCTCTGGCTAGGAGAAGGGATACTGGATACTTTTTCGCCCCTGTCTTCAGGCGAGGAAAGGTCGATCTCTCCGGACTCGGTGTCTGACTTACCTCCAGAACCAAGATCCTCTCGGGCCTTCTCACTCTCCTCTTTGCTCTCCCCTACTAGCACCTGGCATGGTGCCGAGGCCAGCATCCTTATTAGCACTGGAGTAGCTGAGTCTTCGGGAAGAGGAGCCGGACACCTGACCCGTTCCACATTCTTTATCCAGCCCTAGAAAAAGATGGATTGCTCAGTATCTTATTAGGGGATGCTCGACTACACGGTGTTCGGAACTGTAATACTTACCGGGGTGGTCGAATGATTGCTGTGGAGGCCGATGTCTTCGGTGGTAGCTGGCCATTGCTCTCTTTCCCTGAAAAACAACCTCCACATTCCTTCGTGCGTAGTCTTAGAAGAAGTCTGAAGAGTCCGCGACCCTTACAGGTTAAATTCCGCATCTTGGCGAGGCCTTGCACCAGCAGAGTCCGGCGGACCAGCATTATTTGAATAACGTCAACAAGATCGATGCCCTTCTCGGCAAGGCTTCGTATGCGACCCTGCAGAGTCCGCACTTTGTCAACGGATCCCCAGCCCAACCCCTCATTTATCCATGAAGCAAGCCAAATTGGGGGGCCAGATCGGAACGCGGGCGCAGTCACCCACTTAGAGCCACAAGGCTCGATGATGTAGAACCACCCCTGCTGCCATAAGTCAGAAGATTCAGCGAAGGATCCCTGAAACCAAACAGTACTAGCGAGCTTGCCCACTGTGGCGCCACCGCACTCTGCCTGCTCCCCCTCTATCACTTGCGGCTTCACATTGAAGGTCTTGAGCCACAAGCCAAAGTGCGGAGGAGTTCGGAGAAAGGCTTCACACATAACGATAAACGCCAATATAAGAAGAATAGAGTCTGGGGTCAGATCATGAAAATCTAGCCCAAAATAAAACATGACCCCCCGGACAAAGGGTTAAGTGTGAACCCTAACCCGCGAAGGAAGTGGGACAGGAACACGACCCTCTCGCCAGATCTGGGGGTAGGAATAATCTGCCCATCGTCAGGAAGCCGATGAAGGATTTCCGCGGTCAGATATCTGGCCGCTCGGAGCTTTGCAATATCCTCCTCCGTGACAGAAGAAGCTACCCACCGGCCTTGACGGCTGGATCCGGACATGATTGGGGCTGGAGGCAGCCGAAACCCGGGTGTTGGAACTCGGGTAGCAGGGGTCGAGGGAGAAGCAAGCGTGAAAGAAAAACACGGGTCTGCACCCTATATAAAGGCTGCGAATATCAAACGTCTCCTCCTAGGCCTCGAGACTTGCCTATTCCAAAGGAGTTGCACCCAAGCGACGGTTGGGTTACCCACGTCTGGGTTGGCAAGAATCCCCTAAAGAAGGGGAGACATGATCTCCGCTTGGATAACGCATGCCAATAAAACCACGTCTCGAGACGTGGGACGGTGGGCCAGCTAACGGCTAGAAAATTATGACCGGACAGACGTGATGCCATGCTATAAAAAAGCTGTCAGTGGATAGAACTCGTGTACAAATATATATATTCTCTCTGCGGTTGTGTATGGTGTGTATGTGGCAGGTCCGGATACTATCATCGCGTCCAAAGACTATCTTGGAGTTCGGAAAGGGGAACCCACCTTGCAATGCTGAAGACAATCTACGCGCCGGACTCCTCGTCATTGAAGCCAGGTTCAGGGGCTACTGAGGGAGTCCTGGACTAAGGGGTCCCTGGGCGTACGGCCTGTTATCCATGGGCCGGACTGATGGGCTGCGAAGACATGAAGTCCGAAGATTGTACCCGTGTTCGGATTGGACTCTCCTTGGCGTGGAAGGCAAGCTTGGCGACCGATTATGAAGATTCCTTCTTATGTAACCGACTCCATGTAAAACCTAGATCCCCCCGGTGTCTATATAAACCAAAGGGGTTAGTCCGGAAAGGATACATACACATTACCGTAGTGCGCATGAAGATCTCTCTCTCCCTAGATTGCTCTCGCAACGATCGCAAGGCCTAGCTCGACGAACCAAAAGAACAAGAGACACAAGAGTTAATACTGGTTTGGGCCACCGATGTGGTGTAATACCTGAGGGAGTCCTGGACTAAGGGGTCCTCGGGCGTCCGACCTACTATCCATGGGTCGGATTGATGGGTTGTGAAGACATGAAGACCGAAGATTGTACCCGTGTTCGGATGGGACTCTACTTGGCGTGGAAGGCAAGCTAGGTAACCGACTATGTAGATTCCTTCTTATGTAACTGACTCCATGTAACCCTAGATCTCTCCGGTGTCTATATAAACCGGGGAGAGTAGTCCGGATGGACATATACACATTACCATAGTCATACATGCTAGACTTATAGGGTTTAGCCATGACGATTCGTGGTAGATCAACTCTTGTAACACTCATATTCATCAAGATCAATCAAGCAGGAAGTAGGGTATTACCTCCATAGAGAGGGTCCGAACCTGGGTAAACATCATGTCCCCCGTCTCCTATTACTATCGATCCTAGACGCACAGTTCGGGACCCCCTACCCGAGATCCGCCGGTTTTGACACCGACAAGGAGCACCTCGCGAGGTCCCAGTGATGCAATCCATGACGACCGGCGCCAGGTGGGTGCCAGCACGCGCAGTGTCCTCGTTTCCTCTTTGGTGCTAAAGAGGCAAGCATGGGCGAGGAGTCCCGAGGCATCAGGAAAAGGTTTCCATATCGGTGCAACAAAACCAAGACCAGCAGGACGGTAGGACGGGGGTCATTATGGAGCCCAAGACGGCGTCACCACCAGAGCCTTTCGCATGCGAAGACCAACTTTAGTTACGATAACTTGTACTAGTTGTCTCCCTTCTAATTTGGCCGTTGTTGGATCCCTTCCCGCTCAATATTTGGGGAGAGGACCAGGGCCTCTACAAAATAGGACTAGCCACGACTTCCTCAAGCGTCGCGACCAGATGGGGAAGCAGCTGGGTGGGTCCCTCGTCGTCTGTAGCAAGTGGCTCCTCCAAGCCCTTCTCGTAGAGTGCCCGCATTGACACGCGGGATCTCTCCTTGAGGGACTTGAAGGCCGCGCGGTCCTCAGCCAGGACCCTCGCCTTGGCTTCCAGCTTGGCCTTCTCTGCCTTCATCTTCTGCTCCAGCTCCTCCAGCCGGCTGAACTCCATAGCCTGCGCCTTCGCCAACTGCTCCAGCTCGGTGTTGCGACCCCTTACGGCGTCCTCTCGGGCCTTCATCTTCCCCTCCTCCGCCTTGCAGCCTCGAGCTTCGTCCGCACACTCACTGTGCATGGTCTTTAGCTTGGCCTCCAGCGATCGACAGCGATCCTGGGCGGCCCCGGCATCCTTCAGCGCCACCTCGCGGGCAGCCGCAGCTTGGGCGACGGCCCGCTGTCCTCCTCGGGGGCCGCCACAGCCTAGCTCATCGCCGCCCGGATGGACACATCGGAGTGGAGCCAGCAAGAGATCAGCTCCAGGCGCCCGGCTACCACGCGACGGTCGGTGCCTTGAAGATCCTCCCGCAGCAGGGTCAGCGCAGAAAAAGCGTGCTCCAGGATGTCAGAGGAGGCGGAAGGATCCGGCGTCAGCAGTGCGGCGGGAGAAGGAGGAGGCAACGTCGTCACCATGGCCTGGGAGGCTGGGGGCTCGTGACCTTTGGGGACCCCAGCAATCGAGCCGGACATCGGCACCTCCGGACCCAGCGGGGCTACGGGGGCTGCCTCCTCCGAAGGACGCTCCCCCAAGTCTTGTGAGGATGATCAGGCTGGGGAAGCGCGAGCACCGTCACTGCCCTTCCCCACAGAGGAGGGTGTGGCCGCCGCAGGCGATTTGGTCCCGAGCAGTACCACCGCTTCCCCCTTCCTCTTCTTCGCCGCGGGCGTCGGCCTAATTGAGCAACGGAGAAGCACCAACAATCAACAACAGAAGCAAGAACAAGGCAGGGCGAGAATGATTACTTGTCCATCGCGGCGTAGTCCCTCCACTTCCTGAGCTTGAAACCTGAGAGCCTTGCAGCCTGAGGGGCGGGCGCGAGGGCTCCAGGCGCAGAAGAGGGGGCAGCAGATAGGCCGGAAGTAGCTCCAAGCAGCGTAAGAACTGGGGTGTCGTCTCGGGAGATCAGCGCCGACCTTCCCCTCGTCGAAACCTTGACCGGTGACCTCCTCTGGGGACTGACCTTGGACCTCGAGGAGCCCCCTGCCGCGTGCAGCTCCCCCCTTCCCAGGGGGGCATCGGCCTCATCATCGTCATTAGGCAGGGTGCGGAGGATGTCAGCCTTGCGCAAAGGGGAGGTCTCCCCCGCCCCTTCGCGGGTCGCCTCTGAGTCGCGCTCCTCCTCCTCCTCTTCTTCCTCCTCCTCTTCCTCCTCGCGAGACTTGCCGGAAGACACGTCCACCGGAGTCGTCGCCACCGGAACGTTCGAGGGCGTAGGCGGCAAAAGCCCGCGCCCGTCGAAGACGGGCATGGCGGCGGCAGCCTCCGCCCCATCTGAGCGGCGGAACAAGGGAACTAAGGAGTCTGGCGGGTACCCTTGGTCGTCCCCAACCAAGGAGCCGAGGGCCGAGTGCAACTCCTCGTCAGAAAGGGCCTCCGGGCGTAAGCGGAGGTCGTCCCCTTCGTCTTCAAGCTTCCACAAGGGGCGCGGGCGCTCCTGAAGGGGAGCCACGTGCTGCGTCATGAATTCTTTGACGATCATAGCTCCCCGTTAGCTTTGCCGCCCTTGAGTCACCGGGTCTCAGGTCGGCGGTCATCCTCTCCAACACCTGCGCCGCCCGAGGAGCGGTGAGCTTCGCGAAATGCCACACCTCTTGGGACACAGGTATCTCCGTCGGCAGGACCAGCCGGGGGTGGGAGCACTTGGCGTCCATCAAGACCCACTTGCTCCTGAAGCCCTCGACCTTCTTCCCGGCCTTTGAGATGGCGTTGGTCTTGTTGGCCGCGATGAAGCCAACACACCCAGAGCAGTGGCCCTCCTTAATCCAGAGGAAGAAGAAGTGGCGCAGTAGTGCCACGGACGACATCACTCCAACGTACGCCTCACAGTAAAAGGCGAAGATCGACAGGAGGAGGATGGAGTTGGGATGAAGATGGAGGGCATGGATATTGTAGTGGTTGAGGACGGAGTAGAAGAAGTCAGAGAAAGGGGGAACCAACCCGGCGATGATGCTGCTCATGAAGAAGGGGTAGAAAGTGCTGCCTGGGGCCTCCGGCTCGGCGGAGCCAACACGGAGCGCAGTCTTCCTCTTCTCATCACCCTCCGCCGTCATCAGGAGCACGGCGGTGAGGTTCTTCTCCGAAATGCTCGGCGCATCAAGCGCCAGCTCGTAACACGATGACGGGGGAGCGGCCCAAGCTTTCTTGGGTGCCATTGGCGGCAGGCTTGAAGGAGGATCTGGGCGGATCTGGAGTCTCTAGAAGCAAGGAGTGAGAAAAGGGATATGGAGCAAGACAAAGGAAAGCAATGAAGGCAAATGCAACCCGCACCAGTCTTTTGTTAGTCGGGCAGTTGCCGAGGCAGCATGGGGAAGCGGAGACGCCCACGTCCCATCAATCGCCACGCGTCAACCGAGGCCGCAGGCTGTTGGGGCCCGCGGCGCTCTGCACTTGCCCCTTGGCCTCACCTCGAAGCCAAGTCCGAGCATGCCTTGGGCCCGGGGGCTACTGTCAGTGTCCTGGGAACGGGGGTCCCCAGACTTGCCTGCCTGCGGCCCACAGCGTGGCTCCACCACCGGCCCCGTACGACCCATCTTCATCAGCGAACACTCAAGACCCTCACGAGGGGCCAAGCCTCGCGAAGCGGACGACGTAGGACCTCCTCGGGGGCGGCCTAACTAGGCTGGCTCGCGAGGAGCAGAGAGATCAAGGTGACGGGCACCTCGCGAGGTCCATGTGACGTAAGCCATGACGACCAAAGCCAGGCGGGCGCCAGAGCGCGCAGCGTACTCATTTCCTCTTTGGTGCTAAAGAGGCAAGCGCAGGCGAGGAATTCTGAGGCATCAGGCAAAGGTTGCCATATCGGTGCAGCAAGACCAAGACCAGTAGGACGGCGTCACCACCAGAGCGTTTGGTAGGCGAAGACCACCTTTAGTCAGGATAACTTGTACTAGTTGTCTCCCTTCAAATTTGGCCGTTGTTGGATCCTTTCCCGCCTACATTTGGGAAGAGGACCGGGGCCTCTATAAATAGGACTATCCAACACACTAGGAGGGAACTGATCTTGGGCCATTGAGATCACCCTCAACCACACAAGCTCACCGAGCTCAAGGACACCTCTCCTGAGGAGGCTGTTCTTCCCTTGTACTTGTTCATCCTCAGCCCAAGAGGCAATCCACCACACCACACTGGAGTAGGGTATTACACCACATCGGTGGCCCGAACCAGTATAAACCTTGTGCCCCATGTTCTGCGAGTTCGATGTGCTGAGCTTTGAGATTGTGGTGAGAGCGTAAGCTAGGGGAGGAGAGATCTTCATATGCACCCCAGTGTTCAAACCTCAAGGGTTTTGCCGGAACCCGCAATCCAACAGGGAAGGCTAGAGATTAAGATTTATGTGGTTGGAATGGAATATCTTGGTCTCAACACATGAGTGGGTGGTTCTCTCTCAGAAAATGTATGCTGGAAGTGTAGGCACGTTCTGATGGCTCTCCTAGAATGAAGAGTGGGTGGAGGGGTATATATAGCCTCCACACAAAATCTAACCATTACACACAATTTACCAAACTTGGTGGGACCAAATCAGAAAACTCGGTCAGACCAATTTAGTTCATAATGTGACTGTTAGGCATTTCGGTGGGACCGACATGTCAACTTGGTGGGACCGATGTCATCAGGGTTAGGGCATAACGTAATCTCGGTGTGAACGATTACACAAACTCGGTGGGACCGACTTTGGTAATAAGCTAACCAGAGAGTTGGTCAGGCAAACTCGGTGGGACCGATTCGCTCATCTTGGTTGGACCGAAACGTTACAAAAGGGAAACAGAGAGTTTGCATTGCGAACTCGGTGGGACCGATCGCTCATCTCGGTTGGACCAAAACCTTACAAAGGGAAACAGAGAGTTTGCAATCCCATCTTGGTGAGACCGAGATCCCTATCTGTGATACCGAAGTGACTAGGGTTTCTGGCAGTGACTATGTCAAATGAACTCGGTGGCGCGGGATAGATCAAATCGGTGGGGCCGAGTTTGACTTTTGGTTTGGGACATATGTGGAAATGAGAAAGTGGTTGAGGGTTTGTGGAGCATATCACTAAGCATTTTGAGCAAGTAAGCCATTAAGCAACACCTCATCCCCTTTTAATAGTATTGCCTTTTCCTATGGACTCAATGTGATCTTGGATCACTAAACTAAAAATGTAGAGTCTTCAGCTTGAGCCAATGTGTGTCCTCAGCATTTTGAGGGGTCCACATTTCTAATCCATGCCATGCCAATCATTGAACTTCCTAAAATAGTCATCTTGAATTGCATTAGTTCAATGAGCTATATGTTGTTAGTAATTACCAAAACCACCCAAGGATAGTTGCACTTTCAGTTGCTTTAGCTCAATTCTTAGAGTAAATCTCCCCCTAGATGTGATATCCCTCCTAAGAAGGATGAACTAACCTTTTGTTTTGTCGATGATGACTTCATGTAGATGTTGAAGATGTGGATGCTCAATGTTGATGTAGATCATTTGGAGCAATCCATTGGAGTGAGTTTCACTTTCAATACCTACACGGGTTTGTCCCACAAGGAACAAACAAGGATATCCATAGACGTAGAGTGATATACACACAAGATGATGTCCATGAAAGCATTAGGTTGCCTTGTCCCTTGTCTTACCAAGACGAGGGTTTGTGACTCCTTGAACTAGTGCAAGATGTGGAAGTTGTTTGCACTTGTCCTCGTCAGGATGATATGAGTGAAGTATATTGGTAGAGTCACCCTCAAGAACTCTATAGTTCTTGTTCTTCGGGATCCACGTCATCTTGATGGGAATCCTTGGAGTTGTAGTCATACATGATGAAGTAGAACTTGATGTAGTCTCGGGAACACACTTGACCAAGGCCTCGGGAGCTTCTTCAAATGCATCAATCTCCTCTTGAAGCTTGTCCTTGCCTTATTGCTTGTGGTCTTGTGGTGGAAGATCATCTTGTGCTTGTGTCCCTTGGAAATAAGTAGGATCATACTTCTCTTGTTGAGGAACAAACTTCGTCTTATGGTATTGATCTTCTTCCCACTCAACACCGTTAGCATTGAACTTTCGTTCAAAACCAACACCTTGATTCTTCCGGTGCCTTCCTTGCTTGCGTACAATTTCCTCAAATTGCTTACTTCCGTCAAGGCTATTATAAACACCTTTCTCTATAATTCCCTTCAATAAGCTATTTTCTTGCTCAAGTGTAACTTGGCTAAGAGAATCATTAGTGGAATCAAGAGAACTACTAGAAGCAACAACATTGGATTTAGAATGATTATTGTTACTACTAGATGAAGAATCTTTCTTGCTCTTGGTTCTAGATTTAACTTGTGGCATGATAGTAGACAAGAGTAAATTCTTGGCAATGTAAGAAGAAATTTTCTTGCGAAGATCATCATTGATTGCTTTTAAGAACCCATGCTCTTACTCAAGGTTTAGCTTTTCAAAGCCTAACTTCTCATGAGTCTTTAAAAGTTCTTGATGATCTTCCAAGGTAGTTTCATGATCTAACTTAAGAGTGTTTAGTTCTTTAGTTAGACGCTTAATCTCCTTCTTATCATCAACATTATTTTTATCTTGACTAGCATGATTAACAGCAAATTCATCATAGTTTTCAAAACTAGAGTTGTCAACAAGTAAATCATCATCACCTAGCAAATCATCTTCATCACTATTTAAATCAACATACTCAGGGTGTGATACCTTTGGGCCTTTAGCCATGAAGCATCTTCCAATTCCTTCATTTGGCGAGTCAAATATGTCATAGGAGTTGGTTGACACAAGTGCTAGACCGGCAACACCTTCATCTTGAGTATATTAGGAGTCGGAGTGATTACTTCTTTCAGAGTGATGGACGGAGTCGGATACGGATACCCATTCACATACGTGAACTTGATGTCTTTGTTTTGTCTAGCTCCTTGATGACTTTTCCTTCCTTTCTGAATCCTTGCTTCTCCGAGAGGTTCTTCGTTCATAATGATCATCTCTACTCCTCCTCTCTCTAGGTGGTGATTCTTCTCTTCTACTTCTCCTTTCGGGTGAATCTTCTCTTATTTTGTAGGGGGCCATACACTCATTGGAGTAGTGTCCGGGTCTTCCACAATTGTAGCAATTACGCTCACGACTCGAAGATCTTTTGTCATTGCAGGACCTTGACTTGGAACTTCTTTCCTTGCTTCTACTCTTGTAGAACTTGTTGAAATTCTTCACCATTAGGCTCAATTCGTCATTGAAGGTTTGTTTCTCACTTGATGATGTAGGAGAATCACATGAGGCCTTGTAATCAGCACTTGACTTGTTGTGAAGCTCTTCCTTATCCTTGAGTGACATCTCATGAGCAACAATTCTTCCAATGACCTCCGTTGGCTTGAGATCTTTGTAATTGGGCATCATTTGGATCAATGTGCACATGGTATCATATTTTCCATCCAAGGCTCTTAGGATATTCTTGATGATGAATCTATCGGTCATCTCTTCACTTCCTAAGCCGGCAATCTCATTTGTGATGAGAGCAAGCCTAGAGTACATTTCAGTGATACCTGCACCATCCTTCATTTTGAACTTGTCAAGTTCACTTTGAAGCACATCTAATTTGGATTCCTTGATGAAGCTGGTACCTTCGTGCATATCAATCAAAGTATCCCAAATTTCCTTTGCATTCTCAAGACGGAGGATTTTGTTGAATTCTTCGGGGCACAATCTGTTGAAGAGGATATCGCAAGCTTGAGCATTGTATTGCAGCATCGTCAACTCTTCCCACGGTAGCTTCAAAGTTCGGTTCTCTCCCATCAAAGAATTCACCTTGCAAGCCAATACACACAATAGCCCAAACGGCGGGGTTATGTCCAAGAATATGCATTTCCATCTTATGCTTCCAACTAGCAAAATTAGTACCATCAAAATAAGGACCTCTATGGTGGTAATTTCCCTCGCTAGACGCCATACTCTTCTAGGTTGTGAAACCAAGGCTATGATCACCAAAAGCTATGGAAATCAAGGAAAATGGAGGCCAAAGCTGTGATACCACTTGTAGGATCGAAAGTATGTCTAGAGGGGGGTGATTAGACTACTTGACCAAATAAAAATCTAGCCTTTTCCCAATTTTAAGTCTTGGCAGATTTTAACAACTTTAGAACAAGTCAAGCAATCAACCTACACATGCAAGTCTAAGAGTATAGCAGCGGAATGTAAAACATTGCATGTGAAGGTAAAGGGGGGAGTTTGGAGGGAGCAAACACAATGTAGACATGGAGATTTGTTCCCGTGGTTCTGATAGGTGGTGCTATCATACATCCACGTTGATGGAGACTTCAACCCATGAAGGGTAACGGTTGCACGAGTCCACGGAGGGCTCCACCCACAAAGGGTCCACGAAGAAACAACCTTGTATATCCCACCATGGCCAAAGCACACCAAGGACTTGCCTCACTAGGGTAGATCTTCACGAAGTAGGCGATCTCCTTGCTCGTACAAACTCCTTGGTTCAACTCCACAATCTTGACGGAGGCTCCCAAGTGACACCTAACCAATCTAGGAGACACCACTCTCCAAAAGGTAATAGATGGTGTGTTGACGATGAACTCCTTGCTCTTGTTCTTCAAATGATAGTCTCCCCAACACTCAACTCTCTCTCTCACAGATTTTATATGGTGGAAAGATGATTTGAGTGGAAAGCCAATTGGGAAATGCTAGAGATCAAGATTTATGTGGTTGGAATGGAATATCTTGGTTTCAACACATGAGTAGATGGTTCTATCTCAGAAAATGTATGCTGGAAGTGTAGGCACGTTCTGATGGCTCTCCTCATGAATGAAGAGTGGGTGGAGGGGTATATATAGCCTCACACAAAATCTAATCGTTACATACACTTTACCAAACTCGGTGGGACCAAATCAGAAAACTCGGTCAGACTGATTTAGTTCATAATGTGACCGTTAGGTATTTTAGTGGGACTGACATGTCAACTCGGTGGGACCGATGTCATCAGGGTTAGGGCATAACGTAATCTCGGTGTGACCGATTCACAAACTCGGTGGGACCGATTCACTCTTCTCGGTTGGACCGAAACATTACAAAAGGGAAACAGAGATTTGCATTGTGAACTCGGTGGGACCGATCACTCATCTCGGTTGGACCGAAACGTTACAAAGGGAAACAGAGAGTTTGCAATCCCATCTTGGTGAGACCGAGATCCCTATCGGTGAGACCGAAGTGACTAGGGTTTCTTGCAGTGACTATGTCTAATGAACTCGATGGCGCCGGATAGATCAAATCGGTGGGGCCGAGTTTGACTTTGGTTTGGGACATATGTGGAAATGAGAAAGTGTTTGACGGTTTGTGGAGCATATCACTAAGCATTTTGAGTAAGTAAGCCATTAAGCAACACCTCATCCCCTTTTAATAGTATTGCCTTTTCCTATGGACTCAATGTGATCTTGGATCACTAAACTGAAAATGTAGAGTCTTGAGCTTGAGCCAGTGTGTGTCCTTAGCATTTTGAGGGGTCCACATTTCTAATCCATGCCATGCTAATCATTGAACTTCTTGAAATAGTCATATTGAAGTAGCATTAGTTTAATGAGCTATATGTTGTTAGTAATTACCAAAACCACCCAGGGATAGTTGCAGTTTCAGTTTCTTTAGCTCAATTCTTAGAGTAAAGCTCCCCGTAGATGTGATATCCCCCCTAAGAGGGATGAACTAACCTTGGGTTTTGTCGATGATGACTTCATGTAGATGTTGAAGATGTGGATGCTCGATGTTGATGTAGATCATTTGGAGCAATCCATTGGAGTGAGTTGTACTTTCAATACGTACATGGGTTAGTCCCACAAGGAACATACGAGGATATCCATAAACATAGAGTGAAGTATATACAAGATGATGTCCATGAAAGCATTAGGTTACCTTGTCCCTTGTCTTACCAACAAGAAGGTTTGTGACTCCTTGAACTAGTGCAAGATGTGGAAGTTGTTTGCACTTGTTCATGCCAAAATGATATCAGTGAAGTATGTTGGCCGAGTCACCCTCAAGAACTCTCTAGTTCTTCTTCTTAGGGATCCAGATCAACTTGATGGGAATCCTTGGAGTTGTTGTCGTACTTGATGAAGAAGAACTTGATGTAGTCTTGGGAACCCACTTGACCATGGCCTTGGGAGCTTCTTCCAATGCATCAATCTCCGATTGAAGCTTGTCCTTGCCTTTTTGCTTGTGGTCTTGTGGTGGAAGATCATCTTGAGCTTGTGTCCCCTTGAAGGAAGTAGGATCGTACTTCTCTTGTTGAGGAACAAACTTTGTCTTGGGTATTGATCTTCTTCCCACTCAACTCCATTGGCATTGAACTTTCGTTCAAAACCAACACATTGATTGTTCCGGTGCCTTCCTTGCTTGTGTACAGTTTCCTCAAATTGCTTACTTTTGGCAAGGCTCTTGTAAACACATTTCTCTATAATTCCCTTCAATAAGGTATTTTCTTGCTCAAGTGTAACATGGCTAAGAGAATCATTAGTGTAATCAAGAGAACTACTAGAAGCGACATATTGGATTTAGTATGATTATTGTTACTACTAGATGAAGAATCTTTCTTATTCTTGTTTTTTTTTTACAGAAAGACTGAAAGGGAACCCCGTACAGTATAATTGGTGCAACAAACCCAAATTGCAAGTACCATGCCTTGAACCTGGGTGGGTGGGAAGGCATCAGCCCCTTCCCACCGCTAGGCTATGCCTTAGTCTGCTCTTTCTTATTCTTGTTGCTAGATTTTACTTGTGGCATGTAAGTAGACAAGACTAAATGCTTGGCAATGTAAGAAGAACTTTTTTACGAAGATCATCATTGGTTGCTTTTAAGAACCCATGCTCTTGCTCTAGGTTGAGATTTTCAAAGCATAGCTTCTCATGAGTCTTTAAAAGCTCTTGATGATCTTCTAAGGTAGTTTCATGAGCTAACTTAAGAGAGTTTAGTTCTTTAGTTAGACACTCAATCTCCTTATTATCATTGTTATTCGTTTTATCTTGATTAGCATGATTAATAGCAATTTCATCATACTCGGGGTGTGATACCTTTGGAGCTTTAGCCATGAAGCTGTTGGCATCCTGGGAATGGGGGTACCCGACTTGCCTGCCTGCGGCCCAAGGCGTGGCTCATCCAGCGGCCCGGTACGGCCCATCTTCACCAACAACTACTCAAGACCCTCGCGGGGGGCCAAGCCTCACGAGGCGGACAACGCAAGACCTCCTCAGGGGCGGCCTCCCTAGGCTGGCTCCCGAGGAGCGGAGATATCTATGCAAGGGGCATCTCGTGAGGTTCGCATGACGTGAGCAGTGACGACCATGGCCAGGCGGGTGCCAGCAGGCACAGAGTACTCGTTGCCTCTTTGGTGCTAAAGGGGCAAGCACAGGCGAGGAGTCCCGAGGCATCAGGCAAAGGTTTCCATATCGGTGCAACAAGACCAAGACCAGCAGGACGGCAGGACGGAGGTCACCGCGGAGCCCACGACGGCGTCACCACCAGAGCCTTTGGCAGGCGAAGACCAGCTTTGATACGTCCATTTTGCATCATGCTTTTATATCGATATTTATTGCTTTATTGGCTGTTATTACATGTTATGTCACAGTACTTATGCCTATTCTCTCTTATTTTACAAGGTTTACATAAGGAGGGAAAATGCCGGCAGCTGGAATTCTGGGCTGGAAAAGGAGCAAATATTAGAGACCTGTTCTGCACAACTCCGAAAGTCCTAAAACTCCAGAAAATCATTTTTGGAAATAATAAAAAATATTGAGCGGAAGAAGTTCACCAGAGGGGGACCCACCTGGCCACGAGGGTGGGGGCGCGCCCTAACCCCCCATGGCGCGCCCCCGCCTCGTGGGCCCCCTGTTGGCTCTCCGATGGCCATCTTCTGCTATATGAGATCTTTCATCGAGGAAAAAATCATAAGCAACCTTTCGGGACAAAACTCCGCCGCCACGAGGCGGAACCATGGCGGAACCAATCTAGGGCTCCGGCAGAGCTGTTCTGCCGGGGACACTTCCCTCCGGGAGGGGGAAATCATCGCCATTGTCATCACCAACGCCCCTCTCACCGGGAGAGGGAAACCTCCATCAACATCTTCACCAGCACCATCTCCTCTCAAAACCCTAGTTCATCTCTTGTATCCAATTCTTGTCTCCAAGTCCGGGATTGGTACTAGTAGGTTGCTAGTAGTGTTAATTACTCATTGTAGTTCATGCTAGTTGGTTTATTTGGTGGAAGATCATATGTTCAGATCCTTTATGCATATTAATACCCCTCTGATTATGAACATGAACATGCTTTGTTTGTAGTTACGTTTGTTCCTGAGGACATGGGAGAAATCTTGCTATTAGTAGTCATGTGAATATGAGATGTATGTTGTCTAGCCTCTAGTGGTGTTATGTGAACGTCAACTACGTAACACTTCACCATTATTTGGGCCTAGAGGAAGGCATTGGGAAGTAATAAGTAGATGATGGGTTGCTAGAGTGAAAGAAGCTTAAACCCTAGTTTATGCGTTCCTTCGTAAGGGGCTGATTTGGATCCATATGTTTCATGCTATGGTTAGGTTTACCTTAATACTTTTGTTGTAGTTGCGGATGCTTGCAATAGAGGTTAATCATAAGTGGGATGCTTGTTCAAGTAAGAACGGCACCCAAGCACCGGTCCACCCACATATCAAATTATAAAAGTACCGAACGTGAATCATATGAATGTGATGAAAACTAGCTTGACGATATTCCCATGTGTCCTCGGGAGCGCTTTTCCTTATATAAGAGTTTGTCCAGGCTTGTCCTTTGCTACAAAAAGGATTGGGCCACCTTGCTGCACTTTATTTTCTTTTTTTACTTTTTGCTCGCTACAAATTATCTTATCACAAAACTATCTGTTACCACTTATTTCAGTACTTGCAGAGAATACCTTGCTGAAAACCGCTTACCATTTCCTTCTGCTCCTCGTTGGGTTCGACAGTCTTACTTATCGAAAGGACTACGATAGATCCCCTATATTTGTGGGTCATCAAGACTCTTTTCTGGTGCCGTTGCCGGGGAGTGAAGCGCCTTTGGTAGGTGGAATTTGGTAATGAAAAATTTATATAGTGTGCTGAAATTTACTTTCACTTGTTACTATGGAAACTAATCCTCTGAGGAGCTTGTTCGGGGTATCTTCACCCCGACTAGTAGAGCAAAGAATTGCTCCTCAACCTACTTAAAATGAAAATGTTCCCTTTGAAGTTCCTTCGGGTATAATGGAAAAACTGCTAGATAATCCTTTTACAGGAGATGGAACAAAGCATCTTGATGAGCACCTAATATATGTGGATGAAGTTTGTGGATTATTTAAGCTTGCAGGTATACCCGATGATGTTGTTAAGAAGAAGGTCTTCCCTTTATCTTTGAAGGTAGATGCATCGACATGGTATTGTTGGGGAACGTAGCAGAAATTCAAATTTTTCCTACGTGTCACCAAGATCTATCTATGGAGAAACCATCAACGAGGGGAAGGAGAGTGCATCTACATACCCTTGTAGATCGCTAAGCAGAAGCGTTCAAGAGAACGGGGTTGATGGAGTCGTACTCGTCGTGATCCAAATCACCAAAGATCCTAGCGCCGAACGGACGGCACCTCCGCGTTCAACACACGTACAACCGGGGCGTATCCTCCTTCTTGATCCAGCAAGGGAGAGGAGAAGTTGAGGAAAACTCCAACGAGCACGGCGTGGTGGTGATGGAGCTCGTGGTTCTCCGGCGAGCTTCGCTAAGCACTACGGAGGAGGAGGAAGTGTTAGAGGAGGAGGGGCTGCGCCGAGGAAGGTGCGGCTGCCCTCTCTCCCTCACTATATATAGGGGTAAGGGGTGCGGGAGGCGCCCTAGGGTTCCCTAGGGGAGGGGCGGCGGCCACAGGGGAAACCCTAGATGGGTTTGGGCGCCTCCACCCCCTAGGAAACTTGCCCCCCAAGCCGGGAAGGGGGGCTGCCCTAGGGGAGGCGCCCCCACCTCTCCTGGTTACGTGAGAGGGGCTGGGAGGGGCGCACCACCCCTTAGTGGGCTGGTTTTCCCTTCCCCTTTGGCCCATGAGGCCCTCCAACACTTGTCGGGGCTCCCGAAACACCTTTCGGTCATGCTGGCCATAGCCTGGTACCCCCGGAACACTTCCGGACTCCAATACCCTTCGTCCAATATATCGATCTTCACCGCCGGACCATTCCGGAACTCCTCGTGACGTCCGGGATCACATCTGGGACTCCGAACAACCTTCGGTAACCACATACTATTTCCCATAACAACTCTAGTGTCACCGAACCTTAAGTCTGTAGACCCTACGGGTTCGGGAACCATGCAGACATGACCGAGATGTTCTCCGGTCGATAACCAACAGCGGGATCTGGATACCCATGTTGGCTCCCACATGTTCCACGATGATCTCATCGGATGAACCACGATGTCGAGGATTCAATCAATCCCGTATTCAATTCCCTTTGTCTAGCGGTATTGTACTTGCCCGAGATTCGATCGTCGGTATCCCGATACCTTGTTCAATCTCGTTACGGCAAGTCTCTTTACTCGTTCCGTAACACATCATCCGTGATCAACCCCTTGGTCACATTGTGCACATATGATGATGTCCTACCAAGTGGGCCCAGAGATACCTCTCCGTCAACCGGAGTGACAAATCCAGTCTCGATTCGTGCCAACCCAATGATACTTTCGGAGATACCTGTAATGAACCTTTATAGCCACCCGATTCGTTGTGACGTTTGGTACACCCAAATCATTCCTACGGTATCCGGAGTTGCACAATCTCATGGTCTAAGGAAATGATACTTGACATTAGAAAAGCTTTAGCATACTAACTCGATCTTTGTGCTAGGCTTAGGATTGGGTCTTGTCCATCACATCATTCTCGTAATGATGTGATCCGTTATCAATGACATCCAATGTCCATGTTAGGAAACCGTAACCATCTATTGATTAACGAGCTAGTCAACTAGAGGCTTACTAGGGACATGGTGTTGTCTATGTACCCACACATGTATCTGAGTTTCCTTTCAATAAAATTATAGCATGGATAATAAACGATTATCATGAACAAGGAAATATACTAATAACTAATTTATTATTGCCTCTAGGGCATATTTCCAACAGTCTCCCACTTGCACTAGAGTCAATAATCTAGTTCACATCGTCATGTGATTAACACTGATAGGTCACATCGCCGTGTGACCAACATCCAAAGAGTTTACTAGTGTGTGTAAACTAGTTCACATCATCATGTGATTAAGACTCAATGAGTTCTGAGGTTTGATCATGTTTTGCTTGTGAGAGAGGTTTTAGTCAACGGGTCTGAATCTTTCAGATCCGTGTGTGCTTTGCAAATTTCTAGGTCATATTGTAAACGCTGCTTCCACGCTCCACTTGGAGCTATTCCAAATGGTTGCTCCACTATACCTATCCGGTTTGCTACTCAGAGTCACTCGGATAGGTGTTAAAGCTTGCACCGATGTAACCCTTTACGCCGAACTCTTTATCACCTCCATAATCAAGAAACATGTCCTTATTTACTCCAAGGACAATTTTGACCGCTATCCAATGATCCATTCTGGATCATTCTTGTACTATAGTGACTCATGGCAAGGCACACTTCGGTGCGGTACACAAATAGCATCTTTAGAGCCTCGTCTAAGGCATAGGGGCGACCTTCGTCCTTTCTCTCTTTCTACCGTGGTCGAGCTTTAAGTCTTAACTTCATACCTTACATCTTAGGCAAGAACTCCTTCTTTGGTGATCCATCTTGAAAACCTTCAAGATCATGTCAAGGTATATGCTCATTTGAAAGTACCATTAAGCGGTTTGATCTATCCTATAGATCTTGATGCTCAATGTTCAAGTAGCTTAATATAGGTTTTCACTTGAAAACACTTTTCAAATAACCCTATATGCTTTCCAGAAATTCTACATCATTTCTGATCAACAATATGTCAACAACATATACTCATCAAAAATTCTATAGTGCTCCCACTCACTTATTTGGAAATACAAGTTTCTCATAAACTTTGTATAAACCCAAAATCTTTGATCATCTTATCAAGGAGTATATTCCAACTCCGAGATGCTTACTCCAGTCCATGGAAGGATCACTGGAGCTAGCATACCTTTCTGATTGTATCTCATACAACCTTTCCTTACGGAAACTGGTAAGGAAACTCGTTTTGACATCCATCTGCTAGATTTCATAAATGCAGCTAATGCTAACATGATTCCGACGGACTTAAGCATCGCTAAGGATGAGAAAATCTCATCGTAGTCAACTTGTGAAAAACACTTTGCCACAAGTCGAGCTTCATAGACGGTGACATTACCGTCCACGTCCGTCTTCTTCTTAAAAATCCATTTATCTCAATAGCTTGCCGATCATCGGGCAAGTCCACCAAAGTCCATGCTTTGTTACGATACATGGATCCTATCTCGGTTTCATGGCCTCTAACCATTTGTCGGAATATGGGCCCACCATCGCTTCTCCATAGCTCGTGGGTTCATTGTTGTCTAGCAACATGACCTTCAAGACTGGATTCTTGTACCACTCTGAAATCGCATCCTTGTCACCCTCACGAGTGCAGTAGTGACTTGATCCAAGTTTCATGATCACTATCATAAGCTTCTACTTCAATTGGTGTAGGTGCCACAGAACAACTTCACGTGCCCTGCTACACACTAGTTGTAGTGACGGTTCAATAACCATATCAAGTCTCCACCATCCTCCCACTCAACTTTTGAGACAAACTTTTCCTCGAGAAAGGACCTGATTCAAGAAACAATACCTATTGCTTTCGGATCTGAATTAGGAGGTATACCCAACTGTTTTGGGTGTCCTATGAAGATGCATTTTATCCGCTTTGGGTTCGAGCTTATCAACCTGAAACTTTTTCACATAAGCGTCGCAACCCCAAACTTTTAAGAAACGACAACTTAGGTTTCAACAAACCATAGTTCAAACAGGGTCGTCTCAACGGAATTACGTGGTGCCCTATTAAAGTGAGTGCGGTTGTCTCTAATGCCTAACCCATGAACGATAGTGGTAATTCGATAAGAGACATCATAGTACGCACCATATCTAATAGGGTGCAACTATGATGTTCGGACACACCATCACACTATGGTGTTCCAGGCGGTATTAATTGTGAAACAATTTCCACTATGTCTTAATAGCGTGCCAAAGCTCGTAACTCAGATACTCATCTCTATGATCATACCATAGACATTTTATCCTCTTGTCACGATGATCTTTAACTTCACTCTGAAATTACTTGAACCATTCAATAATTCAGACTTGTGTTTCATCAAGTAAATATACTCGATATCTACTCAAATCATCGTGAAGTAAGAACATAACGATATCCACTGCGTGCCTCAGAATTCATTGGACTGCACACATCAAAATGTATTACTTCCAACAAGTTGCTTTCTTGTTCCATTTCACTGAAAAATGAGGCTTTCAGTCATCTTTCCCATGTGGTATGATTTGCATGTCTCAAGTGATCCAAAATCAAGTGAGTCCAAACGGTCCATTTGCATGGAGTTTCTTCATGCATATACACCAATAGACATGGTTCGCATGTCTCAAACTTTTCAAAAATGAGTGAGTCCAAAGATCCATCAACATGGAGCTTCTTCATGCGTTCTATACCAATATGACTCAAATGGCGATGCCACAAGCAGGTGGTACTATCATTACTATCTTATATCTTTTGGCATGAAAATGTGTATCACTACGATCGAGATTCAATAAACCATTCCTTTAGGTGCAAGACCATTGAAGGTATTATTCAAATAAATAGAGTAACCATTATTCTCCTTAAATGAATAACCGTATTGCGATAGACATAATCCAATCATGTCTATGTTCAGCATAATCACCAAATGACAATTATTCAGGTTTAATACTAATCTTGATGGTAGAGGGAGCGTGCGATGTTTGATCAAATCAAACTTGAATCACTTCAACACATATCGTCGACTCACCTTTAGCTAGTCTCCGTTTATTCCGTAGCTCTTTTATTTTGAGTTACTACCACTTAGCAACCGAACCGGTATCTTAATACCCTGGTGCTACTAGGAGTACTAGTAAAGTACACATTAACATAATGTATATCAATATACTTCATCGACCTTGCCACCTTCTCATCTACCAAGTATCTAGGGTAATTCTGCTCGATGGCTGTTCCCCTTATTACGAAGCACTTAGTCTCGGGTTTGGGTTCAACCTTGGGTTTCTTCACTAGAGCAGCAGCTGATTTGCCGTTTCATGAAGTATCCCTTCTTGCCCTTGCCCTTCTTGAAACTAGTGGTTTCACAAACCATCAACAATTGATGCTCCTTCTTGATTTCTACTTTCACGGTGTCAAACATCGTGAATACCTCAAGGATCATCATATCTATCCACGATATGTTATAGTTCATCACGAAGCTCTAGCAGCTTGGTGGCAATGACTTTGGAGAAACATCACTATCTCATCGGAAGATCAACTCCCACTCGATTCAAGTGATTGTTGCACTCAGACAATCTGAGCACAAGCTCAACGATTGAGCTTTTCTCCCTTAGTTTGCAGGCTAAGAAAATCGTCGGAGGTCTTATACCTATTGACGTGGGCACAAGCCTGAAATCCCAATTTCAGCCCTCGAAACATCTTATATATTTCGAGAAACGTCTTTGGTGCCTCTACTCTAAACCATTTAACCGAACTATCACGTAGTTATCAAAAGCGTGTATGTCGATGTTAGCAACATCCACAGACGGCGTTTGGGGTTCAACACACCGGCGGTGCATTAAGGACATAAGCTTTCTCTGTCCGCATAATCGCTCTTGTCAACTTTCAACTATATTTTCTCTAGGAACATATCTAAACAGTGGAACTAAAGCGCGAGCTTACGATATAATTTGCAAAGATCTTTTGACTATGTTCAGGATAATTAAGTTCATCTCATGAACTCCCACTCGAGTAGACATCCTCTAGTCATCTAAGTGATAACATGATCCGGTCAACTAGGCGTGTCCGATCATCACGTGAGACGGACTAGTCATCATCGGTGAACATCTTCATGTTGATCGTATCTACAATCGACTCATGCTCGACCTTTCGATCTCTTGTGTTCGAGGCCATATCTGTACATGCCGGGCTCGTCAAGTCAACCTAAGTGTTTCGCATGTGTAAATCTGGCTTACACCGTTGTATGTGAGCGTATGAATCTATCACACCCGATCATCACGTGGTGCTTGAAACGACGAACTTTACATAGCGGTGCACAGTTAGGGGAACACTTTCTTGAAATTTTAATGAGGATCATCCTATTTACTACCGTCGTTCTAAGCAAATAAGATGTATAATCATGATAAACATCACATGCAATCAAATAGTGACATGATATGGCCAATATCATATTGCTCCTTTGATCTCCATCTTGGGCTCCATGGTCATCATCGTCACCGCATGACACCATGATCTCCATCATCGTGTCTCCATGAAGTTGTCTCGCCAACTTATTACTTCTACTACTATGGCTACCGGTTAGCAATAAAGTAAAGTAATTACATGGTGTTGTTCAATGGCACGCAGGTCATACAATAAATAAAGACAACTCCTATGGCTCACATCGGTTGTCATACTCATCGACATGCAAGTCGTGATTCCTATTACAAGAACATGATCAATCTCATACATCACATATCATGCATCACATTCTTCTTGGCCATATCACATCACATAGCATACCCTGCAAAAACAAGTTAGGCGTCCTCTAATTGTTGTTTGCATGTTTCTGTGGCTGCTATGGGTTTCTAGCAAGAACTTTTCTTACCTCGCAAAACCACAGCGTGATATGCCAATTTCTATTTACCCTTCATAAGGACCCTTTTCATAGAATCCGTTCCGACTAAAGTGGGAGAGACGGCACCCGCTAGCCACCTTATGCACCAAGTGCATGTCGATCGGTGGAACCTGTCTCACGTAAGTGTACGTGTAAGGTCGGTCCGGCGCTTCATCCCACAATACCGTCGAAACAAGATTGGACTAGTAACGGTAAGCATATTGAACAAAAACAACGCCCACAACTACTTTGTGTTCTACTCGTGCAATGAATCTACGCAATAGACCTAGCTCATGATGCCCTTTGTTGGGGAACGTGGCAGAAATTCAAAATTTTCCTCGTGTCACCAAGATCTATCTATGGAGAAACCAGCAGCGAGGGAAGGAGAGTGCATCTACATACCCTTGTAGATCGCTAAGCGGAAGCGTTCAAGAGAACGGGGTTGATGGAGTCGTACTCGTCGTGATCCAAATCACCGATGATCCTAGCGCCGAGCAGACGGCACCTCCGCGTTCAACACACATACAGCCGGGGACGTCTCCTCCTTCTTGATCCAGCAAGGGAGAGGAGAAGTTGAGGAAAACTCCGACAACCTGACGGCAGGCGTGGTGGTGATGGAGCTCGTGGTTCTCCGGCAGAGCTTCATGAGCACTACGGAGGAGGAGGAAGTGTTGGAGGAGGAGGGGCTGAGCCAGGGAAGGTGCGGCTGCCCTCTCTCTCCTCACTATATATAGGGGTAAGGGGGTGGAGGAGGCGCCTAGGGTTCCCTAGGGGAGGCGGCGGCCACGGGGAAACCCTAGATGGGTTTGGGCGCCCCCACCCCTAGGAAAGTTGCCCCCAAGCCGGGAAGGGGCTGCCCTAGGGAGGCGCCCCACCTCTCCTGGTTACGTGAGAGGGGCTGGGAGGCGCACCACCCCTTAGTGGGCTGGTTTGCCCCTTCCCTTTGGCCCATGAGGCCCTCCAACACTTGCGGGGCTCCCAAACACCTTTCGGTCATCTTGCCATAGCCTTGGTACCCCGGAACACTTCCGACTCCAATACCCTTCGTCCAATATATCGATCTTCACCGCGGACCATTCCGAAACTCCTCGTGACGTCCGGGATCACATCCGGGACTCCGAACAACCTTCGGTAACCACATACTATTTCCCATAACAACTCTAGCGTCATCGAACCTTAAGTCATAGACCCTACGGGTTCGGGAACCATGCAGACATGACCGAGATGTTCTCCGGTCAATAACCAACAGCGGGATCTGGATACCCATGTTGGCTCCCACATGTTCCACGATGATCTCATCGGATGAACCACGATGTCGAGGATTCAATCAATCCGTATTCAATTCCCTTTGTCTAGCGGTATTGTACTTGCCCGAGATTCGATCGTCGGTATCCCGATACCTTGTTCAATCTCGTTACCGGCAAGTCTCTTTACTCGTTCCGTAACACATCATCCCGTGATCAACCCCTTGGTCACATTGTGCACATTATGATGATGTCCTACCGAGTGGGCCTAGAGATTCCTCTCCGTCAACGAAGTGACAAATCCAGTCTCGATTCGTGCCAACCAATGATACTTTCGAGATACCTGTAATGAACCTTTATAGCCACCCGATTCGTTGTGGCGTTTGGTACACCCAAAGCATTCCTACGGTATCCGGAGTTGCACAATCTCATGGTCTAAGGAAATGATACTTGACATTAGAAAAGCTTTAGCATACGAACTACGATCTTTGTGCTAGGCTTAGGATTGGGTCTTGTCCATCACATACTTCTCCTAATGATGTGATCCCGTTATCAATGACATCCAATGTCCATGGTCAGGAAACCGTAACCATCTATTGATTAACGAGCTAGTCAACTAGAGGCTTACTAGGGACATGGTGTTGTCTATGTACCCACACATGTATCTGAGTTTCCTTTCAATAAAATTATAGCACGGATAATAAACGATTATCATGAACAAGGAAATATACTAATAACTAATTTATTATTGCCTCTAGGGCATATTTCCAACAGGTATAGGCTATGTGATGACACCGGATCATGGAACTATAAAAGATTGAAATTGGAATTTCATCTGAAGTATTATCCTATGCATCTTGTTCATTTTGATCGCAATTATATATATAATTTTTGGCCTCGCGAAGGAGAAAGCATCGCTCAAGCTTGGGGGAGGCTTAAATCAATGTTATATTCATGCCCCAATCATGAGCTCTCAAAAGAAATAATTCTTCAAAAAAATTATGCTTGACTTTCTGAAAACAATCGCATCTTGTGCAGGCTCTTTTATGATGAAGACTATTGAATTCAAATGGAATTTATTGGATAGAATTAAACGCAGCTATGAAGATTGGGATCTCGACGAAGGTAAGGAGTCAGGTATGACACCTAAGTTTGATTGTGTTAAATCTTTTATGGATACCGATGTTTTCCGTAAATTTATCACTAAATATGGACTTGACTCTGAGATAGTAGCTTCTTTCTGTGAATCCTTTGCTACTTATGTTGATCTCCCCAAGGAGAAGTGGTTTAAATATCATCCTCCCATAGAAGTAAAAGTAGCTGCACGTACTAAAGTTGAAAAAAAGATTGTCACTTATAATGATCCTGTTGTTCCTACTTCTTATGCTGAGAAACCACCTTTCCCTGTTAGAATAAAGGATCATGCTAAAGCTTCAACTGTGGTTCGTAAAATCAATATTAGAACTTATACACCTCCTGAGCAAGTTAAAGTTGAACCTAGTATTTCTATTGTTAAATATCTCTTGTCTGATAATATTGACGGGCATGTTATTCATTTCTATGGTGAAACCGCTAGAATTGCCAAACCTTGTGCTAAAGATAAACATAGACCTGTGGTAGGCGTGCCTGTTATTTCTGTTAAAATAGGGGATCATTGCTATCATGGCTTATGTGATATGGGTGCTAGTGCTGGTGTTATACCACATACTTTATACGAAGAAATTAAACATGAAATTGCACCTGCTGAGTTAGAAGGTATTGATGTTACAATTAAACTTGCCAATAGAGATACTATATCAGCAATGGGAATTGTTAGAGATGTTGAAGTCTTGTGTGGGAAAACTAAATATCCTGCTGATTTTCTTGTTCTTGGTTCCCCACAAGATAGCTTTTGTCTCATTATATTTGGTGGACCCTTCTTAAATACAGTTAATGCTAAGATAGACTGCGAAAAGAATGTTGTTACTATTGGTTTGGGTGATATGATTCATGAGTTTAATTTCTCTAAATTTAGTAGACAACACCGTGAGGAAGAATTGCCTAGTAAGGATGAAATTATTGGTATTGCTTCTATTGCCGTACCTCCTAGTGATCCTTTAGAACAATATTTGCTAGACCACGAAAATGATATGTTTATGAATGAAAGAAGGGAAATAGATGAAGTATTCTTTAAATAGGAACCTATTCTGAAACACAATTTGCCTGTTGAAATCCTAGGGGATCCTCCTCCACCCAAGGGTGACCCCGTGTTTGAGCTTAAACTGTTGCCTGATAATCTTAAATACGCTTATCTTGATGAAAACAAGATATATCCTGTTATTATTAGTGCTAACCTTTCAGAGCATGAAGAAGAGAGATTATTGAAAACTCTGAAGAAGCACCATGATGCTATTGGATATACTCTTGATGATCTTAAGGGCATTAGTCCCACTCTATGTCAAAATAAAATAAATTTGGAGAAAGATGCCAAACCAGTTATTGATCATCAACGACGGCTGAATCCTAAAATGAAAGAAGTGGTAAGAAAGGAAATACTAAAGCTCCTTGAGGCAGGTATAATTTTTCCCGTTGCTGATAGTGAATGGGTAAGTCATGTCCACTGTGTCCCTAAGAAAGGAGGTATTACTGTTGTTCCCAATGATAAAGATGAATTGATCCCGCAAAGAATTATTATAGGTTATAGGATAGTAATTGATTTCCGTAAATTAAATAAGGCTACTAAGAAAGATCATTACCCCTGAACTTTTATTGATCAAATTCTAGAAATATTATCCAAACACACACATTTTTGCTTCCTAGATGGTTATTCTGGTTTCTCTCAAATACCTGTGTCAGCCAATGATCAATCAAAGAAAACTTTTACATGCCCTTTTGGTACTTTTGCTTATAGACGTATGCCTTTTGGTTTACGTAATGCACTTGCTACCTTTCAAAGATGAATGATGGCTATATTCTCTGACTTCTGTGAAAAGATTTGTGAGGTTTTCATGGACGAATTTTCCGGCTATGGATCCTCTTTTGATGATTGTTTGAGCAATCTTGATCGAGTTTTGCAGAGATGTGAAGAAACTATTCTTTTCTTGAATTGGGAAAGGTGCCACTTTATGGTTAATGCAGGTATTGTCTTGGGGCATAAAGTTTCTGAAAGAGGTATTGAAGTTGATAAAGCCAAGGTTAATGCTATTGAAAAGATGCCATGTCCCAAGGACATCAAAGGTATAAGAAGTTTCCTTCGTCACGCCGGATTTTATAGGAGGTTCATGAAGGACTTCTCAAAAATTTCACAGCCTCTGACTAATTTATTACAACAAGATATACCGTTTGTCTTTAATGATGATTGTGTAGAAGCATTTGAAATACTTAAGAAAGCATTGATCTCTGCACCTATTGTTCAGCCACCTGATTGGAATTTACCCTTTGAAATTATGTGTGATGCTAGTGATTATGCTGTTGGTGCTGTTCTAGGGCAAAGAGTTGATAAGAAATTAAATGTTATTCAATATGCTAGTAAAACTCTAGACAATGCTCAGAGAAATTATGCTACTACTGAAAAAGAATTCTTAGCAGTTGTATTTGCTTGTGATAAGTTCAGACCTTATATTGTTGATTCTAAAGTAACTATTCACACAGATCATGCTACTATTAAATATCTTATGGAAAAGAAAGATGCTAAACCTAGACTTATTAGATGGGTTCTCTTGCTACAAGAATTTGATTTACATACTGTTGATAGAAAGGGAGCTGAGAACCCCGTTGCAGACAAATTATCTAGGTTAGAAAATGTTCTTGATGACCCACTACCTATTGATGATAGCTTTCCTGATGAGCAATTAAATGTCATAAATACTTCTCGTAGTACTCCATGGTATGCTAATTATGCTAACTACATCGTTGCTAAATTTATACCACCTAGCTTCACATACCAGCAAAAGAAAAAGTTCTTCTATGATTTGAGACATTACTTTTGGGATGACCCACATCTTTATAGAGAAGGAGTATATGGTGTTATTAGACGTTGTGTACCTGAGCATGAACAGGAACAGATCCTACGCAAGTGTCACTCCAAAGCTTAGGGAGGACACCACGCTGGAGATAGAACTGCACATAAGGTATTGCAATCCGGTTTTTATTGGCCTACTCTCTTTAAGGATGCCCGTAAGTTTGTCTTATCTTGTGATGAATGTCAAAGAATTGGTAATATTAGTAGACGTCAAGAAATGCCTATGAATTATTCACTTGTTATTGAACCATTTGATGTTTGGGGTTTTGATTATATCGGACCTTTTCCTGCCTCTAATGGATATACACATATTTTAGTTGCTGTTGATTACGTTACTAAGTGGGTAGAAGTTATTCCAACTAGTAGTGCTGATCATAACACTTCTATTAAAATTCTTGAAGAAGTTATTTTTCCGAGGTTTGGAGTCCCTAGATATTTAATGACTGATGGTGGTTCACATTTTATTCATGGTGCTTTCCATAAAATGCTTGCTAAGTATGATGTTAATCATAGAATTGCATCTCCTTATCACCCACAGTCTAGTGGTCAAGTAGAATTGAGTAATAGAGAGCTCAAATTAATTTTGCAAAAGACTGTTAACAGGTCTAGAAAGAATTGGTCCAAGAAACTTGACGATGCATTATGGGCCTATAGAACTGCATATTAAAATCCTATGGGTATGTCTCAGTATAAAATGGTTTATGGAAAAGCTTGTCACTTACCTCTCGAACTAGAACATAAGGCATATTGGGCTATTAAAGAGCTCAATTATGATTTCAAACTTGCCGGTGAGAAGATTTTATTTGATATTAGCTCACTTGATGAATGGAGAACCCAAGCTTATGAAAATGCCAAGTTGTTTAAAGAAAAGGTTAAAAGATGGCATGATAAAAGGATACAAAAGCGTGAGTTTAATGTAGGTGATTATGTATTGCTATACAACTCTCGTTTAAGATTTTTTGTAGGAAAAGTTCTCTCTAAATGGGAAGGCCCTTACGTTATCGAAGATGTCTACCATTCCGGTGCCATAAAAATCAACAACTTCGAAGGCACAAATCCGAAGGTGGTGAACGGTGAAAGAATCAAACATTATATCTAAGGTAATACCATAAATGTTGCAACCAATGTTATTAAAACTGTAACCCCGGAGGAATACATAAGGGACACTTTCCAGAACGTTTCAGACTCCTAAAAGGAATAGGTATGTGGTACGGTAAGTAAACCGACTCCAAAACAGTTTTTAAGGCAATATTTCTCCGTTTTGGAATATTTAGAAAAATAGAAAAATAAGTAGCAGTCCGGGAAGGACATGAGGGCCCCACGAGGGTGGAGGGCGCGCCCCCCTACCTCGTGGGCACCTCGTGTGCCTTCCGGACTCTGTTTTCTTGCACGATACGTATTTGGTCGGTAAAAATTCATTATATATTCTCCCGAAGGTTTTGACTCCTGTATCACGCAATTATCCTCTGTTCTTGTTTCGAGCTATTTTTCTGACAGATTTAGATTATCATGATGTCCCCAAGTGCCTCCAAGGACAAGTTCTTCGAGGAAGTCATCAACCCTTACCTCGCAGAGGTGCTGCGACACCCTCAAACCATTGAGATGCGTGATGGGTTGGTGCACATCCGCGATGTTGAGGGACCAAAGGGGACCGGATGCGTGGAGATGAGGCTCGAAGCAATGGAGCAACAAGTTTTCAAGTGTCAGGGGATGGTGGAACATGGACTCAACTCCAACCACATGATGATCACGGAGTTTACCAACAAACACAAGCTGGATGCCGACAACATCGGGGAGGCCATCTTCAAGCTTCACGAGAAGATCGAGCACCTTCAAGCCCAAATCTATGACCTGCAAAACCAAAACTGTGAGTATGAATATAGATTCAAAAGGATGAGTTTGGCTGCAGATTTGAGGATCCCGGAGACTCGATCATCCTTCTATGATGGTGAGCCTATGCCTTGGAAGATGGACGACAAGCCCGCATCATCAACAACACCTCCACCTTCTTCACCAACAAAGAAGGAGATATAATCAAATGGATATGGGAACTCCCCTTGGCTACTGCCAAGCTTGGGGGAGGTGCCCCGGTATCGTATCACCATCACATCTCCTATCTTTACCGTTTTTCTTAGTTCGATCCTATTAGTAGTATCTTGATCTAGTAGAATAAAGTTTATGGCATGATCTAGTTTTGAGTTTTTTCTTTATGATCTCTATATGTAATAGAGTCCATGAGCTATATAATAAAGATTAGTGTTGAGTCAAGGGCTTGTTTGTTTCGCCATGATCTTGAGTTAATAAAAGAAAGAAAAAAAATAAAAAGAAACAAAGAGATCATATTGATCTTATCGAGAGTGATGACTTCACATAGAAAGAGTATGATGATTAAAAGTTGTTGGGAGTTGGCAAACATAGCTTTGTTCATCATTGCAATTAATAGGATGTAATAAGGAAAGAGAGGTTTCACATATAAATATATTATCATGGACATCTTCTATAATTGGGAGCACTCGTTAAAATATGACATGCTAAAGAGTTGATATTGGACAAGGAAGACAACGTAATGGGTTATGTTTTCCTATATCTGAGATAAAGTATGTTGTCATGGATCATCCAACATGTTGAGCTTGCCTTTCCACCTCATGCTAGCCAAATTCTCAGCACCAAGTAGAGATACTACGTGTGCTTCCAAGTACCCTTAAACCAGTTTGGCCATGATAGGCCACCATACCTACCTATGGATTGAGTAAGATCCTTCAAGTAAGTTGTCATCGGTGCAAGCAATAAAAATTGCTCTCTAAATATGTATGACTTATTAGTGTGGGAGAAAATAAGCTTTATGCAATCTTGTGATGTGGAAGAAATAAAAGCGAGGGACTGCATAATAAAGGTTCATATCACAAGGGGCAATATAAAGTGATGTTCTTTCGCATTAAGATTTTGTGCACCCAACCCTAAATGCGCATGGCAACCTCTGCTTCCCTCTGCGAAGGGCTTATCTTTTATTATTATCCTCTACCTTATGCAAGAGTCATGGTGATCTTCACCTTTCCTTTTTACATTTTATCCTTTGGCAAGCACAGTATGTTGGAAGGATCCTGATATATATATATAGGGGAGCATGAGTTATTATTGTTGACATTACCCTTGAGGTAAAAGGTTGGGAGGCAAAACTATAAGCCCCTATCTTTCTCTGTGTCCGATTAAAACTCCGTAACCACAAGTATTGAGTGAGTGTTAGCAATTATGAAAGATTAAATGATAGTTGAGTATGTGGACTTGCTGTTAAGCTCTGACATAGACTCTTTCTGATGTTATGATAAATTGCAATTGCTTCAATGACCGAGATTATAGTTTGTTGGTTCTCAATAAATTTTATGATTCGTACTTTGCATTGTGAATAGATTATTACTTGAGTATAAGAAATCATATGACAATATCTATATATGTTGCTGTTATGAGAATAATCATGATGCCTTCATGTCCGTATTTTATTTTCATCGACACCTCTACCTCTAAACATGGGGACATATTTATCGTTATCGGCTTCCGCTTGAGGACAAGCAAGGTCTAAGCTTGGGGGAGTTGATACGTCCATTTTGCATCATGCTTTTATATCGATATTTATTGCTTTATGGGCTGTTGTTACATGTTATGTCACAATACTTATGCCTATTCTCTCTTATTTTACAAGGTTTACATAAGGAGGAGAATGCGGCAGTGGAATTACAGGCTGGAAAAGGAGCAAATATTAGAGACCTATTCGCACAACTCAAAAGTCTTGAAACTCCACAAAAGTCATTTTGGAAATAATAAAAATATTGAGCGGAAGAAGTTCACGGAGGAGACCCACACTGCCACGAGGGTGGGGCGCGCCCCTGCCTCGTGGGCCCCTGATGGCTCTCCGATGGCCATCTTCTACTATATGAGGTCTTTCATCGAGGAAAAAATCATAAGCAACCTTTGGGATGAAACTCCGCCATCACAGTGAACCTTATGGAACCAATCTAGGGCTCCGCAGAGCTATTCTGCGGGGACACTTCCCTCCGGAGGGGAAATCATCGCCATCTTCATCACCAATGCCCCTCTCATCGGGAGAGGGCAATCTCCATCAACATCTTCACCAGCACCATCTCCTCTCAAAACCCTAGTTCATCTCTTGTATCCAATTCTTGTCTCCAAGTCCGGGATTGGTACTAGTAGGTTGCTACTAGTGTTAATTACTCCTTGTAGTTGATGCTAGTTGGTTTATTTGGTGGAAGATCATATGTTCAGATCCTTTATGCATATTAATACCCCTTTGATTATGAACATGAATATTCTTTGTGAGTAGTTACGTTTGTTCCCAAGGACATGGGAGAAGTCTTGCTATTTGTAGTCATGTGAATTTGGTATTCGTTCGATATTTTGATGAGATGTATGTTGTCTAGCCTCTAGTGGTGTTATGTGAACGTCGACTACATAACACTTCACCATTATTTGGGCCTAGAGGAAGGCATTGGGAAGTAATAAGTAGATGATGGGTTGCTAGAGTGACAGAAGCTTAAACCCTAGTTTATGTGTTGCTTCGTAAGGGGCTGATTTGGATCCATATGTTTCATGCTATGGTTAGGTTTACCTTAATACTTTTGTTGTAGTTGTGGATGCTTGCAATAGATGTTAATCATAAGCGGGATGCTTGTTCAAGTAAGAACAACACCCAAGCACCGGTCCACCCACATATCAAATTGTCAAAGTATCGAACGCGAATCATATGAATGTGATGAAAACTAGCTTGACGATATTCCCATGTGTCTTCGGGAGAGCTTTTCCTTATATAAGAGTTTGTCCAGGCTTGTCCTTTGCTACAAAAAGGATTGGGCCACCTTGCTGCACTTTATTTACTTTTGTTACTTGTTGCTCGTTACTAATTATCTTATCACAAAACTATATATTACCACTTATTTCAGTACTTGCAGAGAATACCTTGCTGAAAACGGCTTATCATTTCCTTCTGCTCCTCGTTGGGTTTGACACTCTTACTTATCGAAAGGACTATGATGGATCCCCTATACTTGTGGGTCATCAACCTTCTGTTAGGATAACTTGTACTAGTTGTCCCCCTTCAAACTGGCTGATGTGGGAACCCTTCCCGCCTAATATTTAGGAAGAGGACCCGGGACACTATAAATAGGACTAGCCAACACCCTAGCAAGGGGACGGATCATTCAGACCATCCTCAGCACACAAGCTCACCGAGCTCAAGAACACCTCTCCTCAGGAGGCTGTTCTTCCCTTGTACTTGCTCATCCTCAGCCTGCAAGGCAATCCACCGCACCTCACAGGAGTAGGGTATTACACCACAACGGTGGCCCGAACCAGTATAAACCCTCATGTCTCTTATTCTTTGGGTTCGTCGAGTTAAGCCTTGAGATCGTTGTGAGGGCGAGCTAAAGAGAGAGAGAGATCTTCGCGCGCACCCCAGGGTTCGAACCTCAAGGGTTTGCCGGAACCCAGAATCCGACATTTGGTGCGCCACGTAGGGGTGCGCCGGAGCCTCTCTTTCGTCAGCTGATCCGCCGGCACCCCGCGGTTCCGATGTCCGGCGACCCAAGGACCAACGCCGACCATTGGGCAGCTTGGCCCGTCAGGGAAGCACCATCTGCCAAGGAAGACATCAACTCAAGCACTCCATGCGGCCCATGCACCGCTGAACGCCACGGGGCGCGGGCGGCGCCTTCCACCCTCACACCGCGGCGCGCACGGGCTGCCGCAAGGGCCCCAAGGTACATAGCAGCAACAGCGCCACACACCCAGCGGGAACAAGCGAACCTGCGAGCCCCGCTCATAGTGGCACGAGAGCTGCTGCGGTGCCGGCTGGCGGAGAGCGGCCGCGATGCGCTGCTTGAGTGCGCTGCTGAGCTGTAGGACGCCGCATCCAGGGGTACGCCGCCTTTCTGCTCCTTACCCACGTCTCATGTTGTGACCAGATCGCACGGCGGGCCTCGTCGCACCCATGTCCTCCCAGGCGCACCATGAGGATTCGCCAGCGGCAGCTCGGCCGACAGCGTCGAACATCCGGTCACACCTGCGTTTCCCCCGGGTGGCGCGGGTGCGGGCGCTGCCCCGCTTGGCCATGATGGGGTGCCGCCCTACACCCACCAGGGGGACGCGCTGGGCCCGGCGGTGCGGGGCGATGGGCACCTCGGTGGGGGTCCCGGAGCAGCAATTCTGGAAGCTTATGTGCCGTGCATGGTGGACTGGGAGTACACACCAGAGGACGGCCCCTGCTTGCTTTTTGAGCCGAGCTGGGAGGAAGAAATGCTGGATGTTGAGGCCTTCCACGGGCCACCCAGGAGCCTCACCAACCCCGCCGACGACGACAACCGTAGGGTACCACTGATATCTCATGAGAAAGCTTATGCTAACCATGGGTAGCGGGTGAATCAGGCCACGGCGGGACAGCGACCCCAGCGCGGCAGCCCCGCTCCAACCAGGGGTAGCGCACTGGGGGCTGCGCAGGAGGGGTCTGGAGCCAGGCCCTTCCCCATGCCACACGGAGCAAGGCGTAGCCCGGAGGTAGGTCCTCTGCCGGGGAGGTGCCGGCGAGCCCTCCCCCCAGCAGAGGGCCCGTGGTCGCCGAGGGTGCCGCTAGCGTCCCCTTTTCCCCTTGGCACCGTCCTAGTTTCCGGACGCCCCAACGGTGGTCGAGGGTGGCGCAAGGCGGGCCCCTCATCTGGCGATATGAAGCAAGGCTCATGCCTATGAAGGTCTCCGCCCATGACACTCTCACGTAATAATGAGTGGGGCTATACACGCCCCGGAGTCTCCGGAGAGCCTCCCTCGGGCCTCGGGGGCTCCCGCCCACGTCCTAGTGGAAGCACCATGCTCCATGCTGGCCGTCGACATTGTCCCCCAATGACTACGCTCACGACCTATGAAAGCACTTAGCTCCGCGCTGGTGGGAAGACAAGAAGACTAGCTAGGTGCCGGACATGGCCATTTGCTTTCAAACCCTTTTTTCCTATAGCTCGGTTCGCCGCCTTTTTGGATTTGAACTTGAAATTATATTTTCATTGACAAGTGCGGGGGCGTCTTTTATCGTTCGTGTTAGTTTCTTGAGTTTTCTGGTCATGTGCCTTGTCTTGAGGCCCGCGCCTGCTACCCCTCCCCCATGAGCATGTCGCGAGCGGGGACTGGGCATGGCACGCGGGCGTGGCATGCGCGCACACCCTGCCGTGCTCAGGCGCTCGCTCCTCGTGAGGCCCTCTTGGGCAGACTAGTAGGCTCCTCAGGGGCACAACACCTTGCGGGCCCGCAAGGACCCCCTCGGGATAAATACACATTGGCAACATCAAGACTAGTCTGGGGTCTGTCTGAAATGAGGTAAGTTGCTGCGGTAAGCTTGCGGAAAAACTTGAGGACTCGCAAAAGCATGTCTTAAGTCTGGCTCAAGGAATAAAACAACAGTCTGATTACATGAGGGGCTCCCCCTCCCCAAAATTCTCTTACGTCTTGAAGGGTCATGCCCAAGGTTTTGCGCGCAGGTTAAGAACAAAGTTGGACAGGCTCAATCGGACATGTCGCTCGCGGCATCTCCTGAATTGCTCCAGGAAATGATGCTGATATCGTTACTCGCGCCATCTTCACCATCATCAACCATGCCGCCTTCATTCGCCACGACCACCACTGTGTCGTCATCAGAAGCAAAAGCCCTGACCAGAGCATCCACGTTATCATCCACCCAGCGTGCCAGGTTATCTCGGATGACTCCAGGCACTGGGGCGATGGCGGCGTCGAAATCAAAGTTGGGGTCGGCATTCTGAAGATGGCTGAAGACGCGAGAGAACGAGCGTCCAAGGAGGCCCTGGCTCTTCTCCTCCACAAGATCGCGAGCCCTCTCGGCCCGCTCCTCCAGGCCCGTCATGACGTTGGTGAAGAAGCGAAGGTGGCTGGCATAGTCCTCGGCGTGGGGGTGGGGAGCGTGCTTATCACAGATGATGCCTAGCGCCTGGTTGGCCCTCGTCCTGAGGTCCCAGAGCATGGGAGTGTGCTCGTGCAGTAACATCTGCCGGCAGAGTGCCTCTTCCCTGCTATGCTGTGCGAATGACTCGGCGTTGGTAACTCGCCGCTGAAGCGGGCGCAGCTCAGCATGGGCGGAGGCCAACTCGGCCTGAACAGAGATCAGGGTCGTAGCGGCGGCCTTCTCACGCTGCTCCGCTTCATTCAGCTTCGACCGGAGGACAGCGGTTCTACCCTCAGCTTCAGCTTCCAAGAGCTTCAACTTCAGGTCATATCTGTTGGCAAGGTCCGCACGACCCTCCGCCGCCCTGTGATCAATCTCCTCCTGGATCCTGGCCTCTTGCGCGCTTGCGGCATCCTCCGCCTGGGCGAATTGGCGCTCCCATGTCTCCAACCGTTCAAGCTCGAGGCTGCGCTCCGTGGCCTCCAGCACTAGCGCTTCCTTGCGCCACGGGATCTCCTCCTCTTCGGAAGGCCCCCTTCATCGACGCCAGAACAGCCCTACGGGCCTCGACATTCTGCTTCAGGGAGGCGTTCAGGGCCTGGAGCTCCTGCCTATGCTTCTCTGTGGCCTCGCGACGGTGGTCAGCCTCCCTGGCCTCCTCCAAGGCGCGGGCACTGGCCTCGCGCGAGGTTGGATGCCTCAGCCTTCGCATCGGCATACTCGCGCTGGAGACGCTCGAGGTTAATGGCCATCTTCAGTCGATGCCATTCGACCACCAGCCGAAGACCCTCGGTTTCAAGGCAGGGGTCAACGTCCACGAGCTCTTCCCCAAGCTGGCTCAGCGCGCCCATCGCCTATCGGAGGAGCTCGTGACGGACGGCACCCCGCTTGCGTGCAAGCCTGAACGCACGGCCAGGTCCGTCCTCCACGCCGGAAGTCGTTGAAGAGGTCCGAGGTAGCTCAACTTCTCCCAGCACGGGGTCAGGGGCCGGCACCTTTCCAGTCGTCCTTCGGGCACCGTCGGGGGCCCGGAGGGGCGGAGGCTCGTTGCCCGAAGGAGAGGCCAGGGTTGAGGCCACCTAGCCGTGGTCAATAACCAGAGGAGGAGCCCTTGTCACACCATCCGGATCCCAGGCAAGGCCGTGAAGGAGGGACGGCAAGAACACGGGGTCGGGACGCCAGCCCGGCGCGCTCACCTTACTAGCCGGCCTCGCGACTAGTGCGGCAGGCCGGTTTGGGGCGCTCAAGGTCAGCAGAGGACTCGAGGCAGGAGGAGGTTGCTTCTTGGGAGACTTCGTCGTCTTGACAGAAGGGGCCCTGAGGAACCATAGTCAGGAAGGGAAGCAACACTCGAGAAATTACAAAGATAAGATACTCACTCGTCTATGGTGATGTACTTCCTCTGTTTCAACGGACGGAAGGCATCACCGCTGCAGCTTGGAGACCCCTTCCTCTTCCGAAGTGCGTCGAAGTTCGGTCGGAGCCGGTCGAAGCCCTGGGTATGGTCACAAGCGCCGCGCGCGGCTGGTGTGGCTCCTGAGGAGGCGACCTCAGGGGTGCTGGACTGCGTGAAGACCTTGGCCCCCGCCTCGTGGTGACTCGTCGGGCCTCGGGGGCTTCGGCCTCAGGAGTATCGGGCTGCTTCGTCCCTCCGGCCGCTCCCTCGGGACGGCTCTCGAGGGGCCCGCGGGTCGACCCCTTAGGAGCTCCGGGTGGCACCGGTTCCTCAGCAACCGCGTCGCCAGCGCCCGACAGTGGTCGCCCCCTGCGCCCACTTCCGGGGAGATCACCGTGTTGGCGGCAGGCAAGGAAGCCACAAAGACAGGGCTCTCGCGAGGCCCTTCAAGGCCAGCCGGGCGTAGCCCCAACTCATCAAAGGGGGGCATCTGCTTCGTGAACTCCACCTTGTTCGAGTAGCAGTACAGAAGACAACCTTCTTCCGGCAGGCAGGCTGGCGTTGGGTCACCAGTCAGGAGCTCGAGCACCGTGCGCCACGCCTCAAGGGCGAGAGCCGGCACCTGAAGCCTCATGCGGTCCTCGTAGTCAGAGAAGGTCCACATCGGCCGAGAGTGACGCTGAAGCAGAGCAATACGGCACTGGATGAACTGCTTCACCACCATAGGCACCGTCACCCCAAGGCCCTTCAGCCTGGCCAGCCGAAGCCAGACATGAGCGAGCTGCTGGTCGGCGAGCCTGGCGTGCTCCCAGCCGGAGCTTGGGGCGGCCGAAATCGGCGGAAGCAGCAGCAAGGGGTTGTGCACGCCAACATCCACGTACACCCATCGTCCGAAAACCTCTGACGACCGACGAGAACTCGAAGTCGATCCCCGAGCCGGCCGTCGCGGCCACAGCCTGGAAAGATACACACCCTGAGCGCTGGCGAGTGTCTGTCAGATGCAGGGAGAAGAAATGGCGGAGCAAGGCCACAGAAGTGGCAATGCCCACCATGGCCTCGCAGACGAAGGCGAAGACAGCCAGGAGGATGATGGATTGGGGGATCAAGGTGCAGCGTGTTGATCTTGTAATGCGAAAGCACCGCATTTAAGAGGTCGGAGAAGGTAGGGATCAGACCGGCCCAGAGGGCGTGAAGATGGAGTGGGACCTCGGTGGCCGTCATGTTGATTTCGGCACAGGAAGCAGGCCAGGCCACCGTCGCCCCCCACTGATTGGAGTCGGCGGCGAGCGCTGGGCGCACCTTGCCCATTGCCTCCTGGTTGAGCACCACCGACTGCTCGACAGCGGGTTCAAAGATCGGCGGCGTAGGAGCCGAGGTGCGGGACTCCTTCTTCCCCTTCTTCTTCTGGCTTGGTGCCGTGGCAGTGGGGAGAGCTGGTGTCAGATCGGACCGGGGGAAAGGATCCGCTGCCTGCCGGAAGACGAGGGAGCTACGGAGCACTCGTCTGCGATGGTGGTGGTGCTAGCAAGGCAACGGTGGCTGCTTAGCCAGGCAGAAATTGAGGCTGCATGGGGAAGTGCAGACGCCCACGTCCTGTCAATCGCCGCGCGTCAATCAAGGCCGCAGGCTACTTTGACCAAACTTATAGAAAAATGTATCAACATTCACAATGTCAAATAAATATTTTTATATACAATTATTCATCATGAAATGTAGATTCATAAAATATATATTTTGTATCGTAGATATTGACATTTTTAATATAAATTTGGTCAAACTTTGCAAGCTTTGACTTGACACAAATCTTACTCGGAGTAAAAAGGACCAGAGGGAGTATCATGCATGCGGAGTAGGCAAAAAAATTGCTCATTTATAGCCGCCCGGGGTCTCAAAGGGCGCAACTGTGCGAGGGAGGCAAAGCTCGCGGGAGGCACGCCGATTGACAGAATTAAGTGAAAGTTACATGCATGCGCCGGCATGGCGTGCGAACACGCAGAAGCTAAACCGCCAGGCCTACGATATGGGTCTAGTAGATATGACATCTAGTGGGTACCGCATAGTACTCGAGAACACTTTGGGGGCATGTAGCCATTTATCCACTAGGCAAGCCACCACCCCACGCTGTTCGCACGCTCTGCTCGTCCTCACCTTCTACCTTACAACAGTTTTCTCACAGTCGTCCCGTCCTTTCACATTACACGAGTCGCCTCCAAATCCATGGCCTCCCGAATCTCCATGATCAGCGGTGAGTAGAAGGTTAGAACCATCACCGGTGATGATTTCATCGTCATCTACACCCATAGATCCGCGACGGTGGAAGCATGCCTTGGTCGCTTCCTACACATGTTCGAAAGTTAAAAGGATGAGTGGGTCGTTGGGCTAGATGTTGATAACACCTTAGTCCTGGAAAAGGAGAAGCTTCTTAAGGAGGCAGAGATGAAGAAGCCCGCCGTGATCCAGGTTTGCATACATAACGTGTGCGTGGTCTACCACATATGCCATGCCAACGTTAGGTGCCAGGATTTTGAGGTCTTCCTCAAGGACAAAAGAGTGAAATTTGTTACTGTAGACTTTACGGACGACATGAGAGTCCTGGGTCGGATAGGCCTCGTTGTAGGCCAGCCCTTGAATCTCCATGAGGAAAGCCTAGTGTCCTCGTCTCAACCTTCGATGTTGACCCTGGCAGCAGCCATTATTTATCCTTCGTACGTTGAATTGAAGAAACCTCACCCCAAGTTTCATCATGCATGGGAGTCGAAAACACTAGATGAAGATCACATCGTGTACGCAGCAACGGATGCCTACCTTTGTTTAAATATCTACAAGGGTTGGATGAAGAAGCAGAGCCCAGTGTCCGGTTCAAGCAAAGAAGTGTCGGCGGATAGGAAGAGGAAGAGGGACGAGGACTCCGATTAAGGTGGCAGTGCCGTTGCTCATGCTGTTCTACTGCAGTGTCAAGTGGACTAGTTGCTTAGTTATATTTTAGGGGCGTGCTGTGCTGAGCCCCCAGCAAAACCATGTTAGTATGTTCTTTCTCATTATTTGAACTCTTTAGTACGTACTAGTATGTCTTACTACTATTCTTCTTCTTGTTGGTACTACTACTCGTTTCTTCGCATTCCTGCTGTACTTAATACGTAGTAGTATAATTTGGGTCAGTCGATTTGTGAAAGAAGAAGTTCGCCAGAGCGAAGGAAGAAGATGGTAGAGAAGCTGCCCCAGTATATATATTTGGGTGGTAGGGTGCCCATGATCTTTCTTATGAGTGTTGGGTGTGGAATGCAGTTTGCCGGAAAAATGGATCGTGCCCGGGGTTAAACGGATGGCGGTGGTGGGGGGGCATGGCGGTGGCAGGAGGTTCAGGGGAGGACTGGGCGTCGGCGACAGGCAGATAGGCCTGTGGTGGGTGAGGGAGTCCTGGACTAAGGGGTCGTCAGGCATCCGGCCTATTGGACATGGGCCGGAATAATGGGCTGTGAAGATACAAGACCAAAGAATCTCTCCCGTGTCCGGATGGGACTCTCCTTGGCGTGGAAGGCAAGCTTGGCGACCAAATATGAAGATTCCTTTCTCTGCAACCAACTTTGTACAACCCTAGTCCCCTCCGGTGTGTATACAAACCGGAGGGCTTAGTCCGGAAACGGGATAGTCATACATGCTAGACTTCTCGGGTTTTAGCCATTACGACATCGTGGTAGATCAACTCTTGTAATACTCATATTCATCAAGATCAATCAAGCAAGAAGAGTTCTCCTGTTACCATCGACCTTAGACGCATAGTTCGGGACCCCCTACCCGAGATCCGCCGGTTTTGACACCGACATTGGTGCTTTCATTGAGAGTTCCACTGTGCCATCACCAAAAGGTTTGATGGCGCCTTTAATCGTCAACAACGATGTAGCCCAAGGGGAAACCTTCCTCGCCGGACAGATCTTCGTGTTCGGCGGCTTCACACTGCGGGCCAACTCGCTTGGCCATCTAGAGCAGATCGACAGCTACGCCCCTAGCCATCAGGTCAGATTTGGGAGCTTGAACTACGTCGCGGATATCCATGGAGACTTGATCTTCGACGGATTCGAGACCACGGCAGCCGCTCCCTGTCCCTATGATGAACATGACATAAATTTGTCATATGACCATACTCAGGAAATTGCACCTGTAACCGCTCTGGCCTTAGATCCAGAGCAGATCGCGCCATCCGAGGACGGGAAGCTCAATCCCGCCACGGAAGCCGCTGACTCCGCGACGTGGGAGCCGCACACAGACCTAACCTTGGGTGATATCTGTGTCTCCGGAACCTCGGACTCGTTTCCAGCGGTAAGTTCCGAACCATGTGAGTCCACTTATGTCGAGCCGGATCGGTCATCGATCACCAAATTCAGCACCGCAGACATCTTCTGGCACTCGCCTTTAGGCGACGTGCTGAACTCATTAACAAATATGTCCTTAGCGGGGGACTCACAGCCGAACTATATCCGGTTCGAACTGGAGGCTAATGACGGGGAATTTCGCTTCCCACCCACCACCCACTACATAGCCACTGTCGAGGACTTAACCGACATGCTCCATTACGGCTCCGAAGACATCGACGGTATGGACAACAATGGAGATGAGGAGCATGGCCAAAACCTGCCATTTACCGGACGCTGGACGACCACTTCTTCATACGACATATACATGGTGGATACACCCAAAGAGAATAACGGCGAGGACAAGGAAAATCCAGCTGAGGATGAGCCTCCTAAGACACAACCAAAGCGCCGGCGTCAGCGGCGCCGCTCTAAATCCCACCGCAGCAAGGACAACAACACCGACACAGGAGACGATCACACTCTGGACGGTGCCGAAGAAAGAGAAGATCCCGATGAACAAACGGCCCAACAGGACGATCGGGAAGATGGGCAAGTTAGCCCTGATGAACAGGCCATAAACGACGACTCGGAGGGCAGCACTTATCTTCCACCCTCCAAGGATGAGACGAGCCTTTGCAACGAGGATTTCATCATGCCTGAGGAATCTCTCGAGCAGGAGCGCTTTAAGCGCCAGTTAATAGCCACTACAAGGAGCCTGAAAAAGAAGTAGCAGCAGCTTCAAGCTGATCAAGATATGCCCAACGATAGATGGACTAATGTCCTGGCAGCCAAAGAGTACGACCTTAAGTGCCCAGCCAAAAGTTACCCAAGATGCAAGCGCCAAATAATTGCTTTACTTTATCGCTATGCAATAGCAATAGTTGGCGAGATGACCATGTGATGACACGTTGATAGAGATCAAGATGATGGAGATCATGGTGTCATACCGGTGACGATAGAGATCATGACGGTACTTTGGAGATGGACATCAAAGGCACAAGATGATGATGGCCATATCATGTCACATATTTTGATTGTATGTGATGTTTATCTTTTATACATCTTATTTTGCTTAGTTCGGCGGTAGCTTTATAACATGATCCCTTACTTAAATTTCAAGGTATAAGTGTTCTCCCTGAGTATGCACCATTGCGACAGTTCTTCGTGCTGAGACACCACGTGATGATCGGGTGTGATAAGCTCTACGTTCACATACAACGGGTGCAAGCCAGGTTTGCACACGCGGAATACTCGAGTTAAACTTCACGAGCCTAGCATATGCAGATATGGTCTCGGAACACTGGAGACCGAAAGGTCGAGCGTGAATCATATAGTAGATATGATCAACATAGTGATGTTCACCATTGAAAACTACTCCATCTCACGTGATGATCGGACATGGTTTACTTGATTTGGATCACATGATCATTTAGATGACTAGAGGGATGTCTATCTAAGTGGGAGTTCTTAAGTAATATGATTAATTGAACTTTAATTTATCATGAACTTAGTCCTGGTAGTATTAGCATATCTATGTTGCAGATCAATAGCTCGCGTTTAGCTCCCCTGTTTTATTTTTGATACGTTCCTAGAGAAAACTAAGTTGAAAGATGTAAGTAGCAATGATGCAGATTGGATCCTTGATCTGAGGATTATCCTCATTGCTACACAGAAGAATTATGTCCTTGATGCACCGCTAGGTGACAGACCGATTGTAGGAGCAAATGCAGACATTATGAATGTTTGGCAAGCTCGATATGATGACTACTTGATAGTTTAGTGCACCATGCTTTACGGCTTAGAATCGGGGCATCAAAGACGTTTTTGAGCATATAAGATGTTCCAAGAGTTGAAATTAGTATTTCAGACTCATGCCCATGTCGAAAGGTATGAGACCTTTGATAAGTACTTTGCCTACAAGATGGAGGAGAATAGCTCAGCTAGTGAGCATGTGCTCAGAATGTCTGAGTATTATAATAACTTGAATCAAGTGGGAGTTAATCTTCTAGATAAGTGTAACGCCCCGAGACCGATGCTCGAGAAGACTTCCATATATTCCGGGTTTCGCCGTGTGTTTCATTTGTGCCGCCCTTTTATTTTTGCATTGCATCATGTCATCATGCCATCATCTCATAAATCTTTTGCAACTCAACTAAATAAATGGCATGGATCTTTGATCCATTTAAATCGAGGGAATTCACCTGGTGATTCTCTTTAAAACATATCCTCTCGATATTTAGAGAGCTATAGTAAATATTCCAATTATTTGGATTTACATAAACACACTTACAAAATATTCTCCATGCCTTTGTTATCTCATTTCTTGGTCTCCAACCTTGCCCATAAATTATTTCGTCATTTTCCGGAGCTCCACCAAAAATCCGAACATTTTTGGACCTTCCTTTTATCAAGTCCCAGTTCAAACACATTTGAATTAAATTCAAATGAGTTTGAATTTAAATCTTGCATTCGTGCCTCTTTTCTATTTTTCTTGGATCAAGCTCATTTTTATGAGTCCGGGAAAAATACCCTCCTGCTCAAGCTCCACCTCTAACCTCTTTTTCTTTTCTTTCTCATCTCTGTTTTGTTTTTTTGTTTTTAGAGTGAGAGAGAGCCTAGCAGCCATCTAGGCCCATCTGCAGCCAGCTCCTCCATGGCCCTTGGCCCACCAGCGCCTTCTGGTAACCCTAGCCCCGACCGATCCCATGCCCCACGCATCTCTCTCCTCGTCTCCTCCCTCGCGCCCGGCTTGATCCCCTCGCCCCACGCCGAGCCCTCACTCTCGCTCTCTCTCTGATCTGCCGCCGCCGTGGCCGGCGCCCCTAGCCTCATCAGCGACCGCCCAGCTCCTCCGCCCGCTGCCGTTTGCCGTTCACGGCGGATCCCGCCAGCCAGAGCCCGTTCCCACCTCCGGCGGCCAAGCTTGCCGCCTCGCTCTGTAGTCTCCGCTCGATCGGGAGAGGAGCTCCTGATCCTGCGCCGCTTCGTCCCGTCGTTTTTGCGGAGCACGCCGGGCCCCAGCACCGTCATTGTCGTCCTCACCCTGCTGCCGCCGCTCTGTTGCCGCCCTCCATGTCGCCCGCTCACCCTTCGCTCGAGAGCCTCACCATCCTGCTGCTTCATCTTGCCGGGCCCTGTGCCACCTCGTCCCCATCGCTCTTCAGCTCGTAGCCACCGGCGACCACCTCGTCTTGTCGCCACCTTGCACCAACGCCGCGACTTCCTCCTCTGCTCCTGCTTCCCCTTCGTGCACCTGCCGACCACCACCGCACCGAGTCTTTTGCCTTGCTTCGTTTTGGTTTGAAGACTGAGACGAGACCGCCAATATGCACCCTGGTTTCGCCAAGACCCTGTGTTGGGCCCTGTGAACGACTACAGCGACATGAACATCTACGAACTGTGTACAACTACTGTTACCTGCCTAGAACGACTACCCCCGACGTGCTTTTCGCCAAGTAAAACTATCGACGAACCCCGAAGGACTTGGATGCGACAAGTTCCTCTCCAATGTGTACATCTACACCGCCAAGACCGGACCGACAAGTACCCCGACGTCGTGTGCACCTTTACCGTCGCCGTGAACGACTACTTCCACGACGTCCGTGAACCACTACTTCCACTACGACCGTCCCGAGAACGTCTACTTCCTCTACGCCGCTTCGAACTCGACCCGCTCCGAAATGCATGCTTCAAAGGTATAACCCCGAGACGATCAACCGTGGACCAAATGCATGTGTTGTATGAGATGCTCGTGTTTGCACCGTGCCCGTTTGCTTCATGCACGTTCCTCCTCATTTGCCATGCCGTCGACCCGTGGGAACCCGGTAACCGGGATCACCCCACCATCTTTTGCATGTTCCGCACGTCCACACTTTCTTTTGCACCGACATCTCGATGAGCTGTCGGAACCGATATGTTGCCGTGGCATCATTTTCGGATTCGTTGCCGTGGCACCCCTTTCTTCCACCACGGTGACAAATGCTTCATAACATGCTCATGTTAACATTTTCATAAAAATTGCTTAAAACTTGCATATGTCATCCGCATCATGTTAACAACATTTAAATGGTTAAAATTGTTGTTGTTTTAAATTGCTAAATGACATGAGGATTTCTCCGGAATTTGTTGTTTGTTGTTCCCGGCCTCATTTAAACTTGCCTAACTAGTTAGTTTACTTATGCTTCACCTCTTCCCATGTTAACCAATATTTAATATTGTTGAGTACCTAATCGGGAGTGAACTAAATAATTGATGTGGTGTTTCGTCAATATGCAACTCGTTGCATATTGGGCTCCATTTAACTTGTAGTTTTGTTTGTGCATATTGCCATGCCATGCTATTTAAACAGGACATGCATCATACTTGGTTGTGCATCATGCCATGTTTGTGCTTGTTGGTTTACCATGTTGTTTGTTTGTTTCCGGGTTGCTTCTCTCGTTAGCTTAGGTTTCCTTCTGGAGTTGTGAGGATTCGTTCGACTACGTCCGTTTGTCTTCTTCATGGACTCGTTCTTCTTCCTTGCGGGATCTCAGGCAAGATGACCATACCCTCGAAATCACTTCTATCTTTGCTTGCTAGATGCTCGCTATTTTGCTATGCCTATGCTACGATGCCTATCACTTGCTTATCATGCCTCCCATATTGCCATGTCAAGCCCCTAACCATCCTTTCCTAGCAAACCGTTGATTGGCTATGTTACCGCTTTGCTCAGCCCCTCTTATAGCATTACCAGTTTGCAGGTGCCGATGAAACCGTGCAGGTGGCCTTTTAGAGCTCAAGGAGAAGCTCGATGAAGATCTTGTTCATTGTGTTGTTTCGTTTCAGTTGATCAGTAGTGGAGCCTAGTTGGGACGATCGGGGATCTGTGTAGCATCTGGGGTAGTCTTCTTTTATTTTGGTTCCGTAGTCGGACCTTGATTGTATCTTTATGATGTAATGTTTTACTCATGTATTGTGTGAAGTGGCGATTGTAAGCCAACTATGTATCTCTTTCCCTTATGTATTACATGGGTTGTGTGAAGATTACCTCACTTGCGACATTCCTTTCAATGCGGTTATGCCTCTAAGTCGTGCTTCGACACGTGGGAGATATAGCCGCATCGAGGGCGTTACAAGTTGGTAATCAGAGCCATCCCCGACTTAGGAGCCCCCTGCTTGATTGAATCGCTGACTTTGTTGAGTCTAGAAAAAAAAGTTTTGAGTCTTAGGATTTTATATATCGGAGAGTAGGATTCTTTTTATTCCCCATTCCCTTCGTCGCTCTGGTGAGGCCTCCTGACGTAGAAGTTTTGACTCTCCTTTCCTCAAATTTCACTATTTTTTTTAGGATCACGGGTATCTTGGAATCGTTCGATGGTTTTGTGGCGAGAACATTGTTCTTGGTGCCTCCTGTCATTTAGGGGTTGTGGCGGTGTCCGGGAGTTGAGCTCCAAGGTGTTGTCGTCACAATTTTATCGTTGCAGATTACGGAATACGAGCTTTGCCGACATCGAAAATCTCTTTTGTACAGTTGTTGGTGAGATAACCCCGATAACCCAGTACTGGGGCGAGTTCGGGAGTGCCATGACTCGTATAACGGATGTTTTTTCGAAGGTCGAGGTACACGATTTCCGGAGTTTTCTTGGTTATGTGTTGAAGGATGGATACAGCTGGATCTAGGTATTGTTAGTTTGGGTGATATATTTTGTGTCCCCTGTATCCCCAACACCTGATTGCATAACCAGAAAATTTCGGGAGTTTATAAGTGGGAATCCAAGTATCTCGTAGGATATCTTTCCAACAGACACATGATACGATATGGGATCTATCATATGTTTATTTCCGGCTTATTCTGCAAGCCACTCCTTTGTTTTGTTTTAAGTTGTGGAATTCGAGTTGCTTCAATGTCAAGTGTGGATTCCATACCTTTTCCTAAACGGTGTTCCCATATTTCTATGTGAATACTAATCCTTCTTGATCATCGAGTTTGTCATCTCAATTTCTTCTCACTGGTGTGCTCCTCTTTAAGTGGATCCGATCATTTTCAACATCCGCAAGATCAATTCTAAGCTTTTTCTCAACGGTGTTCATTTCATCCGACCCAAGTTGCCTTTGTTTTCCCACCCTCCCACCCCTTTTTCTTCAAGGACTCAGATTTCTTAATCAAGTATCCATTTTATTGAGTGAATTTTCTTCATTCTTTTCCTTTAATGTTTTATGCGGTGATTTCTCATGAAGACGCTAAGGAAGCTTCAACCTTATCATTGTTCCATTCTAATTTTCTTCTCCGGTGGATTTAATTCAAGATTTCGGTGTTGATCTTATCCCTTTTCCTCTTTTCACAATGCTTTCCCATTCCGATGCACCAATTAATCATTCACCTCTCACTATTCATTTGTTCCGGAGTGTTGAAGATATCTCTGAAGATTCAAGTTTCCATTCTCAATTGACTCAAGTTCTTTTGAGGATGCTATCTCATTCAACCCATTTAATTAAACTGGTGCAATCTCTCTTTTCAAGCAATCGTTCAACAGTGGTTCTTTTGAGTGGGCCCTAACCCACAGGTCTTTTCCCAGGATCTTACCTGACTCTTCTAATTTTCCCGGAGTTATTCCCAAATTCTTTTCGAAGTTTGACGTAAGAATGAATTATCATCAGTCATGGCTTTCTCCAAGATCTTTCAAATTCTTTTCATCGTTGGTTCAACCTTTCTAATTTTCATCCTGGAGTATCTCAAAAATTCATGCTGGTGTTTCTCGTCGTCATTCTCGAATTTTGAAGACCGAAGAAGAGTTTCTCTTTAATCTTGCTCCATTCTCTTCAAGATTCATGGTTCTAGCTTCGTGCCCTCCTCATAATTGTTTTGATTGTGAGAATTCTTTTCACCCATCCGGAGCAATTCAGGAGTCTTTTCAGTTTGATTCTTCTGAGCCCATCATCTCAGAATTATTCATTCCAGCTTTCAGCTCTCGTTCTCCAAATCTTACCGGTGCATCATTCAAGTATTCACTAATCAGTTCATGATCTCTCTGTTCTCATGTATCTAAATCCCCTCAAGTATCTTCGTTCATTTTCTAATTCTTCCCAAGGTTTCGCTATCTTTTCTTTGTTCGTTTTTTTAATTCTTACGGTGGTTCGTTCAAGAGTTCTCTTCCTTCGTTATTATATAGATTCATTCGTTCTTCCCAAATCCTACCGGCAGATCGTTGAAGACCTTCCCAAGTTGAGCAATATCTCTCTTCAATCCTTTTTCAATGAGAATAAGTAGTATGCCTAATCCGTTGCTTGTCATCAATCTAAATTGGTGAAGGATACGCATAACATAATTCTTGTTCTTGTTTCATCCAAGTGATTGATTCATTCTTCCGGAGTTCGTAATGGTATCAATTTCTCAGTTCTAAGTTGTTCATCTCTTCTTTCCGGAGTTTGTTCATCATGTCACAATTCTCGGTTCGAGTTGCTTCATCTTTTCTTTTCCGGAGTTCAAAGTTCTCTCATTATATCATCGCGAAGCTTCATCTTATCACTGCAAGGCTTCACCTTGTGTTTTCCACTTCTCTTTCTTTTATCATCCTTTTCTTACCGGAGTTCTTCATGGAGGCTCTACATGGTGCTTCGTCAAGGATTCTTTTCATTCTTCAATTGTTCATCAAGATTTCTCTCGGAGTTAAGATCCGTCAAGCCATACTCTAAAATAAACATGGTGCTCAATACATGTTTTGTTTTGAGAAGTTCAAGCATTCTTCATCTTGCATTCCGAAGTGCAATTCTTTCTATCCTTATCTTTTGAAGTGGTGTTATATCATTCTTGACAATTTTCATTCATGTTTCGTGATTCAACAGTTGTCAAGAATGAGGTGGTTAAACCCATCAACTCCTTCGAGCATGAGTTCTTCTCAATCCATCAATCTCTTCATTGGAGTTATCTTGTGTCATATTTCACCTACAGCCTTCCCTAAGGAATGATGCTATTGTGGTGCTTATCAATGATCTAAGTTATCTCTCTATCATCTTGGTGAAGAAGTTTTCATCTTGTTGATCTCAATCCAATCAACTGTTTCCGTTAGTGGCGGGTTGTCACCTCATAATTTTGAGATGTGTTCCATAAGCCCACAACAAGCTTGTTCCTTTCGTTGTTGATAATCCAACAACTCCGTTCTAGCATTTCTTGTAAGCATGCTCCTTCAAGATCTTGTTTCCCTTCGTCCATTCCATTCCATTCTTTCATTTCTTCCGGAGGCATTGTGATGTTGCTCTCTTGACCCATCATCTTGTTTTGTCAAGATCATGTTCTTCTCCTTGCTTCTCCGTTTAGCAGTGTCATGTTTTCATTCGAGTTCTCTCATCTTATCAAGTTTTGCTGCTTCCTCAACCGGAGAGCTGTCTGAAATCTTTCTTACCCTTGTGCCATTCTTTCAATAGTTCCGAGGCGGTGTGTTGTTTATTTCATCAGTATCATCCCATCTTCTCAAGTTCATGATTCTAATTCCTTCCATTTTCAGTCGGAGTGCTGCCCAAATTATATCATTCTTATTCCTTCTCTATCTTGTTTTAACCGGAGGGTTCTGTCTATCATTCCTCTTCTAACCGGAGTCTCATCCAAGTGCTTTCATTTTGCCAAGCTCATATTCTTTATCTAACATTTCCAACCAGAGTGTTGTCGTAATTGATCCTTATCGTTCCTTGTACACCTCATTTCTACCGGAGTGCTTGCATGTACTCCTTGTCCATTGCAACCCTTTTTCTTATGTCTTTTAACCTACAAGGTTCTTGTAATGTTCCTTGTTCCTCTTTGTTAACGGAGTGTTTGCAATCTCGTCATCTTCATTGTATTTTTTTTCTTTCAATTTTGTCAACCTCTCAAGGTTTGTTGGTTTCACTCTGTTGTCAAAGAAGCAACTTAGTTTTACCTCTTTCTTCTTCCATTTTTCTATCCGGTGCCATCCTAGATCTCGGGACGAGATCCTCTTGTAGTGGTGGAGTGTTGTAACGCCCCGAGACCGATGCTCGAGAAGACTTCCATATATTCCGGGTTTCGTCGTGTGTTTCATTTGTGCCGCCCTTTTATTTTTGCATTGCATCATGTCATCATGCCATCATCTCATAAATCTTTTGCAACTCAACTAAATAAATGGCATGGATCTTTGATCCATTTAAATCGAGGGAATTCACCTGGTGATTCTCTTTAAAACATATCCTCTCGATATTTAGAGAGCTATAGTAAATATTCCAATTATTTGGATTTACCGCAAACACACTTACAAAATATTCTCCATGCCTTTGTTATCTCATTTCTTGGTCTCCAACCTTGCCCATAAATTATTTCGTCATTTTCCGGAGCTCCACCAAAAATCCGAACATTTTTGGACCTTCCTTTTATCAAGTCCCAGTTCAAACACATTTGAATTAAATTCAAATGAGTTTGAATTTAAATCTTGCATTCGTGCCTCTTTTCTATTTTCTTGGATCAAGCTCATTTTTATGAGTCAGGAAAAATACCCTCCTGCTCAAGCTCCACCTCTAACCTCTTTTCTTTTCTTTCTCATCTCTGTTTTGTTTTTTTTGTTTTTAGAGTGAGAGAGCCTAGCAGACCATCTAGGCCCATCTGCAGCCCAGCTCCTCCATGGCCCATGGCCCACCACAAGCCCGCTGTTAACCCTAGCCCGACCGATCCCAGCCCCACACATCTCTCTCCTCGTCTCCTCCCTCGCGCCGCCAGCGCCCGATCCCCTCGCCCCACGCTCGAGCCCTCACTCTCTCGCTCTCTGTCCTGATCCGCCGCCGCCGTGGCCCGGCGCCCCTAGCCTCATCAGCGACCGCCCGCAGCTCCTCCGCCCGCGCTGCCGTTTGCCTGTTCACGGCCGGATCCCGCCAGCAGAGCCCCGTTCCCACCTCCGGGGCGCCAAGCTTGCCGCCTGTGCCTCCTGTAGTCTCCGCTCGATCGGGAGAGGAGCTCCTGATCCTTGCACCGCTCGTCCCCGTCGTTTTTGCCGGAGCACGCCGGGGCCCCAGCACCGGTCGCTGTTGTCCTCACCCTGCTGCCGCTACTCTGTTGCCGCCCTCCATGTCGCCCGCTCACCCTTCGCTCGAGAGCCTCCCCATCCTGCTGCTTCATCTTGCCGGGCCCTGTGCCACCTCGTCCCCGTCGCTCTTCAGCTCGTAGCCACCGGCGACCACCTCGTCTTGTCGCCACCTTGCACCAACGCCGCGACTTCCTCCTCTGCTCCTGCTTCCCCTTCGTGCACCTGCCGACCACCACCGCACCGAGTCTTTTGCCTTGCTTCGTTTTGGTTTGAAGACTGAGACGAGACCGCCAAGATGCACCCTGGTTTCGCCAAGACCCTGTGTTGGGCCCTGTGAACGACTACAGCGACATGAACATCTACGAACTGTGTACAACTACTGTTACCTTCCTAGAACGACTACCCCCGACGTGCTTTTCGCCAAGTAAAACTATCGACGAACCCCGAAGGACTTGGATGCGACAAGTTCCTCTCCAATGTGTACATCTACACCGCCAAGACCGGACCGACAAGTACCCCAACGTCGTGTGTACCTCTATCGTCGGCGTGAAAGACTACTTCCACGACGTCCGTGAACCACTACTTCCACTACGACCGTCCCGAGAACGTCTACTTCCTCTACGCCGCTTCGAACTCGACCCGCTCCGAAATGCATGCTTCAAAGGTATAACCCCGAGACGATTAACCGTGGACCGAATGCATGTGTTGTATGAGATGCTCGTGTTTGCATCGTGCCCGTTTGCTTCATGCACGTTCCTCCTCGTTTGCCATGCCGTCGACCCGTGGGAACCCGGTAACCGGGATCACCCCACCATCTTTTGCATGTTCCGCACGTCCACACTTTCTTTTGCACCGACATCTCGATGAGCTGTCGGAACCGATATGTTGCCGTAGCATCATTTTTGGATTCGTTGCCGTGGCACCCCTTTCTTCCACCACGGTGACAAATGCTTCATAACATGCTCATGTTAACATTTTCATAAAAATTGCTTAGAACTTGCATATGTCATCCGCATCATGTTAACAACATTTAAATGGTTAAAATTGTTGTTGTTTTAAATTGCTAAATGACATGAGGATTTTTCCGGAATTTGTTGTTTGTTGTTCCCGGCCTCATTTAAACTTGCCTAACTAGTTAGTTTACTTATGCTTCACCTCTTGCCATGTTAACCAATAGTTAATATTGTTGAGTACCTAATCGGGAGTGAACTAAATAATTGATGTGGTGTTTCGTCAATATGCAACTCGTTGCATATTGGGCTCCATTTAACTTGTAGTTTTGTTTGTGCATATTGCCATGCCATGCTATTTAAACAGGACATGCATCATACTTGGTTGTGCATCATGCCATGTTTATGCTTGTTGGTTTACCATGTTGTTTGTTTGTTTCCGGGTTGCTTGTCTCGTTAGCTTAGGTTTCCTTCCGGAGTTGTGAGGATTCGTTCGACTACGTCCGTTTTTCTTCTTAATGGACTCGTTCTTCTTCCTTGCGGGATCTCAGGCAAGATGACCATACCCTCGAAATCACTTCTATCTTTGCTTGCTAGATGCTCGCTCTTTTGCTATGCCTATGCTACGATGCCTATCACTTGCTTATCATGCCTCCCATATTGCCATGTCAAGCCCCTAACCATCCTTTCCTAGCAAACAGTTGATTGGCTATGTTACCGCTTTGCTCAGCCCCTCTTATAGCGTTACCAGTTTGCAGGTGCCGATGAAACCGTGCAGGTGACGCACCCGAGCTCAAGGAGAAGCTCGATGAAGATCTTGTTCATTGTGTTGTTTCGTTTGAGTTGATCAGTAGTGGAGCCCAGTTGGGACGATCGGGGATCTGTGTAGCATTTGGGGTAGTCTTCTTTTATTTTGGTTCCGTAGTCGGACCTTGATTGTATCTGTATGATGTAATGTTTTACTCATGTATTGTGTGAAGTGGCGATTGTAAGCCAACTATGTATCTCTTTCCCTTATGTATTACATGGGTTGTGTGAAGATTACCTCACTTGCGACATTGCTTTCAATGCGGTTATGCCTCTAAGTCGTGCTTCGACACGTGGGAGATATAGCCGCATCGAGGGCGTTACAATAAGATAGTGATTGACAGAGTTCTCTAGTCACTATCACCAAGTTACTAGAACTTCGTGATGAACTATAATATGCAAGGGATCACAGAAACAATTCCCAAGCTCTTCATGATGCTAAAATCGACGAAGGTAGAAATCAAGAAAAGCATCAAGTGTTGATGGTTGACAAGACCACTAGTTTCAAGAAAAGGGCAAAGGGAAGAAGGGGAACTTCAAAAAGAACGTCAAGCAAGTTGCTGCTCCCGTGAAGAATCCCAAAGCTAGACCCAAGCCTGAAACTGAGTGCTTCTACTTCAAAGGAAATGGTCACTGGAAGTGGAACTACCCAAGATACTTGGTGGATAAGAAGGATGGCAAAGTGAACAAAGGTATATTGGATATACATGTTATTCATGTGTACTTTACTAGTGTTTATAGCAACCCCTCGGCATTTGATACTGGTTCAGTTGCTAAGAGTAGTAACTCGAAACGGGAGTTGCAGAATGAACAGAAACTAGTTAAGGGCGAGGTGACGATGTGTGTTGGAAGTAGTTCCAAGATTGATATGATCATCATCGCACACTCCCTATACTTTCGGGATTAGTGTTGAACCTAAATAAGTGTTATTTGGTGTTTGCGTTGAGCATGAATATGATTTGATCATGTTTATTGCAATACATCTATTCATTTAAGTTAGAGAATAATTGTTGTTATGTTTACATTAATAAAACCTTCTATGGTCATACACCCAATGAAAATGGTTTGTTGGATCTCGATCGTAGTGATACACATATTCATAATATTGAAGGCAAAAGATGCAAAGTTAATAATGATAGTGCAACTTATTTGTGGCACTGCCGTTTAGGTCATATTGGTGTAAAGCGCATGAAGAAACTCCATGCTGATGGGATTTTGGAATCACTTGATGCTTGCGAACCATGCCTTATGGGCAATATGACTAAGACTCCATTCTCCGGAACAATGGAGCGAGCAACTGACTTATTGGAAATAATACATACTGATGTATCCGATCAAATGAGTGTTGAGGCTCACGGCGGGTATCGTTATTTTCTGACCTTCACAGATGATTTGAGCAGATATGGGTATATCTACTTGATGAAACATAAGTCTAAAACATGTGAAAAGTTCATATAATTTCAGAGTGAAGTGGAAAATCATCGTAACAAGAAAATAAAGTTTCTACGATCTGATTGTGGAGGAGAATATTTGAGTAGTGAGTTTGGTCTTCATTTGAAACAATGTGTAATAGTTTTGCAACTCACACCACCTGGAACACCACAACGTAATGGTGTGTCCGAACATCGTAACCGTACTTTATTAGATATGGTGCAATATATGATGTCTCTTACCGATTTACCACTATCGTTTTGGGGTTATGCATTAGAGACAGATGCATTCACGTTAAATAGGGCACCATCTAAATCCGTTGAGACGACACCATATGAACTGTGATTGGCAAGAAACCAAAGTTGTCATTCTGTAGGATCGGAAGTATGTCTAGAGGGGGGTGATTAGACTACTTGACCAAATAAAAACCTAGCCTTTTCCCAATTTTATTTCTTGGTAGATTTTAGCAACTTAGCAGAAGTCAAGAAATCAACCTACACATGCAATTCTAAGAGTATAGCAGCGGAATGTAAAACAATTGCATATGAAGGTAAAGGGATGAGTTTGAAGGAGCAAACGCGATGTTGACACGGAGATTTTTTATCCGTGGTTCCGATAGGTGGTGCTATCATACATCCACGTTGATGGAGACTTCAACCCACGAAGGGTAACGGTTGCGCGAGTCCACGGAGGGCTCCACCCACGAAGGGTCCATGAAGAAGCAACCTTGTCTATCCCACGATGGTCGTCGCCCACGAAGGACTTGCGTCACTCGGGTAGATCTTCACGAAGTAGGCGATCTCCTTGCCCTTACAAACTACTTGGTTCAACTCCACAATCTTGACGGAGGCTCCCAAGTAACACCTAGCCAATCTAGGAGACACAACTCTCCAAGAAGTAACAGATAGTGTGTTGATGATGAACTCCTTGCTCTTGTGCTTCAAATGATAGTCTCCCCAACACTCAACTCTCTCTCATAGGATTGGATTTGGTAGAAAGAATATTTTAGTGGAAAGCAACTTGGGGAAGGCTAGAGATCAAGATTTACGTGGTTGGAATGGAATATCTTGACCTCAACACAAGTGTAGGTGGTTCTCTCTCCGAAAATATGTGTTGGAAGTGTAGGCATGTTCTGGTGGCTCTCTCCATGAATGAAGAGTGGGTGGAGGGGTATATATAGCCTCCACACAAAATCTAACCGTTACACACAAATCACCAAACTCGGTGGCACCGAATAATGAAACTCGGTCGGACCGATTTAATTCAAAATGTGAACGTTAGGATTCTCGCTGGGACCGACATGTCAACTCGGTGGGACTGATGTCATTAGGGTTAGGGCATAACGTAATCTCGGTGAGACCGATTACACAAACTCGGTGAGACCTATTTTGGTAATAGTCAAATAGAGAGTTGGTCAGGCAAACTCGGTGGGACCGATTCGCTCATCTCGGTTGGACCAAAACGTTACGAAAGGGAAACAGAGAGTTTGCATTGCAATCTCGGTGGGACCGATCACTCATCTTGGTGGGACCGAAATGTTATGAAAAGGAAACAGAGAGATTACAACCCCATCTCGGTGGAACTGAGATCCCTATCGGTGAGACCGAATTGATTAGGGTTTCTGGCAGTGGCTATGTCAACTGAACTCAGTGGCTCCGGATAAGAAATTTCGGTGGGGCCGAGTTGGACTTTTGGTTTAGAAAGTAGTGGAGGGTTTTGTAGCATATCACTAAGCATTTCGAGTAAGATCCTCATTAAGCAACACCTCATCCCTTCTTAATAGTATTGGCTTTTCCTATAGACTCAATGTGATCTTGGATCACTAAAATAGAAAATGTAGAGTCTTGTGCTTTGAGCTTGAGCCAATCCTTTGTCCTTAGCATTTTGAAGGGTCCACTTTCTAATCCATGCCATGCCAATCATTGAGCTTTCCTGAAATATTTACCTTGGAATAGTATTAGCTCAATGAGCTATATGTTGTTAGGAATTACCGAAACCACCCAGGGATAGTTGCACTTTCAGTTTCTTAAAGTTTGGGGTTGCGATGCTTATGTGAAAAAGTTTTAGCCTGATATGCTCAAACCCAAATCGGAGAAGTGTGTCTTCATAGGATACCCAAAAGAAACTGTTGGGTACACCTTCTATAACAGATCCGAAGGCAAGATATTCGTTGCTAAAAATGGATCCTTTCCAGAGAAGGAGTTTCTCTCAAAAGAAGTGAGTAGGAGAAAAGTAGAACTTGATGAGGTAATTGTACCTGCTCCCTTATTGGAAAGTAGTTCATCATAGAAATTTGTTCCTGTGACTCCTACACCAATTAGTGAGGAAGCTAATGATGATGATCATGTAACTTCAGATCAAGTTACTACCGAACCTCGTAGGTACCAGAGTGAGATCCGCACCAGAGTGGTACGGTAATCCTATTCTGGAGGTCATGTTACTTGACCATGATGAACCTACGAACTATGAGGAAGCGATGATGAGCCCAGATTCCGCAAAATGGCTTGAGGCCATGAAATCTGAGATGGGGTCCATGTATGAGAACAAAGTGTGGACTTTGTTTGACTTGCCCGATGATTGGCAAGCCATAGAAATAAATGGATCTTCGAGAGGAAGACGGACGCTGATAGTAGTGTTACTATCTACAAAGCTAGACTTGTCGAAAAAGGGTTTTGACAAAAGTTCAAGGTGTTGACTACGATGAGATTTTATCACTCGTAGCGATGCTTATGTCTGTCTGAATCATGTTAGCAAATTGCCACATTTTATGAAATCTGGCAAATGGATGTCAAAACTACATTCCTTAATGGATTTCTTAAATAAGAGTTGTATATGATGCAACCCGAAGGTTTTGTCGATCCTAAAGGTGCTAACGAAATGTGCAAGCTCCAGCGATCCATCTACGGACTGGTGCAAGCATCTCGGAGTTGGAATATACGCTTTGATGAGTTGATCAAAGCATATAGGTTTATATAGACTTGCGGTGAAGCCTGTATTTACAAGAAAGTGAGTGGGAGCACTACAGCATTTCTGATAAGTATATGTGAATGACATATTGTTGATCGGAAATAATGTAGAATTTTCTAGAAAGCATAAAGGAGTATTTGAAAGGAGTTTTTCAAAGAAAGACCTCGGTGAAAGCTTCTTACATGTTGAGCATCAAGATCTACAGAGATAGATCAAGACGCTTGATAAGTTTTTTCAATGAGTACATACCTTGACAAATTTTGAAGTAGTTCAAAATGGAATAGTCAAAGAAAGAGTTCTTGCCTGTGTTGCAAGGTGTGAAATTGAGTAATACTCAAAGCCCGACCACGGCAGAAAATAGAAAGAGAATGAAAGTCATTCCCTATGCCTCAGTCATAGGTTCTATAAAGTATGTTATGCTGTGTACCAGACCTATTGTGTACCTCACCATGAGTTTGGCAAGAGGGTACAATAGTGATCCAGGAGTGGATCACTGTACAGCGGTCAAAATTATCCTTAGTAGTATAAGGTTATGTTTCTCTCTTATGGAGGTGACAAAGAGTTCATCATAAATGGTTACGTCGATGCAAGCTTTGACTCCGATCTGGATGACTCTAAGTCTCGATCTAGATACATATTGAAAGTGGGAGCAATTAGCTAGAGTAGTGATGACCCACAAGTATAGGGGATCTATCGTAGTCCTTTCGATAAGTAAGAATGTCGAACCCAACGAGGAGCAGAAGGAAATGATAAGCGGTTTTCAGCAAGGTATTCTCTGCAAGTACTGAAACAAGTGGTAACAGATAGTTTTCTGATAAGATAAATTCTAACGAGCAACAAGTAACAAAAGTAAATAAGGTGCAGCAAAGTGGCCCAATCCTTTTTGTAGCAAAGGACAAGCCGGAACAAACTCTTATAATAGGAAAAGCGCTCCCGAGGACAAATGGGAATATCGTCAAGCTAGTTTTCATCACGTTCATATGATTCGCATTCGATACTTTTATAATTTGATATGTGGGTTGACCGGTGCTTGGGTGTTGTTCTTACTTGAACAAACATCCCACTTATTATTAACCTCTATTGCAAGCATCCGCAACTACAACAAAATTATTAAGGTAAACCTAACCATAGCATGAAACATATGGATCCAAATCAGCTCCTTACGAAGCAACGCATAAACTAGGGTTTAAACTTCTGTCACTCTATGTAACACCCCGGATGTAACTTTCCATATTTGTAACTCCAACTCTTGCCATTTTCGGCTTTGTGATATGATATTCCCTCCGTGGTTGGGTTTTTCTTCATTTTTGCATTTCGTCCATGTCATGCATTTCATATCATGTCATCATGTGCATCGCATTCGCATACGTGCTCGTCTCATGCATCCGAGCATTTTCCCCGTTGTCCGTTTTGCAATCCGGCACTCCTATGTCCCCAGCGCCCCTTTTACATTTTTCCGTGGCGGGTACTAAACTTTCTCGGAATGAACCAAGGTTTGTCAAGTGGCCTTGGTACACCACCGTGACCACACTGTCAAGTTTGGTCATTTGGAGCTCGTTTGGTACTCAGCAGTTAACCGCACTCTCGCAAAGGCCTCTTTTAAGTTGCAGCCCAACACCCCTTCAAAACAGCACAATAACCCATCTACGTCACTTCCATGCTCTCCGTCGTCGGATCACGATCGTGTGGTAAAACCGACTCCATTTGGAGCTTCCTAGCTCCTTCTACCTATAAATATAGCCTCCCCTCGAAATTTTCCGGATCCCAAACACTAGCCCGCTCCCTCCACCTTGTAGGACAAGTCCGTCCTTGCACGGACGAAACCAGCTGCCGCCCGGACGAACCGCAGCCGGCCACGTGGCCCTCCGCCGCCCCCAGCGCCCGCCCGGCCAGCCAGGCAGGGCCCGCCCAGCCAGCGCGCCCACCGCCGCCCAGGCGCGTCCAGCGCCCGACTGGTCGCCGGACTCCGTCGCCGCCGCCTCGGCCCACAGCCTCCCGGCCCGCCGCCGCCTCCCATGGTCGCCGCCTCCACAGCCGCCGCGCCTCCCGGCCCGGCCTCGTCCCCTCCGGCCTCTCCTCCCTCCAGCTCCGGCGAGCCGCCGCCGGCCGCCTCGATCCGCGCCCGAGCCGGCTCGGATCCGATCTAGGGTTGACTTCCTCTCTCCCCCGAGATATCCTCCAAAGTCATTTTCTGTCAGTATTTTTGTTGCATTTTCATCATGCCATAACTTTGCACCCGTGGCTCCGTTTTGGGCGTATAGCATATGGAAATGTTCGCCTCGATGATTAAATCATTTAATCTCATCGCGTCGGTTTCATTTGAGCTCATCTCGATGCCCGAAATGCTGTTGGAAGAGGGCTATGTGATGCTAGTTTCAGATTATTATCAGAACATGCACTTTTGTCATTTTTGCCATGATTGATGTGTGCATCCTATGATCTTGAGTCCTACATGTGTTTTGTAATATGCCATGCCATCTTTACAGGGGTGTATGCCATGTATTTTTTTGACCTCTGTGGTGACTAGCACAAGCATGCAAACTAGGCTTCATGATGTTGCTGATTTCAGCCCCTGTTTTGCTGATATTTTTATGCCATGTTAACTTGATGCTACAGAGAGATCCATGCATATTTTGAGATACTTCAGTAAGGATGTTTTGAACTTATGGTTATTGTCTATCCATCCATGCCCATGTTTGCAATTATGGAGTGCCATAGCTTGAGTCAATCGAGCTCTACTTTTGCTATAAAATGTTTCCTGGCAGATTGTTTACATGTTATTCAATTTTTCCAAGGTTTTTGTAGTTGATCTGTGTATGCTATGATGTTGTTCTTGCCATGTATAGCTTCTATGCCATGTCTTCTTGATGGATGTATGCTTAGTTTATCATGAAATGGTCTGTGGTGAGTGCATCGAGCTCGCGAAGATGCCTACATAATTCTGTCAATGTCATGCCCTGTTTGCTGAATCTGTTAACGAAACTTGCTATATTGACATGGGTGCTATTACATTTTCTTATCCCTTTTGGCTCATGGTCAGTAAGGAACTTTTGTTCTATGCTTTGTGTAGATTCATGCCATGCCTTGTTTTGCTATTATAAGTTCCCGTAGCATGTCGTTTGCTTGCTCTGAACATTGCTTCCTGATGCTGTTTCTGCCATGTTCAGTATTTTCACCAAGTCTGTGAAGCTGATATATTTTGCACTTTTGCCATGCTTGTTTGGACCTGTTATGGTGTGATTTAGCCGTAGCTCAGTGTTCATATTTTGTCAAGCATCTTGAGTAGATCACTACCATGTGCTTTGTTGGTACGTTTGGGTGCAGTAGATTATTTTCTTGTTGCTTGCTATGTGGCATCATGCTGTTAATGGCAGATTTGTGCCATTCTTGTTTTGCTTGTCATTTGCAAACCGTGCATCCGATTCCGGTGATCTTTATATAGATTTCAACCAAAATCATCTCACCTTTCCAGCGGCATACTTGGTTTGCCAAGTTGATGCCTGGTTCATCTTTTCTTTCCAGAGCACGCATACGCATTGCATATCACATCTCGCATATCATGCCATGTATTGCATCATGTTGCTTGTGCATTGCACCGTGATTTATTGTGGTTCCTTTGCTTGTGTTCTTGCTTTGGGTAGAGCCGGGAGACGAGTACGTGAACGAGGAACCTGTTGAGAACGCTTACGAGGATGAAGCTTTCGACAAGTCTGAGAACTTTGCAGGCAAGATGACCATACCTTCGAAATCACTTCTATCTTTGCTTGCTAGATGCTCGCTCTTTTGCTATGCCTATGCTACGATGCCTATCACTTGCTTATCATGCCTCCCATATTGCCATGTACAACCTCTAACCATCCTTTCCTAGCAAACCGTTGTTTGGCTATGTTACCGCTTTGCTCAGCCCCTCTTATAGCGTTGCTAGTTGAAGGTGAAGATGAAGTTTGTTCCTTGGGTGAACATGGAGATGTTGTTCCTTGCTGGAACATGTTTATTTGTTGGGATATCACAATATCTATTGTTTAATTAATGCATCTATATACTTGGTAAAGGGTGGAAGACTCGGCCTTATGCCTGGTGTTTTGTTCCACTCTTGCCGCCCTAGTTTCCGTCATACCGGTGTTATGTTCCTTGATTTCGCGTTCCTTACGGTTGGGTGATTTATGGGACCCCTTGACAGTTCGCTTTGAATAAGACTCCTCCAGCAAAGGCTCAACTTTGGTTTTACCATTTGCCACCTAAGCCTTTTTCCCCGGGTTTCGCGAGCCCGAGGGTCATCTTTATTTAACCCCGGGCCAGTTCTCCTTGAGTGCTGGTCCAACTTGAGCGATGTTCGGCGCCCTTGGGCAATCGGGGTCTATGCCAACCCGACGTCTGGCTCATCCGGTGTGCCCTGAGAACGAGATATGTGTAGCTCCTATCGGGATTTGTCGGCACATTCGGGCGGCTTTGCTGGTCTTGTTTTATTGCTGTCGAAATGTCTTGTAGTCCGGGATTCGAGACTGATCGGGTCTTCCGATAGAAGGAATATCCTTCGTTGACCGTGAGAGCTTATAATGGGCTAAGTTGGGACACCCCGCAGGTATTATCTTTCAAAGCAGTGCCCGCGGTTATGAGGCAGATGGGAATTTGTTAATGTCGGTTGTAGAAAACCGAAGTTGACCTTAATTAAAACACATCAACGGCGTGTGTAACTGCGTGATGGTCTCTTCTCGGCGGTCCGGAAGTGAACACGATGTTGGAGTTATGTTTGGCGTAAGTAGTTTCAGGATCACTTCTTGATCGCTACTAGCTGCACGACCGTGCCTTGCTTCTCTTCTCGCTCTCTTTTGCGAATGTAGCCACCATATATGCTGAGTAAACTTGCTGCAGCTCCACCTCACAACTATGTCCTTCCTATAAGCTTAAATAGTCTTGATATCGCGGGTGTGAGATTGCTGAGTCCCGTGACTCACAGATTCTACCAAAACAGTTGCAGGTGCCGCGATGCGGTCACGGTGGCGCGAACCGAGCTCAAGTGGGAGTTCGACGAGGAACGTGGTCGTTACTATGTGTCTTTTCGATGATCGATAGTGGAGCCCAGTTGGGACGATCGGGGATCCGTGTAGCATTTGGGGTAGTCTTCTTTTATTTTGGTTCCGTAGTCGGACCTTGAGTGTAATCTGGATGATGGATGTTTATTTATGTATTGTGTGAAGTGGCGACTGTAAGCCAACTATGTATCTCTTTCCCTTATGTATTACATGGGTTGTGTGAAGATTACCTCACTTGCGACATTGCTTTCAATGCGGTTATGCCTCTAAGTCGTGCTTCGACACGTGGGAGATATAGCCGCATCGAGGGCGTTACCAATGAATTCGTCTTGGTCTATCTTGATGATATTTTGGTCTTCTCCAAGAATAAGAAGGATCATGCCAAACATTTGAGATTGGTGCTCGACAAGCTCAGAGAGCATCAATTCTATGCGAAGTTTTCCAAATGTGAATTTTGGCTTGATGAAGTGCTTTATCTTGGTCACATCATCTCCGCCAAGGGCATCGCTGTTAACCCCGAGAAGGTGTCTGCAATTGTGAATTGGGAACCTCCTCAGAATGCCAAGCAGCTCCGCAGTTTTCTTGGTCTTGCAAGCTATTGCCGAAGATTCGTTGAGAATTTTTCTAAGATTGCAAAGCCTCTTTCCAACCTCCTCCAGAAGCATGTGAAGTATGTCTGGTCTCCTGAGTGTGACGTTGCTTTCAATACCCTCAAAGAGAAACTCGTCACAGCTCCTATCTTGACTCCTCCTGATGAATCCAAGCCATTCGAAGTTTTCTGTGATGCTTCTCTTCAAGGTCTCGGTGTTGTGTTAATGCAAGAGAAGAGAGTTGTTGCCTATACCTCTCGTCAGCTGAAGCCCAACGAAAAGAACTACCCCACTCACGATCTTGAGTTGGCGGCAGTTGTCCATGCATTAATAACATGGAGACATCTCTTGTTGGGAAGGAAAGTGGACATATTCACCGATCACAAGAGTCTCAAGTATATCTTCACTCAACCCAACCTCAACCTTAGGAAAACTCGATGGGTCGAGATGATTCAAGAGTACAACCCAAGTTTTGAATATACTCCAGGCAAGGCCAATGTCATTGCAGATGCTTTGAGCAGGAAGGCTTATTGCAACAGCTTAATCCTCAAGCCCTTCCAACCGGATCTTTGTGAAGCTTTCCGCAAGCTGAATCTTCAAGTTGTTCCTCAAGGTTTTCTTGCCAACCTCATAGTCTCTCCTACTTTGGAAGACCAAATTAGTGAGGTTCAACTCCTGGATACCATGGTGAAAAAGGTGAAACGTGGTATCGACAAGGGCATTTCCAAATACAAGTGCTTCCACATTGATGACAAAGATACTCTTTTCTTTGAGGACCGGATTGTGGTTCATAAGGGTGATCTACGTAAAGTCATTATGAACGAGGCACACAATTCCCTTCTATCCATTCATCCTGGAAGTACAAAGATGTACCATGACCTCAAGCAGTCATATTGGTGGACTCGAATGAAGCGAGAAATTGCTCAATTCGTGAATGAATGTGATGTCTGCAGAAGAGTGAAAGCAGAACACCAACGACGAGCTGGTCTCCTCCAACCTCTTGCTATTCCAGAATGGAAGTTTGATCATATCGAAATGGACTTCGTGACTGGATTTCCAAAGTCCAAGCGTGGAAATGATGCTATCTTCGTTGTCATTGACAAGCTTACTATAGTGGCTCATTTTCTCCCTATCAAAGAATCTATCACAGCAGCTCAGTTGGCAGAACTATACACCTCCAGGATTGTGTCCTTGCACGGCATTCCACAAGTGATCTCTTCAGACCGTGGCAGCATCTTTACCTCCAAGTTTTAGGATTCTTTTCAGAAGGCCATGGGCACCAACATTCATTTCAGCACAGCTTTCCATCCTCAAACAAGTGGCCAAGTCGAGCGAGTCAATCAAATCCTTGAAGACATGCTCAGGGCTTGTGTCATTTCCTTCGGTATGAAATGGGAAGATTGTCTTCCATATGCCGAGTTCTCCTACAACAACAGCTTCCAAGCGAGTTCGGGCAAGGCCCCATTCGAAATTCTCTAGGGCAGAAAGTGTCGTACTCCTCTCAATTGGTCCGAGACAGGTGAACGCCAACTTCTTGGCAATGACTTGATCACAGAAGCCGAAGAAATGTGCAAAGTCATTCGTGAGAATCTCAAAGCCGCACAATCGCGCCAGAAGAGCTATTATGATGACAAGCACCGTGATGTGGCTTTTGAAATCGGAGACCATGTCTACCTCCGCGTCTCTCCAATGAAAGGCACTCGTCGCTTCGATATCAAAGGGAAGCTTGCCCCTAGATACGTGGGTCCTTTCAAGATCATTGGCAAAAGAGGCGATCTCGCCTATCAACTTGAGCTTCCGTCCAACTTCGCGAATGTGCACGATGTGTTTCACGTGTCACAGCTTCGCAAGTGCTTCAAGACTCCTGAGCGCACCATCAACTTCGAAGAAATTGACCTCCAAGAAGATCTCTCTTATCATGAGCACCCCGTTGCTATTCTTGAAGAAACCGAGCGCAAGACTCGCAACAAGTCAATCAAATTCCTGAAAGTGAAGAGGTCACACCATTCCGACCGAGAAGCCACCTGGGAGCGCGAGGATCACCTCCGTTCCGAATATCCGGAGTTCTTTCAGTCCTAGATCTCGGGTCGAGATCCTCTTGTAGTGGTGGAGTGTTGTAACACTCCGGCTGTAACTTTCCATATTTGTAACTCCAACTCTTGCCATTTTCGGCTTTGTGATATGATATTCCCTCCGTGGTTGGGTTTTTCTTCAATTTTGCATTTCGTCCATGTCATGCATTTCATATCATGTCATCATGTGCATCGCATTCGCATACGTGTTCGTCTCATGCATCCGAGCATTTTCCCCGTTGTCCGTTTTGCAATCCGGCACTCCTATGTCCCCCGGCGTCCCCTTTTACATTTTTCCGTGAGCGGTACTAAACTTTCTCGGAATGGACCGAGGTTTGTCAAGTGGCCTTGGTACACCACCGTAGACCACCTGTCAAGTTTGGGTCATTTGGAGCTCGTTTGGTACTCCAATGTTAACCGCACTCTCGCAAAGGCCTTTTTAAGTTGCAGCCCAACACCCTTCAAAACAGCCCAATAACCCATCTAAGTCACTTCCATGCTCTCCGTCGTCGGATCACGATCGTGTGGCGAAAACCGCACTCCATTTGGAGCTTCCTAACTCCTTCTACCTATAAATATAGCCTCCCTCCGAAATTTTCCGGATCCGAAACCCTAGCCCCGCTCCTCCATGCGGGACACGTCCGTCCGTCACGGACGAAACCTGGCTCCGCCGCCGCCCGGACGAACCAGAGCAGCCACATGGCCCTCCGCGCCCCAGCGCCGCCAAGCCCATGGGCCCATGTAGAGCCCCCCAGCCCAGCCAGCAACCCGCCCGCCCTCTTTCCTTCGCCGGCGGTCGCCGGACTCGCCGCCGCCGCCTTGGCCACCGCCTCCCGGCCGCCCGCGCCCCGGCCCGGCCTCGTCCCCTCGGCCTCTCCTCCTCCAGCTCCGGCGAGCACTCCAGCGACCCCGCCTCGATCCACACCGAGCCGCTCGGATCCGATCTAGGGTTGACTTCCTCTCTCCCCCGAGATATCCTCCAAGTCATTTTTTGTCAGTATTTTTGTTGCATTTTCATCATGCCATAACTTTGCACCCGTGGCTCCGTTTTGGGCGTATAGCATACCGAAATGTTCGCCTCGATGAGTAAATCATTTAATCTCATTGCGTCAGTTTCATTTGAGCTCATCTTGATGCCCGAAATTCTGTTGGAAGAGGGCTATGTGATGCTAGTTTCAGATTATTATCAGAACATGCACTTTTGTCATTTTTGCCATGATTGATGTGTGCATCCTATGATCTTGAGTCCTACATGTGTTTTGTAATATGCCATGCCATCTTTACAGGGGTGTATGCCATGTATTTTTTTGATCTCTGTGGTGACTAGCACAAGCATGCAAACTAGGCTTCATGATGTTGCTGATTTCAGCCCCTGTTTTGCTGATATTTTTATGCCATGTTAACTTGATGCTACAGAGAGATCCATGCATATTTTGAGATACTTCAGTAAGGATATTTTGAACATATGGTTATGCTCTATCCATACATGCCCTTGTTTGCAATTATGGAGTGCCATAGCTTGAGTCAATCGAGCTCTACTTTTGCTATAAAATGTTTCCTAGCAGATTGTTTACATGTTATTCAATTTTCCAAGGTTTTTGTAGTTGATCCGTGTATGATATGATGTTGTTCTTGCCATGTATAGCTTCTATGCCATGTCTTCTTGATGGATGTATGCTTAGTTTATCATGAAATGCTCTGTGGTGAGTGCATCGAGCTCGCGAAGATGCCTACATAATTCTGTCAATGTCATGCCCTGTTTGTTGAATCTGTTAACGAAACTTGGTATATTGGCATGGGTGCTATTACATTTTATTATCCCTTTTGGCTCATGGTCAGTAAGGGACTTTTGTTCTATGCTTTGAGTAGATTCATGCCATTCCTTGTTTGGCTATTATTAGTTCCTGTAGCATGTCGTTTGCTTGCTCTGAACATTGCTTCCTGATGCTGTTTCTGCCATGTTCAGTATTTTCACCAAGTCTGTGAAGCTGATATATTTTGCACTTTTGCCATGCTTGTTTGGACCTGTTATGGTGTGATTTAGCCGTAGCTCAGTGTTCATCTTTTGTCAAGCATCTTGAGTAGATCACTGCCATGTGCTTTGTTGGTACGTTTGGGTGCAGTAGATTATTTTCTTGTTGCTTGCTATGTGGCATCATGCTGTTAATGGCAGATTTGTGCCATTCTTGTTTTGCTTGTCATTTGCAAACCGTGCATCCGATTCCGGTGATCTTTATATCGATTTCAACCGAAATAATCTCACCTTTCCAGCGGCATACTTGGTTTGCCAAGTTGATGCATGGTTCATCATTTTCTTTCCAGAGCACGCATAGGCATTGCATATCACATCTCACATATCATGCCATGTATTGCATCATGTTGCTTGTGCATTGCACCGTGATTTATTGTGGTTCCTTTGCTTGTGTTCTTGCTTTGGGTAGAGCCGGGAGACGAGTACGTGAACGAGGAACCTGTTGAGAACGCTTACGAGGATCAAGCTTTCGACAAGTCTGAGAACTTTGCAGGCAAGATGACCATACCCTCGAAATCACTTCTATCTTTGCTTGCTAGATGCTTGCTCTTTTGCTATGCCTATGCTACGATTCCTATCACTTGCTTATCATGCCTCCCATATTGCCATGTCCAACCTCTAACCATCCTTTCCTAGCAAACCGTTGTTTGGCTATGTTACCGCTTTGCTCAGCCCCTCTTATAGCGTTGCTAGTTGCAGGTGAAGATGAAGTTTGTTCCTTGTTGGAACATGGAGATGTTGTTCCTTGTTGGAACATGTTTACTTGTTGGGATATCACAATATCTATTGTTTAATTAATGCATCTATATACTTGGTAAAGGGTGGAAGACTCGGCCTTATGCCCGGTGTTTTGTTCCACTCTTGCCGCCCTAGTTTCCGTCATACGGTGTTATGTTCCTTGATTTCGCGTTCCTTACGGTTGGGTGATTTATGGGACCCCTTGACAGTTCGCTTTGAATAAGACTCCTCCAAAAAGGCCCAACTTTGGTTTTACCATTTGCCACCTAAGCCTTTTTCCCCGGGTTTTCGCGAGCCCGAGGGTCATCTTTATTTTAACCCCGGGCCGTTCTCCTTGAGTGCTGGTCTAACTTGAGCGATGTCCGGCGCCCTTGGGCAATCAGGGTCTATGCCAACCCGACGTCTGCTCATCCGGTGTGCCACGAGAACGAGATATGTGCAGCTCCTATCGGGATTTGTCGGCACATTCGGGCGGCTTTGCTGGTCTTGTTTTATTGTTGTCGAAATGTCTTGTAGTCCGGATTCCGAGATCGATCGGGTCTTCCGGTAGAAGGAATATCCTTCGTTGACCGTGAGAGCTTATAATGGGCTAAGTTGGGACACCCTGCAGGTATTATCTTTCAAAGCCATGCCCGCGGTTATGAGGCAGATGGGAATTTGTTAATGTCGGTTGTAGAAAACCGAAGTTGACCTTAATTAAAACACATCAATCGCGTGTGTAACCGTGATGGTCTCTTCTCGGAGTCCGGAAGTGAACACGGTGTTGGTGTTATGTTTGGCGTAAGTAGTTTCAGGATCACTTCTTGATCGCTACTAGCTGCACGACCGTGCCTTGCTTCTCTTCTCGCTCTCTTTTGCGAATGTAGCCACCATATATGCTAGTCGCTGCTGCAGCTCCACCTCATAACTCTGTCCTTCCTATAAGCTTAAATAGTCTTGATCTCGCGGGTGTGAGATTGCTGAGTCCCGTGACTCACAGATTCTACCAAAACAGTTGCAGTGCCGACGATGCGGTCAGGTGGCGCAACCGAGCTCAAGTGGGAGTTCGACGAGGAACGTGGTCGTTACTATGTGTCTTTTCCTGATGATCAATAGTGGAGCCCAGTTGGGACGATCGGGGATCTGTGTAGCATTTGGGGTAGTCTTCTTTTATTTTGGTTCCGTAGTCGGACCTTGAGTGTAATCTGGATGATGGATGTTTATTTATGTATTGTGTGAAGTGGCGACTGTAAGCCAACTATGTATCTCTTTCCCTTATGTATTACATGGGTTGTGTGAAGATTACCTCACTTGCGACATTGCTTTCAATGCGGTTATGCCTCTAAGTCGTGCTTCGACACGTGGGAGATATAGCCGCATCGAGGGCGTTACACTCTAGCAACCCATCATCTACTTATTACTTCCCAATGCCTTCCTCTAGGCCCAAATAGTGGTGAAGTGTTATGTAGCTGACGTTCACATAACACCACTAGAGGTTAGACAACATACATCTCATCAAAATATCGAACGAATACCAAATTCACATGACTACTAATAGCAAGACTTCTCCCTTGTCCTCGGGAACAAACGTAACTACTATAAAGCATATTCTTGTTCATAATCAGAGGGTAATAATATGCATAAAGGATCTGAACATATGATCTTCCACCAAATAAACCAACTAGCATCAACTACAAGGAGTAATCAACACTACTAGCAACCTACTAGCACCAATCTCGGACTTAGAGACAAGAATTGGATACAAGAGATGAACTAGGGTTTGGAGATGAGATGGTGCTGGTGAAGATGTTGATGGAGATTGCCCTCTCCCGATGAGAGGAGCGTTGGTGATGATGATGACGATGATTTCCCCCTCCCGGAGGGAAGTGTCCCCGGCAGAACAGCTCTGTCGGAGCCCTAGATTGGTTCCGCCAAGGTTCCGCCTCGTGGCGGCGGAGTCTCGTCCCGAAAGGTTGCTTCTGATTTTTTTCCCATCAAAAGAGCTCATATAGGAGAAGATGGTCGTCGGAGAGCCACCAGGGGGCCCACGAGGCAGGGGGGCGCGCCCAGGGGGGCGCCCCCCCACCCTCGTGAGCAGGGTGTGGGCCCCGTGGCCTTCGTCTTTGGCGCCGATTTTTCTTTATTTATTTTAAGACATTCCGTGGAGTTTCAGGACTTTTGGAGTTGCGCGGAATAGTCCTTCAATATTTTCTCCTTTTCCAGCCCAGAATTCCAGCTGTCGGCATTCTCCCTCTTCATGCAAACCTTGTAAAATAAGAGAGAATAGCCATAAGTATTGTGACATAACGTGAAATAACAGCCCATAATGCGATAAATATCGATATAAAAGCATGATGCAAAATGGACGTATCAACTCCCCCAAGCTTAGACCTCGCTTGTCCTCAAGCGAAAAGCCGATAACAATAAATATGTCCTCATGTTTAGAGGTAGAGGCGTCGATAAAAATAAAATACAGACATGAAGGCATCATGATTATTCTCATAACAGCAACATATATAGATTTGTCATATGATTACTTATGTTCAAGTGATGATCCTTTCACAAAGCCAAAGTATGAATCAGAAACCTTATTGGGCACTAACAAATTATAACCTCAGTCATTGAAGCAATTGCAATTTATCATAACATCGGAAAGAGTCTATGTCAGAGCTTAAAAGCAAGTCCACGTACTCAACTACCACTTAGTCCTTCATAATTGCTAGCACTCATGCAATACTTGTGGTTACGGAGTTTTAATGGGACACAGATAAAGATAGGGGTTTATAGTTTTGCCTCACAACCTTTTACCTCAAGGGTAATGTCAACAATAATAATTCATGCTCCCCTACATCCAATTAGATATATATATCATGTTATTTCCAACATGCTGAGCTTGCCAAAGGATAAAATAAAAAGGGAAAGGTGAAGATTACCGTGACTCTTGCATAAGGTAGAGGATAATAATAAAAGATAGGCCGTTCGCAGAGGGAAGCAGAGGTTGTCATGCGCGTTTAGGGTTGATGCACAAAATCTTAATGCAAAAGAACGTCACTTTATATTGCCCCTTGTATGTGAACCTTTATTATGCAGTCCGTCGCTTTTATTGCGTCCACAACAAGTTCGTACAAAGCTTATTTCTCTGCATTAATAAGTCATGCATATTTAGAGAGCAATTTTTATTGCTTGCACCGATGACAACTTACTTGAAGGATCTTACTCAATCCATAGGTAGATATGGTGGACTCTCATGGAAAAACTGGTTTAAGGGTATTTGGAAGCACAAGTAGTATTTCTACTTGGTGATGAGAATTTGGCTAGCATGAGGGGGAAAGGCAAGCTCAACACGGTAGAGGATCCATGACAACATACTTTATCTCAGATGTAAGAAAACATAACTCATTATGTTGTCTTCCTTGTCCAACATCAACTCTTTAGCATGTCATATTTTAATGAGTGCTCCCAATCATAAAAGATGTCAATGATAATATATCTATATGTGAAACCTCTCTTTCCTTATTACTTCCAATTAATTGCAACGATGACCAAAGCTATATTTGCCAACTCCCAACAACTTTTAATCATCATACTCTTTCTATGTGAAGTCATTACTTTCACTAAGATCAATATGAACTCTTTGATTCTTTTTATTCTTTTTCTTTTATTCACCCAAGATCATGGCAAAACAACCAAGCCCTTGACTCAACACTAATCTTTATTATATATATAGCTCACGGACTCGACTACATAGAGGGATCATAAAGCAAAACTTCAAAACTAGATCATGCCATGACTATTCTACTATATCAAGATACTACTAATAGGATCGAACTAAGAAAAACGGTAAAGATAGGAGTTGTGATGGTGATACGATACCGGGGCACCTCCCCCAAGCTTGGCAGCTGCCAAGGGGAGTGCCCATACCCATGTGATTATATCTCCTTCTTTGTTGGTGAAGAAGGTGGTGATGATGACGGGGCATAATCGCACATCGAACGTAGAAGCTCCTCCAACTTGCGGATAATGCCCTTGAGCCCAGCAATATGATCCTTCAACAAAATATTCTCCTCTGTGAGATACTTGTTCTGTATGCGGGCCAACTCAATCATCTTGAAAGATTCAATCTCTGTTGGAGTGAAAAGGTTAGGTAAAGGTTGAAGGGTGTCTGCTTCTTTCACCACCGGGGCTTGGGCCTCAATGGCCTTCTTGATCTCTTCTGGTTCCTCTCTTTTCAACTCTATCTTCAATAACCAAGCATCCTTGTCTTCGTTGTTGGAGGAGGGAGAAGTCATGGTGCTCTAAATCTGCAACGGAAACAGCTTGAAACGAAAACAGAGGATATTTGCATGATACGGTCGTCAAAACCTTCGGGAGAATATATAATGAATTTTTACCGACCAAAATACGTATCGTGCAAGAAAACAGAGTCCGGAGGGCACACGAGGTGCTCACGAGGTAGGGGGCGCGCCCAGGGAGGGTAGGGCGCGCCCTCCACCCTCGTGAAGGCCTCGTATCCTTCCCGGACTGCCACTTATTTTTCTATTTTTCTAAATATTCCAAAACAGAGAAATATTGCCTTAAAAATTGTTTTGGAGTCGGTTTACTTACCGTACCACATACCTATTCCTTTTCGGAGTATGGAACGTTCTGAAAACTGTCCCTTATGTATTCCTCCGGGGTTACGGTTTCAATTATATTGGTTTCAACATTTATGGGATTACCTGAGATATAGTGTTTAATCCTTTGACCGTTTACCACCTTCGGATTTGTGCCTGCGAAGTTGTTGATTTTTATGGCACCGGAACGATAGACCTCCTCGATAACATAGGGACCTTCCCATTTAGAGAGAAGTTTTCCTGCAAAAAATCTTAAACGAGAGTTGTATAGCAACACATAATCACCTACATTAAACTCACGCTTTTGTATCCTTTTGTCATGCCATCTTTTAACCTTTTCTTTAAACAACTTGGCATTTTCATAAGCTTGGGTTCTCCATTCATCAAGTGAGCTAATATCAAATAACCTCTTCTCACCGGCAAGTTTGAAATCATAGTTGAGCTCTTTAATAGCCCAATATGCCTTATGTTCTAGCTCGAGAGGTAAGTGACATGCTTTTCCATAAACCATTTTATATGGAGACATACCTGTCGGTGTCAAAACCGGCGGATCTCGGGTAGGGGGTCCCGAACTGTGCGTCTAGGCGGATGGTAACAGGAGACAAGGGACACGATGTTTACCCAGGTTCGGGCCCTCTTGATGGAGGTAAAACCCTACGTCATGCTTGATTGATATTGATATTGTGGATGTTTACAAGAGTGGATCTACCACCAGATCAAGGAGGCTAAACCCTAGAAGCTAGCCTATGGTATGATTGTAAGGGTTGTTGTGATTGTTTATCGACTAGCCTGGCCCCGGTTTATATAATGCACCAGAGGCCCAGGATAACAAGAATCCTAGCCGAATACGCCGGTGGGGGAGGAGTCCTTGTCTTGATCGCCAAGTCTTGTTGATTCTTCCTTGTATGCGGCAGCTGTCCGGACTAGCCCATGAGTATATGGCCATGGGGGTCCTCGGCCCAATCCAACTGATTGGGAAACGACGTGGTGAGTACCCCCTAGTCCAGGACACCGTCAGTAGCCCCCTGAACCGGTCTTCAAGTTAGGGACGCTCCTCGATTCTTCCAAACTGTTCTTCATCTTCGGTCGTCGGTCTTGAAAACTGGTTCAACAAATCTTCTCATCTTCGATCTTGAGGATCGCCGAAATGCATTCGACGAGTTTACACGTCGGGTATCCGAGGAGCCCCTTTAAGTTTCCGGCCTTTATCAATGCCTTGTTATTTTTGTGCCACGCCCCAGGTTTGAAGTTGTTCCCGGGCGGCAATGTCCTCTTGCATCCGAGCTCCAACGTCGGACTGCATTCGAGGTATCTTTTGCAGCCGAGCACAAATGCCGGACTGCTTCCCAGCTCTAACGCCGGACTATGTATCCGAGCTCCAACGTCGGACTGTATCCGAGCTCCAACGCCGGACTATGTATCCGAGCTCCAACGCCGGACTTTATCCGAGGTGTCGTAAATCACCTTGGTTCAAAGAAGTTTGAAGGAGTTTAACCGAGCTTAATGCTGGAAATGCCCTCTAAGGAGCCAGCCACTTGCATCCGAGCTATATGTCGAACTGCTTCCGAGGTGGTTTAGCACCTCGGTCATGGGCTGATTTTTGGTCAATGTTTTTTATTGATGTAATTTATTCTCTGACGAGATATATAGCCAGTAGCCCTCAAGGTATGTATCGGTCTAAAACCCGAGATGCACCTGAAGGATGACATAAGACCGCTGATCCCGAGTCAGCCGAGACTCAAAGTTGATTTGCAAAATCGGTCCGAGGATCAAGTCCTAGCTCAGCAGAACACTTCGACACAAAAGCGGCGTGCTCGGTCCTCGAGACTCAAAGTTGGGTGCGGCCGACCAACCCGAGGATCAAAATCTCCTTGAAACTGATTGCACTTAAGATTTTCTCGCATAGAACAAGCAATGCAAGAGCCCGAGACACTTGTCGGGTGGCAACACCGATCGGGGATCAATGTGCCCTTTAATATTTGTAAATAATAAGCCCGAAGCCCAGAGCCCCGAGCCTTAATGCGGGACGGAGGCGAATTAAGGATCGACATCCATAGTAAAACACAAATTATGTGTAATGACTCTATGTATCCAAGTACTTTCGCCATTAATGCTCGGATCCGCATTGTACAAAACTTTGTTGACCGACCATCGGCTTCCACCTCCTCGGCCAATAGCCGAGGAGTGTTTGTCCTACTTCATAAAGCCTTTATAAGGGCAAAGATTTACAACAAACAAGGCAATCTGGCCATACGGTTTTATAAACGAAGGTACGCAGAGAGATATGCTATATTACTGTTTAACAGAAGAAATGTCTTCCAAGGAAAATAGTCCCGCTATCGGTTCCTTTCTTTGGGTTGCCATGCTAAGCATGATCATGAAACCTCAGCTCCAATGTAAGAGCAAAATATTGAGGATTTAGTTTGGGAGGTCCGTTACTAGCCCCAAGAGTGTTCGGCGACAAAGTAGGTCAAGCCGAAACACTTCGCCAATGTCATGAATGGCCCGTCATTTGATATAGTCATTGATCGCTGACCAGTTTACACCTATTGTGACAGCCGTTTTCGCTTTTCCATCGAGGTGCTTGACCATGCGATCTGGAAGCACAATCGCGAGTGGTTCTCCCTATGCACACCTAGCCGAACAAAGCGGAACGTAGGAGGCAAGTGCGGGAGCCGGGCAACCCAACTATTGACCAAGACACAATTCAAACTGATGCATATATAGCAATACCCGAGAATGTTTTTGCCGAATCTCTAAAGGAGTCGGCATTGCATCGCGAGACTTGTGCTGAAACACACAAATAGTTTAAAAGTGCCAAAATCTTGAAAACCAAAAACGCCAAGAAAACATGACGTCCAACACTCGTGTCGAAAAAAGGAGAGATAAATAATAAAAACTTTGCAACGACTAAGAAGAAAAACACTTAGTATGAAATGGCTCAAATAAACATAAGAGCCCCCAAGTCACTTGGGTAAAAGTTGACTATATAATGTAAGGTGACATGTAGAATGCCTTCTAGCCGGATTGTAGATCGCTTGTCGAAGCGGACCTTTTCGCTTCAACCTCTGGACCCAATAGTCCGAGTGTGTCCGAATACCCTCGAGGTTATAAAACCGGGGCATGCGTGGAGACAAGGCGTAGGGGTCATTAGTGCTGTATCGGATAAGTGCCCAACTAGTTATGTTATATTACATGGGTAGTAAGAAACATCTTCCAGGAGAATAGTTCCGTTAAGGGTTCCTTTTTTGGGATGCATGCCCTAAAGTGCATGTCAAAGCTGCTATGAAAGCGAGAAAATCATCCGGGGCAGATGGGTAAATAATTAAAATCATCTTTCAGTTCACCGACCAAATATTCCCTTAAGAACGCTAGCTTTGGCTTCACCCACCGAGGTACACATCCGGTGACCCGGCAGTAACAATCGCAGAGGTGCTCCCTTTACCACCTAGCCGAACAATCGGGAACGTAGGGGTAAGCACAGGAGCCAGGCAACCCAGCTTGGCCAAAACTGAAGTCATATCGATGCATATAATGGTGAATAAAAGGTACATGCGGAAGTTTGACACATGTGTTGGGCATAAAGCCCGTATTAATAAGCTTCTGTTAAAGAAGCCCCCAGGTATAATGAGCGCGGGTAGCGCGTCAAGTATAAGCAAACAAAATTTGGACAAGGAAAAAATTTTACAAGCAACTTTTTTCCAAAAAAAAAGTATAATGCTTGGTCGAACCGAACACAAGTTAGAAATTTAAAACTTTGAGCATGAAGGCAACTTAGCTGGTTAATGTGTTCAGTATTGACGATGCGGTCCGAGCTTGATGCGGGACAAGGTTCCATCCCCCAAGCCGGTCCCCAATGTAAGAGCAAAATATTGAGGATTTAGTTTGGGAGGTCCGTTACTAGCCCCCAGTAGTGTTCGGCGACAGGCGAGGTCAAGCCGGAAACACTTCGGCCAATGTCATGAATGGCCCGTCATTTGATATAGTCATTGGATCGCTGACCAGTTTACACCTATTGTGACAGTCAGTTTTCGGCTTTCTCCACTGAGGTGCTTGACCATGCGAGCTGGAAGCACAATCGCAGTGGTTCTCCCTATGCACACCTAGCCGAACAAAGCGGAACGTAGGAGGCAAGTGCGGGAGCCGGGCAACCCAACTATTGACCGAAGACACAATTCGAAACTGATGCATATATAGCAATACCGAGAATGTTTTTGCCGAATCTCTAAAGGAGTCCGGCATTGCATCATGAGACTTGTGCTGAAAACACACAAATAGTTTAAAAGTGCCAAAATCTTGAAAACCAAAAACGCCAAGAAAACATGACGTCCAACACTCGTGTCGAAAAAAGGAGAGATAAATAATAAAAACTTTGCAACGACTAAGAAGAAAAACACTTAGTATGAAATGGCTCAAATAAACATAAGAGCCCCTAAGTCACTTGGGTAAAAGTTGACTATATAATGTAAGGTGACATGTAGAATGCCTTCTAGCCGGATTGTAGATCGTTTGTCGTAGCGGACCTTTTCGCTTCAACCTCTGGACCCAATAGTCCGTAGTGTGTCCGAATACCCTCGAGGTTATAAAAACCGGGGCATGCGTGGAGACAAGGCGTAGGGGTCATTAGTGTTGTATCAGACAAGTGCCCAACTAGTTATGTTATATTACATGGGTAGTAAGAAACATCTTCCAGGGAGAATAGTTCCGTTAAGGGTTCCTTTCGCTGGGATGCATGCCCTAAAGTGCATGTCAAAGCTGCTATGAAAGCAGAAAATCATCTGGGGGCAGATAGGTAAATAATTAAAAATCATCTTTCAGTTCACCGACCGAATATTCCCTTAAGAATGCTAGCTTTCGGCTTCACCCAGTCTGAGGTACAGATCCGGCTGACCCGGCAGTAACAATCGCAGAGGTGCTCCCTTTACCACCTAGCCGAACAATCGGGAACGTAGGGGTAAGCACAGGAGCCAGGCAACCCAGCTTGGCCAAAACTGAAGTCATATCGATGCATATAATGGTGAATAAAAGGTACATGCGGAAGTTTGACACATGTGTTGGGCATAAAGCCCGTATTAATAAGCTTCTGTTAAAGAAGCCCCCAGGTATAATGAGCGCGGGTAGCGCGTCAAGTATAAGCAAACAAAATTTGGACAAGGAAAAAATTTTACAAGCAACTTTTTTCCAAAAAAAAAGTATAATGCTTGGTCGAACCGAACGCAAGTTAGAAATTTAAAACTTTGAGCATGAAGGCAACTTAGCTGGTTAATGTGTTCGGTATTGACGATGCGGTCCGAGCTTGATGCGGGACAAGGTTCCATCCCCCAAGCCGGTCCCGAGGTGGCGGAGCAAAGAGCTCGACACTGTGAAGTGGCGACATAGCACGGACAATGCAGGACGGCGGAGTGATGCCGAAGTCCCTGGCATGGGGTAATGAAGTGTTGACGAAGCCCCCCGTCCAGCCGAGGTGACGTCAAAGGATATAGTCCGGCTGGATCATTTTCCTGTGCACAAAAAATAGTGCAGACCGGGGATAATAGTAATAATAGGAATTAAAAAAATGTTGCATAATAAATAATTTATGCAAAGTGAGTAGTAAAATAAATATGGCCTGGCGCCGAGGTTGATGTCGATGCAGGTCATCGGCGTAATGCAATAAAGGCGTGGCAAAGCCTGGATTCACAGGTCGGTTCGAGTTCCGGATGCGGCATTCGCCGAACTGTGTACGGAAACTGACCGAACCATCATGCGACCGTCGATAATGCGGCCACCGTTTGATAGACCTGTGTACATATGCTGGACTAACCAGAGTAATGATTCCTTGGGAAAAATTTAACCCAAACAAGCAAAAAGAAATACTAGGATTGATAGCACCTGGTTTATTTGTCGTAGCAATCAGAAGGAAGGTGATTCCTAAAATTGGGACTTGATCCGCGCACCCATGTCTGGTCGGCTAGTGACGCCGCAGTGTCCGGAGTAGGTTGATGAAGAGATGGCGAAGCCCCAGGTCCAGCCGAGATGTCGAAGTAGGTCGGCGTGATGGACACCAGCTTGAAGAAGCAATAGTGCGGCCCTGCCGATGCAAGTCGTGACGTGGTCGATGCTGGCCTGATGAAGGGACCGTGCGGCGATGCTGGTATGCCCGCTCCGTGTAATCCGTGGGGCGGCGATGTTGGTGATGATTTATCCTTCGCGATGCCGGACTCTTGTTCGGCTTGCCAAGATGATGATCCGAAGAAGTTGAGCTTGGCTCAACAAAGTGATGACGTGTCTAGCGCAGGTCGGCAGCCGTGGAGCAATATTGCCGGACTGGTTTGACATCAGCATGATGTTGAAGATCATGTTCAAAAGATCTTAAAGTTAGTGGGATGTGTTCGGGAACAAAACACAATACCCCATACAAAACTTACTTCAAAAAGGATGTCCGAAATCCCGTTCATAAAAAAGACGAACTCGGGTCGGATTCGTTTTCGCGCAGAAAACAGATCCAAAAAGTGATGCACTAATCGGAAGTTTCCCGGAGTTTGGACGGTTGGATCGAGCTGAAATTTTGAGGGGTGGTAGATATAGGAATTCCGCAGCCGATCAACGGTTGGATCTTCCAAAGGAAGTCCGAGCTAGAATCTGGACACCACGCCCTAAACTCGTCCGGATTCTCGTCCAGATTCAATGCGGCTCCGGTATATCGGAGATTGCCAGAGATTCCTCCATCGGAACTCGATGAAATTTTCCAGGGTTGTTGTAGACTCAATTCCGCACAATTCCACCGAAGCAATCGTCAAACTGACACTCGAGGAGGCGGTGATGGCGGATACAAGTTCACTGTCCAGAAAAACAGTACGGTCGCCCTAGGGCAATGTTGATGTTGAGCCCCCGGGCTCCCTGGATGATTCCTCCATGATCTTGATAGAGATCGGAGTTGATGTTGATGAAGGCCCTCATCCGAACATGACGATCGGAGATAGGGCGCAGTCCTTGGTTGAACCAAGGTGACCAGTCAAGCTGGTGACGAAGATGCCGAAGTTGCAGTTGACCTGCGGGCGAGCCATCGACCTTTTGCCGGACACACAGAGGAACTCTCTATGAAAGCACCAATGTCGGAGTCAAAACCGGCGGATCTCGGGAGGGGGTCCCGAACTGTGCGTCTAGGCGGATGGTAACAGGAGACAAGGGACACGGTGTTTACCCAGGTTCGGGCCCTCTTGATGGAGGTAAAACCCTACGTCCTGCTTGATTGATATTGATATTGTGGATGTTTACAAGAGTGGATTTACCACGAGATCAAGGAGGCTAAACCCTAGAAGCTAGCCTATGGTATGATTGTAAGGGTTGTTGTGATTCTTTATCGACTAGCCTGGCCCCGGTTTATATAATGCACCAGAGGCCCAGGATAACAAGAGTCCTAGCCGAATACGCCGGTGGGGGAGGAGTCCTTGTCTTGATCGCCAAGTCTTGTTGATTCTTCCTTGTATGCGGCAGCTGTCCGGACTGGCCCATGAGTATACGGCCATGGGGGTCCTCGGCCCAATCCAACTGATCGGGAGACGACGTGGTGAGTACCCCCTAGTCCAGGACACCGTCAATACCCATAGGATTCTTATATGCAGTTCTATATGCCCATAATGCATCATCAAGTTTCTTGGACCAATTCTTTCTAGACCTATTAACACTCTTTTGCAAAATTAATTTGAGCTCTCTATTACTCAATTCTACTTGACCACTAGACTGTGGGTGATAAGGAGATGCAATTATATGATTAACGTCATATTTAGCAAGCATTTTACGGAAAGCACCATGAATAAAATGTGAACCACCATCAGTCATTAAATATCTAGGGACTCCAAACCTCGGAAAAATAACTTCCTTAAGCATTTTAATAGAAGTGTTATGATCAGCACTACTAGTTGGAATAGCTTCTACCCACGTAGTAACGTAATCAACAACAACTAAAATATGTGTATATCCATTAGAGGCAGGAAAAGGTCCCATATAATCAAAGCCCCAAACATCAAATGGTTCAATAACAAGTGAGTAATTCATAGGCATATCTTGACGTCTACTAATATTACCAATTCTTTGACATTCATCACAAGACAAAACAAACTTAAGGGCATCCTTAAAGAGAGTAGGCCAATAAAAACCGGATTGTAGTACCTTATGTGCAGTTCTATCTCCAGCGTGGTGCCCTCCATAAGCCTCGGTGTCGGTGTCAAAATCGGCGGATCTCGGGTAGGGGGTCCCGAACTGTCCGTCTAGGCAGATGGTAACAGGAGACAAGGGACACAATGTTTTTACCCAGGTTCGGGCCCTCTCGATGGAGGTAATACCCTACTCCTGCTTGATTAATATTGATGATATGGGTAGTACAAGAGTAGATCTACCACAAGATCAGAGAGGCTAAACCCTAGAAGCTAGCCTATGGTATGATTGTTGTCCGTCCTACGGACTAAAACCCTCTGGTTTATATAGACACTGGATAGGGTTAGGGTTACACAGAGTCGGTTACAATGGTAGGAGATCTACATATCCGTATCGCCAAGCTTGCCTTCCACGCCAAGGAAAGTCCCATCCGGACATGGGACAAATTCTTCAATCTTGTATCTTCATAGTCCAGGAGTCCGACCAACGGTGATAGTTCGGCTATCCGGACACCCCCTAATCCAGGACTCCCTCAGTAGCCCCTGAACCAGGCTTCAATGACGATTTAGTCCGGCGCAGATATTGTCTTCAGCATTGCAGGGCGGGTTCCTCCTCTGAATACTTCATAGAAGATTTTGAACACAAGGATAGTGTCCGGCTCTGCAAAACAAGTTCCACATACTACCGTAGAGAGAATAACTTTTGCACAGATCTGCTGACGTATTCCGCGGCGTGACATCACACCACGGCCAGGCCTTTATACGAATCGTTTTTACTGTTCCACCTCAGCGCGTTTAGCAAGGCGGTTTCCTTGGCACGTCTTATCAAAGCGGAGATCGTGCCCCCTTATTCCGGGATTCTCATCAATACGGACGTGGGTAACCCAACCGCGCCATTGATTACGGCGCTTGGGAGATAAGCGAGTTTTACCAGGCTGGCGGGGGACGCATAGCTTCGTCCGTCCATATAAGGGGATAAGGATCCACCTTTTCACCTACGCCTTCTTCCTCCTTTGCCCATCCATTTCCGCGCACTCGAGCTCCAGCGCCCAAGTCCGCACATCCCACCTCAACCTTCTCCAACTATGTCCGGAGCGGGAGGTAAGTGGATGGCCTCCTCCGTCATGGAGGGGCACATCAAAAAGCTGTGGAAGGCCGGATACTTGTCCAGCGACATCGCACACCAGCTACCCGACGAGGGCAGCTCATTCCACCCCAGGCCCCATGAGAGGGTGGTGTTCCTCACCCACTTCCTCCGCGGACTAGGTTTTCCACTTCACCCATTTGTTCGGGGGCTCATGTTCTACTACGGCCTGGATTTCCACGATCTGGCCCCGAACTTCGTCCTCAACATCTCGGTGTTTATCGTCGTGTGCGAGGCCTTCCTCTGCATCCAGCCCCACTTCGGCTTATGGCTTAAGATCTTCAATGTCAAGCCGAAGGTAGTGGGCGGCCGCCAAGCGGAGTGCGGAGGCGCCATGGTTGGCAAGATGGCCAAAGTCCTACGGCTCGAGGGATCCTTTGTGGAGACCATAAAGGGGTAGCAATCGGGGTGGTTCTACATCACCGAGTCGCGCGACTCTCAATGGGCCCCCGAATTCCGATCTGGCTTCCCCACACGGCTCACATCATGGAAAGAGACGGGCCTGACGTGGGGGGATTCGGATGAGCTGTCCGGACTCCAAACCTGCGTCTGAAACCTGGTGGACAAGAATCTCAGGCTTGTCAACGTAATCCAGGTGATGTTCATCCGCCGGATTCTCCCATGCCAACAACGGGCCTTCAAATTGTGGGAGTTCGATCCGCACAGCACCCAACTCTGAAAGGCTCTTCGACACTACGCACGAAGACGCTGGAAGGTGCTGTTCAAGGGCGCTGAGGCTCCCACATCCGCCATCAAGATCGCGATTCAGCTCGCAGCATCAAGCCAGCGAGGTAAGTTATTTTACCCTTTATGGGACTCTTTTTTCATAGTTTGACTCTATGCGGGATCTAAAACTCCCTAACCTTTGACAGGACTGGTTAAAGACGTCCGGACAGATTAACTGTCCGGCCCCCTTGCCAGAAGACCCAGCGGACGCCCGATTGACGGGGCTGCTGGCTCCGGCACCTCACGTGGTGCCGGAGAAGAAGGCCATGGGGACTCGAAGGGGTGCCCGACGCCAGGTGTTGTCAGACTCATCGTCCGACGTCTCCGAGGCGGAATCCTCCTCTGAGGACGAGGAGGAGGAGAAAGAAGCCTCTCCCCCAGCAGGGGGAGAGAAGAAAAGGAAGGCCGCCCCGACTGGGGAGGCCGGAGGGTCGAAGAAAGGAAGGACCCTTCCTCCGGACTTCTCCACCAACGCCGAGAACGACGAGGAGGAGTGGCCACCAAGGGCCAAGCCCCTGGCGAGATCGTAAGTGTCCGGACTCTGGAATAGTTCATGACTTTTTATTTGTCGCATAGTGTCTTCTAACGCCGAATATGACCATGTAGCCCGCCCAAGGACGAGCTTGCCGCTTCGTCGAGCGGCTCCCTGGGCTCGTCGGATGTGAATAGTACTTCACTTCTGACCGCCTCCTCTCTCGTGTCGCCGACGACACTGCGGTGGAGTCCCAAAGGGCCCAGCCAGAGGAGGTGGTCTGGAGGCACCGCAAGGCGACCTCCGGACTCGGCGCGAAGAGGCGAGACCCGAGGGCTCTAAGTCTGCCTCTGTCCGGACTCCGTCATCGAACCTTCAAAGTGGTTGGAAGTCCGGCAAGCAGCCCCTTCGTAAGAAGGGTAAGACTACGACGCCGGTGACCTCCGTCCATCCGGAGGCACCGGATAGCTTGCTGGAGGCGCTTAAAGGCGCCTCCATCGACGAGGAGCACCGCACTATTATGAGTGTGGTGATCCAGAAAGTTCAGTCCGCCAAGAGCGGGCTGACTGAAGTATGTACCAGCCTTCTAACGAGGCTTTGAGGTAAGTTTAGAATATGTAAAAATATTACCGCATAGACAAGAGCCCTCGATGCTTAGTTCGTGTTCGGAAAGAAAAGCCGGACTAAGGATCTAAAAGATATACGCATGAGTCTAACATAAGTATGTCAATATGGGAATGCAGTCGCTCTTGCTGACCTGACCTCTGACCGATTGCGGAGGTCAATGCATTGAAGCGAGCCTCGAGCGGTCCGAGAACGAGCTCGGCCGTGCCAAGAAGCAGCTCGAGGACAAGGAAGGTAAGTAATACCTTATTAAAGAAATACCTTATAGAAAGGATTTGGTTGCAGAAATGACAGGAGTGACGTGGGTATTGTAGGGGCCACGAACGAGGTGGCGACCCTGAAGGAAGCGGTGTCCGCGGCCGAAAGCAAAGCGGCCATGGAGCGCACCGAGCGAGAGAAGCAGGAGGCGCGGGTGGCGGAGGTGCGGCAAGAGCTCCAGGCTCTTGTGGAAAAACACGAGAGTTTGGAGCACGACTCGAAGACTCGAGAGTCCGAGCTCGCCTCGGCTCTTGAGAGTGCCAAAGCTGCTAAGGTCGAAGCCCAAAAAGCCCTCCAAGAGAATGAATCATTAAAGAAGATAGCGGCGGGTAAGGCATTCTTTATGCAAAGCAAGCATGTGAAAGTGAATTACCTATTACTTACCCGAATCCGGAGTTCTCCAGGAGCATTCGCAGATCTGCCCCGTAGTGTGTCTGATGCTGCCACGTTCTACTGCGCCAAGGAGGGGAGCTCGACGGAGAAGGTGTTCGGTCTCGAGATCTTGAGGATGAGCGTCTGGTGCCTGAGCGACCAGCTGAAGCAGCTGGTCGAGCCCATAAGGTCGCCGAACAGGCCATGAAGGGCCTCATAGTTCGGTTGTGGCCATTGGAAGCCATGCACAGGAGCTACTTGGGCTAGTGTAGCGGCTGGTGGGCCTTTGTCCATGGATTGAAGTCATCAAGCGCTCCATCTGCATTGAAGGTGCCTGTCGGGCCCTTGCCCGTGCTAAAGTGCACTTTGGGGCAAGCTGGATGCGGAGAAGCTTGTGACAGACGGGCCATCAAGGGCAAGGAGCATCGCAAGCCCAAATGTACTATGAGGGCGTCTGAAGGGTGCCCGCCAGATAGCGGTGAATGCTCCAAAGATGTAATTTTTAATAGACTCGCATTTGTTATCCTCAGACGCTGAAAACTTGTTCATATCGCTAAGCAACGCTTGTGAATTTAAAATATTACCTTCATGCAGCCGCTTATCAAATTTGAGAGATGGCAAGTCGTTGGCTTCAGCCCCCATGCCACGAGTCTTTGGGGTGTTCGGGATAAACTTGAGCGCTCTTGTTCCCATTCTTGGGTCCTTCGAGGAGGCGCCAACAGCAACGAACAAGGCAACCGGACTTATAGTGCTTGAACACTCTCACTTAGCCATAGAATTCTATAATTTTAAATTTCGTGAAGCCCCTAGTATTCGAAGACCGAGTTCAGGCGCTATCCACGCCTTGGCGCATACAATGCCGACTCCTCGCTCTAAGCGGCATAAGTCTTTAGGGACCCGAAAAAACCTCTCGAACAGCGACCGACTCTCGCCCTATCATGACGGTCAGTTTTAGCTTTCTCCACTTAGGTGCTCAACCCAGCTCAACCGGGGCACAATCGCAGTGGTTCTCCCAGCGCTACCTTAGCCGATATAACGGGCGTAAGGTACCAAAACATGGGAGCCGGGCAAACCCTACTATTGACCCAAGACATGATTCGAGCCGATGCATATAATGCTATAAGTTCGGGTGCCGCACTTGTGAAAGTGTTTGGACTTATCACACCATACTTTTGGGGTACTTAAGCCCCGTGTATTGGCCGTACTAAAGTGTCTTGGTGCAACATGTCATGAAATGAACATATATATAGATAAAGAAAGGAGTGCAATAATAGGCAAAAGCTATGTATTGTTTGTTCGAAAAGGTACTGCAATGGAAGCAGAACGATACAAATAGTGCGATAAGCAAGGGATGTGACTATTTAACATGTCCCCCTCCAGGGGTAAGCTGCGGATGGTATGTAAAACAGGTATAATGCTCGTAGTAGAGACCACCGGACACTCGACGTAGCTTTCGCTTCCACGGCTGTTGCATCGTGAGTTCGCAATTCTCTTGCGGACAGGACTTCGGAAAACGGAGTCCCGAAAGTAAGAAAAAAGGAAGAAAGAAAAGAATGACACAATCGGGGCCCCAGTGCGGTTGAGCCGCATGCAGGCGCAGCGCGGTCGTGCCCTCCCCTTATGCCCGTGGTATCTCGGAGCGCTGTTATGTACGCGTAGTAATCGGCTTCGTAGTTTCGCGAGGGCTGGGGTCGGGCCGGATTGCTACGCGATGCTCGGATCGCTCCAGGCGGTCTTATTGTAGGTTACTCCGGGCGCGCTTGACGGTGGCCGGACGTTTAATAGCCGGGCTCGAGAATTGCTGTGAGAGGCTGCTTTGCACCTCCGCCGCGAGGGTTCCGTGTGCTCCTCCGTTCGGAGAGAGCGCTCGGTGTTTCCATTGACCGTGATTACTCCTCGAGGGCCTGGCATCTTGAGCTTGAGGTGTGCGTGAGTGCGGCACCGCATTGAACTTTGCAAATGCGGTTCGTCCAAGCAAAGGCATGATAGCCATCTGCGAACGGGACTATGTCGAAGATTAACTCTTCGCCGAAGTTATCCGTGGATCCGAAGACCACTTCGAGTGTAACCGAGCCTGTACAATTGGCCTCTACACCTGGTATTACGCCTTTAAAGGTCGTCTTTGTGGGTTTAATCTTGAGGGTCTATGCCCATTTTGCGACCGTATCCCGATAAAGCAGGTTCAGCTGCTACCGCCATCCATCGGGACTCTAGTGAGGTGAAATCCGTCGATGATTGGGTCAAGAACCAATGCGGCGAATCTGCCGTGACGGATGCTAGTGGGGTGGTCCCTTCGATCAAAGGTGATCGCACAGGAAGACCATGGGTTCAACTTCGGGGCGACTGGCTCCATCGCGTATACGTCCCTTAGTGCACGCTTCCGCTCCCTTTTGGGTATGTGGGTTGCGTATATCATGTTCACCGTCCGCAATTGTGTGGGAAAGCCCTTCATCCTCTATTGTTCGGCGGCGGGGCTCTTCCTCGTCATCGCTATGCAGCCCCTTGTCGTTGTTTTCGGCGCTTAGCTTGCCTGCTTGTTTGAACACCCAACAATCCTGTTGGTGTGGTTGGCTGGTTTTAAGGGGTGCCATGTATCCGCATGCGATCGAGTATTCAGTCCAAGTTGGGCGGGCCCCGGTATTTCTTTTGAATGGCTTCTTCCACGACCGGGTTTAGAGCCTCAAATCCGCATATATCGTCAGATCTTCAGCATTATCACCGCACGCGCGGCGTTTATGCTTGTTGCGACGCTGCCTGCCATTGATGTCCTTGGTATCCGAACTACCGTGGTGTTTGGCCAAGTTGTTGCTTCGAGCTAGCCACTGTCCTCTCCGCAAAAGCGGGTCATGAGTGTGGTGAGGGCTGCCATGGATTTCGGCTTTTCCTGTCCTAGGTGCCGGGCTAGCCACTCGTCGCGGATGTTGTGTTTGAAGGCTGCTAGAGCCTCTGCATCCGGGCAGTCAATGATCTGGTTTTTCTTTGTTAGGAACCGCGTCCAGAATGGTCTGGCCGATTCTTCTGGCTGCTGAATTATATGGCTAAGGTCATTTGCATCTGGTGGTCGCACATATGTGCCCTGGAAGTTATCAAGGAATGCGGCTTCCAGGTCCTCCCAACAACCGATTGAATCTGCTGGCAAGCTGTTGAGCCAATGCCGAGCTGGTCCTTTAAGCTTGAGTGGGAGGTATTTGATGGCATGTAGATCATCACCGCGGGCCATGTGGATATGGAGGAGATAGTCCTCGATCCAGACCGCAGGATCTGTGGTACCATCGTATGATTCGATGTTTACGGGTTTGAAGCCCTCGGGATTTGATGATCCATTACTTCATCCGTGAAGCATAGTGGGTGTCTGGCGCCTCAGATTGGGCTATATCACGGCGTAGCTCATATGAGATTTGTCTCATCGTGTTCGCCCAGCCGGTTTGTTTATATCCGCATGACGGTAATCTTCCCGAGTCGTTGGGCACCCATGCAATCTGTAGATCGATCTTGTATGCTTTGCCTTATCTTCCAATATATCTCGCAAGTCCGGTGCGTTTTCCCGTGCCTTGGTACTTTTTGAGCAGCGTCGGGGCGTGGCTTGAGCGGAGGGCCGAGAGGCTTCTCTGTCGCTGCCACGGGTGGCCGGGTCTGCCATGTCGTCTTGCGCGGTGACGTGGGTGCTTCCTCCTCCGATCGAGGCAACGGCCTACGTTTGGGGTAGCTTTTGGAGGGCGTTCGAGTTCATACTCTTGGCTGCACGGACTTGATCCATCTGTCAGCCTAGCAGGTCTTGGTCAGCTCTAAGCTGTTGCTGCTGACGTGGCCATGAGCCTGCGTTTAAAACGCTCTTGTTCGACGGGGTCCTCTGGCACGACGAATTCGTCGTCATCGAGGCTTGCCTCGGCTTCGGAGGGGGGCGCATAATTATCGTCCTCTCGATGGAGGTAATACCCTACTCCTGCTTGATTAATATTGATGATATGGGTAGTACAAGAGTAGATCTACCACGAGACCAGAGAGGCTAAACCCTATAAGCTAGCCTATGGTATGATTGTTGTCCGTCCTACGGACTAAAACCCTCCGGTTTATATAGACACTGGATAGGGTTAGGGTTACACAGAGTCGGTTATAATGGTAGGAGATCTACATATCCGTATCGCCAAGCTTGCCTTCCACGCCAAGGAAAGTCCCATCCGGACATGGGACGAAGTCTTCAATCTTGTATCTTCATAGTCCAGGAGTCCGGCCAACGGTGATAGTTCGGCTATCCGGACACCCCCTAAGCCAGGACTCCCTCACTCGGAGTGACACTTGCGTAGGATCTGTTCCTGTTCATGCTCAGGTACACAACGTCTAATAACACCATCTACCCCTTCTTTATAAAGATGTGGTTCATCCCAAAAGTAATGTCGTAAATCATAAAAGAACTTTTTCTTTTGTTGGTATGTGAAGCTAGGTGGTATAAATTTAGCAACAATATAATTAGCATAATCAGCATACCATGGAGTGCTACGAGAAGTGCTTATGACATTTAATTGTTCATCAGGAAAGCTATCATCAATAGGTAGTGGGTCATCAAGAACATTCTCTAACCTAGATAAATTGTCTGCAACAGGATTCTCAACTCCTTTTCTATCAACAATATGCAAATCAAATTCTTGCAGCAAGAGAATCCATCTAATAAGTCTAGGTTTTGCATCTTTCTTTTCCATAAGATATTTAATAGCAGCATGATCTGTGTGAATAGTTACTTTAGAGTCAACAATATAGGGTCTGAATTTATCACAAGCAAATACAACTGCTAAGAGTTCCTTTTTGGTAGTAGCATAATTTCTTTGAGCATTGTCTAGAGTCTTACTAGCATAATGGATAACATTTAACTTCTTATCAACTCTTTGCCCTAGAACAGCACCTACAGCATAATCACTAGCATCACACATAATTTCAAAGGGTAAATTCCAATTAGGTGGCTGAACAACAGGTGTAGAGACTAATGCTTTCTTAAGTATTTCAAATGCTTCTACACAATCATCATCAAAGACAAATGGTACATCTTTTTGTAATAAATTAGTCAGAGGCCGAGAAATTTTTGAGAAGTCTTTAATGAACCTCCTATAAAATCCGGCGTGACCAAGGAAACTTCTTATACCTTTGATGTCCTTGGGACATGGCATCTTTTCAATAGCATCAACCTTGGCTTTATCAACTTCAATACCTCTTTCAGAAACTTTGTGCCCCAAGACAATACCTTCATTAACCATAAAGTGGCACTTTTCCCAATTCAATACAAGATTAGTTTCTTCACATCTCTGCAAAACTCGATCAAGATTGCTCAAGCAATCGTCAAAAGAGGAACCATAGAAGGAAAAGTCGTCCATGAAAACCTCACAAATCTTTTCACAAAAGTCAGAGAATATAGCCATCATGCATCTTTGAAAGGTAGCAGGTGCATTACATAAACCAAAAGGCATACGTCTATAAGCAAAAGTACCAAAAGGGCATGTAAAAGTAGTCTTTGATTGATCTTTAGCCGACACAGGTATTTGAGAGAAACCAGAATAACCATGTAGAAAGCAATAATGTGTATGTTTGCATAATCTTTCTAGCATTTGGTCAATAAAAGGTAAGGGGTAATGATCTTTCTTAGTGGCTTTATTTAATTTGCGGAAATCAATTACCATCCTATAACCTGTGATAATTAATCAATTCATCTTTATCATTAGGGACAACAGTAATACCTCCCTTCTTAGGGACACAATGGACAGGACTTACCCACTGACTATCAGCAACGGGATAAATTATACCTGCCTCCAGAAGCTTGAGTATTTCTTTTCTTACAACTTCTTTCATTTTAGGATTCAAACGTCGTTGAGGATCACGAAATGGTTTGGCATCCGCTTCCAAATTTATTTTATGTTGACATAGAGTGGGACTAATGCCCTTAAGATCATCGAGAGTATATCCAATAGCTGCACGGTGCTTCTTCAGAGTTTTCAATAATCTTTCTTCTTCATGCTCTGAAAGGTTAGCACTAATAATAACAGGATATATTTTCTTTTCATCAAGATTAGCATATTTAAGATTATCAGGCAACGGTTTAAGCTCAAACACTGGATCACCCTTGGGTGGAGGAGGATCCCCTAGGATTTCAACAGACAAATTGTGTTGCAGAATAGGTTCCTGTTTAAAGAACACTTCATCTATTTCCCTTCTTTCATTCATGAACATCTCATTTTCATGGTCTAGCAAATAGTGTTCCAAAGGATCAATAGGAGGCACAGCAATAGAAGCAAGACCAATAATTTCATCCTTACTAGGCAATTCTTCCTCACGATGTTGTTTACTAAATTTATAGAAATTAAACTCATGAACCATATCATCCAAGCCAACAGTAACAACATTCTTTTTGCAGTCTATCGTAGCATTAACAGTATTCAAGAAGGGTCTACCAAATATAATGGGACAAAAGCTATCTTGTGGAGAACCAAGAAAAAGAAAATCAGTAGGATATTTGGTTTTCCCGCACAAGACTTCAACATCTCTAACAATTCCCACTGGTGAAATAGTATCTCTATTGGCAAGCTTAATTGTAACATCAATATCTTCTATCTCAGCGGGTGCAATTTCATGCTTAATTTCTTCATACAAGGTAATAGGTATAACACTAGCACTAGCACCCATATCACATAAGCCATGATAACAATGATCTCCTATTTTAACAGAAATAACAGGCACGCCTACCACAGGTCTATGTTTATCTTTAGCACAAGGTTTAGCAATTCTAGCAGTTTCACCAGAGAATTGACTGACATGCCCATCAATATTATCAGACAAGAGATCTTTAACAATAGCAATATTTGGTTCTACTTTGACTTGCTCAGGAGGTGTATAAGTTCTAATATTGCTTTTACAAACAACAGTTGAAGCTTTAGCATGATCCTTTACTCTAACAGGGAAAGGTGGTTTCTCAACATAAGAGGTAGGAACGATAGGATCATTACAAGTGACAGTCTTTTCTTCAACTTTAATAGGTGCAACTACTTTTACTTCTATGGGAGGATGATATTTAAACCACTTCTATTTTGGGAGATTAACATAAGTAGCAAAAGATTCACATAAAGAAGCTACTATCTCAGAGTCAAGTCCATATTTAGTGCTAAACTTACGGAAAATATCGGTATCCATAAAGGATTTAACACAATCAAACTTAGGTGTCATACCTGACTCCTTACCTTCGTCGAGGTCCCAATCTTCAGAGTTGCGTTTAATTCTATCCAATAAATTCCATTTGAATTCAATAGTCTTCATCATAAAAGAGCCAGCACAAGAGGTATCGAGCATGGTGCGATTGTTATCAGAAAGCCGAGCATAAAAATTCTAAAGAATTGTCACTTTTGAGAGCTCATGATTGGGGCATGAATATAACATTGATTTAAGCCTCCCCCAAGCTTGAGCGTTGCTTTCTCCTTCGCAAGGCCAAAAATTATATATATAATTGCGATCATGATGAACAAGATGCATAGGGTAATACTTTTGATGAAATTCCAATTTCAATCTTTTATAGTTCCATGATCTCGTATCACATAGCCTATACCATGTCAATGCGTCTTCCTTCAAAGATAAAGGAAAAGCCTTCTTCTTAACAACATAATCGGGTACACCTGCAAGCTTAAATAATCCAGAAATTTCATCCACATATATTAAGTGCTCATCAGGGTGCTTTGTTCCATCTCCTGTAAAAGGATTAGCTAGCAGTTTTTCCATCATACCCGAAGGAAATTCAAAAGGAGTTTCATTTTCAATAGGTTCAGTAGGTTGAGTAAGTTGAGGAGCAACTCTTTGCTCTACTGGACGGGGTGAAGATACCCCGAACAAGCCCCTCAGACAATTACTTTCCATAGTAACAAGTGACAGAAAATTTCAGCACACTAAATAAATTTTTCCTTACCAAATTCCACCTACCAAAGGCGCTTCACTCCCCGACAACGGCGCTAGAAAAGAGTCTTGATGACCCACAAGTATAGGGGATCTATCGTAGTCCTTTCGATAAGTAAGAGTGTCAAACCCAACGAGGAGCAGAAGGAAATGATAAGCGGTTTTCAGCAAGGTATTCTCTGCAAGTACTGAAACAAGTGGTAACAGATAGTTTTGAGATAAGATAAATTGTAACGAGCAACAAGTAACAAAAGTAAATAAGGTGCAGCAAGGTGGCCCAATCCTTTTTGTAGCAAAGGACAAGCCGGAACAAACTCTTATAATAGGAAAAGCGCTCCCGAGGACACATGGGAATATCGTCAAGCTAGTTTTCATCACGTTCATATGATTCACGTTCGGTACTTTGATAATTTGATATGTGGGTGGACCGGTACTTGGGTGCTGTTCTTACTTGAACAAACATCCCACTTATGATTAACCTCTATTGCAAGCATCCGCAACTACAACAAAAGTATTAAGGTAAACCTAACCATAGCATGAAACATATTGATCCAAATCAGCCCCTTACGAAGCAACGCATAAACTAGGGTTTAAGCTTTTGTCACTCTAGCAACCCATCATCTACTTATTACTTCCCAATGCCTTCCTCTAGGCCCAAATAATGGTGAAGTGTTATGTAGTCGACGTTCACATAACACCACTAGAGGTTAGACAACATACATCTCATCAAAATATCGAACGAATACCAAATTCACATGACTACTAATAGCAAGACTTCTCCCTTGTCCTCAGGAACAAACGTAACTACTCACAAAGCATATTCATGTTCATAATCAGAGGGTAATAATATGCATAAAGGATCTGAACATATGATCTTCCACCAAATAAACCAACTAGCATCAAGTACAAGGAGTAATCAACACTACTAGCAACCTACTAGCACCAATCCCGGACTTAGAGACAAGAATTGGATACAAGAGATGAACTAGGGTTTGGAGATGAGATGGTGCTGGTGAAGATGTTGATGGAGATTGCCCTCTCCCGATGAGAGGAGCGTTGGTGATGATGATGACGATGATTTCCCCCCGGAGGGAAGTGTCCCCGGCGAACAGCTCTGCGGAGCCCTAGATTGGTTCCGCCAAGGTTCCGCCTCATGGCGGTGAGTCTCATCCCGAAAGGTTGCTTCTGATTTTTTTCCCATCGAAAGAGCTCATATAGGAGAAGATGGGCGTCGGAGAGCCACCGGGGGCCCACGAGGTGAGGCGCGCCAGGGGGCCCCCACCTCGTGAGCAGGGTGTGGGCCCCTGGCCTTCATCTTTGCGACGATTTTTCTTTATTTATTTTAAGACATTCATGGAGTTTCGGGACTTTTGGAGTTGCGCGAATAGTCCTTCAATATTTGCTCCTTTTCCACCCTGAATTCCATTCTACGGCATTCTCCGTCTTCATGCAAACCTTGTAAAATAAGAGAGAATAGCCATAAGTATTGTGACATAACGTGAAATAACAGCCCATAATGTGATAAATATCGATATAAAAGCATGATGCAAAATGGACGTATCAAGTAGCTCCGTGCAGAGCATTGTTGACATAGAAATTTGCCAAATACATATGGATCTGAATATGGCAGACCAGTTGATTAAACTTCTCTCGCAAGAAAAACATGATCACACCTTAGTACTCTTTGGGTGTTAATCACATGGCTATGTGAACTAAGATTACTGACTCTAGTAAACCCTTTGAGTGTTGGTCACATGGCGATATGAACTATGGGTGTTAATCACATGGTGATATGAACTATTGGTGTTAAATCACATGGCGATGTGAACTAGATTATTGACTCTAGTGCAAGTGGGAGACTGAAGGAAATATGCCCTAGAGGCAATAATAAAGTTGTTATTTATATTTCCTTATATCATGATAAATTTTTATTATTCATGCTAGAATTGTATTAACAGAAACTTAGTACATGTGTGAATACATAGACAAACTGAGTGTCACTAGTATGCCTCTACTTGACTAGCTCGTTGAATCAAAGATGGTTAAGTTTCCTTGCCATAGACATGAGTTGTCATTTGATTAACGGGATCACATCATTAGAGAATGACATGATTGACTTGACCCATTCCGTTAGCTTAGCACTTGATCGTTTAGTATGTTGATATTGCTTTCTTCATGACTTATACATGTTCCCATGACTATGAGATTATGCAACTCCCGAATACCGGAGGAACACTTTGTGTACTACCAAACGTCACAACGTAACTGGGTGATATAAAGGTGCTCTACAGGTGTCCCCGATGGTACTTGTTGAGTTGGCATAGATCGAGATTAGGATTTGTCACTCTGATTGTCGGAGAGGTATGATGCATTACGGAATGAGTAAAGAGACTTGCCGGTAACGAGATTGAACTAGGTATTGAGATAGCGACGATCGAATCTCGGGCAAGTAACATACCGATGACAAAGGGAACAACGTATGTTGTTATGCGGTTTGACCGATAAAGATCTTCGTAGAATATGTAGGAGCCAATATGAGCATCCAGATTCCACTATTGGTTATTGACCGGAGACATGTCTCGGTCATGTCTACATAGTTCTCGAACCCGTAGGGTCTGCACGCTTAACGTTTGGTGACGATCAGTATTATGAATTTATGTGATTTGATGTACTGAAGGTTGTTCGGAGTCCCGGATGAGATCACGAACATGACGAGTCTCAAAATGGTCGAGACGTAAAGATCGATATATTGGAAGGCTATAATCGGACATCGGAAAGGTTCCGAGTGGTTCGGGCATTTTTCCGGAGCACCGGGAGGTTACCGGAACCCCCCAGGAGAAGTTATGGGCCTTATGGGCCATAAGAAGGAAGCACACCAGCCCACAAGGGGCTGGTGCGCACCCCTTGGGCAGGAGGCCGGATTGGAATAGGTTTGGGGGGCGGCCCCCCTTTACTTCTCTCCTACTCCTCCTTCCCTCCCTCTCCTACTCCAACTAGGGAAGGGGGGGAATCCTACTCCCGGTGGGACTCCCCTAGGGCATGCCATAAGAGGGCCGGCCCCTCCCCTCCTCCACTCCTTTATATACGGGGGAGGGGGCACCCCATAGACACACAAGTTGATCAGTTGATCTCTTAGCCGTGTGCGGTGCCCCCCTCCACCATAACCACCTCGGTTATATCGTAGCAGTGCTTAGGCGAAGCCCTACGTCGGTAGCATCATCATCACCGTCATCACGCCGTCGTGCTGACGGAACTCTTTCGTGGGACGTCACCGAGCTGAATGTCTGCTGAACTCGGAGGTGCCGTGTGTTTGGTACTTGGATCGGTCTGATCGTGAAGACGTACGACTACATCAACCGCGTTCTCATAACGCTTCCAGTTACGGTCTACAAGGGTACATGGAAGACACTCTCCCCTCTCGTTGCTATGCGTCACCATGATCTTGCGTGTGCGTAGGAAATTTTTGAAATTACTACGTTCCCCAATAGTTGTCACGCTGCCCCGCGCTCTTCTGCTCTTTGTGCAACATGACATCCCCCTACCGAACCAGCAAGGGGCCCTTGGTCCCATAGGTGGCCGTGGTTTCCCACGACAAATGTTGTTCACCCCTACAGGGAAGTTAAACTATTCGAATAGTCGTGTCCACGGTAACATGAAGACTTAGAGTTCTACCCGGGCCTCTAACAACTAAAATCAGATACTTGGTAAAACACACCCAGATAATAGATAGATATACCTGAAGGTCTCTTTCGCATAGGGACACAAGGAGAGGATCTCTAGGCAGTTTATTGTTATATGTTTTGATAAGATGATACCAGATATGCTCCTCTCTTCTACTACTGAAAGATGTAGTCTTCGATAGTATGAGCTTCTCCCCCTTATTATGGCATTTCTGCAGTTTTGTCGACAGATATTACACCATTCCTTTGATACCGATGCATATATAGTATAGATCGGATGTAAGTCTTACGAGTACTTTGGATGACTACTCGCCGTTGCTTTGCTACTCGTTTCATTCGACCATGTTGCTGCAACAGCTGGTACCACCGCGGATGCAGGTTATCTCGATGGTGGGTACTATGTGGAGATTGATGACTAGGAGTCTTCCGGAGGTCCTAGGTAGGAGGCCTTGCCTTTCGATCTAGGGTCGTTGTTTTGCTCAGCCTTAAGGCAAAACTTGTCTAATTATGTCTGTACTCAGATAATATTTGTTTTGTGACTAATGTATTATGGGTCCTCCTGGCCCTGGCTTGTAATACAAAGATTTATGTTTAAATTTGTGTTATAGAGTTGTGTTGTGATATTGACGTGAGTCATCGTTCGTGATCTGGCGTGTATGGTTAGTGCACGATTATAAACGGGGGCGTCATAGTGTACCTGTGTGTGTGGTGTGAACTTAGATCTTTGTGGCTCTAGTGGTTTGCTTTATATATAAAGTAGGGAGAAAGCCTTTTGGGGTAATAAGAAGCGTATGAATTGTGGAGGATCGAGGTGCTTGTTGAGGCCTTCTTTGGTTCACGAGATTCTAAAAACTAATTAAAGGAAGAAACATGAAAAGCGGACAAAACTGTTGATTGGAAAAGTGTAGAAATTTGTGGACTTATGTATTGGATACACAAGAATCTTAATTAACAGAGCCAAATGCAAGTCCAATCACATGAAAAATTATAACTAGCATGTTATTATGTCACTAAGGATCATTGTCTTATTCTTCTTGTGTATGAATTTGAAAAGAGGTCAATCTAGATTGTAAAATTCCTGTGTTTTCCTTAGAAACTTAGGGAAAATAATTTTTCCTTCATTTTTTCTTACTGTATTATTTTGATGTACAACTATAGTAGTAGAATGACAAAAAATACGTGTATCGGGAACTAGATTAGCTTAGCTACCTATCTAATTTGCTGTAGAAATTGTAATATTTGTGATTGGACTTGGAAAATAGAAATACTTTTTTTGGGTAAAGGAACAGATAACTCGGTCCATTTCTGTATCGATCATGACATAAAAGCTTGAATGGTGCTACCACATGAATTTTTTCTATTTATATGTATTTCCTTCACTTTTTATTTGAACCAAAGGATGCCTAAACAGTATCGGTGACGCTAGCATTTTTTCCACCCACCATAACTTGAGATCATCTAGAGCTAAATGACACGGCTCATCATGCACACACACTCTCACGACTTCAGGTGTATAGTGCAGTCACGCGGAAGCAGCCAAAAACCATGGTGTCCTCAACCTAAGGACGAGCACGAACACGCCAGCCAAAGACCATGAGAGGGAGAGGACCAAGCCCAACACGCCGAGGCATGAGAAAGGGCCCAATGGGTCTCCTACATGTTAGGGATGGTGATGGGCAAGAGCAGTGGTACTAACAGCATAGTGTAGCAGGTGAGTTGGTCATCCTGGCTTGGAGCAAAACTGGCGGTGTTGGCTTGTAATCCTTCCCGGTCTTGTTTTGTAATCTCTACCCAGCCTGAAGACATTGGGTATGCACATTCTCGCTGATCAGGCTCTCCCTGGCTTGTCAATCATCTGGCCAGTTAGCCTTGCTTCCTTCTGCTTGTTGCCTTTTGTAACAGTACTAAGCTGCTTGGCTCCCGCCAAAGACCAAAGATGGGCCTCCTCTTTGATTTTAGCGATAACTATGGAGGTCGGGGCGGAGACATTTTGAAAAATTCTTGCGTTGCGCTCTTTTCAAATTTCCTACGAGACGAGCATCATCATGTTAGGACGGGGCGGAGACTTTTTTTTTCATATTCGAGAAAAAAGAATACGTTGGAGATTTATGATTTAGGATACGTAGGAGTAGAACTGCGAAGCAAACATGTCGACGGTGAAGCTTTTAAAATCATGCAAAGTCTTTTTTAAAGAAAAGTCTTGTTTTCTTATAGCGGTAGAATAGGCAACGGATAGGGAAGGGAAGGGACTAGGGCAACGGTATTGTCCTCTCGGCAAAAATAATATTAATAATGTCATTTTTCATAAGGCCAACTCCACCGCGTGACCCTAAACGGATGTCCGTTTTGCCCGGATTCTGTCCGTTTGGGTAGGGTAATGGGATCGTGTCCAGGCCGTTTCTGGGATGCGGTGGCCGTGCGCCCAACGCGCGGACGCATCCTGTCTGCGTACTTTTTTCTTTGCAAGCCCTTAATTTTTTTTTCATCATTCATTTTTGGTACATGGGAATACATCACCAAATTTTGACTAGAAAAGCAAGACCAAAGAAAACAAGAACCACAAGAATACATTTTAGAAGATATCCAACCTCTATAACTGCTCCTGTAAGTTAAATTAGTGTCTTCTCGATGCATTAATTGTTGATCTGCGAAGGAGCCTCGATCTTGCGTGCTTTTTTCTTGTTCGAGTCTAAAGAAGTAGAGGTCGCTTCCTCGTATCTAGTCTCGTGTCTAGCCTCTAATCTAGCAACAAGTGCACTTGTCTCATCTACAGCCTCTATGCTAGCTAAAAGTGCACGAACATCTACTAAATTGCGCTCTATCAATATATCGATGTACTCTTCTTCCCAATACCAAAACTTGCATCCATTCTACACAATAAAATTTAAAGTTAGCACGACTAGTCAAATCTAGAGCACAAACCGAAGCTAAAAAGAGCACATACCTCATCGTTTAAGCACTTGATGAACACCCATCCGGGATGTTCCGGCGTTGTAGACACGAGCACATACCCCATCGTTTAAGCACTTGATGAACACCCATCCGGGATGTTCCGGCGTTGTAGACACGCGGCGCACGACCTTCTTTGGGCAGTGGTCGCACTTAATGAGTGGCAACGGCGCCGACGAGCTTTTGGGCTAGCACCGAGCCCGGCCGACCGACATTCGTGTATCTGCCGGCGGACCACGGGCGGTGTATATCTGAGCGGCTAGAGGAGGAGCCACTGCCTGCATGTGGCCTTGCGGCCCTACCAGGGCCTTCCGGCCCGGTGCCCGGCCAGTCCATGGTGCGGCGCGGCCTCCCACAGCCGGGCGAGCTCAAGGCCGGCGGATGCGCAAATCAGGTGGCCGTGGTTGGGTAGCTCAGGGGCGCCGAGGGAAGGGGCTGGGCGAGCGCGCAACCGAGCTACACAGCTGCAATGGCAGCGGCGACGGCGGCGGCGAGGAAAGAATGGGGAAGAGTGGAGAAGAGTGGAGGGTGTGCGGCCGGAGGGAGGGAGGGGCGGATAGAAAAAGGCGCCCCTGTGCCACTGACGGGCGGGCCAGGGAGGACACCCACAGACGGCCTGCGGGTCCGCGTGCTGTCCGTTTCACCCCGAAAACGGCGCAAACTTGACTGGGGATGGGTCGAAAGCGGACAGAAAACGAACAAAAGTCTATTTGCGCCCGCGCGCTGGCCGTCTGATTCGTCCGTTTTACCCCAAACGAACGCGCGCGGACAGGATGAGGTCGCACAGTGGAGTTGGTCTAAGGTTCTAATTCTAGGTTTGTCCTAACTTTTTACTCGATTGTTGCAGAAGAAATGCCAGAAAAAACAATTGTTTCATCTCATTTGTCCAATGTACCATAGTTCTTCCAAAAGTCGCAGTAGCATTCCCGCAGAAAGAAAACAAGTCACAGCGGTAGTAGTAAACAACAGTGTACGTATATCTTTCTTCATGGCCTGGTCTGACGCGGGCAGTTGTAAATTTGACGAACAGAAGGCGTAGATTCTCTCCACGCCTTTTGACGGACGGTTTGACCACAGGGCCATCAATCACGTGAAAGCAAGACATGTGCGCTCGTACTCGGCAAAGGCATCTCAACTATAGCTGCGACTGTCCATCCCTCGGCGCGGCGGCTCTCTGCGTTGTGCAGCTGCACCTCTGCCGCGCGCAAGCGCGCGCATACGGATGGGGTGCTAGTATATGCGGCATGTTCTTCCAACTCCCAACAGTCTCCACGCCTTAAAAAATGGGAAAAGCTACACGGTAGCAGGGCAGGAGACAAAAACGGGGCAGAGGCCGAAGAATGTGCAACATGGTTCGGTACCTTTGGCGGGATTGCGGTGGCCGGCCCGGCCCCGCCCCGCCCCGGTTTGACCCTTTTCTTCACGCACCTCCGGGTGCTCGTCGGTTCCCGTGCGGTTGGCCCCGAGGCCATCTCTCATCCCATGCATCCACAAGTGCCGGCTGGGCATACCGATACCTATACCCGTCAAACAAGCGCTGTAAAAGTGTGTGCTCATGCTCACATCACAAATGGCGTGACTCTTGTCGGCGGGGCGTGCTGCTTCGACCCTGCGCCTAACAAGTACACTAAAAGTAAATACAACAGAGTGATGTAGCCGGGCTATAACGAATATCATATCAGATTTGTGCCTAGTTAAAGAAAAAAAGGAGAAGCGGGCTACAAGCTAACAGCTAAACATAACATGAGACCCAACAAATTTTGTGAGAGAAAAAGGTGAATCATATATTAATTGTATGACATACTAGTATGACTAACATATCATATATTAATTGTATGACATACTAGTATGACTAACATTATATAAATGGGCTATTAGGTTGGTTATAAGTGACATGGCAACTTCATATAGCCGGCTCTTGGCTATATTATCAACCATGCTCTAAGTCTTTTCTTGAATAAGTTGAAGGAGAGAGAAGGAAGTGGGCTACTGATTAACAACTTACTTAATACTCACACAAAAAATCTTAACATGCCCCCGTCATCGTGCATGTCAGTCTCCTCCTCACAATTGTTTTTCTCTTTTTACCTAGTTGTAACTTTTTTTTTCTCGTTCGCTTGCAAGTACTAGTATAATACACAATGCAAACAAAACTGTTTTTATTTTCTGAGGCTAAAAAGGCTCTGCTCATGAGATAGGGAAGCAAAAAAAAACATTGTGTTTATCCTTGTCCTCTCTCTTTGTCTATAGCCCCTGCGACATTGTATAAGGGTGGCTGCCCTAGCCTCCTAGAGCCCATCACGTAGCCATAGACAGTGAGCAGCTTGGTTGTTGGGGAATTGACACTCCACTGACAAACATCGAAGTGGCAAGTGGAAATGCTATTTAGAAACGAAGATGCCTGCTGCCTCGCCACAAGCAGCAAGTTTGCCTTGAATCTTTTCCGATTAGCTTACGTCTTCAACTGCACGATCCAGTCCCCCGTCTACAGATGGCCTACGTTTATTTCATCCGGTCAATCCCTGACACCGCATGTGTGGTTGCATGGTCGAAAAAATACTGTAATGTATCAAATGGCATGCATGATAGATAGATAGGTCAGGCGTCACATCCATGTGTGGCGACCACAAGAATCTCCCTGCACAAGAATACTGCTGCTGCTCGAAATACTAACATGGTCAAGATGCTGACATGCACCGGTCTAACTTAGTTACAACCAGCCAATTGCACCTCCCCGGGTTTGGTAATAATCGTACGTCGTCAATTTTTTATATCGAGGGCAAGCTCAATGGTGTGACCGTTAGAATCGATTAGCGATATCCATGCATGTGAATTTTGCTCATACTCCCTCCATTTTCGTAAATAAGGCGGGCACGTATCCTAAAATTTAACTTTACCCATAAATCAGACAAATCAAATGCGAATTATTCGTGATAAAATTGTACGGTCTAATTCGTATTGAAAAGAAGTTTTTTGGTGGTATAATCTTTAAATTATGATGAAAGCTGAATTTTAAGAAGCGTGCACGCTTTATTCATTGGAATGGAGAGAGTATACAAGTAAGCAACACACACACATGTAGCCCTTAGATTTGTCTTTAAGGCTTCTTTTGTAAAAGGAAGATCATCATCGGCCTGTACATCCTTACAATGCACGGATCTCTATATTTACTGAAGCTGAAGTTTAAGTATCAAACTCCCACATCAAATTTTAGAAGAAAAAAAAACCATGGTCGATGAAAATAGAGATATGTATGTCCACACAAATAGGCTACTATTAGACCATCATCCAAACAGGTTATATGTATCCCGTGCTACCATCTCCCGCCGATTGCACCAGATACCATAAGCTCCCGTGCTTCCGCATGATGCAGTATTAAGCACATATGGATCCATCACGTCGCACGGAAAATAACCTGCAAAAGATGTCAACTTTTATTATGTTAAAGATACAATTGCTTCGACAATTCCAAAGAGCCTAAAACAAAGGAAAACTTCCACACATGATACGTGATTCAGTTCAAGCCTCACCTCCTCCCCCAATTAGTTACAAAGTATGTTTGTTGTACTGGTAGGCGGAGGCAGATTAAAGTCATATGAATCGTATGCCATCTGAGAGTGGCAAACGGGAATGCAATAAGCAAACAATGTTTTTTTTTCCTTTTGATCACAAAAGCAACATTGTTAACTACCCTGCCATCGTAAGGCCATTTAGATTGCAGGAATAAGAAACATAAGAACTGAAAAAACATAGGATTAAGATGTTATGTAGGAAGAGGATTGGAAGCACTCAGGTGCTCCACCTCCCTGTATGAGTATTAAATTAAAAAAACAAACCAGGAAAATTCAAAAAGAAACTAGAATTTTGGGATACCAAACTTGGGTGCCCAATCAACCCTCGTGTGAAATTTTGTAAAAAAAATAGCAGGAAAAGAATTCTCAGTAAATATACATAAAATTCCTATGTATAGGAAAAAAATACAGTTTGGATGGATCGTAGGTCGGACTGTATTTACATCACAATGGATACATTTTCTGGTATTTTGTAAACTTTACATGGGGTAGATTGGGCACCTAAGTTTGATATTCCAAGATTCTATGTTTTTTTGTTTTTTCTACTATTTTTTAATTTAATATCCATACAGGGTTTGGAGCACCAGGAGCTCCTATGTATTTTACATGTTACGTACTCCTTTTCACTCAAAAAAACATACTCCAACCCTATAATCTACATAGCACTTCCATAGAAATTCTTGCTTGGGATTCAAATCCTTTAGAATTCCTATGAAAATCCTTCAATCGGAAAAGTCCCTTAATTCGTACGAAAAGCTAAGTTAAAGGATGCTACACCTTTAATTAACAGAACGATTTAACAGTAATCCAGCACCATTAGGTAAACATTTGGTGTGGGGGGTTCCAGTGAGTGACATGACCCAACACTATTTAGACCTGTAGGCAACAGTGAGTGCATGCTCTCCTGGTGGAAGTGTGCCTACAACGTCTAGCTAGCGCCCATGTTCTTACGGAAAACATTCTGAGCATATAGGCAAGTAGCACGTGCATCGTCGCCACGCGCGACAAAACTTGCTAATTGAACGGCTTCCCAGATTGATCTGACCGAGGCGAGCGAGAAATCAGACTTGCCCCGCTTGCACAGAATGGAGGACGGAAAATGACTGTTTCACGTCGGCATATGCATGGAAATCGGGAAAGCGTCCCGTTGGGTTCATCCAACTTGGGATGTCCTTGGTTTTACTTTTGCCATGCAGCACCGTATGAAGCTACTGTTTACAAACAAGAAAACGCGCACTGCTACCTACTAGTAGTACAGCTTATTTATTCGAACTGTACTGACACTAGAGAGGTGCCTTCGTCCGGAATTACTTTTCACAGAAATAAGTGTACCTAAATGTAATTTAACTCTAAGGATATCTTCAAGGCGACTCATAAATTTATTTCCGCATCCGTTCGTAAACAGGGATCAATCTACGGACATGGATGGGAGGAGGCCATCCAATCATATCCGCATACATTTTAACAACAACTCGAATCAACCGGCCAAAATTCATGCAAACACTGCCGGGTTTCATATGAAAATGCAGGATTTTCATATAAACATGATGGATTTCATTATATTTACATCAACTAAGCGATGCTAGTCCGGCTCTGGAGATATAGTTAATACCTAATTTAAATGGTCGTCCGCGGATCTCTTTGTTTTCCTCATGCCCGGCAGCCCGATCACCTGATTGTCGGGAGCCTTGAAGGTATATGCTTCAGCGCAAAGGACGGCTCGTTTCCACACCGCTCATCGGAGTGGAACCTCCGGCTGATGCTTCAGCGGGAGGGGAAGGGGGTGGCTTTGCTTCCCTGGAGCCCTTGCGGGGTCGGCGATGGTGTGCGCTGAAGAAGAACCGGGCAAGACACCTTCTGTGTACGCCGGCGTCGCCTCGGCGGTGGCCTTCATGGGACCCAAGCGCCAGCGGGCTCCCATGTTCTACATCTCCTCGGTGATGGCGGCGAACGCAAACGCGCTGGCCGCCGATTCGTCAATCTCCGCGCACCCGGCTTCTGTCTCTGCCTGCATGGTGCGGCCGCAGGCACAGAAGGCACGGTCGCAGACACGGCAGTCGCGGCCATAGACAGGGAAGGCGCGGGGTGACGCGGTGTCGTCAAGGGAGCAACGATGCCCGGGACGCTATGCTCCCCGTTGTGCTGGCTTGGGGCGGCAACTAGCTCCGTCGGGCTAGGCGAGGGAGGTGGAGCAGGGAGCTTCCTCACTCGTATCCGGCTGGCTCGGCGGGCCACCCATCCGGCTTTTATGCCGAAAAACTGCTCTTCCTGCTCGTCAGATGCCATCGAAAGAGTGGAGAAAATGGTGGAGGAGGAGATGGGGAGCGGCGGAGTGGTGCGATACTTGCCCTTCGTGTGGCCTCGTTTAAATAAAGGGTGGACGGGAGGAACTCGGTCGGCATTGCGTTTAATGCTGGCCCGCTCGTGAACAGTCGTGTGGCCGGAATATGTTTCTTGACTTCCACGCGTATTTAATGGAGGCGTTTGAATGTGGCGAGGAGGCGTGTTCAGTCGGGCGTGCAGCGGGCGGCACGCCACTTCAAAGGCGGAGGCAGTTAGAGGTCGCGTCCGTCCTGAGTCGCCTTCAGTGTGGAGTGGACGCGCTCTACAGCGGCATGAATGCTGGCAGCTGGCGCAGGAGGGAAGGGCACGCGGGAGGGGGGGTTAGGAGTTTTGGTGGGCCAGGACGGTCATAATCGGGCTTGAGATTGGTCCGCACTCTCGCAAACCTCCTTACGTTTGTCTCCGATTTGCGGAAGAGAACGCATCCGAACCGCGTCGCGGACCCATATGGAACCGCGTTGGATGACTTCCGCGGTTCGCGCAGCACGATCCAATGAAGGAAATATGCCCTAGAGGCAATAATAAAGTTGTTATTTTATATTACCTTATTCATGATAAAGGTTTATTATTCATGCTAGAATTGTATTGATTGGAAACTTAAATACATGTGTGGATACATAAACAAATACCATGTCCCTAGTAAGCCTCTACTAGACTAGCTTGTTAATCAAAGATGGTTAAGGTTTCCTAACCATAGACATGTGTTGTCACTTGATAACGGGATCATATCATTAGGAGAATGATGTGATGGACAAGACCCATCCGTTAGCTTAGCATATGCTCGTTCAGTTTATTGCTATTGCTTTCTTAATGTCAAATACATATTCCTTCGACTATGAGATCATGCAACTTCCGGATATCGGAGGAATACCTTGTGTGTTATCAAATGTCACAACGTAACTGGGTGATCATAAAGATGCTCTACAGGTATCTTCGAAGGTGTCTGTTGAGTTGGCATGGATCGAGATTAGGATTTGTCACTCCGAGTATCGGAGAGGGATCTCTGGGCCCTCTCAGTAATACACATCACAAGAAGCTTGCAAGTGAAGTGACTAAGGAGTTCGTTACGAGATGATGCATTACGGAACGAGTAAACAGACTTGTCGGTAACGTGATTGAACTAGGTATGAAGATACCGATGATCGAATCTCGGGCAAGTAAACATACCGACAGACAATGGGAATTACGTATGTTGTCATAAAGTTTCGACCGATAAAGATCTTCGTAGAATATGTAGGAACCAATATGGGCATTCAGGTATCGCTATTGGTTATTGACCGGAGAGTGTCTTGGTCATGTCTTCATAGTTCTCGAACCCGTAGGGTTCGCATGCTTAACGTTTGTTGACGATATAGTGTTATATGAGTTATGTGATTTGGTGACTGAATGTTGTTCGAAGTTCTGGATGAGATCACAAACATGACAAGGAGCTCCGGAATGGTCCGGAGGTAAGGAATGATATATAGGACGATGCTATTTGGACACCAGAAGAGTTTCGGGAGGTACCGGGTAGTCATCTGATCACTAGACCGGGAACCCTCGGGAGGTATATGGGCCATATGGGCCAAGTAAGAGGAGCACACCAGCCCACAAGGGGCTGGCGCACCCCTCCTATGGCAGCTGGCCATGCTGAGAAAAGGAAGGAGGGGATTCGGCCTCCCCCTGCCTTCCTCTCCTCCCCCTTCCTTTCCCCCTCGGGCAAATATGGTAGGGGGGGAGGGCAGTAGCCCAAGGGGGATTCGAACTCCCTTGGGACGCCTCCTGGCTGCCTCCCTCTCCCTCCCACCTATGTATATGAGGGAGGGGGCACCACACAAGACCACGACAATCTCTTAGCCATGTGCGGCGTCCCTCTCCACAGTTTTGTCCCTCGGTCATATTTTTTGAGTGCTTAGGCGAAGCCCTGCAGAGGTAGCATCACCACCACCGTCACCACGCCGTCACGCTGCCAGAACTCATCTACTACTACACCCTTCTTGCTGGATCAAGAAGGCGAGGACGTCACCGAGCTGAACGTGTGCTGAACGCGGAGGTGTCATACGTTCGGTACTTGATCGGTTGGACCGCGAAGAAGTTCGACCACATCAACCGCGTTACTAAATGCTTCCTCTTACGGTCTATGAGGGTACGTAGACACACTCTCCCCTCTCGTTGTTATGCATCTCCATAGATACATCTTGCGTGTGCGTAGATTTTTTTTCCTGCAACGTTCCCCCAACAGTGTCATCCGAGCCAGGTCTATGCGTAGATGATATGCATGAGCAGAACACAAAGAGTTGTGAGCGGTCATAGTCATACTTCTTACCACCAACGTCTTATTTTGATTCGGTGGTATTATGGGATGAAGCGGCCTGGACCAACCTTACATGTCCACTCACATGAGACCTGTTCCACCGACTAACATGCAACTTGTTTTGCATAAAGGTGGTTGGCGGGTGTGTATTTCTCCTACTTTAGTTGAATCGAATTTGACGACGGCCGGTCCTTGAAGAAGGTTAAAACACCAAAGTTGATAAATCACTGTTGTATTTTTTTTGTAGTTAAGAACGGTTCTTGCTAGAAGCCCGTAGCAGCCACGTATAACTTGGAACAATAAAGTAGAGGACGTCTAACTTGCTTTTGCACGACATGTTGTGTTGTGATATGGTCAAGTTATCATGTGATATATGTTGATGTATGAGATGATCATGTTTTGTAATATCGACAGCCGGCAGGAGCCTTAGGCTTCTCTTGTTTATTGTATGAAATGCAAACGCCATGTAATGGCTTTACTTTATCGCTATGCGTTAGCAATAGTTGTAGAAGCAATAGTTGGCGAGACGACCCCGACGCAACGATGGAGATCAAAGTGTCGAGCCGGTGACGATGGAGATCATGATGATGCTTTGGAGATGGAGATCAAAAGCACAAGATGATGATGGCCATATCATGACACATATTTTGATTGTATGTGATGTTTATCCTTTATGCATCTTATTTTGCTTAAACGGCGTAGCATTAAGATGATACCTTCACTAAGTTTCAAGATAAAGGTGTTCTCCCCGAGTATGCACCACAACCAAAATTCGTCGTTTTGAACTACCTCGTGATGATCGGGTGTGATAGACTCTACGTTCACATACAACGGGTGTAAGACATTTTTGCACATGTAGAATACTTGGATTAAACTTGACGAGCCTAGCATGTACAGACATGGTCTCCGAACACTAGAGACCGAAAGGTCGAACGTGAGTCATATAGTAGATATGATCAACATAGAGATGGCTCCTCCAGATGTTAAAAAAAGCCAGCGGCGAAAAACTTTAATTGGAGAGAGCGATACTTTCTCCTCCAGATGGCTCTTCTCCTCCACCTCTCCTCTCCACCTGTTCTACCACCATCGTAATGGGGATCTCTGCCGGAGCACGCTATGGAGGGACTTTTGCATTGAGACTTCAACCCCGGCCTAGCAGTCGCGGATCAGGTGCGACGTCGCTTTGGATCTACGGTTCATTTCTCTCCTGGTCATGGAACCAAGGAATTCTTCTTAGTTGTCTACTTCTCTTCGGCCTCCTTTAACCTCTATGCGGAATCGGTCGGCTTGGCATTACAATGATGTACTAGCTATGATACATAGGCACCGGGGGATGGGGGGGCTCTCCATTTTCAGAAACAATCTTGTTTTTATATGACATTTGACGAAACTCGTCCTAGTTCTGTCAAATTTTCAGTGAGGAAAATGGGGAATATTGATAAAAGTACAAGGTTATATATTAGAAAATCATAACAGCGAAAAACTGAATGAGCTAAGGTACAACCTATTTATGTAAAGTTAAAGGTTTTTTCTGCACGTATGCTATACTCTAGCTTATGAAAGTCTGGCACGCCAAAAAAGTAGACAATGCGTGCATTGATACGTTACCCTCTGCTACAGTATTGGGTTGTTATTTATGTTTGATTAAATTTCTTTGATTGGTAATGTCATGCATTTTTGTTGAACCAAAGATGAAATCATAATGTTGTTAACAAAAGAAGTAGACCAGCTCCGGTACAGGAGCTGCGACGGAGGTGTGTGGTTGTTTGAACGTCCATGGAGCTCAATGTGATTTTTATTATGTTTGAAGTGAGTTATACTTCAGTGTATCTTTATAATAAATCTGATCCTTTTTAGGAGAAAAAGTACATACATAATTTCTCATTAAAAAACAGCACATATGCAATTAGAATGAAACCGATATAACAATGATTAAACCAACTAAGTCCACCGACTATGCCCAGGGTACTTTTGTTTAAGTATCATCATGCCTGCAGCTCAACCGATTCTAGCTCGCGTTGTTGGTGGCGAAGCAGACCTTTCTGACTTCGCCAGGGTCGGTCCCAGTGAGCACCTCAATGTCTCCCATCTTCACCAAAGCCGCCGCAAACCTGACCATCCACGCGATAGGGTTGGCGGCGTTGTCGGCCACCATGGCCGCTGTCTTGTTGCCGGTCGTCGGCGTCTCATCCAGTAGCGTCTGGTCCGACGTGAACAACACCTGCCCAGAGGCCACGTTTTTGTAGAACTGGTTGCTCAACTTGTTCGGGTCCGTCACATGGTTGTTGCTCACGGAGATGAACCCCCCGCCGTTCCTCGGAGGCGGGCACACCTTCCTCAGCTCCGCCGCAAAGGTGGCGTTCATAGTGGGGTCGACAGTGGGGTACAACCGCGGGGTGACGAAGTTGCAGTGCGTGAGGCCGAAGGAGTGCGCGCCAGAGAGCACCACCAGATCCTTGGCGTTGAGACCCTTGGCGGCGAAGTTGTCAAGGAGTTCTTGTAGGTGAAACGCCAGGGATGGGATGCCCTAGAAGACCTCGTCGGCGATTGACTGGAAGCCATCAAGGCGGCCGGATGGCACGTGGAAGGTGAACCCGCCTAAGGCGCAGGTGGAGTCGCGCGCCGCAAAGGTCAGGATGTCAGCACAGGAGACGACACCCGGGCAGACGACCTCCACAGCGTCCTTGATCTTGTTCACGGCATCGTATCCACGCAGAGGGATTGTTGTCTTCTCTTTCTCCGGGTTGCTGGCGGTCGGGTCCAGGAGAATGGAAGCATCACAACCCTGTAAAAAGTCATTTATAAATATACTTTTCCTTTATTTGTACGTATTTATGTTAGTGAAGGTTCATGGAAACATATACTATTATCTAGACATGAAAAATCTGAAAATATCAGTGGTAGTTAAAATTAGAAAAGATCAAAAGCATGTTTTCTAGATAGTCTCACGTATTCAACAAAAGATATATGAGCAGTATATATATGTTTGTATAGAATAAAAATGGCACATAAGAAATTTATTTAGATTTCGAATGAAATCCCAAGTGTTTCAAACTGTGGCGTGACATGTGTTTAAATTGAGGTACATACCCTGACAAAGCAATCGTGGAAGAAGAGGTGAACAAAGGCGGCGCCCATGGTGCACTACTAGGAAAAGGCCTACTAATGGCGCACCTAATTTGGCCATTAATGGCGCATTAGTGGTGCGCCATTAGTGCCACGCCATTAGTATATTTTACTAATGGCGCACCACTGGTGCGCCATTAGTATCTGGTATACTAATGGCGCACCTCAGATGCGCCATTAGTATATACAACAGTGCGCCATTAGTATGCCTCCCTGGGGCCATGTATACCAGTGCTTTGGCATACTAATGGCGCACAACAACAAGATCGCCATTAGTAACCCGGCATACTAATGGCGCACTGTTTAATGATGCGCCATTAGTATCCTTTGGCATACTAATGGCGCCTTTATGATGTGATGCGCCATTAGTGTGAATATTAGGTTTTTTATTTTTTTTTTTCGTTTTTTGCACAGGTTACAAAATGTATAATTGGACAAAATATAGACAGCACACATCAACAACAGATTCATCGAATACAATAGAAGATTAGTCTCTGAATACAATTCATCATATTAGTCTCCGAATACAATTTATCATATTAGTCTCCGAATTGAAAAGACCGAACAAAGATAGAACATTATATTACAAGTCTCGAGACCGCGAGTAGCGAGTTTGTCTTCACATTACAAGTCGATATCGATCATCTAAACTACCATCACATAGAAGAGAGTTGCGGTCATCACGATGAAACTCGTCTTCATCCGGTTCCTCCAACGCTCCCTCCCCTCTCCCACTAGATAGCGGGTGTATCTAGATTCGGCTCGGCCCTAGTGGTGTACCCTTTGTAACTGTTACCGCTGAATCGGTGAACCTGTCTCCGACACTCCTCCCAGTCGTCGTAGACTCCGGGAACCTTACCCTTGTACCACGACATACGACGGCATCGCTATGCACTAGCCAAACAAGCGTTAGTACCAATTCACAGACAATACATAAGCAATATATAAGTATGCAATAGAGCGATCGGAAGAGAAAAGCAAGACATTAATAGCATCGATTACATCTAAGTTGAGCGACTCTCGAAACCAAAGAGACATACTACAAGTTCATTAAAGTTTAATTACAACATGAGCCAATCGATGTTTGAGAACTAGACACAGCATCACCGCTTTCGACTCGACTCAAGGGACCGGAGCGTGGATGAAGCCGCCGTCTACCGTGGGAGTCATGAAATAACGGGCGTTGTCACCTGCATTTGTAGCATTGTGTCGATGTCACCGTTGGACGGTTGATTTCGAGGTAGAACTGCCCGAGGTACGAAGGACATCTTGATGGATGATTTCCGCAAACTCCATTCGGATGCGAAAGAATTCTTGTCGATGTCCGCGTCTGGATTGCCGACACGCCGCGGCCCAATCTTTGAGTTTACTCGGTAGCGAAGTTGATGATGGTCCCGTCGATCGCCTCGCATGTGATGGATGGCGTAGTAGGCACCCTTCGACCGCCCGGTGGCTGCTTGACGCAGCGTAACATCGTATTGTGGGAGAACACGTGCTTGCGTGCTACGAATAGGCCTGGTGAAGGTGCCTCCAGATTAGGCGTGGCAGGGAGAACATCATCAAGAACCTTCTTGACATTTGTGTAGTCTACGTTCGGTGACGGTCCGGGTCGAAATCGTGGCCATGGAATATTTGGGGCTTAGGAGGATGAGCGTACAATGTGTCACCGCAGAAAACACGGAATGTTAAAAGAAAACGATCAAATCTAAGAATTCATATGTTACGGGCGGTTGAGGGAGGACTTACTCGGGAAAGTAAGGCACGAGGAAGTTATCCTTATCTTGGTTTGCGGAATGACGCCTTGAGGTAAGAACTCGCGACTTGCGGTCCCAGCGCTGCCCAAGATCTTGGCACGCATGTAGAAGGGGTCGACTATCACGATGTCCGGGTCTTGTTGCGAATGATCCGCATCTCCATACTCAGCGAAAATAGCGAATGAAGGTGTAGTGCAGCGGATGAAGGTTCAACATAGCGTGGATGTCATCAAACCGCAAGACGATCGTGCGCCCGATGGAGTTATCCACAAAGCCCTTGCCCTCGGCACCTTGGCCACGAAACCGGGTATGCCACATCCTTCTCTCGAGACGCCGCTTCTCCAAAGAAAGAACACTGTCATGCAGAATCCGCATAGCACGGTTGCAGCATTGAGCATATTTGTCGGTAGCATCGCCCTACCGCCACATGCACCCTCCTCGAGATATCCTCGGTGAAGGTGGCCCGTCCCGAGCACGGATCGTACTCGGTGCGGCTGGCCCGCATCCTTGTTAGTCTTTCTTTTGCGTGCCTTCTTCTTCTCCTGTAATGGGACCGAGTTCTGCTCACAGACCGCCTTCTTGAGTGTGTTGGGGCTGATAATATTTCGCACCTCGCCTATCGAGGCTCGGTGAAGTCGGCAGGTGGGGCGTCTCACGAGAGCTGAGCGGCAAGCGACGCTGTTGCAACTTGGCTTCTCCGCGGTACCAGCTAGATCGCGCCGTCTTTTGTTGGGTTGGGTTCTTGAGAAGGAGGCCCCATGAAGTCGCCACCGTACACATGATCGGCAAAGTCTTGATCGGCGTTGGCAAATGTATCGTCGTCGTCGTCGTTACGATCCCGTGCCATATGCATGTTTGGATCGATGGCATAGGGATGTCCGGCACCGTTGCGGCGGTCTTTCCATGGGGCCGACTTGGCGCCGACACGATCGGGCGGTGTTGTCTTTGGGGTGGTGTCCCCGCCCCAAACGAATCTGGCTCTTGACCAAAGCAGGGCCAGCTCAGCAATCGCCGAGGGTCATCACGTCATCATCGTCGGCCCCGACGGGTCGAATCGGTGGTAACAACTCGTCGCAGCCTGGCAGCACCGAACCAGTTGAACCCTAAACAAGTTGGGTGGCATCTGGTACCGTGGAACAAGGGTTGCCGGTTGAGCGATTTTCCCTTGGCGACATCGACCAACTCGTTGTTCACGAAGTGCGTGAGAGTGCACGGAACGTCGGCGGCGCCTGCGAAAACATGTAGGGTGTCGGGGATGCCCAATCAAAGGCAAGGAGATGAAGTCCTCGGCGAGAGCGGCTTAATTAGTTACCGTGATGATGGCGTCGAGCTCGGCTAATGTCGAGCACCGCCAACGGCGGCGTCACGATTGACGGAGGGGCCGCTTGCTGCGAGGTGGCGGCGGCGTACACCCGGTGCATTAAGCTCCGTGCGGCGTCGGAGACACCAATGCCGCCTCGCCGGAGACACCAATGGCCCAGCCATCGCGTTCAGCGAGTTGCTGGCCGTGAAGCTAGGAATCGGGGGCGGCCCCTGTTGGCCACCCGCAATCCACGCACTCAACCCCTCGATCAAGGTAGGCACAATGGCGGTGATCGTCGCTCCGAGTTGTTGTTGCACTTGCTCTTGGACAATCTCCGGAATCCGCGCCACCTGTGCCTTGAGTTCTTGAACCTCGGGCGCCTGGCTTTCCGAGCTGGTCTTTTCTCCTTTCACCCACCGGTGTTATAGTATGACGACCATTTTGTCGACAAGCCTTTGCCGCCACACGACCAGGTGACGTCGGCTTCTCGAGCTTATCCTTGTTCTTCATTACATTCAACACCCTATTTAGAGTGGTGTCCCAAGGGTTGCTTTTAGTCGACCCGCCATCGCTTTCGATCGCTGCGGAAGGAATGTGAACCATTTAGAAATTTGGCTTCATTAATTAGAATGCAACCATATGGAGCTAATTACGCGGGGTGTATTCCTTACGAGAACAAGCTCAAGCGCCCTGGTCTTGGATCCGTGGTAAGCTCCTTTGTTTTCGGGTCCTTCTTGTACCGGGCCCTGACAAAGTTCCTGGTCTGCTTGTCACCGTGTTTATCGAAGAGGGGCGGTAGGCCTTGCTCGGCACGGTCCGCCTCCTCCTTGTCCCATATAGGCTCCGCCACTCTATAACCGTCGGGACCGTGTGTGTTCCCTAAGTTCAGCTCCGCATTTCTTTCCCCATCGACTTGATTCGAGTTTGCGGTGCTCGAGCAATTGATCTTGAAGTCGTTGTAGTCATCTTCGGTGATCGAAGGATTTTCTCCTTGATCTTCTCATAACTCTCACCTTTCTCGATCATTCTCTTCACATTTCTTTTCCAAGTAGACAGGGCCTTGCTCATCTTCGTGAGGGCAGCATTGTTCACTTTATTACCTTTGAGGCTTGTGTTTTCAAATTCAGCGGGAACTTGTATCGTTCGTGCAGCTTCGTGAAGAGGAGGTTGCGCAAATTCCCTCGGTCGGGATGCCTCGGGTTCTCGGTGTTGATCGAGGCGGTGCTCGGAGAATGCACCGAGCTGAAGCAAGTACCCTTGACTATTCGTTCGGGCGCCGTTGGATTCCGTCGAGTCCACTTGATAACTTCCTCCTTGAGGTGCGGAGCACGGTCGGCGCCGGTCCTTCCATTGCCTCTTGGTTGGCTGCCATCGTGCGTGCGCCCGCCATCATCGATGGTGGCATCCTCGGCGGCACCATCAGTGGTGGCATCAGTGGGGTTATCCTCGGCGGTACCATCAGTGGTCTCAGGATCGGTGGGGAAGGAGGCGTCCTCATACAAGTGAGGTTGTTCCTATATCTCCTAGGACAGCTCCCAGAATGCCTTGCCGCCCGAACCCCCGGCCTTATCGTTGTTGGCCATGTTTCTCTCTAAATAGGAACAAAGTTTGGTCAAAAAGTTGGTTATTGTCAAGGAACAAGATCATGGTCTCATCATTTAGGGTTTGTCGACACCGAGGCATCCTAAAAGCTAAGCTTTTATCATTGAGGGTTTTTCGACGCCGAGGCACCCTAAAAGCCTAAGCTTTCATCATTAGTCACAAGTACCCCGGCCCATGCATTAGTCACAAGTACCCCATATGTCCTATTTTAGCAAAGTCATGCTAAAATTCACGGAAAATTTCAGCATGACCTTTGCTGAAAATAGGACATATGGAGTACCAATTCTTTGGAATGGAAGTTAATCGACATTCCAGCAAACTCAAGGGCCTCTCGGTGGACAAGGCAAAAAGGCCTTCATCACAACATGGAAAATACATTGGCATGTGAAGAGGTGAAACAATATATGCATCTCCAAGCAGTATCATTCAACATTTTGGACAAACCACTACAAGCAATCTGGATCGTAATAACTTTGCTGTGTATTAGAGTTCTGCTTGCTTTTATTGTTTCCACCCTTTCTTGTCGTGGTTTATAGTGTCCTGCAGAAAAGCTCTGCTTTTTGAGTATGTGTGAAGAGAAACTTTCCTAGTATTTACTCCCTCTGTTCCAAAACACTTGTCGTTGTTTTAGTTCAAATCTCAATTAAAACCAAGACAAGTATTTTGGAATGGAGGGTGTAGTAACTTAGTTCAAATCTGAATGTCAACTCCAAGGACCTGCATGTCAATACAGGGGGTACAAATGAGCAGGCTCAACCAAGCTTGTGGCTTCCGCCCGATAGCCATGATGTCGAGATGAATGTAGATGGTGGTTTCTCAAAGATCGGTGACGATGCAGCTTTAGCAGTGATTTGTAGAGATAAAAGGCGACTTTTCTCGGTGCATCCGCCATTATATATGAGGGCCTCCTGGATCCTACAGTTCTTGAAGCACAAGCATGTAGTGAGGCCCTTTTGCTTGCTATGGATCTACAAGTTCAGTCTGTATGTGTTGCTTCAGACAGCTTGGAAGTGGTGACCAATATAAAAGCTGAAGTTCCATGCCGGTATTTTGCTATCTTGCAAGATATAAAGTACCAAAGGAGTTTTTTCAGATGTAAAGTTTATTCATGAAACTAGAAAACATAATGGGAGGCCCTTGCCTTAGCAAAGGTAGATGCTTCCCTTAGCCCTGGGCGCCACGTGTGGCTTACTTGCTTGCTTGATATCATCTGTATCCCTATGTGTTTGAACGTTTAATAAAAGATGCAGTTGGCTAAAAAAAAGTAGCTTCCGAGTAGTAGCAGGACAATGCACTGTAGCTTCCGTAGTAGCAGCAGCAGATTACAGCAGAGGTGCCGCCCTCGCCCTGGCGGCAGTGCCAGTAGCAGTGCCGCCCTGCCCGTGGCAGCCGGGGCTGTGGCGGCGAGGCAGATCTGCCGCCGTTGTCAGGTGGTCTCTTTTGACAATGATTTTCAGAGGTGGTCTCTTTTGACAATGAATTCGCTAAGGTGGTCTCTTTTGACAAAAACTCCCACAGACCTTCACAATCAACATTAGAAAAAAAAGAATATTTTGTGCGTATATATACTTTTCTGATCCGGGTTAAATTGTGCAGAAAAGCTACTCCAGAACATCATTTAACCAGAGAGCCACTTAATGGATACCTCTCCTTCAGAGATAAGTACTCCCTCCGTTCCAAATTACTTGTCACAGAAATGGATGTATCTAGAACTAAAATACATCTAGATACATTCATACATGCGATAAGTAATTCGGAACGGAGGGAGTATAAGCTATCGGGTAAATCCTTCATCATTGTTTTTGTGCCTAGCAACCAACAGAAACTAACTTAGCCCAGCAACCAACTCTCCGAAAACCGTTTGATGAGACACAATTCAAGGTAACTTTAGTTAGGTTCTGTAGTTTTGCCATCTTGATTTGTTACTTGGCTGAATTCGGGAACTGGGATATATAGCAGGATTAGTATTGCAGTCTGAAATTCAGAGCTGCTCAACTAAACATCTTGGACCTGCTGAACATGTTTGTGTGCTCTGTTGCCTGAAATTCATAGCTTGGATACATCACTACTTATGTTTGGAACATAGATATATCTGTGATTCACAAGTTAATAATGGCCCCGGCAGTATATAGCAGAATGGAGGGTGTAGTAACTTAAGAAATTTGACTTACAAACAACCTAGAGATTCAATTAATTTGAAACGGAGAGAGTAATTGAAAATTATGCAATTACTCAAAGCATGTACCTTGGATGTCTGCAAGTGACAGTTATGCAACTAGCAATTATGTGCCCCCAAGATATATGCAAAGTTGATACTTCAGGCATCTACATAAGCACTGCTATATGATTCCTAATACATTCATTAGGTGTTTGTAAAAATAAATCTATATAATTCAGGCATCTAATATCTACGCTATGCATCAGAGCTTGATTTTGACCGCATATATACACTTATAAACACGGCATCCTTGATTTGGGCAGCAGCATAAATTGGACAGTGCACAACTTGCTAGAGGTGAAGACTTTAGAGAACTGGGGTCGGGGAGTTGCAACACTTACCTAGAAGGGAGGTGGTCGGGAGGAGCTCCGGGAGGGAGAGGTCGAGGGCGTCGCGGAGTTCGGACAGGTCGCTGGCGGCTGGCGGCGACGGCGCCGGTGAGCCCCAGCAGCGAGAGTGCGGACATGACGGGCCTGCTCTGGCGCCTCGTCGACGGCAATCCGAAGGAGGTGGAGGCGGAGCGGCCTTGGGCTTGGGCTGGGCGGAGGCGCCGGAGGAGGAGCGGGCGGGCGGCAGGCGTCGAGGCAGCGTCGAGGCGGCGGGCAGCAAGGTCGGGAGAGGAGAGGGGGGGATCGAGGCGAGGGCGAGGGATAGGAGAGGGAAGGGATCGAGGGCCGGGAGGAAGTATGGATGGTGGGGCGGCACAATACTAATGGCGCACCACACCTCGGTCGCCATAAGTACATCCATACTAATGGCGCACCTCGCCTGTGCGCCATTAGTATTTTTTTTTATTTCGCCGAGCCAACAGGTTATCTTCCACCGACCTGATCCACATCAAGCTCCTCTACTAGCTCGACCGGTCACAGCCAGTTCTCACACTAGGAGGTCTTGGGTTCGATTCCCTGTGCTCCACAATTTTTTATGCATTTAAAATGCTGTTTGATACTTATTTGTGTTTAAATATGTTCAAACTTATTTAAATCATAACAGTAATATTTTTTATAAGACAGTAATATTTTTTAAAATATCATCAAACAGTAATGCCGGTGGAGCGGGGAGGTGCGGGGTGCGGGGGTCGGGGCGGTTGAGTAGGGAGGGTGCGGGGGTCGGCGGGGTTGAGTAGGGAATCGAGGTGCGGGGGTGTGGCGGCGGCGGTGGACGGGGGTGCTCGGCGAGGGGGACGGATCTGGCGAGGTGGGATAGCGATCGAGATGGAGGGGATCGAGATCGAGTGTCCATGAAATTTAAAAATATTCATGATAGTTCAAAAGTGCCCATGAAATACAATCGAGAAATGAAGGCTATGATTTCAATACAATCGATCTTAGCTAGCTATCTGTTCACAATCTTCTTGCCCTTCTTTTTCGCAAATGGAGTTCTTCTGTGGAACGGACGTCCTTTAGGTAGGGTGGTCCTGCTTCTTCTTGTGGTGTATGCTGCTACTTCATCATCGTCGTCATGTTCGATCCTCGGGTCGTCGTACTTGTCGAAGTCTTGCTCATTGGCTACTCCATCCATTCCGATGATCTTCCTTTTGCCTCTCCTCCGACAACACGACCGGGCTTTGACGGTCGGTAATGAAGAAGCATTGGTCAACTTGGGAAGCCAGTACCCATGGCTCATTTTTGCGGTGACGTTTATACCCATGATCTTGGATTTGGCTTCGGTATAACCATGGTGGTGAAATACGGTCTTCTTTTAGGACGCCTTAGCCCATCGACACGGAACATCGGGACCTTCTCTCCAGCGTAGCTCAGCTCCCAGATCTCCTCGATCCTTCCGTAGTATCTGTCCTTGTCATTACGGTGTAGGATTCCATCGTTACCCGGAGTTCTGATAACCATCGCTCTTCATGTCCTTGGCCTCGGTATAGAATGTGTAGCCGTTGATATCGTCGCCTCATAGGTCATCGAGTTGTGCTCGGCGCCTGTGACAAGGAAAATATGAGTTGTTCTTCCGCGGAAGAATCCTCATGTAAAGGGTACGACGAAGCTTCGCTTGAACCAACGCGTGAAACATGAGTTGTGCTCTTTGATTATATCTCCGTCATCCTCTGTTGGCCTCGGTCATTGTATGTCTTCTTAATAAAGGTTTTGTGCTCTACCACCCAAGGATCGACCACGTCTATGTGTTGTAGCGCGACTAGGTTTGCTCTTTCAAAGTCGGCGAGTCGACCCTCTAAGTCGACATGCATTTCGTGGCGACCCTCACGGTGACCCCATCCAGCGAGCCTACCGAGGTGCTGTTGACGGCAGACCAGCGGGTTCTCAATGCCTAGATAATTAGTGCGATGGGAGATGCACTCTTGATCGAAAAGCCCCTGGCTATACTTCCCTCTGGACGTGACATGTTGCGAACGTATCCTTTGATGACACCATTCATCCTTTCGAACGGCATCATGCTGTGCAGGAACGTCGGCCCAAGTTGGATGATATCCTCCACTATATGGACCAGCAGATGCACCATAATGTCGAAGAATGCGGGCGGGAAGTACATCTCAAGCTCGCATAGTATCACCACGATCTCTTCCTGTAGCCTTCTGAGTTGCCTCACGCCAATCGATTTCTGAGAGATGACGTCGAAAAAGTTGCATAGGCCAAATAGCGTTTCACGGACGTGCGCGTCCATGATCCCACGGATTGCAACCGGAAGTATCTGCGTCATCAACGCGTGATACGATCGTGAGACTTCATCCCATCGAACTTCGCTTGGCTGGGTCTAGGTATCTGCTTATCTTCCCGCATAACCGTAAGGAAGTTTTACTCCTAGGAGGCAGGTGAAAACTGCTCGATCTCCTCGACTTAGAGTGAAGCACGCGGGAGGGTAGTCATTTCCGTCTTCTTAGCCTTTTGCCTTTGCGACGACTTCATCGTGTCCTGCTTCGCCTCATCATCATCATCATCATCATTAGCGTGAAGCTCCTGCCTGATGCCCATTGATTTCAAGTCTGCCCTTGCTTTCGGCCCATCTTTGGTCCTCTCTGGCATGTTGAGCAGGGTACCAAGCAGACTCTCGCACACGTTCTTCGTGATATGCATGACATCAAGGCTGTGAGGCACACGGTGGATCTTCCAGTACGGCAAGTCCCAGAAAACAGACCTCGTTTTCCATACCTTCAGCAGCGGCTCTGGCGCCTTTCGCTTCTTTCCCGGCTCTGGCGCCTTTTGCTTCTTTCCCGGCAGTGGGCAGTCTTTCCAATTTTCAACAGCTTGTCTATTTCCTCGCCGCTCCTCGTACACGGGCGTTTTGAGTTCGGTTTCACCATCGAGCGATCCTTGCGTTTCCTCCACGGGTCATCGTCGCGAAGCCACCTTCGATGTCCCATGAACACGGTTTTCAAGACCGGGATCCCTATCTAGCTGGCGATACGTTGTGTAATCCATGCACCTTACGCATCCGGAAAATCCGTGGACTACCTGCCCGCGAGATATCCGTGAATCGAGATAGTCGTGCACCGTCGTGAGCGGTCACGGCTCTCATAGGGAAATATTATTTCTCTGCGGCGTCCCACGTATTGGCTGGCGTTTTCCACAGCGTGTCAAGCTCCTCTTTCAGGCCCCGGATCTGATTGATGTCGTTCCCTGGTTGTTTCGCCCTTCAATTAGCATACTCATGTGAATGTACTTCCTCTTCATGCACAACCGGGGAAGGTTGTACATCCACACAAACACAGGCCAGGTGCTATGTGTGCTTCTCGGCTGCCAAGCGGATTGACTCCATCGGTGCTCGCGCCAAAGACGATGTTCCTTGGATCCTTCCCAAATTCTGGGTCTTCGAAGTTCAACGCTTGCCACTGGCTCACATCCTTAGGGTGACTCAGCATCTTGTCTTTTTTATCTATCTCCGGATCATTTGCGTCATCTTCTCGCTTCTTCTCCTCCCTATCCGCGTGCCAACGCAAGAGCTTTGCTACCTTAGGGTCCGCGAAATACCGCTGCAGACGAGGAGTGATCGGAAAGTACCACACCACTTTTCGAGGAGCTTTCTTCCTCTTCTTGTATCGGGTGATGCCGCAAACCGGACATATGGTAGACTCCGCGTGCTCGTCCCGATAAATGATGCAATTGTTCATGCACACATGGTATTTCACGTGCGGTAAATCCAGAGGACACACGATTTTCTTAGCCTCCTCCAAACTGGTCGGGCACTTGTTCCCCTTGGGAAGACGTTCGTGCCAGAATGACATGTTCTCGTCGAAGCATGCGTCGGTCATTTTGTGTTTTACCTTCATCTCGAGCCATGGCGTTACTTTCAAAGGGTATCCTCGGGCCTGCATCCTTCATACAATGGAGTAACCTCGTCTAACTCAAGTTGATCCATCTTGGCTTTCTCTCGGCGGCAGCTCTTGCGTTATCCGTGCGCTTGAGAAGCAGCTCTTGAATATGAGGGTCCTGCACCCAGCCCATCGATGGTCCAGCGTCGTCGCTCCGCCGCATCATCATCTTCATGATCATGCCCGTCGTCTCCTCCGGCATCTTCCTCGTCATCATGTCCTGCATCTTCTACATGATGACTGTGTCTAACATCACCGTCGTGATCATCTCACAGGGATTCTTCGTCTTCTCGCCCGCCCGAGCCGCGGTGGTTGTCTTGCTGCCCTTCCTCATTTCTTGCCCGGCCCCCATGGACGACTTTGTAGTCATCTTCATCACCTTGCCACCGATAGCCATCCATGAAACCACGCAAGAGCAGGTGGTCCCGCACCTGCCCGGAATCCGGGTCCGCAATAAGGCTCTTCAGCTTGCATCTTCGACACGGACATCTTATCTCCGTCTCGTTCTTTTGAAGCATCTCGGCCTTCGCGGACCTCAAAAACCTATTCACGATGCCTTCGGTCATCGTGCGGACCATGGTCGCCTGCGGGGTAGAGCAAAACGATATTTTAGAACCAAACAAAAATTTGGCATGACTTTCCCTAAAAATAGGACCAAAAAGAATGCTTAATGCCAAAATTCTCGCCGAAACGGAAATGAATCAATATTCCGGCAAAATATTGGCAACTATCGCATTTCAAATACTGGTACACCTCCAAACACAAACACATATGCAACACCACAAACATATGCAACATCACGAACATACATAGATCTTGCTAGGCCATAAAAAGTGCATGTGCACATTGTTGTAGGGAGAACAACATAAATATAGCTTCCCCCCTTACTTACCTATCAAAACAAGGTAATTTAACCACTTAATTTGAATGAATCTATGGTGGCAATGAGGTGAAAAAGAGGAGGCACCCGAGACAAGGAGGAGGTGGAGAGAATGAAGTGGGGAGAAAGTGAGTGTGGGTAGGGGAGAGGCTGTCCAAAATATCTTGTTGCTGCCCACTTACTAATGGCGCACCAACCCTAAATGCGCCATTAGTAACCCAAGTTACTAATGGCGCACCTTCTGGTGATGCGCCATTAGTAGTTTTGCAAAAAAAAACATACTAATGACGCACTGTTCCACAGTGCGCCATTAGTAGTTTTGCAAAAAAAGGAATAAAAAATATAATAAAAAAACAACATTAGTGGCGCACTTTCCGGCAGGTGCGCCATTACTAGTTACAACTAGTAATGGCGCACTGAGTCTGGATGCGCCATTAGTATGTTTGGACAGGCACACTAGTTCAAAAAAAAAATTGATACTAATGGCGCACCTTGGGCCAGGTGCGTTATTAGTAGTTTCAACTCTAATGGCGTATCAGAAGGTGGTGCGCCATTAGTATACTAATGGCGCACCGCTTGTCTGGTGCGCTATTAGTGTCAATCCAATCTATAGCCTTTTTTCTAGTAGTGGTGGGGTCATTGCGGATCATGCCTTGGACAACGTTCCTCACCATGTCCTCGGCTTTTGGGCACGACGAGTTGTAGAAACCGTGCTGCAGCCCGACGGGCCCGGCGGCCATCGACACAGAGCTCAGTGCAGCGGCCATTAACTCCATGAGCACCACAACCTTGCTTGATGCCGTCGCCATCTCCTTGTTCACGTACTATTTGCGTGTGTTTAATGAAAGAGACTTGCTGGGAGTGCTCGACAGTGACAATACTGTGGTTTCGATGAGTATTTATAGATCATCATAGGACTACGGGGACGAATACACGTAGATGATCTTAGTTGCTAGTGTGTTCAGTGCATACAAATAATGTGTCTGAATGATTAGGAGGTTAAGGCACTACACTGGTGGTTGAATTATTTGCAGCTAGAGACGCGTTGACAATGCCACATGATAGCGTATTGCTTCATGTAGGATTAGGAAATCGCAACTATACATTTAATCTGGATGATTAGTTTGTTACAGCATGTGGACTTTCTTTTTCGCGGGGACAGCATGTTGACTCTTGCGCTTCAACTATGTTTATATGATGCTCAAACGTGTTACAAAGCCTAGCTAGGTTGGCAGGAGATTAATCCTAGCTAGGTTGATGAGTTTGGGACAATTCCAGCTTGGTTGATGACTTTGTTAACACTCCCACCGGCAGTTAGGGATAACACATTGCGGCTTCTCAGTGATTGAAGTCTTTCCCTCTGTTTTGCATGCAATTGCTAATCACCGACTTTCACTTCTTTTAAACCGGCCGGGGTCATGAAGTTTTTTTTTGAAAGATCCAGCATTTGCTGGCTTCATTAGATTGAGCAGAAGAGAGTGGGTTACAAATTGTGGTCAAGCAATCATGAACATGAAAGAAAAGAGGAGAGCAGGGAGGTGTTGAGGTACCCCCCCCCCCCCCTCCCCTTTGGCTTCTAAAATTTCTATCTCGCAACTATCTCGCAAGTATGTCCCCGAAAGGGGTCTCAATATCTTTCGCCCCCGCGAGTCGCCATGGCTTCATTGTGCATCGTATGGCCGCGAGGATGTCATTTGGACAGGCCGTCTTCTCCCTAAAAGTGCAGGTGTTCCTCTCATTCCACAGCTCTCAGGTTACTGCCATAATCATTGTTTTGACACCTTTCTTTTCCTCCTTCTTTGCCTTGGAGACGATAGTGGATACTGCTGTTGTAGTGCTGTCTTGCCGGGGTCACGAAGTTGCTATGGACATTCTCTCCAGATAATCAAGGCAGTGTTTGTTCGTTTACACGAACGTCAACTTGGCTTGAATATGCTTTGTTCGTTGGGATCGACTCAACTCAACCTCAATGTACGTTAGTCTCCACCACCACCGCCAATTAAGCTGGCTTTTGTTCGTTGTTATCCACGAACGTTCCTATCCAGGTTCACTCGTTGAAGGTGAGAATGAAGCACACAAATCAACCCAACTGCGAACCAATCTGTCTGGTTGGATATTTATGAGGACAAGAATATTCGCAACCCATCAGGGTTTAAATTCTAGACTTGATACTTATGCTTGCATTTTGCTGGATTTATTTCAGGACTTTCGATAATATGCACTTAGTGGGACAAAACATTCCCGTTGACTATGAAGGTGTTTGTGACGACTTCGTCAATCTTAAAACGATGTGCCGGCTCAATCTCTCATAGATGCTCATAGGAGTAGGGTGTCGTCGATGTGTTCATAAAGGTCAGTGTATGTGCATATGTATGAAGTGCACTAAACATGGTTTTATTCAAGATCCTTAATTAATTTTGTAAGTGCGATGCTGGCTTGCATGCATTAATTGATGTGCGGTCTGAATTTTATTTCTTGCCGGTAGACCTGATGTAGAGTTTGCTGCGGCGATATATAGAATATGGAGCAAGATTGTGCTAACCAGATAAAATTAGTGCATGAGTGGATCTAAAACATAATTTTGCCTATGATCTTAACTAATTTGTAAGTGTGCTCCTGGGTTCCATCCTCCATGCAGGAGCGCACTAAACAGGAGTTGACCTGTTGTGTACACTGCTGCAATGATATACTCCCTCCGTCTTAAATTAAGTGACTCAACTTTGTACTAAATTTAGTATAAAGTTGAGTCATTTATTTTAGAACGGATGGAGTAGATTATAGTGCAGAATTATGCAAAGAAGATTAAATTAATAAATGAATAGATCTACAACATAATTGTCTTCGTGACCGTGCACTCTTAAGTCGCACTAGATCATCGATGGCGCGTGTTGCTGCGCCCGTCCATTTTATCAATAAAATGATTTGGATTTTAATAATACATACGGTTCAACAAAACTTGATACTCCCTCCTATCCAAATTAATTGACATTGGTTTAAAATATATTTAAACCTTGCGTAAATTAATATGGATCAGAGAGCAGTACTTTCATGATAAACAAAGTAGGAGGATGACAAAGTGACACATATATCTATAGATGCAGGTTTAGTCATAGAATCTATTTGCACACTAATCCATTTTGATATAAAAGAATAATATAAATATTTGTATGAAAACTCTATCAAAATTATATATAAAAATTAAATGGTACAATATCCAAACTGTACATACACACAATGAAAAATACATAACAATTATTGTTAAATATTATCAATTAACATAGGGTGGGACAACACTGCATACAAATACATGGAACAACAATACATAGTTCAACTGAAAAATAACACTGTACAAATTATGAACCCCTCAAACTAACATAAGGTACCCAACTGATTATTGTACAGGTTCATTCATTATTTACGACATTGAGTAAGCATATTTTTGATCTCCTCACAAGTTAATTAGTGGATACTTCTAAACATAGCTTTACTATGTTACTCCCTCTCTCTCAGTTTACAGGGCGTTACGCACCTCTAGGTCATCAATTTGACCAACCTAATACAAGTCATATACTACAAAAAATATACCAATATAAACTTCAGATGTTCTATTTTCAAACGGTATAATTTTTGTGTTATATAGTTTATATTAGGGTGATAAAATTGGCAACCTAGGTATACGCGGAGGACTTGTAAACTGAAACGGAGGGAGTAGAAAAGGTAATATAAATTCATCAAACAATCATTAATAATATAAGACAGAAATTTTATTCATCAAACAATCATTGATGATAATATAAATTGCAATATAAGACAGACATTTAATTACGAAATGTATACCAAATTCTTTGTCATCTTGTTTTTAAGGGCTTGCAGGTGAGCACAAGAAACACACAAAAAATTTCAATTAAGTAAGGTGCTAATATTATTTACTAAATTATAAAGCTGCCCAAAACCATCCAGGCATTGAATTACATGATGATGTTTACTGATCTCAAAGAATGAAAAAACGGCTTTCCAGTCAAAATGATGCCTGCATTCAGGTTCGTGCACTTTGAATCAAAGTCAAGCTGCATAGGATGTTAAACAACATGTAAAGATGGCAAGATCAAAAAGCTATAGTTTAAATGGAAGATAACAGTAAAGCAGGCGCTACAGTTTGTTTCCAATTTTATAACCTTCTACAAAAATGTGCCAGTGGCTATACATTTCTTCTAGGTCCATCTAATCACTCTAAGCATAAATTCATACTACAAATTATCATATGGGAGATGCAGGCTTTAAGTGCCACTGTATGGTGCAGACTTCTCTATTTTGTGTCATTTTTATAGTAGATTTTTTTAATCTACTGCCATATTTAAAGTTAAACTATCCATGCAAATGCCATGATTCTTTTTTGAACGTATAGTCAATTTTCTTGCTAGGAGGCGCAAGGGAAATTTCTTCAAATCCAATAATTCCATTCTATTTTGTGTAAAAAAAAAGATCAAAGACCAGTAAAAACAGGGAAAATGTCGAGGGAAATGCACTATCGTATTGAGAGAGTTCATATTGTGTACCAAGTATCAACATCATTCCCACATCAATGATTCACCTATGCACACATATTTATTTATCTAATAAAAGGATAAATAATACTGGTCTAAGTAATCAGTCCTAGGCCCAGGTGGAGGTTGTATATAAGAGGTAACTGAATGCCAATGGTTTTGATGTGAGTCGACGTAGGTAGGGATCATTTTTTGTGAAGATTGTTTTTCATAAGAAATCGTTAGCATGTGGAGTCCTATGCTCTTAGTATATACGATCAAGACTTTTAACACGACGGATAATGTCCTTCCAGTCCCAAAGCTGGGGCGATTCTATGGGCAATTAAATGTCCCAAGAAAGTGGCGGGTACATTTGCTCAAGTAGATCTGGCTTGTTAAATCATCTGTTTGTTAGTATTACATACTATGATATATGTACGTGTGTGCCCAAAAAGCGTGCACGATTCTACAATTAGGAAGATGTCTTTGCAATAAATTGCTTATGGTTCCTACAGTATGGTAAACAGTGTGTTTTATATCTCCAAGGTCCCAGTAATATGCCAAAAACAAGAGTGGGAGTGACTACATAGTAATTACATTAGAATGAAAAAAACAGAAAGACATTTTCATTGTACAATAATACAGACAGAAAATTCTTGTACACACGTGCATTGTGGACTTACTGGATCAGCGAACAAACACTCTGTCTTATTGATCTTGAAAACCACCAGCTAAAACTCCTGAACCATACTAATGCACAGGCATCACAACTCAGATTTTTTATCTCTAATCATATACACAAATATGTACCAGCAGAATATTATTTTACTTTTAACAAGATGGGTGCCTGTCATGTATGACAACACTGATGATTTCTTGAACACATCAGACGAATCTGCATGGGTTCCCTTGCTTTCATCCAGGCAGCGGTCAATGAATCCAGTTGGTGAACTATGGAGCGGGAACGACGGCAGCGGTGCCCTGACGCCGGAGGCTCCACCGCCACCGTCCTGGCTCTCCTGTGCTGACTGCTAGAGGAATTCTGGTCAACCCTCCATCCAACAACTCGTACATATTTGTACTTCAATTCATCCCAAACTTCTATATGGTCTTATGGAATCTTGGATTGAAGGATTCACCATAATACATAGATCAATATGAAAAAAAAACTGGAAAAAAAGATGCAGGAATCTGAATAGCTGGTTGGGCATTTAACAACTGAAGAATGTAAGGGATGGCAGGGATGTAAGGCTCTGGGCATGTCTATATTGTTGATACTACTTTGATATATGCAACACAAGCACAAAATGCCGTTACACAAACACATGAATCTGAGAAACTTGATTAACTAACACAAGGCCTGCCCTTACCATGCAAAAAAGACTGCCCTAAACAAAAAAAAGGAAAATTAGCGGTGACGATCGGTTGGCAGTTCTCACGAAGACAGTGTCGACGGGGTTCGTGGCGGCCTGGTTCATTGTCGCGCCGCCTATGAGCCACGACGTCGGTGAAGGTGACGCAGACAGATTGGTCGCTGGTCGTGATCTCTCGGCAGCAAATATCCCGATCCTTGGCGAGGTCGTTGCGTCCATGGCGGATCTGGCGCCGCCATGGGCTGCGCTGACCTGGTCGATCTCTCTCTCTCTTCTCTTATCTTCCGATGAGGTGAGGAGGAGAGGTGGGAGACGAGGTCGGCAGCTTTGGGGAGAGGATAGGAGGCGGAGGCCGCCGGCGAGGTGGCGTGAGGCGCGTGGCGGGAGGGATAGCGTGGGCGATAGCGGCGGCGGCGGCGCACCTAGGTTTCTCGAGAGTAGCGCTTCGCCCTTTTCTCCGATGTGTAAATTTCTTCGTGGGCTTTGTGGGGCAGCTAGGCCCAATCAACCAGAGTGCTCGAAAATACCACCGAGTAGCTGCCCTTTAGGACATTTAGCCCACTTAGCGAGAGAACGTGGGATAAAACAACCATCCACTAGCCAGAAACGATTTTGACTCAAGATCTAACGGCTGAAATGCTGATGATCTGAGATGGCTGGGAGGGTGCTCAGTTTTAATATATCTAAATTGGAGGTCTACCATCGGGGTTCAAGGTTCAACTTTTGAGCGAGCGTCGCTTTAGGTTTTCGGTGGCTTCCAATAAGGTTTGTCATTTCATTTACCACCTCAAGGATCGTATATGGCCGTACTTCATATGTCACTTTCAGCTCTTTCGAGGCCATGATCATGCAGTCGCCCCGTTGGACAATTTCTAGCACTCCGATGAAACGGCCATTGATATATCTGTGCGCTCACCAATTGCTATCAAGACTAATCTGGATTTCCTACATTCTCGTAGCCATGTGAATTCGGCCTACAATGCTGGTTTGGTTGGACTAGATCCTCCTGAGCATACTCTCCCACAGGGTTCGCCGGACTTCTCACCGCCGGTACAAAACGCTGCTTCAACGACCATTCCCAGCACTTTTGGTAACACAGTACGAGAAGTTAATGGCATTAATGGCTGTCCCTCAGTGGTCGGGCTTTCTTTCGGGAGTTTTCAACGGACCAATCAGATTAATGACTCAACGGGAAATCAGAGCAATCAACATTTATTACTTGATAGATTATGTTTGGGCAAGTTTAAGTGTGATTTATCTACCCGACCACCCTCTATGGAGATGATGCGTTTTCAAGGTCAGTTTTTTAAACATGGATATTGGGATTCAATTCTGACCTTTATGATGGACCAACTACGTTTTGGATATTCTGTCAGCCACATTGCAACCATTTGGTCACTTTCTTCTGTGCCACCTTTGGACTACACCTACAAGCGATTACGTATATGCTCTAATTGTGACATCTTGGGGCTTTTATCTGATAATTGGCCGGGCGTTCCTTGATCGAGTTGCTTTGAGGCTCCTTGCCAATGCACATCACACTATCATCCTAGCCCAAAAGTGGAATTCCTAAGTGGCCCATGCAATGTTGGGCCGAGAAGTCTTGAGGCTGCACCTCCTACGCTCAAAACCTGCCCCACTTGCAACTCTGCTGGCCATTCATATTTTACCTGTGCTGGATTAAAATTATGCTCGCTTTGTGGTTGGTTGAGCCATTACTATCGAGAATGTAGGTTCGGCCTGGTCCCTCGCCTGAAATGGGCTCCTAAGCCAGCTATGGAAACCCAGCCCAATTCTTTGGATGCTGGCCCACTCTTTATGAGGCAGCTCATTAATCCTAAGGATTTATTTCCCTCCACTGAAGATTTCTCTACCGAGCAAACGGATTCCTTTTAGGACTATAATGGAATTATATCTGGGTCTGTTCCAATCAATGACGCTCATCGGCAAAAATTGATATACTCTATTTTTAATGATTCACTTGCCCACAACAACCAAGGAGCGACGACCGGAGCAGTCCGCAGCGGGACCGTTAGATGCAGATCGTGTGGTGTAGCGACCCGACCTCAGACGGTCAAGCCTCTGTGTATCCGTGCCATCCCTGGATCAGTATGCTGGCACACACAGTACATCAATGTATATATATCAAAGTGCAATCACATGTATAAATAACGTAAAACTGATATATACCTCATAAGTCTCAACGGAAACAAGTAATCGGGTGTGGAGTCCCATCAACGCCATCGGCAGGTTGAGTGTAGACCGTAACCCTGTATCGTAACTCTTACTCGTCGAGGAAATATCTGCAACATGATACGTTGCAGCCGTGTAGGTCAGTACATTGAATGTACCGGCAAGATCACAATAAGAGGAAACAGATGATAAAACTATTCTATATGCAATACGGCTTTGTGGCTCTGGGTTTGAGTTTTGTTTGCGTAAAAGCTGATTTATTTTCCCTACATCAAAGGAATAAATGAAGTCTGTACTATAGAGTTTTCTATCATGACATGGTTCCGCCAACCGATGTCTCATAGCCCAAATTCATCATAAGTTGCCCACAATTAAGTTATCAGTCCGGTGTTGAGAGTTCCGAGATAGATCCAAGTCCAGATGCTCAAATTGTCCGTAACCGGGGACACGGCTAATCGATTAGGTTTTAACCCTCTGCAGAGGTTTGTACACTTTACCCGCAAGATTCGATCCCTCTCTTTACGTTCTCGCACTTCAGGGTGTTTGAGAACAAGATGACCGAAACATGGTCTTCCGAAGAGTTCCTCTGACCACTGTCCGGTGCTCATCCAATCCTACCGTAGTTCTACATCTGCTAGCACCGTCCCAGCCAGAGTCACAACTAAGGTCAACCAAGCCGAACCCATAGTGACTTGCGGTTGCACGTAAGCTTCCGGGCATGAAGTATTCTTCCGTCTCTTTGAGTCAGGTGAAGCTTTCCGCAAGATGTCATGGCGCTTCTCCATGCATCCCGACCAACCACCGGTTTTTCCAGGTGCCCGTCAACCGTCCTTCACCCAAAGAGTGTGTATTGAATTCTTGTCTCGAGTCTTGAAGTCTTGAGGCCTTGAAAATGCAGTCCTTGCAGATGCCATCATGGAGTTGTCGTCATTGACGTAGAGTCGTCCATTCTCACACCACTCTCGAGCACACATACCAACCCCGTCTACTATAGCGTAGCATACAAATAAATAACGTCCCGGGCTTGGTAACAAGGTTATGGGTTCCTACCTCATGCATACTACTCAACTACAAGAATTCAGTATCACTACTGGAGAGTTGTTGCAAAGATGCCACTAAATGCAATAAAAACATAGGTATGAAAGCATGGTCAAAGTGAACTTGCCTGGTATGTTGATGAAGATATAAACGTTCTCGGAAACTTGATAAAACTATTCGTCACTCCGATGTAAATCTATATAGTCAAACATAGCATTCATATAAGCAAACATCCTAGCAAATAATTCTAACACTCATAATAAAACTAACAAATAAAAATGCAAATCAAGGGACACCAAATAAAAACAAAGGAAAACTACACAACAAAACTACTAAAGAAAACTCTAAGACATAACACAAAAATAGTTTTATCCTAAGTAAAATTTAACAACAAAGAAAATACCAACATAATAAATAATCTGAAAATAAAATATAAAACAACTAATTTTAACAGAAAGTATTTTTCATAAACTTTTAATAGCAAAAAGAAACAAATATTTTTTATGAAACACTAACTATGTCCTAAACCAGTTTTCATACAAAACTAAATAAAATAAATTTTTAAATAAAAACAAAATTTTATTAGGTTTACTAACAGAAACAAAACTAAATTTGTCAAAAGTGACAAAAATAAATAATTTAAAACTAATAAAAACAATAAAGAAAAGACTAAAACAAAGCTATAACTAAAACAGTACTGTTTTGCTAAAAACCTAATTTAAAAATAAAGTAAAAATAAAGAAGTATATGCTACTGGATAGACAAAACCATAATAAAACAGTAGCAAAAAGAATCAATCAAAAATACTTTGTAAAACTCAAAATATGACAAAATTAGTGATTTGAACAAATTTCATCAAATTCAAAACTAAACTATTCAAATTTGAAACCTAAGTACACAAACAGAAACTTAAGAAAATTTGTGACACAATGCAAAAAGAATCACTCAATTTGGATTAAAATCCTAAAAGTTATAAGCAATATAAAATCAGAACTATTCTGATTTTAAAACAGAAACGAAAAAAAAAAAAGAAAACGGGCAGGTCATTCAACTTTCAATTTTTTTTTCAAATTCCACTCAATTTCACTCAATCAATCAAACAAACAATCAAACAACAAGCATACTTATTTATTTAATATAACATTCCAAAATTTAGAATTTTTGGGATGTTACAAATCTACCACACTTAAAATGAATCTCGTCCTCGAGATTCGAAGAGGCTAGCAAGAAAGGGTTAGGGGTTGGGGGTCTTCTAGTAAATGTTTTGGTCGGAAAGGTCAGGGGTGCTACCACACTTAAAACAAGGTTACGGTTCCAATAAACTCAGATATTTCCTCTGGAGTGCCGACAATATATGTCTCTTCACATATCTTACAATAGCTCCTTCATTAACGCTCTTCTGTCAGAAGCATAGAGTTTTCCTCAAAATCTTGGGTCGGTTCGTCAAAGTTGAAGTTCGTCCGAGACTGGATCTTCTGATAGGTCTGCGTCCATTCTAGACAACTATCGAAATACTCATGGTGGTCTACCATTAATGGTTTCTGCAGAAAAAGGGCCTTGGCTTATTTCTCACCGTATAATCTACGTTTGGCAACGGTTGCTGTAAAGGGTTCCATCGTCCTATCATTCTATGGTTTTATGGCTTGACGTGTCGACACTCTTCTAAGGTTTTCAAGGCTCTCTGATTTTCCATCAACATACGATAGTTCATGATAGAAGTCTCCGGTATGGGGGCCAATCCATCCCGTACTTGAATCATTACCACATACGTAAACAGTGAATCACGTATTCTAACACTTGGGTATACTCACTAGCATTGCAGGATTTCCCTTGTCGACGAACTGAGTTCGAATAAATCCATGGTTTCTGCAAGCTTAACAAAACATCTATCGTTCTTCACAATCCTCGGGTTTTCGTATCCTCCTAAAAATGTCGGATGATTAAACTCGAGTTTTCTTCGAAACATGTTCCTGAAAGAAGAGTGTGCTTGCTTCTTATTAACTCCTGGGCCTGTGGGTTAGGGCCCACTTCAACACTTGTACAAGTTTAACTCATCCTTCCGAGGATTATCATTCCATATTCCAACATTACATCTCCTGTAAATCCAATAGTACTTCTTCCTTCATACCCTTGTGGTGACGATCATACAAAACTCCAACTTATTTTGTCCAGCTTCCTTCTATGGACCGTCATGAATAACACATTTCTTTCGTTATTGATCCTGTGGCTTTACGGAGTGCTACGACACCCAAAAAAAATGCACTAGTTTATCCATAAATCATATTATTTTTCATATCAAATCTTTTATTACATCCTTAACCAGTTTTCGTAAATCCATCTTCCAAAAAGTACTTTGTTAGAAATGCTGCCACCCACAGGATTTGGTATGGTCAGGCATTACTTCCAACTTTATTTATTTATCCTCCTCGAGGATTCTTTACTCCCGCTGGAATTGTGCGACATGCGCCTTGAAATCTTCAATCTTCTGTTTCATCGTGGTGGCCTTGAGCTTCACCTCCATCATCTCTGCATGCACTTCTCTGAGGTATTCCTGAGTATAACGGAGTCTTGCTTCAAGTATTTCTCCGATCTGGCGTATGGCTTCCATGGCTGCTTCACGAACAGCGTCGAAGAAAGTTGCTTGTGGTACACGTGAGATGAAAAAGTACTGCCCCATCATCTTTGGGCAAACTCCTTTCAAAAGGTGGAGGTGTACCTCCACATACCAAAGTTCCACCTCCTTTTGCATGAAGGGGTAGCCTTTGTAGACTGCATCTCCTTCAAGGTGAATATGCTTCGTCATGTCCTTCAGGATCTTCGGGTAATCATGATCACTTGTCAGGGTCATGATCGTTTCCGAACCTTTAAGGAAAGACTCGTAAAGGGTCGTCATCTGCAGTTGTAAAACAAACATGGTGCTCAGAATAAGGTACATATCTCCTGGGGTACACATTCATATCATCCAAACAAAACTTCAAACTCAATTTCCAACATCCAGTTTATGCATCACAATTTACTTTCTTCCATGTTCATCCAGAATATTAGTTTCCAAGATAAAATATAACAACTCCTTAAAGCCTTTCAGCATATGACATTTCAACTTTATTGAGTCATGAACTATTACAATCTCTGAGTAATCTATTACATAACTCAACTCATCGAACTCATGAAAATGAAATTGCTTTCTACTACTCTTGTTTCCAATATCAAAATTCCAACTACTCAACTCCAGCTTTCATCTTGTCGGGACATTTAGTAGCATAATGTCCTGCTTCCTTGCAATGAAAACAAATAACTTTCGATAAGTCTTTGGGCTTCTCGGAGATGGTGCCTGCTCCTTGAGTTCCTTGCTTCCTTTCAAGACAATGATTGGCATAATGCCCGACGTCCTTACATTCAAAACAGGTAATATGACTCTTGTCCCTCTTTGCAGAAATTGGGTTGTTCTGAGGGTGTCTTTGTTTTCTCTTCCTGGGTTTCTTCGTTCTGATCAAACCTTCTATTCCATGTGGATCAAACTCTATTGCTTCCGCCGGGAAGTATCCCAGACACTCTTTTCTTTCCTTGGTGCAATCTTGTGAAAATGTCCTTCTTCTCCACATGAATAGCAGGCATTGGAGTAAAATCTGTTGAGGCCTTCTCCATCGTGGTCTTCAACACATTCCTTCATCACAGGTTCTTTCATAACTTCTCGGAGGGCTTCTTTCATTCCTTCTTCCTGCTCCTGAATAGTTTGTTGCACCATGGGGTAAATGTGACACTTGAGTCGGGTAGTGGGTGGTTCCTTCACACAAGAAACAAGTCACCCGACTAGTTGGGCATTCCTCACCGGGTGTTTCTCCTCACAATGAGGGCATCCATCCTTGTGTTCCTCCTGGGTGTGTCCTATTTCTCCGCAAATCTTGCAGGCACAAGGTTTATTTCTTGGTGTATCATGGTGCTTCCGGATAAGAAGAGATCTTGTCAGAGTCTTCTTGAATTCTTCCCAAGTCTTTGCTCCATTAAATCCTTGTATGGCTTGATGCATTTTCCACCAGGTTGCAGCACTTTCTGTAAAGCACTGAAGAGCGTATTGAACCTCATACTTCCTTGGAATCAATTTTTTTCTAAATTGATCCTCCATGTTTTGAATCCATAGCTCTGCCTCCAACTGAGTCATCGGTCCAGATAATAGCAGACCAACTTCATTCATCATCTACTGGGTCCAAAAGTTTTCGGATGAGATATGAGAGAGGTGGGGAGGGATACACACAATACAAACAATAGTTTTTGAAGAAACGGGTTTTACTTTGTGGCTGTCGGAAAACATCAAACAAATGACAGCTCACAAATCGCCACATCTAACGTAAGTGTGTAACAGGGTTTGGTCTTCTAAAGGTCAAATAATTCTTGATTCTTCAAATTCTTCTAGTCTTGAGTCTTCAATTGTTGCAGCTTCAACTCTTCTAATGCATGGTGAAATCCTCTTTACTCTGAAATGGCCATCGGTTGTCCGATATCTTTAATTCTTGGAGTGACTTGATTGATCTTCCGTGTGGTCAAAAGGAAAGGTGTATATTCTAACTATTTGAGGTCGAGGGACTACTTGATAAAATCAGAAAAGACGAGAAGTAAAGGATCCTTTTGAAAATAAAGTTTTAGAGATTTCTGTCCAAGGGCTTTTCGATTTCTAGGGTCACGTCCTACACCAACATGTGCTCGATACCATATCAGAGCGACCCGACCTCGACGGTCAAGCCTCGTATCCGTGCCATCCTCGGATCAAGATATCTTTGCACACACAAGACATCAATGTATATATATCAAAGTGCAATCACATGTATAAATAACGTAAAACTGATATATACCTCATAAGTCTCAGCGGAAACAAGTAATCGGGTGTGGAGTCCCATCAACGCCATCGGCAGGTTGAGTGTAGACCGTAACCCTGTATCGTAACTCTTACTTGTCGAGGAAATATCTGCAACATGATACGTTGCAGCCGTGTAGGTCAGTACATTGAATGTACCGGCAAGATCACAATAAGAGGAAACAGATGATAAAACTATTCTATATGCAATACGGCTTTGTGGCTCTGGGTCTGAGTTTTGTTTGCGTAAAAGCTGATTTATTTTCCATACATCAAAGGAATAAATGAAGTCTGTAATATATAGTTTTCTATCATGACATGGTTCCGCCAACCGATGTCTCATAGCCCAAATTCATCATAAGTTGCCCACAATTAAGTTATCAGTCCGGTGTTGAGAGCTCCGAGATAGATCCAAGTCCAGATGCTCAAATTGTCCGTAACCGGGGACACGGCTGATCGATTAGGTTTTAACCCTCTGCAGAGGTTTGTACACTTTACCCGCAAGATTCGATCCTCTCTTTACGTTCTCACACTTGAGGTGTTTGAGAACAAGATGACCAAACATGGTCTTCGAAGAGTTCCTCGACCACCGTCCGGTGCTCATCCAATCCTACCGTAGTTCTACATCTGCTAGCACCGCCCCAGCCAGAGTCACAACTAAGGTCAACCAAGCGAGCCCATAGTGACTTGCGGTTGCACAGTAAGCTTCGGGCATGAAGTATTCTTCCGTCTCTTTGAGTCAGGGTGAAGCTTTCCGCAAGATGTCATGGCGCTTCTCCATGCATCCCGACCAACCACTGGTTTCTCCAGGTGCCCGTCAACCGCCCTTCACCCAGAGAGTGTGTATTGAATTCTTGTCTCGAGTCTTGAAGTCTTGAGGCCTTGAAAATGCAGTCCTTGCAGATGCCATCATGGAGTTGTCGTCATTGACGTAGAGTCGTCCATTCTCACACCACTCCCGAGCACACATACCAACCCCGTCTACTATAGCGTAGCATACAAATAAATAACGTCCCGGGCTTGGTAACAAGGTGATGGGTTCCTACCTCATGCATACTACTCAACTACAAGAATTCAGTATCACTACTGGAGAGTTGTTGCAAAGATGCCACTGAATGCAATAAAAACATAGGTATGAACGCATGGTCAAAGTGGACTTGCCTGGTATGTTGATGAAGATATAAACGTTCTCGGAAACTTGATAAAACTATTCGTCACTCCGATGTAAATCTATATAGTCAAACATAGCATTCATATAAGCAAACATCCTAGCAAATAATTCTAACACTCATAATAAAACCAACAAATAAAAATGCAAATCAAGGGACACCAAATAAAAACAAAGGAAAACTACACAACAAAACTACTAAAGAAAACTCTAAGAAATAACACAAAAATAGTTTTATCCTAAGTAAAATTTAACAACAAAGAAAATACCAACATAATAAATAATCTGAAAAGAAAATATAAAACAACTAATTTTAACAGAAAGTATTTTTCATAAACTTTTAATAGCAAAAAGAAACAAATATTTTTTATGAAACACTAACTATGTCCTAAACCAGTTTTCATACAAAACTAAATAAAATAAATTTTAAAATAAAAACAAAATTTTATTTGGTTTACTAATAGAAACAAAACTCAATTTGTCAAAAGTGACAAAAATAAATAATTTAAAACTAATAAAAACAATAAAGAAAAGACTAAAACAAAGCTATAACTAAAACAGTACTGTTTTGATAAAAACCTAATTTAAAAATAAATAAGTATATGCTACTGGATAGACAAAACCATAATAAAACAGTAGCAAAAGAATCAATCAAAAATACTTTGTAAAACTCAAAATATGACCAAATTAGTGATTTGAACAAATTTCATCAAATTCAAATCTAAACTATTCAAATTTGAAACCTAAGTACACAAACAGAAACTTAACAAAATTTGTGACACAATGCAAAAAGAATCACTCAATTTGGATTAAAATCCTAAAAGTTATAAGCAATATAAAATCAGAACTATTCTGATTTTAAAACAGAAACGAAAAAAAATAAAACGGGCAGGTCATTCAACTTTCAAAAAAAAAAAAATCAAATTCCACTCAATTTCACTCAATCAATCAAACAAACAATCAAACAACAAGCATAGTTATTTATTTAATATAACATTCCAAAATTTAGAATTTTTGGGATGTTACATGTGGGGAGCCTGGCCACGTGGCGTCCTCCTACGACGTCAAGCAGAGGCAGAGGAGGCGCCTTTGGGTTCCCAAGAAGCAAAATACCCCTACCGATACGCCTCCCTCTCTGTCACCTGTCATTCGCTCGATTCCACCTCCTGCTGCTCCTCCCTCCCCTCCCATGGCGAACTTCCCCATCAATGTCGTCCCCTACCTGCCCCAAGGCATGACCATCGAGCTCGGCCCTGAAGATCGCCTTGTCAGATATGAGATGGTTGTCGGCCCCGTTCCTCCGCTCCGCAATGATTTTCTGGCCATTGCTGAAGTGAATCGCTTCGTCCCCTTCCATCAGAAGGCCATGCTTCGACACGCCATTGAAGGTTTTCTTCATGAGTCTACCTTCTTCCCCACTGAAGTAGATGATTATCCGCTTGGGATTGTCATTTTTGGTTTTGTGGATTCTGCTGTCAGAGATGATGTGGTCGGTACTACTTTTGAGTTACATGAGGATGAGGATAATCAAGGCACTGTTGTTTCTTTTGTTCCTCATGATGCTGCTATCAACATGCGTCAGACTAGTTTTGGGCCTCTGGTTTGGTTGCTTTATATTGGATTTCCTCATGACTACCAGACCTCACACTATATTCATAAGTCTGTGGACAAGTTTGGTGAGTTGGTTGCCTGGAATAATCCTAGGGATGACAGAAAATTTGTTCTGATCAAAGCCAGAGTGCTTAGCCTACCCCGGTTCCTAAGAGCTTTGTCATGCACCAGTTGGGGAACGTCGCTGCTGGACTGTATGCGTCACAATTCTTCGAAGCAGTGACTGGAATGCTCATATTCGTGACGTTCCGCCGGCCGGCATTGAGCCACCTCCTAAGGATGGTATTCCTCGTCCTTTGTTTGGTGAGGGTCTCACTGCGGAGCAGATGTATCAAGCGCAGCTGCATAACTGGCTTGCTCAGAATGCCATGCCTAATCCCAATAATGCACAGCCTCAACACAATGCTACCCAAGGGAATGATGTTCACTTCCAAGTTGGCTGGGGTGCCTGGCCTCCTTCCCCTCCACCGCCTCTGCCAATGAAGGTTTACAGGTCCAGGATGGAATCCTTCCCGCAAACAATCTTCAGGACAACCCAGGTACTGCTTGGAATGACTCTATCTTGGCTTATGATAGTTCGGATTCCAGTGCAACAATATCTGACAGTTATGTGTTGATACCAAGTAATATCTTCTTTGCGCTCACTTTGGGAGAAGGGTCTGCCTCTCATCAGACTAGTCTGATACCTGCTGCTGCAGCTTTGTGCAATGCGCTGAACATTGAAATTTCCCTCATTGCTTCTGGGATACAATTTGCAATGACTGGACAGGGGAATGTTGTCAGCTCCATGATGATAAATGCTGGATTCCCAATTATCCGGCTCAACACTTTCATCAGGTCTTCTATTATGCCAATCATTGCGGCTTATGGCCCTTGGAGCTCGGGATTTGGCCTTAGAGATGAAAGAGTGGACCTCAAAGTGGTGATCACTGAAGAAAATGGTGTGCTGGCTCTGTCTGAAGCAACCAAAACTGTCACTCTTCACTCCTCCAGCTTTTCTCTTGTGCAACAGATGGGCACTACTAAAGTTCTTCGCCTGAATGAATCATCTACTGCAACTTCAGCTGCTGTCACCCAGGGCACTCTGACTCCTATGCTGGACTTAGCTCCTTTTTCTCAGAACGCCACTCCTCTGAATCCTATAATTGAGGACACTGGTGATGTTGAGCAAATTGTGTTACAGTAGTCTGAACCTCACATTCCTGATGCTATGCCTGAGACTGATGCAATTGTGCTCGGTCGTCGTGGTAAACAGCCAGTTCCCAAGTCCTCGATCAATCTTCGTAGAAGTGCCCGCAAGAACAAATATGATGGCTTTAAGGTGCCACCCGTCACTGATGTCAAACCCAGGGTTTCTAAGGTAAAGCCACTGAAAGCACAAGTGCTCCCTAGGTGGTTTTGGTAATTAATTTCAACATATCTCTTGTTGGACTAACACTTTTACCTAGTATGTTTCAGATAAGTTCAACAATGAAGTGGCATGTACTAGAGGATGTGGAACCCCTTCAAGATGCTAAGGACAAAAGGATTGGCTCAAGCTCAAATCTCAAGACTCTACATTTTCTATTTTAGTGATCCAAGATCACATTGAGTCTATAGGAAAAGCCAATACTATCAAGGAGGGATGAGGTGTTGCTTAATGAGGCTCTTGCTCAAAATGCTTAGTGATATGATCCAAAGCCCTCAACTACTTTCTCACATCCATATATGACCTAAACCAAAAGTCAAACTTGGCCCCATCGATTCTTTCTATCCGGCCACCGAGTTCATATGTCATAGCCACTGCCACAAACCCTAGGCAAATCGGTCTCACCGATAGGGATCTCGGTCTCACCGAGATGGTATTGTAATCTCTCTATATGGCTCCATTACCAAAATCGGTCTCACCGAGTTAGCATAATCGGTCCTACCGAGATTGCAATGTAAACTCTCTGCTTCCTTTTCGTAACATTTCGGTCTCACCGAAATGAGCGAATCGGTCCCACCGAGTTTATCGGACCAACTCTCTGGTTAGCTTATTACCAAAATCGGTCTCACCGAGTTTGTGTAATCGGTCTCACCAAGATTACGTTATGCCCTAACCCTAACCATATCGGTCCTACCGAGTTGCATGTCGGTCCCACCGAAAACCCTAACGGTCACTAGATTTGCTGAATCGGTCCGACCGTCCCACCGAGATTGGCAAGTTGTGTGTAACGGTTAGATTTTGTGTGGAAGCTATAAATACCCCTCCACCTCCTCTTCATTCATGGAGAGAGCCATCAGAACGAACCTACACTTCCAACATACATTTTCTGAGAGAGAACCACCTACACTTGTGTTGAGGCCAAGATATTCCATTCCTACCATATGAATCTTGATCTCTAGCCTTCCCCAAGTTTCTTTCCACTCAAATCTTCCTTCCACCAAATCCATCTCCTGTGAGAGAGAGTTGAGTGTTGGGGAGACTATCATTTGAAGCACAAGAGCAAGGAGTTCATCATCAACACACTATTTGTTACTTCTTGGAGAGTGGTGTCTCCTAGATTGGCTAGGTGTCACTTGGGAGCCTCCGTCAAGATTGTGGAGTTGAACCAAGGAGTTTGTAAGGGCAAGGAGATCGCCTACTTCGTGAAGATCTACCGCTAGTGAGGCAAGTCCTTCGTGGGCGACAACCATGGTGGGATAGACAAGGTTGCTTCTTCGTGGACCCTTCGTGGGTGGAGCCCTCCGTGGACTCGCGCAACCGTTACCCTTCGTGGGTTGAAGTCTCCATCAATGTAGACGTACGATAGCACCACCTATCGGAACCACGTCTCAAAAATCTCCGTGCCTCCAAATTGTGTTTGCACACTCCAATCCCATCCCTTTACATTCTTGCAAGTTGCATGCTTTACTTTCCGCTGCTCATATACTCTTTGCATGCTTGCTTGATATATATAGTGTTTGTTAAACTTGTGCCAAAACTCCACTTCAACTTAAAGAAATTAAAAACTATAACTTTTGGTACTTAGTGTCTAATCACCCCCCCTCTAGACACCTCTTCTCAATCCTTTCAATTGGTATCAGAGCTTTGGTCTCCATTGCCTTGTTTTAAACACCTTTGGAGGAAGATGGATGTGTCTACTTTGGAGAGTCTTAGACATAGAGTGCCTATTCTTGATGGAGAATATTTTCATGAGTGGAAAAATGAAATGCTTGAGATTTTCAATGAATATCATTTGAACAAGTACATTACTAGCCCTTGTGCACCTCATATTGATCCCTTGCATCCCACACCCGAAGAGGATCTTGACATGATTCGCAATCTTAGAATTATCAATCTTATCATAAGAGGATTGCCAAAAAAATTGATTGCTAGTTTGCCTACTCTTGATTGTGCCTATACTATATGGAGATTTCTTGAGGAACGATTTCCAGATTATTCCTTGAAAAATTTAGACGAAATTCTCCATAAGTCTATTGCCTTGAGTAAGATGAATTCTAGTGATCTTAGCTTTGGTGATTGTCTATTTGAGCTTACAAATCTCATGCGTGCCATAGGAAATGTTGGGATCATTAGCAATATTATTTCCGAAGCTATTAGAATTCATAAAGATAATCATAGAAATGATCATTTGTCTAATGAATTACCCTCTCTAGGAATTGATCAATCACAAGATGATGTTGAACATGGATACTATGATGAGGATGATTGTCACGCCCAATATGTGACCCTATCCAAAAGGAACTCGACGGTCCCACCAAGGATAGACCCGCATATTGAAACGCTTTTGCAAGGTGGATATCATTACATCAACATTACATAATAGATGGGGATACATACATAAGGCACAAATGCCACAAGAATACATCAACATCATATACAAGAGAACAACATCCGACTACGGATGAAACATAAACAAAATCAAACGACATCCACCACCTGCTAGCCCAGCTGCCGACCGGAACCTATCCCCGATCAAGAAGAAGCGGAAAGAGAACTCCAACACAAGCAAACATCGCTCTCACGTCATGATCATCGCAAACCTGTACCTGCAATCGGTGGTGTAGTAATCTGTGAGCCACGAGGACTCAAAGAATCCCATTACCATGGGTATCAAGACTAGCAAAGCTTAATGGGAAAGGAAGGGTAAAGTGGTGAGGTTGCAGCAGCGACTAAGCATATATGGTGGCTAACATACGCAAATGAGAGCGAGAAGAGGAACAAAAGGAACGGTCGTCAACTAGCAATGATCAAGAAGTGATCCTGAACTCCTACTTACGTCAAACATAACCCAGAAACCGTGTTCTCCTCTCGATCAACCCCGAAAAGAGACACTCACGGTTACGCACACGGTTGGTGTATTTTAATTGAGATCAACTTCGGGTTTTCTACAACCGGACATTAACAAATTCCCATCTGCCACATAACCGCGGGCACGGCTTTCGAAAGTTTATACCCTGCAGGGGTGTCCCAACTTAGCCCATGATAAGCTCTCGCGATCAACGAAGAATAGACCTTCTCCCGGAAGCCCGATCAGTCTCGGAATCCGGCTACAAGACATTTCACAGCAATAAAACAAGTCCAGAAGACCTCCCGGCGTGCGACACCCTCGATAGTAGCCGCACAGATCTCGTCTCGAGCCACGACCAGATAAGCGAAGCGTCTGAGAACCGACGTAACCCAAGTTGCCAAGGGATGGTCCCACGGTGTTCTAGTTTGGACCAACGCTAGACAAGCAATCGCCCGGGGTAATAAAGATGACCCTCGGGATCGCGACTCCCAAGGGAAAAAGGCTAGGTGAGGCAAATGTAAAACCAATGTTGGGCCTTGCTGGAAAAGTCTTATTCAAAGCGAACTGTCAAGGGGGTCCCATAAATCACCCGACCGCGTTAGGGACGCAAAATCCGGGAACATAATACCGATATGACGGAAACTAGGGCGGCAAGAGTGGAACAAAACACCAGGCATAAGGCCGAGCCTTCCACCCTTTACAAAGTATATAGATGCATTAATTAAATAAGATATATTGTGATATCCCAACAAGTAAACATGTTCCAACAAGGAACAACATCTCCATGTTCCAACAAGGAACAAACTTCATCTTCACCTGCAACTAACAACGCTATAAGAGGGCTGAGCAAAGCGGTAACATAGCCAAACAACGGTTTGCTAGGAAGGGTGAAAAAGGTTAGAGGTTCATGGCAATTTGGGATGGCTTGATAAACAGGTAATAGGTAGCGCAGCATAGCGATAGAACGGAGCAACTAGCATAGCAATGATAGTAGTGAGATCCAGGGTAGCGGTCATCTTGCCTGAAATCCCGCAAGGAAGAAGAACGAGTCCATGAAGAAGATGAACGGATCCATGAAGAAGATGAACGGAAGAAGCCGAACCAAGCGTAGACGAACGAATCCTCACGATCGCAACGAAACAGGAACTAACAAGAAGAAGCACACAACATAGTAAACACACTACACATGAACAAGACAGGATGCACAACAAGCATGATGCATGACATAACTAGATGAGGCTACTCATGGCAAGAGATGATGCAAACAAGAGCAACACAACAAAGCAAGTTTAAATGAGGCCGGAAACAACATATAACAATTCCGGTAAGTCCTCACATGCATATTTCGAAATTGGTCCAGATCTGAATAAACCTTAAGTTGAAGTTGTTAAACAGCAATTTAAAATGCACCACGATGATCTACACGAAATTCTAGTCAAGTTACATATAAAGTTCATTAGATTCGGAGCTACGGCTTAGAAGATATGAGCAAAACAAGATAAGCATGGCATTGGTGCAAAATGCATACAAACATCAAGAAAACACCTCAAAACAAGGATGCAACAAGATAATATGAAACTACATGCAAAATCAAGCAAGTTTCATATAGAGCACACTCAAATCGGAGCAACGGTTCAACACATACACACAATACAAGTTTAAAGGACAAGCTGTCCAAAACAGCAACTAGGCATATTGCAATCATCAAAACAACATGCTACAGGACCTCAACAAGAAAACAAAAGGCATGGGCATGATGTACAGGTAAAGCATTACAAAACATGAGCACTGAGCTATCTCCAGAAATGACTAGAACATGCTCAAAATGACATGGCAAGATTGCAACTAATAACAGTTTCAGACTTAAGCAGAGATAACATCAGGTTGCAATGTTTAGAGCTATGAAACAACATGTTACAGGAACTTATCATGGCAAACAAAGGCATGGCATGAATCTACTCAAAGTATATAACAAAAGTCCTTCAGTGACCATAAGCCAAAAAGGATCAGAAAATATAGTAACACCCATGTCAATATCGAAAGTTTCGTTAACAGATTCAGCAACATGGCATGTCAAAAACTGATAACAAGTAGGCATGTTTACAAGCTCAATGCACTCACTACAGAGCCTTATATGATAAACTAAGCATACATATATCAAGAAGACATGGCATAGAAGACATACATGGCAAAAACAATAACATAGCATGCAAGGATCAATCACAACAAACTTGGCAAAATTGAATAACCTGTAAACAATCTGCCAGGAACATTTGATAGCAAAAGTAGAGCTCGATTGACTCAAGCTATGGCACTCCATAATTGCAAACAAGGGCATGGATGGTTAGAGCAAGACATGTTTTACAAAACATCCTTACTGAAGTATCTCAAAATATGCATGGATAACTCTGTAGCATCAAGTTAACATGGCATCAAAATATCAGCAAAACAGGGCTGGAATCAGCAACAACAAGACACCTAGTTTGCATGCTTGTGCTAGTCACCACATAGATCACAAAAATACATAGCGAGCACCTCTGGAAAGAAGACATGGCATATAACAAAACACATGTAGGGCTCAAGTCCATAGGATGCACACATCAATCATGGCAAAAATGACAAAAGTGCAAGTTCTGATAAAAATCAGAAACTAACATCACATAGCACTCTTCTAACAGCATTTCGGGCATCAAGATGAGCTCAAATGAAAATGATGCAATGAGATGAAATGATCTACTCTTCGTGACGAACATTTTGACATATTACACGCGCAAAACGGAGCAACGATGACAGAGATATAATGCAACAAAAATGCAACAAAATGACAAAAATGCTCGGGACTTAGATGAAAATTATACCTCCGGATCTGGGGGTAGACCCGGGCGCGGATTACGAGGCGACCGGAGGGGCTCGCCGGAGACGGAGCTCGTGGCGGCCGGAGAAGGGCTCGGGGAGTCACCGGCGGGTCGGGGGAGGCCGGGGCCCACCCGGATCCGAGCGGGGCGGCGAGGGGGCGCGGGCCCGAGGGCGGCGAGGACGAACGCCGGCGGGCTACGGCGACGGGCGGCCGCGAATCCGGCGGAGCGGGCGCCGCTCCGCCAGCGGCGGGAGGCGCGCGGCGTGAGATCCGGTGAGGCGGGGCCGGGCGGCGCTTGCCGGGCGGCGGCGGCCGGAAAGCGGGGATCGGGCGCCGGGCGGGCGAGGCGGCGGAGAACCGTGGCGGGACGGACGGCGGTGATACTCGCGGCGGCGAGGGCGCAGGTCCGGCGGAGGGCGGGCGCCGATCGGGCCGGAGGGCTGCGACGGGCTCATGGGCCCGCGCGATGTGATGCGCGACGTGCGGCGCGCGGCGACCGAGGTGGCGAGCGGCGATAGGTCCAGGAGGCGGCGGGGGCGACGTGGCGTGATGCTATTGGCCGGAGAGAGGTGGAGGGCGGACATGTCCGGGCGGCGGTGGACGTGTCCGTCGGCGGGAGGAGGAAGAAGCTAGGGTTAGACCCGAAATTTCGGAGGGAGACACATATTTATAGGTAGAGGGAGCTAGGAGACTCCAAATGAGGTGCGGTTTTCGGCCACGCGATCGTGATCGAACGACCGAGAGCATGGAGAGGAGTTTGGTGGGTTTTGGGCCACTTTGGAAGGGGTGTTGGGCTGCAACAAAAGAGGCTTTTGCGGTTACCCGGTTAACCGTTGGAGTACCAAACGACCTCCAAATGGCACGAAACTTGTCAGGCGGTCTACCGGTGCTATACCAAGGCCGCTTGGCAAGACTCGGTCCATTCCGAGACCGTTTAACACCCGCACATGAAAAGAGGTAAAAGAGGGCGCCGGGGAGCATAGGAGTGCCGGATTGCAAAACGGACAACGGGGAAAATGCTCGGATGCATGAGACGAACGCGTATGCAAAATGAAATGCACATGATGACATGATATGAAATGCAGATGATGACATGGCAAAATGCAACACGCAAGCAAATGACATGGCAAAGACAACGAATAACTGGCAGACACCTGGCGCATCGAATCCGGGGCGTTACAATGATGATAGTGACTATGATCTTGATGATGCAATGAGAGACTTTGGTCTTATGGCAAACCTTCGCGGCTACATGGCCGGAGGAAAGGAATGGGTCCTTGATAGTGGATGTACCGATCACATGACCGGAGATAAAGATATGTTTTGTGAGCTTGCTGAAAACGACGACCCTCGAAAATATTTCAGTTTTGGTGATAACTCAAAGGGTAAGGTGGTTGGCCTCGGTAAGGTGGCCATCTCACATGATAGCTCCATACAAAATGTCATGCTCGTTGAATCTCTTGGGTACAATTTACTTTTAGTTTCTAGACTTGCTGATTTCGGTTTCAATGTCCTATTCACTGAAGTAGATTGCCAAGTGTTTCGTAGAGACAATCGTAAAATGGTCTTTACCTTGTTGATTTCACTAAAAAGGCTCAACCTAGAATTTGCTTAATTGCTAAATCTTCTAAAGGTTGGCTGTGGCATAGAAGGCTAGGTCATGTGGGTATGCGAAATCTTGATAAGCTTATTAAAGGTGATCATATCCTTGGAGTAAAAGATGTCATATTTGATAAGGATAGACTTTGTAGTGCTTGTCAGGCAGGGAAACAAGTTGGAGGAAGTCATCGCGCGAAGAACATCATGACCACGAGAAGACCACTCGAGCTACTTCACATGGATCTCTTTGGTCCAAATGCCTATAAGAGTCTCGGTGGTAACTCATTTGGACTAGTCATAGTTGATGATTTTTCAAGATTTACGTGGGTGTTCTTTCTTGATGACAAATCGCAGGTCCAAAAGATCTTCAAAAACTTCGCTAGGAAGGCCTAAAATCAATTTGACGTGAAGATCAAGAAGGTTCGAAGCGACAATGGAACGGAGTTCAAGAACGCAAATGTGGATACCTTTCTTGACGAAGAAGGGATTTCACATGAGTTCTCGGCTACGTACACACCTCAACAAAATGGAGTCGTTGAGAGGAAGAACCGGACTCTTATTGAGATGGCAAGACCGATGCTTGATGAGTACAAGACTCCAAAACACTTTTGGGCGGAAGCGGTTGAGACAGCATGTCATGCAACAAATCGCTTGTATCTTCACAAGCTACTCGGCAAGACGACATACAAGCTCCTCACCGGTAACAAACCCCAAGTTGGATACTTTCGAGTATTTGGCTCAAAATGCTACATTCTTGATAAGCATCGCCGTTCTAAATTTTCTCCTAAATCTCATGAAGGTTTCCTACTTGGTTATGGCTCAAACTCTCACACTTACCATGTCTACAACAATTTGACCCGAAAGGTTGAAGAGACGATAGATGTGAAGTTTGATGAATCTAACGGCTCGCAAGTAGAGCAATTGCCAATTGATGTTGGAGACAAAGACCCTTCGGAAGCAATCCAAGACTTGTCTATTGGCGAGATTCATCCAACGGAGGTGAAGGAGAGTACCTCGTCCGTCCAAGTGGAAGCTTCTACCTCACGACAAGGTGAACCAAGAATTGATATGGAAGCATCCACAAGTGGGACACACCAAGATGAAGAAAACGAGGAAGCACACCAAGATGAACATTAACAACCTCCTTCTCCACGACGACAAGAGAATGACAACGTCAACAGTGAAGAAGGCCAAGAATAAGAACAAGATGAAGAAGATGTTCCACCCCTAGCCAAGCCAAAGCTCCCACGAGTTCGAGAAAGAATCGCCAAAGATCATCCCGTCGAGCAAATCTACAATGATATCCAAACCGGGAGAATCACTCGCTCTAAAACTCGTTTAGCTAACTTTTGTGAACATTACTCATTCATCTCTAGCATTGAACCTATGAAGGTTGAAGAAGCATTGGAAGATCTGGATTGGATAAACGCTATGCATGAAGAGCTACACAACTTTGAGACAAATCAAGTATGGACATTGGTCGAGAAGCCCGACAACAACCACAACATCATTGGTACCAAAGGGGTGTTTCGAAAAAAGCAAGATGAAGATGGGCAAGTCATCCGCAACAAAGCACGCCTAGTCGCCCAAGGCTACACTCAAGTCGAAGGTATGGACTATGGATGCTCCCATTGCTAGACTTGAGTCCATTCGCATCTATCGGATGTTGGGTTCCGGCAGACCCTTAAGGTTCGAACTCTGGGGTGCGCACGAAGATCTCTCCCCTACCGATCTACGTCCGATCGCCTCGAGAGATCTAAGCTAAAGACGATGAACAACACAAGGGACACAAGATTTATACTGGTTCAGGCCACCATTGTGGTTTAATACCCTACTCCAGTGTGAGGTGTGGTGGATTGCCTCAGGGGCTGATGATGAATAGTACAGGGGAAGAACAGCCTCGCGAGAGGTGTTCTTGAGCTGGTGCAATGAACTGCTTGGGTGAGTTCGTTCGCCTCTCTCTCTCTCTCTCTCTCTCTCTCTCTCTCTCTCTCTCTCTGGCTAGGGTTCTGTCTCGTGCCCTCTACGGTGGTGGATAGCTATATTTATAGAGGCCCTGGTCCTCTTCCCAAATATTGAGCGGGAAGGGCACCAACAACGGCCATTTCAAAGGGGAACATCTAGTACAAGTTATCCTGACTAAAGTTGGTCTTCGGCTGCCAAAAGCACTGGCGATGACGCCGTCTTGGGCTCCACGGTGACCTCCATCCTGCCGCTCCGCTGGTCTTGGTCTCGTTGCACTGAAATGGCAACCTTTGCCTGATGCCTCGGTACTCCACGTCTGAGCTTGCCCCCTTTGCACCAAAGAGGAAACAAGGACACTGCCCGGGCCGGCACCCACCTGGTCTCGATCGTCATGGCTTGCGACACGAGCACCTCGCGAGGTACCCTGCCTTGATCTCTCCGCCTCCTCGCGAGCCTGCCTGGAGAGGCCATCCCTGAGGAAGCCTTGCGTCGTCCGCCCCGCGAGGCTTGGCCCCTCGCGAGGGTCTTGAGTCTTGTGCTGATGAAGATGGGCCGCGCTGGGCCACTACTTGAGCCACGCCGCAGGCCGCAGGCAGGCAAGTCTGGGGACCCCCGTTCCCAGAACGCCGACAGTAGCCCCCGGGCCCAAGGCGCGCTCGTACTTGGCTTAGCGGAGAAGCGAAGGGGCAAGTGAGCGCCCGCAGTTCCCATCAGCTCAAGGGTTTTGGGCGCCGCGTGGCGGTTGATTGGACGTGGGCGTCTCCGCTCCCCCATGTTGCCTCGGCAACTGCTCGACTGACAAAAGGTTTGCCCGGGGTTAGCCTTACCCTCATTACTCTTGCTCTCCTTGCTCCAGATCCCCTTCCTTGCTCTTCGCCCTCCTGCTTCCAAAATCTCCAGATCTGCCGCATCCTTTCTCCAGGGCGAGCAATGGCACCTGGCAAGACCCCGGCTGGGGCCGCATCGGCCTGGTACTCGCCGGCTCTGGTCTCCCCCAACGTGATGGAGAAGAACCTCTCCCTCACGCGCCAGATGGCAGCGTCGCAGATCAACGAGATGGGGGAGACCGCGCTCCGGCTTGGCTCTACTCGATCGGAGGACAAAGGGAGCACCTTCTACCCCCTCTTCATGAGCGCCGTTATCGCTGGTCTGGTTCCTTCTTTCTCTGAGTTCTTCCTCGTCGTCCTTCGTCAGTGTCAGTTGCATGCTTTGCATATCCACCCCAACTCCATCCTTCTCCTGTCGATCTTCGCCAACTACTGTGAGGCGCACGTCGGGGTGGTGCCCTCCGTGGCCTTGCTGCGCCACTTCTTCTCCCTCCGGGTCTCCGGCGGCAATATCTCAGCGTGCACGAGCTTTGTCGCGTACTCCAAGTCCAACGCCATCTTGAAGGCCGGGAAAAGGGCCGAGGGCTTCCGGAGCAAGTGGGTCATGGTGGACGCCAGGTGCCACAACCCCCTACTGGAGCTGCCCACAAAGCAGCCTGAGGCTGTTGAGGCGTGGTCCCACGCGAAGCTTGATGATCGGCAGGCGAAGCTGGTGCTAGAGAAGATGAACGCCGACCTGAGGCGGGCAGTCTGAGGGCGGCGAAGCTGACCGGGGCCTCGCTCCTGAGGGAGTTCCTGTCGCACCGGGTGGCCCCTCTTCAGGCGCACTCACGCCCGCTATGGAGGCTCGCGGATGCTGACATTGTTCTCAGTCTGAGCATGGATGCCCTGAACGACGAGGATCTGGCCGCGGCACTACGCTTCTTGGTTGGAGAGGAAGTGGCAGGCCTGGTGGATGCTCTGGTCCCTTTGTTCCTTCGTGATGACTGGAAGCTGGTGGTGGACACCATGCCCACCTTCGACGGGGAGGGGCTGGTGCCGTCGGAGGATCCTGAGGGCCAGGCGGCGACGACGACGGTGAACTTGTCCTCTGGTGACCCCAGCGGGGGAGAGGAGGAAGACGATGACAAGGACGAGGAGCGCGACTCGGAGGCGACCTTCGAGGGGACGGGGGAGACTTCCCCCTGGCGCAAGTCCAGCGCCCTCCGCTCCACGCCTGACGATGACGAGGCCGGCGCCGAGCGAGAAGGAGAGGACGTGCCCCTGGTCCCGGGGAAGGACAGATCCGGGCTGATCTCCTGAGGGTCTACACCGGACCTCGCATCGGCCGAAGTCAGCTCTAGCCCTTCAGGTGCGCCTTCCCCTGCGGCTGGGCCTTCCGAGGCTGAGCCCTGCAAGAGGCTTTCAGGCTTCAAGCTTGGCCGGAGTCCGTGGGATCCCGTGGCAGTCAATCAGCAAGTGTTCGAATTCCGCCTCGTTCCTGTCTTTTGCTGTCAAGGCCTGACATCTTTTATTGGGTAGGCTACTACCCGCGGCGAAGAGGCTAAAAGGGGATGCGGCGATCCCACCTGGGACAGGCTCCCCAGCCGCAGCCGTACCTTCACTTGCGAGAAAGGGAGGTAGCGGGGCCCGCGCGTCCCCTGCCCGGTCATCCTTGCGAGGCCAGCAGGGGCGCTCCGGCAAGGAGTCAGCTGTCGTGGCCCCGCTGACTCTGGAAGTGCCTGCGTTTGATACTGTCGCCGAGGTGGCCAAGGCTCGGGAGGTCCCTTCCTCCCAAGCTGTGATCACGCTGCCGTCTTCTCCTCCTACTCCGCCGGCTCCCGTCTCCTCTGCTTCCTTCGTTGCCTTGGACCGTGCCGCTGACGAACTGAGTCGGCTGCAAGAGGATCTCGGGAGCGCGGACCCTCGCCTGGTGGCCGGGCGCCTGGAGTTGGTCTCCAGCTGGGTTCGTTCTGACGCCTCCTTCCGAGCGGTGCTGAGCCAGGCTGTGACGGCTTCCGAGGAGGGAAGCAGGCCACCTCCCAGGCCATGGCCGCTCGCGACGCGGCGTTGAAGGACGCCTCAACTGCCAAGGGCCACTGCAAGACGCTGGAGGGCGAATTGCATGGGCTGCGTAATGAGCTCGCCAAGGAGATTCGCGACCGCCAGGTGAGGGAGGAGGAGATGAGGTCTCAGGAGGCTGCTGTCAAGGACCGTGACGCCGAACTCTCGGCCGACCACGACCGGCTGAAGACGCTGGAGCAGGCGCCGAAGACGGAGAGGATTGAACAGGACGCCGAGGCGAAGGTCCTGGCCGAGGATCACGCGGCCTTCACGTGCTACGAGAAGAGGGCTCGCGTAGCGCTGAAGAGGCTGTATGACGGGGGCCTGGAGAAACCGCTGGCTGGAGCCAAGGAAGGCCCCGCCAAGCTGGTTCCCTTTCTCGCCGAGGCGCTTGAGGAAGTCGTGATCAGCATCGGCCCCATGGCCGAAGTTGAAGCTCGTGTCCTTTCCTCCGCAGCGCTGACGCGGATCCTCAGCCACGTCTACCTCCGCAACCCCGATGCCAACCTTGACGACCTGCTGCAGTCGGTGGACGCCATGCGCTCCGCCGCCGCTGCCGAAGCCGTCAAGCCGGCAAGTTCCGTGCCTTCAACACCGCGCCCAAGCGAGGCGCCGCCGGCTCCACAGCTCCAGGGAATGGATGAAAGTGCAACTATCCCTAGGTGGTTTTGGTAATTCATAACAACATATAGCTCATTGAGCTAATGCTATTCCAAGATGAATATTTCAGGAAAGCTCAATGAATGGCATGGCATGGATGATGAAAGTGGATCCCTCAAAATATCAAGGACAAAGGATTGGGTCAAGCTCAAAAGCTCAAGACTCTACATTTTACATTTTAGTGATCCAAGATCACATTGAGTCTATAGGAAAAGCCAATACTATCAAGGAGCGATGAGGAGTTGGTTGATGAGCCTTTTGCTTCATGTGCTTAGTGATATGCTCCAAAACCCTCCACTACTTTCTCACATCCACATATGACCTAAACCTAAAGTCAAACTCGGCCCTACCGATTCTTTCTATCCGGCGCCACCGAGTTCAGATGTCATAGCCACTGCCACAAACCCTAGGCAAATCGGTCTCACCGATAGGGATCTCGGTCTCACCGAGATGGGATTGTAATCTCTCTGTTTCCCTTCGTAACTTTTCGGTCTAACCGAAGTGAGCGATCGGTCCCACTGAGATTGCAATGTAAACTCTCTGCTTCCTTTTGTAACTTTTCGGTCTCACCGAAGAGCAAATCGGTCCCACCGAAGTTTACGACCAACTCTCTCGTTAGCTAATTACCAAAATCGGTCTCACCGAGTTTGTGTAATCGGTCTCACCAAGATTACGTTATGACCTAACCCTAACCATATCGGTCCTACCGAGTTGCATGTCGATCCCACCAAAACCTTAACGGTCACTAGGTTTACTAAATCGCTCTGACCGAGTTTTATGATTCGGTCCCACCGAGTTTGGTAAATTGTGTGTAACGGTTAGATTTTGTGTGGAGGCTATATATACCCCTCCACCTCCTGTTCATTCATGGAGAGAGCCATCAGAACAAACCTACACTTCCAACTTACCAGTTCTGAGAGAGAACCACCTACTCATGTGTTGACACCAAGATATTCCATTCCTACCATATGAATCTTGATCTCTAGCCTTCCCAAGTTTCTTTCCACTCAAATATTGTTTCCACCAAATCCATATCCTGTGAGAGAGAGTTGAGTGTTGGGGAGACTATCATTTGAAGCACAAGAGCAAGGAGTTCATGATCAACACACCATTTGTTACTTCTTGGAGAGTGGTGTCTCCTAGATTGGCTAGGTGTCACTTGGGAGCCTCCGACAAGATTGTGGAGTTGAACCAAGGAGTTTGTAAGGGCAAGGAGATCGCCTACTTCGTGAAGATCTACCGCTAGTGAGGCAAGTCCTTCGTGGGCGACGGCCATGGTGGGATAGACAAGGTTGCTTCTTCGTGGACCCTTCGTGGGTGGAGCCCTCCGTGGACTCACAAGAACTGCTACCCTCACGTGGGTTGAAGTCTCCATCAACGTGGATGTACGATAGCACCACCTATCGGAACCATGACAAAAACATCTGTGTTTCCAATTGCGTTTGAATTCTCCAAACCCTTCCCTTTACATTCTTGCAAGTTGCATGCTTTATTTTCCGCTGCCTATATACTCTTTGCATGCTTGCTTGAATTGTGTGATGATTGCTTCAATTGTTCAAAGATAGCTAAAATCTGCCAAAGTCTAAAATTGGGAAAAGGCATAGCTTTTAATTGGTCAAGTAGTCTAATCACCCCCCCTCTAGACATACTTCAAGGTCCTACAAGTGGTATCAGAGCTTTGGTCTCCATTTGCTTTGATTTCCATAGCTTTTGGTGGTCATAGCCTTGGTTTCACAACCTAGGAGAGTATGGCGCCTAGCGAGGGAAATTATCACCGTAGAGGTCCTTACTTTGATGGCACTAATTTTGCTAGTTGGAAGCATAAGATGAAAATGCATATTCTCGGACATAACCCCGCCGTTTGGGCTATTGTGTGTATTGGCTTGTGCCGGTGTCAAAACCGGCGGATCTCGGGTAGGGGGTTCCGAACTGTGCATCTAGGCGGATGGTAACAGGAGACAAGGGACACGATGTTTTTACCCAGGTTCGGGCCCTCTCGATGGAGGTAATACCCTACTCCTGCTTGATTAATATTGATGATATGGGTAGTACAAGAGTAGATCTACCACGAGATCAAGGAGGTTAAACCCTAGAAGCTAGCCTATGGTATGATTGTTGTTCGCCCCACGGACTAAAACCCTCCGGTTTATATAGACACCGGATAGGGTTAGGGTTACACGTAGTCGGTTACAATGGTAGGAGATCTACATATCCGTACGCCAAGCTTGCCTTCCACGCCAAGGAAAGTCCCATCCGGACACGGACGAAGTCTTCAATCTTGTATCTTCATAGTCCAGAGTCCGCCAACGGTGATAGTTCGCTATCCGGACACCCCTAATCCGAGACTCCTCAAGAGCCCCGAACCAGGCTTCAATGACGATGACTCCGCGCCAGTAGTTTGTCTTGACGCATCGCGAGGCGGGTTCTTCTCCAAATTCCATATACTTGTCGAATCGGCTTCGATAAATGCTGCGCCCTTGGCTTCTACGCCCAATAATGGCCATCTTCCACGTGTTTGAATGAATGCTAAAAGCCGTGGTAATTTTACACTTACCCCCTAGCTGCGCAAATGAGCCGCCTATAAAAGGGACGAGGATCTAGATCTGAGTCACACCATCCCCCCTCTGCGAGCTTTCATCGGAGCGCCTTTGACAAAAACCCATTCCATCATGGACAATCGACACGGCTCCTCCTCTCGCCTCCCAGCCCTCACCGAAATTGGGAGAGATGCTCATCCGCATAGCGAGCTAGTTATACTCCAAACCAAGGGATTTCTTCCCCCAGCCTTCATGGTTCCGGTTCGAGCCGGACTTGCCACCTACAAGGGCGGAAAGCAAGCGGAGAGCGTCCCCGATCCCTCTAAAGGAGAGCGGGTGTGCTTTATCTCTTATCTAGTAAGAGGACTCGGATTTCCAATCCATCCGTTTCTCCGGGGGCTCTTGGAGTTCTACGGCCTCCAATTGCACCACCTTACGCCTGCCTCCATTTTGCACATCGCGGGCTTCATGGCCCTTTGCGAACTGTTCTTGGGCATCGAGGCTCATTTTGCGTTGTGGAAGAGATTATTCTGCCTTGTACCCTGTTCTCATGAGGGGTCAATATATCAAGTGGGCGGAGCCGAACTATGGCGCATCGCCGGGACCGAATATCTATCCGGAACCCTGAAGAAGGCGTCCGAAGACTGGCCTTCGGAATGGTTTTACATGGAGGACGTCCCGCTGCCGGATCCTGTTCGGATCGGCCTTCCGGAGTTTAGCAACGCTCCTTTGAAGAAGCGCCTAAGCTGGCGCCCATGAGCCCCGGAGGGAAAATGACCGACGTCCTTTACTTGATGAGCCGAATAAGATTACTGGCTCATGCCGGATTGACCATGACTGGAGTCATGGCAATCTGCATTATGAGGGGAGTGCAGCCGCTCCAATATAGGGGCCACCCCATGTGGGATTTCAACGGGGAGAACGACGCCACCCGCCATGGCCGCAAAGGGCCGGGATCGGTCACCGAACTGGTGAAGACCTTGTCCACCATGTACAAAGGGGAAGAGGAGGATTTTCTCCGCGTCAATCCACTGAGCGGGTTTTCTTCGAATAATCCTCGAAGTTGGGTAAGCAAATACCTTAGTGGCCTGTTCGATCCATGTTCCCGTGGTTAAATATCTCATTTCATGGTTTCTATGCAGGAACTGCGCCGGATTGTGGAGAAGATACACAGCCCGCCCCCACAACCCGAGGATCCGGAATGGTCCCTCGATCCGGCCTCCGAAGAGGATCCGGATATAAAGGTGGAGTTGATCGACGGGGTGTTCCACCAACTTAGCATCGACAATGCTTTGGTTGCCATTACGGCCGATTACCCCGGAATACTTCCAGCCTCACAGGTAACTGAGACCGAGGTCCCAATACTCTGATAATGACCCATCCACGCTTATTTCTTGATCACCGTATACCAATGGTGTTTCGCAGGGGGTGCCTTCGAGGCAGGAGGCCGAGCCCGCGGCGGCTGGCCAACAAGGGCAGTCTGGCCTCCGCAGTTAAAAAGAAGTGCGGTCCGGATCGAAACTCCGCCGCAACGGTATGGCGCGTCACCATATTCCCAGGATTGATTCCTGGAAGGTGTAATAACGCTGGTGCTTTTTTCAGGAAAAAGAGCGCTCGCCGGACTGAGTCCGGAGAGGTTGCCAATCGAGCCTCCGCCGGCCAGGCTCCTAAGTCGGGTCCAGAAGTGGAGGCGAGCACGAGGCGTGAGTCGGATGCTCCTCCAACAGAGGATGCCGACAGATTGTCCGCCACCAACTCCGAGGTGGGGAGCGCCATGAATCACAGGCGCCGCCGGACAGTTCTTCGTGACGCATGTTTCTCCCAAGAGGCCTTGAATGCCTTCAATTCGAGAGATGCGCACCTCCGTGCCGCTCAAGATGGTCTAGCCAGAGCCATGGAGCAGTATGTAAAGGACATACGGGTGAGGAAATTTGGCAGTTATATATGCCAGTAGCCCCCGAGACTTAAAATAGTTAGAATAACTGATTTAAGGATCATTTGTTATGCAGGATCTTACAAAAAAGAATACCCGTCTGTCCCGGAGCTTGAAGAATGCAAGGCCCAACTTGAGGTCAAGACTAGCCGCCACAGGGGGAGCCACAGACCCCTATGGTAATATATGCCTCAAAAGATAAATAGTTTATGAAGTGCGGCGTGTGTAAATCGACAATAATATTGCAGATGGCGCGGACTAGATCCGGACAAGCAACAGCTCCTGCGCCAGCTAAAGGCGGCGAGAGCGTGCTTACGAGGGTGCGGCAGGAGAAAAATAGCCTCAAGATGCCAACACCCAACCGGGTGAGGAACTAAAGGATGTTCGTGCTCAGTTGTCCGACTCAGAAGGAGAATCGACGGCTTCGTCAAGGGATTTTCAAGAAGTGCTTGAGCGAACTTTGAAAGAGTTCGGCGAGGAAGGCGACTAACATAAACATGTATGTAGGTTTGCTCACAGTGTCGCCCCGAGAAGGAGATGCCCAGTTCTTGGGTGATCTTCTTCCCGAACTCGTCGGCTACACATTTAACGAGTTCAACGGTGATGAAAGGCGTTGGCGGTGCCTTGTGGCCATCTATCTCCCCGCCGAAGGCATTGGGGAGCTGGCAGAGCAGCTTCAAGGAGCACGGCGGCGCTTCCGACTATGGAAGATATCGGCCTGCCGTCAAAGGCGCCAGGAGGCTGGGCCATGGTAAAGACGCAGTACGAAGGATGACCCAAACCACATGGCGAGGTCGGACTGTGGGGCTGATGGGAAGGAGATCCTGTAAGCAGTGTACGGCCAAGTAGAATTGGCCGCCAAGTATTCCCAGCAAGATTGTAAATTAGATAGCCTATTAGATGGCATTGAGGAGGAATACAATGAGTCGAGTTGACTATGTAATTGAATATGACATGAAAAATGTCTTCTAGCCGGATTGTAGATCGTTTGTCATAGCGGACCTTTTCGCTTCGACCTCGGGACCCAACAGTCCGGAGTGTGTCCGAATACCCTCGCGGTTATATAAGAACCGGGGCATGCATGGAGACAAGGCGTAGGGGTCATTATTGCTGTATCAGACAAGTGCCCAACTAGTTATGTTATATTACATGGATAGTAAGAAACATCTTCCAGGGAGAATAGTTCCGTTAAGGGTTCCTTTCGCTGGGAGGCATGCCCTAAAGTGCATGTCAAAACTGCTAAGAAAGCAGAAAATCATCTGGGGGCAGATGGATAAATAGTTAAACATCATCTTTCAGTTCACCGACCGAATATTTCCTTAAGAACGCTAGCTTTCGGCTTCACCCACCGAGGTACACATCCGCTGAACCGGCAAGAATAATCGCAGAGGTGCTCCCTTTACCACCTAGCCGAACAATCGGGAACGTAGGGGTAAGCATAGGAGCCAGGCAACCTAGCTTGGCCAAAACTTAAGTCATATCGATGCATATAATGGTGAGTAAAAGGTATATGCGGAAGTTTGACACATGTGTTGGGCATGAAGCCCGTATAAATAAGCTTCATTAAAGAAGCCCCAGTATAATGGCGCGACATCGCGTCAAGTATGTCCGAACAAAGCGCAAGCGAGCCTCTAAAGGCTTCAAGAAGAAGGAGGAGGAAGGAGAGAAATAAAAGACAGCAAAAATAGAAAATGTGGACGGAGGAAGGAGACGAACTTGGAGTCCGGCGCTTAGGCGAGAATCTTCGTGAGACGGGCTGCGTTCCATGGGTTCGGCTCGAGTCGGTTATCCGATGCGTTTATGAGCGATATGCTCCGCCGGTCAGGACCTGGTCGATGATGAAGGGACCTTCCTATTTGGGCTTGAGTTTGTCCTTTTTCTTGTCCGGCAGGCGTAGAACTAGTTCGCCAACGTTGTAAGCTTTGGCCCGTACTTCCCTGCTTTGGTATCTTCGAGCCTGCTGTTGATAAAATGCGGAACGAGCTTTTGCCACGTCGCGCTCCTCCTCCAATGCGTCCAAACTGTCCTGCCGATCGAGCTCGACTTCTCTTTCTTCATACATGCGCACGTGAGGTGAGTCATGAATTAAGTCGCAGGGCAAGACTGCCTCTGCACCGTACACCATAAAAAATGGTGTGAATCTGGTAGTACGATTCGGCGTGGTCCGCAGCCCCCAGAGTACGGAGTCGAGCTCCTCAACCCAGTGCGTGTTATATTCCTTTAGGGACCGCACTAGTCTGGGTTTAATGCCGCTCATGATTAGACCGTTTGCTCGCTCTACTTGGCCGTTGGTTTGAGGGTGATAGACCGAGGCGTAATCGAGCTTGATGCCCATGTTTCTGCACCATAATTTGACCTCATCGGCCATGAAGTTGGTGCCGTTATCAGTGATGATACTGTGGGAGACACCGTAACGGTTCACTACCCCTGATATGAAGTCTATCACCAGTCTGGATTCAGCCGTTTTAACAGGCTTGGCCTCTATCCATTTGGTGAATTTATCCACCATGACCAATAGGTATTCTTGCTTGTGGGTTCCTCCCTTAAGGGGTCCAACCATGTCAAGCCCCAGCACCATGAACGGCGGTGATGGGTATAGTTTTGAGGGCGGTGGGTGGCATGTGGCTTTGGTTAGCAAAAAGCTGGCAACCGACGCATCGTTGGACTAAATCCTGCGCATCTGCCCGGGCCGTCGGCCAATAAAATCCTGTACGGAAGGCCTTGCCTACAAGGGCCCGGTCTGCGGCGTGGTGCCCACCCAGTCCGGCATGAATTTCAGCCAGGAGGTTTCACCCTTCCTCTTCGGAGATACACCTTTGAAGGACTCCTGTTGTGCTTTTCTTATATAGCTCTCCCTCATGGACTTTATAGGCTTTGGATCGCCGTACTATGCAGCGAGCCTCATTTTGGTCTTCGAGGAGTTCCTGCCTAGTTAGGTAGGCTAGGAATGGTTCCGTCGACGGGGCGATAACCACCATTATTTCGTGGGCGGAGGATGTTATCTCATTGGCAGAGCCTCCGATTGTGTCAGAGTGTTCGGTGTCAGGCAGTGCGGCTGGGTCCGGATTGTTATTTCCGGACTCCCCTTCCCATAGTACGGATGGCTTGAACAGCCGTTCCGGGAAGATGTTGGGCGGGGCGGCATCGCGTTTTGCGCCGATGCATGCCAATCGTCCGCCGCTGGTTGTTATCCGGGCTATATGATGAAATTGAGCCCTTGAACCGTCTGACATTTTAGGACCGCATTGCGATACGCTGCCATTTTCGGATATTTGGCATCAAAGTCTCCGTTTATTTGAGATATCACGAGGTTCGAATCCCCGCGCACCTCTAGGCGTTTAATGCCCATAGAGACTGCCATCCGGAGGCCGTGCGAAGGGACTCGTATTCGCTGCGTTGTTGGAGTCTGTATACATTATCGAAGGGCGTATTGGACTGTGTCCCGGTTGGGGACGTCAGACGACGCCAGCCCGAGCCGCCAACATTTTGGAGCCGTCAAAGTGCATGATCCAATTGGAGTATCGCCCGTACTCTTTAGGGAGTTCGGCTTCGGTCCATTCGGCCACGAAGTCGGCCAAAACCTGCGACTTAATAGCTCATCGTGGCTTATAGGTTATGTCGAATGGAAGGAGCTCTATGGCCCATTTAGCAATCCGGCCCGTCGCGTCGCGGTTGTTTATAATGTCGTTAAGAGGTACTTCGGAGGCTACCGTTATCGAACACTCTTGAAAGTAGTGTCGCCGCTTCCGGGATGCCATGAACACCGCGTATGCTATCTTTTGATAATGCGGGTACCGGGACTTGCATGGAGTTAGGACAGTGGACACACAGTAAACCGGTTTTTGAAGAGGGAACCGGTGTCCGTCCATTTCTCGTTCGACGACGAGCACCGCGCTGACAAGTTGATGTGTTGCGGCTATATATAATAGCATTGGTTCGCCCACGTTGGGCGTGGCCAGGACCGGATTTGTTGCCAATATGGCTTTTATTTCTTCGAGTCCGACCGTGGCGGCTTCCGTCCACTCGAAGTGTTCGGTCCGCCGGAGGAGGCGGTAAAGGGGTAACGCCTTTTCTCCCTAACGGGAATTAAAGCGGCTTAGAGCCGCTACGCATCCAGTCAATTTTTGTATTTGTTTGAGGTCTTTTGGAATATCCAATTGTGATAGAGCTCGATCTTGCTGGGTTTGCTTCAATTCCTCTACGGACACAATGAAGCCCGGAGCTTTCCGCCGGAACGCCAAGACGATTTTTCGGATTGAGCTTAATGTCATATTTTGGAGATTGTCGAATGTGAGCCTCAAGTCGTCTACTAGAGTTTTGACATGCTTGGATATGACGACCACGTCATCTACATATGCTTCCACTGTTTTGCCGATCTGGTTTGCGGACATGTCCGGATCATCTTGTTGATATGTTGCGCCGCGTTTTTGAGACCGAAGGGCATTGTGTTGAAGCGAATGGGCGTATGGAGTGATGAATGTTGTTGCAGCTTGGTCTGCTCGCCATCTTGATTTGGTGGTAGCCGATGTAGCGTCGAGGAAGCACAATGAGTCGTGTCCTGCTGTAGCGCCGATAATTTGATCAATGCGGGGGAGGGGGAAGGGATCCTTTGGGCAAGCCTTATTAAGGTCTTTGAAATCAACACATAGGCGCCAGGATTTATCCTTCTTTGGTACCATCACCAGCTTTGCTAGCCAGTCCGGATGTTTTATATCTCTGATGAATCCGGCTTCCAAGTTTGGCTAGCTCTTCTCCCATGGCCTGTCTCTTGGGTTCGGAAAAGCGCCAAGAGCCTGTTTGGTCGGCTTGAATCCTTTTAGGATATTTAGGTTGTGCTCGGCCAGCCGACGTGGGATTCTGGCATGTCGAAGGGTGCCGGCAAAATGTCCCGATTTTCTCATAGAAATTCTCGTAGTCGGCATCTACATCAGGGTTTAATTGTGCCCCAATGGAGGCCGTCTTTGCAGGGTCCGTTGGGTGGACTTGGAATTTGACTATTTCATCCGCTGGTTTAAAAGAGGTGGACTTGGATCTTTTATCAAGTATCACATCGTCCCTATTCACCGTGGAGCGCATCGTAGTAAGTTCCTCGGCCGCTAGGGCTTCGGATAGTGCCTCGAGGGCTAGTGCGGCTATCTTGTTTTCAGCGCGGAGTGCTATGTTCGGATCACTAGCGAGAGTGATGATTCCGTTAGGTCCGGGCATTTTAAGCTTCATGTACCCATAATGGGGTATAGCTTGAAAAATTGTGAATGCCTCTCGCCCTAATAAAGCGTGATATCCGCTGCTGAACGGGGCCACTTGAAATGTGACCTCCTCGGACCTGTAATTGTCCGGCGAGCCGAACACTACGTCCAGTGTGATTTTTCCTGTGCAGCATGCTTCCCGGCTAGGGATTATTCCTCTAAAGGTTGTGCTGCTTCGCTCAATGCGGTTCCAGTCTATTTCCATTTTTCGGAGGGTTTCCTCATAGATGAGGTTTAGTCCGCTGCCGCCATCCATGAGTACCTTAGTAAGGCAAAAGCCGTCCACTATTGGACTGAGGACCAATGCGGCTGGTGCTCGGGCTGTTCGGAATTTGGGTTAAATCACTGGCATTAAAGGTAATAGCCGTGTCCTCCATGGATTTATTGTTGCTACTTGGTAGACTTGACAAGGTTGCGGAGTGTTCGTTTCGCATGTTATTTGATGCGAAAGTCTCGAAGATATTAACACCATCTTGGTGTTCTTTGGGCTGGGATTCGAAGCTAGAAGCTCTTCGCCACTTTTGGCCACCTGCCGTAGTATCCAACATGCTCTAAGGCTATGAGTTGGAGTGGCGCCCTCTGTGCTATGAATTTTGCAGGGTCCGTTTAGCCAACCCTCTAGTACGGTTCCGTACCCTTTAGGGGGTTTTGGTTTTTTGGTGTTTAACCCAGGTGCTTGGTGAAAATGCACCCTTTTATTTCGGACTGCGGATGTATTCGGGGCCGGATTATCCCAAAATTTACTTTCGGTTTTCCAAGCACTCTCCATCGCACAGTACTTTTGTACTATGGTCACCAAGTCAGCAAAGCGTGTAATTTCGCGACTACTTATGGCGTTTATGATTCCCTTGTCCGTGCAATTATTGCAAAAAAGTGGGATTGCGTCCTCCTCTCGGCAGTCCTTTATCCTGTCCATAACCAGGAGGAATCTGGCCCAGTAATGATGTACTGTTTCAGCGGGCTCTTGCTGAATTCGGGATAGATCTCTAATGTTTGGGTGGGCGGGTGGAACTAAATCCGAAACCCCGTCCAATTTAAGACTCAGGGGCCGAGAAGTTTCCGAACTTGGAAGTTTGGATTTTTGAATGCTATCCAATGAATCCAACCCGTCGCGTGACTTTAAGTTCAGGGCTTGATCGACATCCGTCCCTCTGCGGGAATCCGGCATGGAGGGATCGGGAATCTGGACGTAGCTAGTCCTTAAGATAGAAGAAGAATCGCCGCATTGCTCCTCTATCACAACAACATGATGGGTAGCCTGGGGAGAGTTGATCTCTCTCAGATCGGTTTTAGGCCCGATCCGGTCGTAGTCTGTGGCGACTCCCAGGGCGGCGATGCGATCCAAGAGCTCGTTTACGGAGGAGAGCTCGATCGGATCTAACTGCTCGGCAAGTTCCGAGTTAACGTGAAGATTGGTTTCGATGACCGAGAAGTCATCGTCGGCGCGATGGCGAATTGGCGGTCATAAGAAAACCACCTAGCGAAGAGTCGACCAGATGGCCAAGGCTCCTTTGGCGATAGTATCGCCTTTAAAGACGGGATGAGGCATCCTTCCCGACGGCGACGACACGGAGGAACTCTCAATGAAAGCACCAATGTCGGTGTTAAACCGGCGGATCTCGGTAGGGGGTCCCGAACTGCGCTCTAGGCGGATGGTAACAGGAGATAAGGGACACGACGTTTTACCTGTGTTCGGCCCTCTCGATGGAGGTAATACCCTACTCCCGCTTGATTAATATTGATGATATGGGTAGTACAAGAGTAGATCTACCACGAGATCAAGGAGGCTAAACCCTAGAAGCTAGCCTATGGTATGATTGTTGTTCGTCCTACGGACTAAAACCCTCCGGTTTATATAGACACCGGATAGGGTTAGGGTTACACAGAGTCGGTTACAATGGTAGGAGATCTACATATCCGTATCACCAAGCTTGCCTTCCACGCCAAGGAAAGTCCCATCCGGACACGGGACAAAGTCTTCAATCTTGTATCTTCATAGTCCAGGAGTCCGGCCAACGGTGATAGTTCGGCTATCCGGACACCCCCTAATCCGGGACTCCCTCAGCTTGCAAGGTAAATTCTTTGATGGGAGAGAACCGAATCGTGAAGCTAGTGCGGAAGAGTTGAAGATGTTGCAATACAACGCTCAAGCTTGTGACATCCTCTTCAATGGATTGTGCCCCGAAGAATTCAACAAAATCAGCCGTCTTGAGAATGCAAAGGAAATTTGGGATACTTTGATTGATATGCATGAAGGTACCGACTCCGTCAAGGAATCCAAGTTGGATGTGCTCCAAAGTCAGCTTGACAAGTTCAAAATGAAGGATGGTGAAGGTGTTGCTGAAATGTACTCTAGGCTTGCTCTTATCACAAATGAGATTGCCGGCTTAGGAAGTGAAGAGATGACCGATGATTCATCATCAAGAAGATCCTAAGAGCATTGGATGGAAAATATGATACCGTGTGCACATTGATCCAAATGATGCCAAATTACAAAGATCTCAAGCCAACGGAAGTCATTGGAAGAATTGTTGCTCATGAGATGTCACTCAAGGATAAGGAGAAACTTCACAACAAGTCAAGTGGTGCTTACAAAGCCTCATGTGAAGCCCCCACATCATCAAGTGAGAAACAAACCTTCAATGAAGAATTGAGCTTAATGGTGAAAAACTTCAACAAATTCTACAAGAGTAGAAGCAATGAAAGAAGCTCCAAGTCAAGGTCCTACAATGACAAAAAGATCTTCTAGTCGAGAGCGAAATTGCTACAATTGTAGGAGACCCGGACACTATTCCAATGAGTGTACGGCACCCTACAAAAGAAAGAAGATTCTCCCAAGAGAAGAAGTAGAAGAAAAGAATCACCACCAAGAGAGAGAAGGAGTAGAGATGATCGTTATGAACGAAGACCCTCACGGAGAAGCAAGCATTCAGAAAGGAAGGACAAGTCATCAAAGAGCTACATTAAACGAATACATCAAGCTCATGTTGGTGAATGGGTATCCGGCTCCGACTCCGACAATCACTCCGAGAGAAGCTATCACTCCGACTTCGAATACACTCAAGATGAAGGTGTTGCCGGTTTAGCACTTGTGTCAACCAACTCCTACGACATATTTGAATCACCAAATGAAGGAATTGGAAGATGCTTCATTGCCAAAGGTCCTAAGGTAACACACCCCGAGTATGTTGATTTTAATAGTGATGAAGATGACTTGTTAGGAGATGATGATTTACTTGTTGACAACTCTAGTGATGAATACTATGATGAAACGTCAATTAATCATGCTAATCAAGATGAAACAAATGACAACGATAAGGAGAAAATTGAGCGTCTAACTAAAGAACTAAACACTCTTAAGTTAGCTGATGAAACTATCTTCGGAGATCATCGAGAACTTTTAAGGGCTCATGAGAAGTTACGCTTTGAAAAGCTCAATCTTGAGCAAGAGCATGAGTTCCCGAAAGCGATCAATGATGATCTTCGAAAGAAAAGTTCTTCTTATATTGCCAAGCGTTTACTCTTATCTACTTACATGCCTCAAGTCAAGTCTAGTAACAAGAACAAGAAAGATTCTTCTTCTAGTAGTAACAATAACAATGCTAAACCCAATATTGTTGCTTCTAGTAGTTCTCTTGATTCCACTAATGATTCTCTTAGCCAAGTTACACTTGAGCAAGAAAACAGCTTATTGAAGGGAATTATAGAGAAAGGTGTATACAAGAGCCTTGCCGAGAGTAAGCAATTTGAGGAAATTATACATAAGCAAGGAAGGCACCGAAGAATCAAGGTGTTGGTTTTGAACGAAAGTTCAATGCCAATGGAGTTGAGTGGGAAGAAGATCAATACCCCAAGACGAAGTTTGTTCCTCAACAAGAGAAGTATGATCCTACTTCCTTCAAGGGAACACAAGCACAAGATGATCTTCCACCACAAGACCACAAGAACAAAGGCAAGGACAAGCTTCAAGAGGAGATTGATGCATTTGAAGAAGCACCTAAGGCCTTGGTCAAGTGGGTTCCCAAGGCTACGTCAAGTTCTACTTCATCAAGCACAACTACAACACCAAGGATTCCCATCAAGATGATGTGGACCCCGAAGAAGAAGAACTAGAGAGTTCTTGAGGGTGACTCCGCCAACATTTTTCACTCATATCATTATGGCAAGGACAAGTGCAATCAACTTCCATATCTTGCACTAGTTCAAGGAGTCACAAACCCTCATGTTGGTAAGGCAAGGGACAAGGTAACCTAAAGTTTTCATGGACATCATTTTGTGTGTGCATCACTCTATGTCTATGGATATTTTTGTTTGTTCCTTTTGGGACTAACCCGTGTAGGTATTGAAAGTGCAACTCACTCCAAAGGATTGCTTCAAAAGATCTACATCAACATTGAGCATCCACATCTTCAACACCTACATGAAGTGATCATCGATAAAACCCAAGGTTAGTTTATCCCTCTAAGGGGGGATCTCACATCTAGGGGGATCTTAACTCTAAGAATTGAGTCAAAGCAACTCTATTGATGTGAACACACAAATGCTTTATGTAAAAGTGGTAACCCCACTTGACCTTAAACGATGAGTATGACCTATGATCAAATGTTCTCATTTGACTCCTAAGTCAATTTACTCATATATAGATGACCTAGTCATCGCCAATTGTTTGATAGATGCTAGAATTGGTTGTGCATGCTTTGGCACATACTTCATTTGTCATTTTATTGTGTGAGCATGTTGGTTGCATATTTTACTCATTCGAGGACATCCACTTATTGTTTTGATTGTTTGGCTTCTTTTTCTTTGGCCAAGTGGATGGACAAGAATGCCTAAGAACCTTCTCTAGCTATCTATGCTTTTCTCGTCTCAAACTCTATTCATGCTACATCACAAAATTTGATCAAGTCAGATTCGACCACTCGTGTGAGGAGCACTTTCGAGTCCCGATTCGTCATAGACTTAAACTTCCAAAACTTCTTTGTGATTTTCGGTCGACCGATTCCTCCATTTCGGTCATACCGAGATTACTAAGTCGATCTAGGTTTTCAATCTCGGTGCAACCGATTTTAACTTTTCGGTCACACCGAGTTGTCAGAATCATTATCATTATGCATCTCGGTGCCACCGAGTTGTTCAACTCGGTCACACCGACAGTGTCGGGCTATATATACACACGAGAAAATTTTCGGAAAACTTTCTCCGAAACTTCTCGCCCGCGCATAGCTCGCTCTGCCTACTAGGTCTACGGATCGTCGACTTTGTCGCCAGCCGCCTCCTGCCGCTGGTCTCCACCGCCGTCAACGGAATTCTCCTCCACCCTTTCCGCCGTAGCGACTTCACCGCAGAACTAGGGTATGAACTCGATCACAGTGCTATCCTTGTCCAATTCTCAGCACATTGTGTTCGTAATGCATCTTGCCATGACTGAAACACTCCTATCCAGTCAAAACAATCCTTAGAATAGGTATGATTCGAAAATTTAGGGTTAGGTTTCCGCCGAAACCATCTCAGACCCACCGAGTTGAAAAACTCAGTCCCACCGATTTGGCTAACGCCATTGCACTTGTAAGTCTCGGTCTGACCGAGAATTACAAATCGGTGTGACCGATTTTAGAACTTTGTGAAACCCTAGCAGTCTCGGTGCCACGAACTGTGACTCGTCCGACCGAGTTCACTAGTTTAGGTTCCAAACTGCTTCGTATCACCAAGTTTAAAAATCGGTAGATCCGAAATGCTTTCTGTGGAAAACTAAAACTAAGTTTTTTGAATCATTCTTTTGCAAAAATCTCTGCATTTTGTGATCCTCATCCACTCTACCTCATCTATAACTATTCACAGGGTCAGCAGATAGTGTAAGCAGCATGTCAGACCAAAGTGACAGCTAGAATAGGTCAGAAGAGCAGATTCACATGACTGAGGGCACTAGTCCCTCTAGCAGCTCAGATGAGGGGAGCAGAAGCACTCCCAGTAATTTTCCCAAGGCTGCCACAAGGACAAGAAAGAAGAAGACCTCAGAGTCTGAAGATGAAGATTTTGTGGCAGTTGAGGATGAGGCCAGTTCCAAGAAGAAGGTGCTCAAGAAAGAGTACAGCTCAACAGCAGATTAAGCACGGAATGAAATCAAAAGGCCAAAGGTAGACAACCAATGTCCAAAGCCGAGTCTCCACTCAAGCTTCTTTGGAATCCCAACCCAAAGAACCTGCTGCTACTGAAGGAAAGAAAAGGAAGGAAAGGGTCAAGAAGACCATGGCCAGAGTGATTGGGAAGCTTTCTATGATGGAGGAAGAATAAGAAGAAGAGGTTGCTGAGCCTGCACCCAAGGCACAAAAGCTGATGGGTGATGCCATAAAATCAGGGGCTGCAACTTCAAAGCCCAAAGCTGCCCCCAAGCCCAAGAGTGCACCAAAGAGGAATAGCAGGAGTATACCAGCAACTGAGAAGAACAAGGCTCCAATGCCTGAAGTTGATGTTGAGGAAGATGAAGAAGGGCAGGTCCTAAGGAAGCTCAAGCCCAAGATTCCAGACCACAATGATGCTCATCCTGTGGCTGAGAACATGAAGATCAGGAGAGATCAAGGGTTGAGGCTATGGAGAGAGTCAGATCCATATGCCACCAGGAGAAGCACTGCTGTAGATTACAGGTTCCACACCAAGGAGCAGCAGGACTTCTATGAGACAATCTTATTGGATAAGAAGCCCATAGTTTGTGATATGAGGTGGGTCGACTGGACCTACATTCAGGAGAACGCAGAACACTATCCTGGAGTATATGACAGCTTCAGTGCTTGTGGAGTTGCAGATTTTGTTGGGCAGAAGCTCACAAACTGGAATGACGAGCTCATTATGCAATTCTACTCCACAGCACATTTCTATCCAGATGGCAAGATAGTTTGGATGTCTGAAGGAACGAGATATCAGTCAACCATAGAGGAATGGGCAAGTCTGATCAATGCCCCAAGGAAAGTGAAGATGACTTGGACATTTATGCCAAGAAGAAGATGGGTCACAACTCAATGTCACAGATGTACAAGGAAAGACTAGATGATGCACTTAAGTCCTTCAAGTTTGGATCAGTTCATTATCTTCTGTCAGGGCTGCCTACGATCAACTGGATCCTAAGGCACACTCTGTTGCCCAAATCAGGTGATCACAACATGATTAGAGGGCATGCAATCAATTTGCTTCACATTTTTGATGTGCCTCAGAAATTCAAGGTCATGAGCCTCATAGTTGAAACTATCAAGAGGACAGCAGCAGACCAGAAGAGGAGCTGTATATATGCCCCACAGATTCAGGAGTTGATAAACTCAAAGATGGGCACAGGGAAGTATCTGTTGGATAAGGAACACATGGTTCTCTATCCTGACTTTGAGAACAATCAAGTTGTCATGACTGAGAATGAACCATCATCAGTGCAAGCGCAAGAGAAGAAGGAGAAGGCAAGGCAAGAGAAGGCTTCCAAGATGCCAACTCAAGCAGAGGCATCTGAATACTTTCTGAAGAACAAGCAGGAGCAGCTTGGTTACTTGATAGCATCAACTCTGCGGATTGAGAAGGGGTTGGCCACCCTAACTCAAAACCAGGAGAGCCTGGAAAGAATCATGGAACAAAAATTCTATGATCTTGATGTCAAGGTAACTGAGATTCAGTCAGCTGTGGAGCAGCTGCAGGATGACATGCAGGAGAGGAAGGGCAGAACAATGATTGATGCATTTGCGAGAATGCCACGAGCTCAGAGATCAGCTACAGAGCCAGTTCAAGACAACAGAGTCACTTCTTGAGCTCCAGCTACAGCTCCAGCACCACCAGCTCCAGCACCAACTCCTTCAGCTCCCTCTACATCGACTGAAGCCTTCGTTCTTGGAGTTCTCCGTACACCACCACCTCCAGAAGACCAAGCCTGAGGGACGATATAGTCCTATGCATTTTCTAGGAACTTTTTGGTAACTTGTTGCCAAAGGGGGAGAAAAATGTATTGATCATAGGCTTCGAGAGAGAGAGAGAGATTTTCTTTTGTTCTCTCTTGTCTTTTTGGTTGAACTTTATTTGCTTTTGATTGCTTGAGATACTATGCTTTTACCTGTGAGACATTGATGATCATGTGTTTGATCATAAGCTACACTTATGCTTCTTATGATATTATCTCACTTATCCTTATATGATCATTCACTTTGCTTGGTGATGAGTGCATGTATTCAAGCTTTATTATTTTGAGCGCTCCACCAAGATGTATGTGACATGGAAGAGTAACCCATGAGCCTAATTCCTTGTGCATTTGCAGTCCAAAGCAAATATTAAAATATGCACAAATTTAGGGGGAGCTCTTGTTTATCACATACTTCTCAAAGCGATGATGTTTTTCAATTTTATTGTCATTTGTCGAAGCTTTGATCTATATGTTGTCATCAATTACCAAAAAGGGGGAGATTGAAAGTGCAACTATCCCTAGGTGGTTTTGGTAATTCATAACAACATATAGCTCATTGAGCTAATGCTATTCCGAGACGAATATTTCAGGAAAGCTCAATGAATGGCATGGCATGGATGATGAAAGTGGATCCCTCAAAATATCAAGGACAAAGGATTGGCTCAAGCTCAAAAGCTCAAGACTCTACATTTTACATTTTAGTGATCCAAGATCACATTGAGTCTATAGGAAAAGCCAATACTATCAAGGAGGGATGAGGTGTTGCTTGATGAGCCTTTTGCTTCATGTGCTTAGTGATATGCTCCAAAACCCTCCACTACTTTCTCACATCCACATATGACCTAAATCTAAAGTCAAACTCGGCCCTACCTATTCTTTCTATCCGGCGCCACCGAGTTCAGATGTCATAGCCACTGCCACAAACCCTAGGCAAATCGGTCTCACCGATAGGGATCTCGGTCTCACCAAGATGGGATTGTAATCTCTCTGTTTCCCTTCGAACGCTTTGGTCTAACCAAGTGAGCGATCGGTCCCACCGAGATTGCAATGTAAACTCTCTGTTTCCCTTTTGTAACTTTTCGGTCTCACCGAAAGAGCAAATCGGTCCCACCGAGTTTACCTGACCAACTCTCTCGTTAGCTAATTACCAAAATCGGTCTCACCGAGTTTGTGTAATCGGTCTCACCGAGATTACATTATGCCCTAACCCTAACCATATCGGTCCTACCGAGTTGCATGTCAGTCCCACCGAAAACCCTAACGTTCACTAGGTTTACTAAATCGGTCTGACCGAGTTTTATGATTCGGTCCCACCGAGTTTGGTAAATTGTGTGTAACGGTTAGATTTTGTGTGGAGGCTATATATACCCCTCCACCTCCTCTTCATTCGTGGAGAGAGCCATCAGAACAAACCTACACTTCCAACTTACCAGTTCTGAGAGAGAACCACCTACTCATGTGTTGAGGCCAAGATATTGCATTCCTACCATATGAATCTTGATCTCTAGCCTTCCCAAGTTGCTTTCCACTCAAATCTTCTTTCCACCAAATCCATATCCTGTGAGAGAGAGTTGAGTGTTGGGGAGACTATCATTTGAAGCACAAGAGAAGGAGTTCGTGATCAACACACCATTTGTTACTTCTTGGAGAGTGGTGTCTCCTAGATTGGCTAGGTGTCACTTGGGAGCCTCCGTCAAGATTGTGGAGTTGAACCAAGGAGTTTGTAAGGGCAAGGAGATCGCCTACTTCGTGAAGATCTACCGCTAGTGAGGCAAGTCCTTCGTGGGCGACGGCCATGGTGGGATAGACAAGGTTGCTTCTTCGTGGACCCTTCGTGGGTGGAGCCCTCCGTGGACTCGCGCAACCGTTACCCTACGTGGGTTGAAGTCTCCATCAACTTGGATGTACGATAGCACCACCTATCGGAACCACGACAAAAACATCTGTGTTTCCAATTGCGTTTGAATTCTCCAAACCCTTCCCTTTACATTCTTGCAAGTTGCATGCTTTATTTTCCGCTGCCTATATACTCTTTGCATGCTTGCTTGAATTGTGTGATGATTGCTTGAATTGTTCAAAGATAGCTAAAATCTGCCAAAGTCTAAAATTGGGAAAAGGCATAGCTTTTAATTGGTCAAGTAGTCTAATCACCCCCCCCCCCCTCTAGACATACTTCAAGGTCCTACAATGGAGCTGACAAGCGCGACTCCCCAACGAGCGGCGGCGCGGCCCAGGGGTGATCTTCTCGCGGCCTCTTCCTGCTTTGATTCCTGCAACATGCACCATGCCTCGTAGAGGTGTTTAAATTCGTGTTTGGTACTGTGAGGAAAAACTATGGTCTGTAATATTTGCTTCTGGATTTGCTAGATTTTGCTATTTCCTTCATGTTTGCTTGTGTTCTACGTCGGCAGGGCCCGGCCCCGCGCGTACCTCAGCCGCCGTTAACCCTGACCGGATCACTAGGACGGGACTAAGGAGTGAGGGGCTACGTGGCAAGTTAGGCTCCTGAGTCGTGATGCTCAGGAGTCCCCCTTAACGCTCAAAAAACAAATAGGGAGGGGACAGAGGAGAGGATTGGTCGTTCTACATCGGCAGGGCCCGGCCACGCGCATACCTCAACCGCCATTAGCCTTTCGGAACTAAGGAGTGAGGGGCTACGTCACCAGTTAGGCTCCTGAGTCGCGATGCTTAGGAGTCCCCCTTGAGCTCAAACGAGTCTTCATACCTGGCGCGCCAAATGTCGGATGTTGGGTTTCGGCAGACCCTTAAGGTTCAAACTCTCGGGTGCGCACGTAGATCTCTCCCCCACCAATCTACATCCGATCGCCTCAAGAGATCTAAGCTAAAGACGATGAACAACACAAGGGACATAAGATTTATACTGGTTCAGGCCACCGTTGTGGTGTAATACCCTACTCCATTGTGTGGTGTGGTGGATTGCCTCAGGGGCTGATGATGAATAGTACAGGGGAAGAACAGCCTCGCGAGAGGTGTTCTTGAGCTGGTGCGATGAACTGCTTGGGTGAGTTCGTTCGCCTCTCTCTCTCTCTCTCGGGCTAGGGTTCTGTCTCGTGCCCTCTATGGTGGTGGCTAGCTCTATTTATAGAGGCCCTGGTCCTCTTACCAAATATTGAGCGGGAAGGGCACCAACAACAGCCATTTTGAAGGGGAACATCTAGTACAAGTTATCTTGACTAAAGTTGGTCTTCGGCTGCCAAAAGCGATGGCGATGACGCCGTCTTGGGCTCCACGGTGACCTCCATCCTGCCGCTCCGCTGGTCTTGGTCTCGTTGCACTGAAATGGCAACCTTTGCCTGATGCCTCGGTACTCCACGTCTGAGCTTGCCCCCTTTGCACCAAATAGGAAACAAGGACACTGCCCAGGTCGGCGCCCGCCTGGTCTCGATCGTCATGGCTTGCGTCACGAGCACCTCGCGAGGTACCCTGCCTTGATATCTTCGCCTCCTCGCAAGCCTGCCTGGCGAGGCCATCCCTGAGGAAGCCTTGTGTCGTCCGCCCCGCGAGGCTTGGCCCCTCGCGAGGGTCTTGAGTCTTGTGTTGATGAAGATGGGCCGCGCTGGGCCACTACTTGAGCCACGCCGCAGGCCGCATGCAGGCAAGTCTGGGGACCCCCGTTCCCAGAACGCCGGCAACATTACTTGCTTATGCTAATCACCATGATATCACCTTGTACCAAATGGACATTAAAAGTTCTTTTCTAAATGGTGAAATTGAGGTGGAGGTTTATGTTAAGCAACCTCCCGGCTTTGTCAATCCTAAGAGACCTAATCATGTCTACAAACTTCACAAAGCCCTTTATGGTCTTAAACAAGCTCCTAGAGCGTGGTATAAATGCTTGACCAAGTTCCTTATTGAAAAAGGCTTTGAAATTGGTAAAATTGATTCTACCCTTTTTACTAGAAGGGTCAATGGAGAGCTATTTGTGTGGCAAATTTATGTTGATGATATTATATTTGGTTCGACTAACCCTCATTTTAGTGAGAAGTTTGGAAAGCTGGTGTCGGAGAAGTTTGAGATGTCTACGATGAGTGAACTCAAATTCTTTCTCGGTTTGCAAATCAAGCAAACTAAGGAAGGTACCTTTGTCTCTCAAACAAAGTACACCAAGGACTTATTCAAGAAGTTCAATATGCAAGGATGCAAAGGTATGACTACACCCATGCCTACTAGTGGACATCTTGATTTTACCAAAGATGGTGAACCGGTTGATCAAAAAGTTTACCGCTCTATGATTGGTTCATTGTTATATCTATGTGCCTCTCATCCCGATATTATGCTAAGTGTGTGCATGTGTGCACGATATCAAGCTGCACCTAAAGAATGTCATCTTAAGGCTATGAAATGGATAGTGAGATACTTAATACATACACCAAATTTTGGCATTTGGTATCCTAAGAGGTCTTCCTTTGATCTTGTTGGCTACTCTGATTCGGACTATGCCGGAGACAAGGTTGATAGAAAGTCCACTTCAGGTACTTGTCAATTTCTTGGTAGATCTCTTGTGTCTTGGTCCTCCAAGAAACAAAACTCGGTATCCTTATCCTCCGCCGAAGCGGAATACATTGCCGCTGGTTCATGTTGTGCTCAATTACTTTGGATGACCCAAACTCTTAAAGATCATGGGATATATGTGAAACATGTTCCATTGCTGTGTGACAATGAAAGTGCTATTAAGATTGCTCACAATCCCGTGCAACATTCTCGAACTAAACATATTGAAGTTTTTCATCATTTCATTCGAGATCGTGTTGCCAAAGGTGACATTAATCTTAAGCATGTTCGCACCGATAAGCAATTAGCGGATATATTTACCAAACCGCTTGATGAGAAAGTGTTTTGCAGGTTAAGAGGTGAATTGAACATCATTGATGCTTCAAACTTGGAGTAGGAACTCCATTTGATACATGCAAGGCATGAGCCTATGACTAATCCTTGATATTTCTCTTATATTGACGATCTTATGTCTTTGATATATTTGCACCTTGCATGTTATCTAACCCGTGTAGGTACTTGGATGAATCTAAATCTATGAGATTGCAACTCACTCACATCTTGAGCAATTTCTATACCACCAAGTCTCTACACAATGGTGGATGAAGTCAAGGAAGCACGCAACCATTCAAACATATCCTTTGACAAATTCTATGTTGAGTTTCATGATTGTCATTTTGGATACACAAGTGCTCTTCCATGCAAAAACTAACCCATGTAGGTAGATGAACTCAAACTCCAAGTGGTGCTTCCAACTCTTGATGAGCTTCATCAACCTTGAGCAACCCACACAAGTTCGAATACATGATCAAGATCAACACCACCACCCAAGGTATGCTATTCCATCTTAGAGAAGCTTTAATCCAAGTCATGGGATAAAGCAAGTCAACAAGATGTGGATACATCAAAAGCTTAAACGAAAAATGGTAACCCCATTTTGAGCTTAAACGATGAGTATGATCTATGATCAAGTGATCTCACTTGACTCCTAAGTCAATATACTCTAACATAGGTGGCTTTGTCGCCGACCAATTCTAGATGAAGTTCTCTTGTGTTCTTTTCTGTGCTCTTGCATTTGTCTCATGCATATTTGTTTCCCTCTTAAAAAAACTTCATCTAGACTCCTTTTTTAGTTTCTCTTCTGTTCTGCATTCCTTGCATCCAATTCATTGCAAATCTTTAAGTTAATTCCTTGCAAATCCTTGTGAGATCTTACTTGCCTAGTGAGCTGAGGTGACAAGTGTTTTCTCTGCAATGAACTCGTTCTCACCGGTCTGATGCTTTCGGTCCAACCGAATCCTCTCGGTACAACCGAACCATACAACTCGGTGTCACCGATTTCACTCCAGGAAAGACATCTTGCCACTTGTTTCTGCATTCTTCTTGATCCAGCTCCACTCAATGAATCTTGTCCTCGACCAGCATCCCATTCAACTTGCTACTTTGTTCTGTGACTCAAGGACCAAACCCATCATGACAAAAATCCAGAAGAACCCTTCTTGGAAATTGATGTCAAAGGGGGAGAGTGAGATCACATCAAAGCTTAATCATATCTATAGGGGAGAGAATACTCAAGGGAAGAAAGAGTAATCATCAAGGACCCCAGATGCTTGGTGTTCAAGAGGAGAGAAGTCACATGTCTTCAAGAGGGGAAAGACATGTTCATATTTGCTCGTTTGCATTAGTTCTATTCATTTCCTTTGAGCTCTGATTTTCTGTTCCCTATCTTCTCCCAGTATCTCATGCTAGATTCAGGGGGAGCAAGACATCTAAGGGAAGGTAATCCTTGAATTTATTGCACATCTTTACCTTTGGGGACATGTCTATATCCAATGTGGTACTTAGTACTCACTCCACATGTCATCCCAGTCTTGGTACTCTTGTGGTTTCTTTTGTTTGCTCTGACCAGTAGGTGTATCTGTGTTATCTAACCTTGTTTACGCAGGTTCATCCCATCCTAAGACAACTCAAGACCACAAGGTAAGTATATGCATCACAGTCATGTGAATGAGAAATTCTTGCTGATGTACATACTGTTTACAAGAAGGACTCATGAGCATTAAGGTACATTTCTCATATTCACATCATTTGCTCTGATGCATATAGCCAAGATACATGTAACACATTGCTTACTCTGTCATGTTTATGCATTCACATGCTCCTATATTCCATATTCACATGATTGCATACATGTAGGGGGAGCCTATGCATGTTACATGTCTTTCCAAAGCTTTACTTACTATTCTATATATCTTTATCTAAAGCTTTGATGTATGTTGTCATCAATTACCAAAAAGGGGGAGATTGAAAGCACAAGTCCTCCCTAGGTGGTTTTGGTAATTAATGTCAACATATCTCTTGTTGGACTAACACTTTTACCTAGTATGTTTCAGATAAGTTCAACAATGAAGTGGCATGGACTAGAGGATGTGGAACCCCTTCAAGATGCTAAAGACAAAAGGATTGGCTCAAGCTCAAAGCTCAAGACTCTACATTTTCTATTTTAGTGATCCAAGATCACATTGAGTCTATAGGAAAAGCTAATACTATCAAGGAGGGATGAGGTGTTGCTTAATGAGGCTCTTGCTCAAAATGCTTAGTGATATGCTCTGAAGCCCTCAACTACTTCCTCACATCCACATATGACCTAAACTAAAAGTCAAACTCAGCCCCACCGATTCTTTCTATCCGGCGCCACCGAGTTCAGATGCCATAGCCACTGCCACAAACCCAAGGAAAATCGGTCTCACCGATAGGGATCTCGGTCTCACCGAGATGGGATTGCAATCTCTCCGTATGGATCCATTACCAAAATCGGTCTCACCGAGTTAGCGTAACCGGTCCTACCGAGATTGCAATGTAAACTCTCTGCTTCCTTTTTGTAACAATTCGGTCTCACCGAAATGAGCGAATCGGTCCCACCGAGTTTACCTGACCAACTCTCTGGTTAGCTTATTACCAAAATCGGTCTCACCGAGTTTGTGTAATCGGTCTCACCAAGATTACGTTATGCCCTAACCCTAACCATATCGGTCCTACCGAGTTGCATGTCGGTCCCACCGAAAATCCTAACGGTCACTAGATTTGCTGAATCGGTCTGACCGAGTTTATCAATTCGGTCCCATCGAGATTGGCAAGTTGTGTGTAACGGTTAGATTTTGTGTGGAGGCTATAAATACCCCTCCACCTCCTCTTCATTCGTGGTGAGAGCCATCAGAATGAACCTACACTTCCAACATACATTTTCTGTGAGAGAACCACCTATACTTGTGTTGAGGCCAAGATATTCCATTCCTACCATATGAATCTTGATCTCTAGCCTTCCCCAAGTTGCTTTCCACTCAAATATTCTTTCCACCAAATCCATATCCTGTGAGAGAGAGTTGAGTGTTGGGGAGACTATCATTTGAAGCACAAGAGCAAGGAGTTCATCATCAACACACCATTTGTTACTTCTTGGAGAGTGGTGTCTCCTAGATTGGCTCGGTGCCACTTGGGAGCCTCCGTCAAGATTGTGGAGTTGAACCAAGGAGTTTGTAAGGGCAAGGAGATCGCCTACTTCGTGAAGATCTACCGCTAGTGAGGCAAGTCCTTCGTGGGTGACAGCCTTGGTGGGATAGACAAGGTTGCTTCTTCGTGGACCCTTCGTGGGTGGAGCCCTCCGTGGACTCGCGCAACTGTTACCCTTTGTGGGTTGAAGTCTCCATCAACGTGGATGTACGATAGCACCACCTATTGGAACCACGTCTCAAAAATCTCCGTGTCTCCAAATTGCGTTTGCACACTCCAATCCCATCCCTTTACATTCTTGCAAGTTGCATGCTTTACTTTCCGCTGCTCATATACTCTTTGCATGCTTGCTTGATATATATATAGCGTTTGTTAAACTTGTGCCAAAACTCCACTTCAACTTAAAGAAATTAAAAACTGCAACTTTTGGTACTTAGTTTCTAATCACCCCCCTCTAGACACCTCTTCTCGATCCTTTCAGCCACGGGTCACCCCCTCTGCTGCCTCTTCAGTAGTCATCACAGAGCTTGCTGATGATGCTACACTGCCACCGCCAACCCCAATTCTAGTGATACAGCATATTGGTTCAGTCATGTGTGGATTTCCAGCTGTTGAACTCTCGGAGGAGGAGCTGCTAGCTTGCAAGGAAGCAGGGTCATTCTCCTGCTTTACTTTATTTATGCCGCTTTTGTTTAGTTGGAATGTCCTATGTTGGAATGTACGTGGGATAAACTCTGAAGCCAAACAATTAGCTCTTTCTAATGCGATCAACTCTAGTGGTTGTGTGGTGATTTGCTTGCAGGAAACTAAAAATTCCTCTTTGGATAATGCTTTCATTAAAATGTGTTGCCCTAGAAGATTTGATAAGTTTGATTTTTTCCCCTCTCGGGGAGCGTCGGGGGGAATTGCTACCATTCAGAATAGTGCCATTTTCATAGCTACAACTGTAGCTTCGGAAGATTTTGCACTTGTGACTCGTTTTCGCTCCACTCAATCGGCCCAAACTTGGACCCTGGTTAATGTGTATGGGCCTTGCCAAGGAGATCAACGAAATACCTTCATTGTTTGGTTATTCTCTCTTAATATCCCCACGGATTATGATTGGCTTCTCATTGGCGATTTTAATTTCATCAGAGGGCCTGACAATCGTAATAAACCAGGGTGTAATTTTGGCGATATGATCACCTTTAATGACTTCATCAGAACACATGCTTTAATTGAACTACCTCTCAAGGGTCGGGCTTACACTTGGAGTAATATGCAAACTGAACCCTTGCTCGAACAGATTGACTGGTTTTTTACAAGAAATCAGTGGACCAGTTCATACCCGAATACCCTGGTTAAACCCCTTGGCAGACCAGTTTCTGATCACATACCTTGTGTTATTAATATTGAAACAAAAATTCCACGATCCAAACTCTTCAGATTTGAGTCCTACTGGATCTAGCACCCGGGATTTTTTGGACACTGTTAAGAGGTCATGGGCCAAACCAGTGGCTTCTCAGAACATGGCGACCAATCTTTGCAAAAAGCTCAAGAATTTACGACATGATCTGAAAATTTGGAGTAAGAATATCTCTAAGTTATCTATTGCGATTGAGAATACTAACAAGGCTTTGCTTGAAATTGATGGGCTGGAGAACAAGAGATCCCTCACAATACTAGAAGCAAATTTCAGGATTATTCTCAAGAAACATCTCCTGAGACTTTTGTCATACCAAAATCAGTATTGGAAGAAGCGTTGCACGGTTCGGTGGGTACAGTTTGGTGATGAAAGCTCCATGTTTTTCCAATCCATGGCGTCTGAAAGATATCGAAGAAACAACATTGCAACCGTCACGACAGACTCGGGTTTTTGTGCAGAAGACCAGACAAGCAAGGAATCCATTATCTTTCAAGCCTTCAAAGAGAGACTTGGTACGAAATCGCATCATGACATGAAATTTGACCTATCCCGCATCATCAAAAGAATTGAGGGCCTTGATGAACTCACAGTGCCATTCACTAAGGAGGAGATAGATAATGTGATTAAAATGATGCCAGCTGATCGTGGCCCGGGCCCTGATGGCTTTACTAGCATTTTTCTTAAGTCCTATTGGGAGGTGATCAAGGAGGATTTTTATAAGCTATGCAACCAATTCTTTGATGGCAATCTCAACCTCGAGAGAATTAATGAGGGCCTTATTACTCTAATCCCAAAGACCAATGCGCCCTCATCTGTCAATGATTACAGACCAATAACGTTGCTTAATTGCTGTCTTAAGGTGATCACCAAACTTTTGGCTAACCGGCTACAAACACTTATTTTCAAGATAGTGCATCGCAACCAATACGGCTTCCTAAAAGGTCGCACGATCCAAGAATATCTGGCTTGGGCCTTCGAATACATCTACCAGTGCCAAGCAGCTACCTCTTGAGCACTGCGTTGGTTTTCCCTTGAAGAGGAAAGGGTGATGCAGCAAACTAGCGTAAGTATTTCCCTCAGTTTTCGACAACCAAGGTATCAATCCAGTAGGAGGCCACGCACGAATCCCTCGCACCTACACAAACAAATAAAATCCTCGCAACCAACACAATAAAGGGGTTGTCAATCCCTTCATGGTCACTTACGAAAGTGAGATCTGATAGATATGATAAGATGATATTTTTGGTATTTTTATGATAAAGATGCAAAGTAAAGAAAGAAAAATAAGTGGCGCCAGAAATAGCTTGTTGACTGGAGATTAATATGATGGAAAATAGACCAGGGGGCCATAGGTTTCACTAGTGGCTTCTCTCGAGAGCATAAGTATTACGGTGGGTAAACAAATTACTGTTGAGCAATTGACAGAATTGAGCATAGTTATGAGAATATCTAGGTATGATAATGTATATAGGCATCACGTCCGCGACAAGTAGACCAACTCCTCCCTGCATCTACTACTATTACTCCACACATCGACCGCTATCCAGCATGCATCTAGAGTATTAAGTTCGAAAGAACAGAGTTATGCTTTAAGTAAGATGACATGATGTAGAGGAATAAACTCATGCAATATGATATAAACACCATCTTGTTATCCATGATGGCAACAATGCAATACGTGCCTTGCTGCCCCTACTGTCATTGGGAAAGGACACCGCAAGATTAAACCCAAAGCTAAGCACTTCTCCCATTGCAAGAAAGATCAATCTAGTATGCCAAACCAAACTGATAATTCGAAGAGACTTGCAAAGATAACCAATCATACATAAAAGAATTCAGGGAAGATTCAAATATTGTTCATAGATAAACTTGATCATAAACCCACAATTCATGGGTCTCACTAAACACACCGCAAAAGAAGATTACATCGAATAGATCTCCACGAGAGAGGGGGAGAACATTGTATTGAGATCCAAAAAGAGAGAAGAAACCATCTAGCTAATAACTATGGACCCGAAGGTCTGAGGTAAACTACTCACACATCATCGGAGAGGCTATGGTGTTGATGTAGAAGCCCTCCGTGATCGATGCCCCCTCCAGCGGAGCTCCGAAAAAGGCCCCAAGATGGGATATCATGGGTACATAAGGTTGCAGCGGTGGAATTAGGTTTTTGGCTCCGTATCTGGTAGTTTGGGGGTACGTAGGTATATATAGGAGGAAGAAGTACGTCGGTGGAGCAACGTGGGCCCCACAAGGGTGGAGGGCGCGCCCAGGGGGTAGGCGCGCCCCCCTACCTCGTGCCTTCCTAGTAGATTTCTTGACATAGGGTCCAATTCCTCTGGATCATGTTCGTTCCAAAAATCATGTTCCCGAAGGTTTCATTCCGTTTGGACTCTGATTGATATTCTTTTTCTGCGAAACTCTGAAATAGGCAAAAAATAGAAATTCTGGGTTGGGCCTCCGGTTAATAGGTTAGTCCCAAAAATAATATAAAATGTATAATAAAGCCCATTAATTTCCAAAACATAATATAATATAGCATGGAACAATTTAATATTATAGATACGTTGGAGACGTATCAAGCATCCCCGGGCTTAATTCCTGCTCGCCCTCGAGTAGGTAAATGATAAAAACAGAATTTTTTATGTGGAATGCTACTTGGCATAATTTCAATGTAATTCTCTTAATTGTGGTATGAATATTCAGATCCGAAAGATTCAAGACAAAAGTTTAATATTGACATAAAAATAATAATACTTCAAGCATACTAACTAAGCAATTATGTCTTCTCAAAATAACATGGCCAAAGAAAGTTATCCCTACAAAATCATATAGTCTGGCTATGCTCTATCTTCTCCACACAAGGTATTTAAATCATGCACAACCCTGATGACAAGCCAAGCAATTGTTTCATACTTTCGATGTTCTCAAACTTTTTCAATCTTCACGCAATACATGAGTGTGAGCCATGGAGATAGCACTATGTGGAATAGAATGGTGGTTGTGGAGAAGACAAAAAGGAGAAGATAGTCTCACATCAACTAGGCGTATCAACGGGCTATGGAGATGCCCATTAATAGATATCAATGTGAGTGAGTAGGGATTGCCATGCAACGGATGCACTAGAGCTATAAGTATATGTGTGACGCCCCTGATTCGATCGTACACTAATCATACACGCAAACGTGTACGATCAAGATTAGGGACTCACGGGAAGATATCACAACACAACTCTAAAAATAAAATAAGCCATACAAGCATCATAATACAAGCCAGGGGCCTCAAGGGCTCGAATACAAGTGCTCGATCATAGACGAGTCAGCGGAAGCAACAATATCTGAGAACAGACATAAGTTAAACAAGTTTGCCTTAAGAAGGCTAGCACAAAAATAGCAACAATCGAAAAGGCAAGGCCTCCTGCCTGGGACCTCCTAACTACTCCTTGAAGCCGAACTCCACGTAGAATCATCCTCGGGATCTCTAGCTCCTGGACTCCAGCATCTGGTTGCGACAACCGAGAAGAATGCAAAGGGGGAAAAGAGGGAGAAAAGCAATCGTGAGTACTCATCCAAAGTACTCACAAGCAAGGATCTACACTACATATGCATGGGTATCTGTGTAAAGGGGCAATATCAGTGGACTGAACTGCAGAATGCCAGAATAAGAGGGGGGTAGCTAGTCCTATCGAAGACTATGCTTCTGGCAGCCTCCATCTTGCAGCATGTAGAAGAGAGTAGATGGCAAGTTCACCAAGTAGCATCGTATAGCATACTCCTACCCAGCGATCCTCCCCTCGTCGCCCTATGTGAGAGCGATCACCGGGTTATATCTGGCACTTGGAAGAGTGTGTTTTATTAAGTATCCGGTTCTAGTTGTCATAAGGTCAAGGTACAACTCCAAGTCGTCCTGTTATCGAAGATCACGGCTAGTCGAATAGATAAACTTCCCTGCAGGGGTGACCACATTACCCGACACGCTCGATCCCTCTAGCCGGGCACACTTTCCTGGGTCATGTCCGGCCTCGGAAGGCCAACACGTCGCAGCCCCACCTAGGCTCAACAGAGAGGTCAGCACGCCGGTCTAAATCCTATGCGCCCAGGGGTCTGGGCCCATCGCCCATTGCACACACAAGACGCTATGCGTCGCGGCCGAAGCAGACCTAGCCTAGCAGGCGTTCCATTCCAATCCGGCGCGCGCCGCTCAGTCGCTGATGTCAAAAAGAGCTTCGGCCGATACCACGATGCCGGTTGCCCATATCTTGTCCCACATGGCTGTTAGTGCGTATAAGGTCAACGACCCAACAAAGATCAAATACCAAGATCTCGTTAAGCGTGTTATTATGAAGTAACCACGAACGCCAACCAGGGCCAGGCCCACCTCTCTCCTAGGTGGTCGCAACCTGCCCTGTCGCTCCGCCACAAAGTAATAGTCGGGGGCCGTCGGGAAACCAGGCCGACCTCTACCGGGATGGAGCCACCTGCCCCTTCAGCCCCCATCTCTGAATAGTATCATAATTAATGTAACAGTATAAAGTATATAGCATATGCCCGTGATCACCTCCAAAGTGATCACGGCCCAGTAGTACAGCATGGCAGACGGAAAAGAGTGTAGGGCCACTGATGGAATACTAGCATCCTATACTAAGCATTTAGGATTGCAGGTAAGGGTATCAACTGTAGCAACAATGTTAGGCTATGCATCATAATAGGATTTAACCGAAAGCAGTAACATGCTACACTACTCTAATGCAAGCAGTATAGAGAAGAATAGGCGATATCAGGTGATCAAGGGGGGGGGGGCTTGCCTGGTTGCTCAGACAAGGAGGGGTCGTCGGTGACGTAGTCCACCACATGGGCATCAGCATCGTCACGGGGTCTACCGAAGAGAAGAGGGGGAGAAACAGTAAATACATAGCAAGCAAGTGCATAACAGGACAATAGGCAGAGCTGGACGTGTTCTAACGCGGTATGAGGTGATACCGGTGAAGGGGGGAAACATCCGGGAAAATATCACCGGTGTTTCGCGTTTTTGGACAGATGAATCGGAGGGGAAAAGTTGCGTCTTCGCTATGCTAGGGATGCGTGGAGGACGAACGGGTTGTGTAACCGGATTCATCTCATCGTTCTGAGCAACTTTCATGTACAAAGTTTTCCCATCCAAGATACGGTGTATTTTATATTAATTTTAAAAGATTTAAATCATTTTTAGGATTTATTTAATTTTTAATTCAACATTATCCAGAACAGTGCATGCTGACGTCATCATGACGTCAGCATGACATCAGCAGTCAACAAAGGTGTTGACTGGTCAAACTGACGGGTGGGTCCGAGTTGTCATAGACTGTTTAATCTAATTAGGGTTTAACAAATCTAATTACTGTTTAATTAATTAACACTAGTTAATTAGGTTAATTTAATATAATTAATTAAGTTAATTAATTAATGATTTAATATATTATTATAATTATTATATTTTTTAAAAATCTCTTTTTTTAATCGATCTCGGGCGCTGGGGCCCGTTTGTCATTGGGCCAGCGGGGCTTAACAGGTGCTGGGTTTACGGGCGCTCGGGCGTGGGCACCTGAACGGGTGAGTCCCGAACGGAGCCAGCCGGGGTGTCGCGGGTGGCTCGCCGGAGCGCGACCACGACGAGCAGACGAGGGAGGGCGCTCCCACCCACGGATGGCGACAGCAAAGAGAGGCGAGTTGGCGAGTGGCGGCGAACATCGGTGGATGCGATGCCGCACGTCTTTGGACGAAGCGAGGGCGCGGTGGGGCGTGGCGCTGCTGGTGAGGCTGGACGCGACAAGCATGATGCTGCTGCGTGCGCGCGGAGAGCGGCAAGGGGGGATGCGGGCAGCGCGACAGGGCGGCGGGGGACGACCAGAAGCGGCGGCCGCGACGCAGCGGGCGCGGTAAGCGCCGCAGAAGAAGTTGCGCGAGGATGAGCGGCGCACTGGTCGGTCGGCTGGGCGGCGGCAGCGCGACAACAATGGCGGCTGGTCACGGCCGAGGCCATGAGCGCCGCGCTAGGGAGCATGGCGGTTGTGTGCGCGCGCGATGGCGCGCCGTGCGGGGCGAGTGCAGCCCGGAGCGCGGGCGTGTTCGGTGACGAGAGAGCAGAGGGGGAAGGGGAGCGTGCTCACGGCGGGGAGTAGGGATGGGGCAGTGGAGCGCGTGGTGGGGGGACGGGGACGACGCGGCGGAGCGGAAGCAGGCCGGTGAGGGGGTCCGGGCAGCGATGGACGATCCTGGCGGCAGCGTCGGCGGTCTCCTCCCTCGATCCCGATCCAATCGGGGGGGAGGCGGGGAGATATTTTGGAGAGGGGGCGAGTGTCGGTGGGGTTCAGGTACGGAGGAGTGGGGGTAATGGGTGGGGTGGGCCTTGGCCCGTTGGGCTAACCAGTGGGCGGAGCCTGGGGGGGGGGGTTGCTTCCTCTTTGTTTTTTTGTTAGTTTTGTTTTTCTCTTTAGTATTTCCTTTCTTTTATTTATTTTATTTTCTATTTTATTTCAATTTAAATTATTTAGGCATTTTATAAAAATGTGTTTATTACACCGTATTTACATATGCAATTTTTAGTACAAACCGAACATTTTTATTTTAATGTTTGAAAACTTTTATTATTTACCAAACTTTGAATTTGAATTTTGGACCGGTTTTGATCTAGCGCGGGATTAGCAATAGTAACCAAGGTGACGTGGCGACAGTAACGTGGGATTACTATAGCCTAATTATCCCGGCGTCACAATTCTCCTCTATTACAAGAAATCTCGTCCCGAGATTTTAAGAGGGGAAGGGGGAATGGTTTGGTTACGATATTCTAACGGATCTTCTCATCTTGGTTGAGCTTCTCGAAGAGGTCTATCCACTACGTTTATGTCTTCATTCCTCTGCTTCAGGTCATCATGATGAAGCCGGCATCCTTTCTTCAGGAACTCCATCGTACTTACGTAAGAATAAAGGGTGGGCATTCCGGGAGAACAGACCTCTGCAAGGTCGACTATCTGGTCGATAACATCAAGGAAGGTGGCGGAAAGTAACTCTCGAATTGAACTTAAGAAGATATCAAGAGCAAGTAAGAAGGTACCATGAGAAGTTTCAAGCGGGCAGGCAATCGTTCGATGCCTGAAACATGGCGTGAAAAGGGGTTCAGAGCAACGAGAATAAGTATTGCGTCTGATACCAGAATAGGTCACTAGGAGGTGGCTCGTGAATTACATACGAGGTCACGCGCGAGGAACAACCTTAAGAACAAGGGGGTGTACAGGAGAGTCAGGTTTCGATCCTGTGGAACTGTGGGTTATGGGCCTACCATGTGGGTTAAAAGTAGGAAGGGCGCTGACCTCTTGCACAGTCATGATAGCAAGGCATGTCAGAGAATACCCTGTCAGTTATGTCGGCAACAACATCGGTACCAAGGGAGAGGGGCAAAGAGAACCATTTTCCTGCTCGTTGAATAAGGCGGACCAATAGGCAAAGTTCTCGTCCATCGGTGGTTACCGGAATGTCATCAACAATAGTAACAGGGTCTTACTGACAGAGTTGTACACCGAGATGTTTGCACAAGCAGGGAATTATTACTGCTTATATCATATAGATCACAAGAAACATTAAACCAACCAATGGAAAGGAAAAATATGATTATCAGATTAAACAGAACAATGGAAAGGAAAATGTGTTCAAACACATTTTTCAAGGGTATATCCTTCCCAAGGACAAGCAGTGCATGATATCCATGACAGATTATAATGTAGAAAACTCCTTAGGTAGGGGAGAGAAATTTCATGACATTATCCATGCAACGGTGTTTGGATAATTGATAATGAGAATTTAGCATTGTTTCAACTGTTCTTATTGAAGATCGGAGTACCACCGACATGCTTCGAGATAGCATTGACATGGTCTTCAATCAAAGGTCGGACTCTGGATACACAAAGGACTTATTAGGAACAACTTATAGAATAAGTCTTACAATTTCCTCATGGAGGAATGGTTAACCTTGCTAAAGAGGAAACTATAATAGGTCCTCCGGCCAGGTGTGCTAGGCATGACATCACCTTACAGGGTCATATAAAGACCAACATTATAACTCTTGGAAAATGTGTCCCAACCATCATATCTGACAGGGATCCATATCTGATTGGTGTTAGGATATCTCAGACTCTGGATGCCAAAGAGGTGCAACACAATTGACGAGATGACATTATATGATTCTCGGGAAATGAACTATGGAAGTGAGTTTCGAACAAGGGTTCATCATTAAGACAAGGAGAGGATGAGGAGGTGACTGATGGACTCAGCGATAATTCAACGAGGTATCCAAAAAGATGGATCTCCACAATTATGTGGATAAGGAGATAACATTTGTCAAATCAAATGATGTAATGAAGTATGCTCAAGGAAAACATACACAATTAAAGATTGGTTGAAAGGTGCGCCCGAAATATGGGTTGGGTTGCACGACCAATGTCAGAATGGTGATTCAATCATCACTAGTCTAAGAGTGAATGGCCGACCAAAAGCAATATGGTTGCTAGAAGGGCAGAACCCAAACAGCACCGACCGAATCAACACGAGGACCAAGAAAGAATGGTGATGGTGAGAAGTATCACCATACCAAGAATTCTTAAGAGGTGGATCAATCCTCACAACATCCTTGTCATAAAGGACATTAATACTTCAAGGTAGAACATCATACAAGCTGGATAGCAAGTTGCATCTATAACATGCACAAGTTTGTGTTGGGGGAAGGCAAGAATGTTGTCGATGATAACACAATCATCGAGGGGCAAGGATGGTATTTCCCATCATGTATTTGATTGATATCCTGGAGGAGCTCAAAATGTTGATGATGATCACGACAATTTCTGTCGAGAGGCTCCACGAAGAAGCAATCGAACAACGACTGCATCAGGCAAAAGGATTGATGCAGCGGGAGATTGTTGGATCCACAGATACGAGACAAACTCGGAATCAAGCTTGATGTTTGAGGTGGGACGATAAGATGAGGAAGATCGACGTAAGCTTAGCTCAACATAGAAAGTTATGCTCCGGGAATAAGGACAAGGTAGCACAGTTAAATCAGCACGATAATGATATAGCCGACCAGGGTAGGAATGACATGATCGAGTACAAGCTCGTAAGTAAAGAAGATTACTAAGAGTTGTTTAATCATGATGCGGACTCGATTCGGTTATCGATGTCCTTGAGTGTTTAATAACTCAGAGCCCGTGAAAAAAATTGGAGTCAGTGAGAATGTAGTACTTGATGGAGAACTCATAAGAAGTTATGCAGTTCCGTGATAATCTCGAGATACCAGGGGGTAATACTCGACAACAGACTAAAGTAGAGGTTGGGTTGGGGTATTGCTCTGTAGAAGACAAGTGCTTAAACTCGCACAAGAAATGGTATTTAAAGGAGAACATGGTCGGAACCATGATTGAAAAAAACCCAGATCCTAGATATAAGATGAACTTATACCAAGGGAATAATTAATTCTAAAAGAAGCTTCGATGACAAGATCTACATCGTGTCCATGGGCATGAACACAAAGTTCAAGGTCGACTCCTACTTCTCTAATGCATAACCTTTCATTTACTTCCCGTGTTTGATGAAGTTGTAGTGTTGAAATTTTATCTGGCAAAATACCAGAAGAGTATGACTCATGAAAACTTTCGAGTTCACACATATTAAGGAAGGCATAGGTTCATGCCATCGGGGCGTCTTAGAACATATACCATGAACTTCAGGAGTAAATAACACAAGCTCAAAAGTAGAGCATGGTTGTCAAAGCAGAGGATACAATTTACCAAAGGCATTATATACCCGTGGAAAGGCTCACAAGGTTATTGAATATGAAGGACGATGTCGGATGAAATCCAACAATGGATCGGGCGATCCACAACGAAGCTGATGTGAGTATCAGTACTCAATCAGAGGAAGAAAGAATGCACGGGAATCAGATTATAAAACATCTGAATAATTCAATGCTTAGAAAACAAAGGAATTATGATTTCCAAAACAAAGGATCGGAAGCAGACGCTCTGATCAAGGATGGATAAGTTCGATAGACCAGAGGCACAATTGACGACAAATAGTTTGGTCGAGAAACAACTCATGTCCAAAATGACGTCTAGGCCGGAAAGATAATTTAGAAGGGTCGAATGATGATTGTGTGCATTCGCACATATGTTTAATCAATAGGATCAAAATGACGATGTCAAAAGATACTAGTGAATATTGCTAGTGATATGGGAGCATCCATAATATAAGCATACAAGTATTTGCAGAGCAATAGTTTGAAGAGGATGCTCAGAAGGTCGGATGGTATTTCAGAGTATCTTATGAAGCATACGAACAACTAGGGATGAACGGATACTCAATAAGTGCGAGGAATTTTCCCTAGGGGTATTCATGTGGTAAAGAACTGCAAGGCAGTAAGATCGAAGGATTCTCGGGATAACAGAGAGTATTTCGGGACATCTTGTAATAACAAGATCAACGGGGAATGATTGTATGAATGGCAAGTGTATGCAGTTTTCATAGGGGTTGACGGTGGAAGGAAATCGCAAATGCGATGGCACAAAGACTCGAGAGAACATCATAGAGGAACTTCGGTATCTTCTAGTGCAGCACGCGATCATTTGAAGTGAGGGGCTCTCCGGGAGAAAGTACTTTCGAGAACCTAGAGTTAGTTTTGTTTTTAGCAAAATCATTTAACCCGAATAGTAGAGAGCTCAGAGTCCCAGGGTAAAGATCGAGGAGTAAAAGATCCTAATACTACCCAGTGGCTACGTGGGCCCGTAAGCCGCACAACCATGTTAGTAAAAGTTTTGCAATGTCTAGACTTGACTTCGGCCAAGGAGTTGGAAGGGGATTCCTACAGGCAGTCGGCTCTGATACCAACTTGTGACGCCCCCGATTCGACCGTACACTAATCATACATGCAAACGTGTACGATCAAGATCAGGGACTCACGGGAAGATATCACAACACAACTCTAAAAATAAAATAAGTCATACAAGCATCATAATACAAGCCAGAGGGCTCGAATACAAGTGCTCGATCATAGACGAGTCAGCGGAAGCAACAATATCTGAGAACAGACATAAGTTAAACAAGTTTGCCTTAAGAAGGCTAGCACAAAAATAGCAACGATCGAAAAGGCAAGGCCTCCTGCCTGGGACCTCCTAACTACTACTTGAAGCCGAACTCCATGTAGAATCATCCTCGGGATCTCTAGCTCCTGGACTCCAGCATCTGGTTGCGACAACCGAGAAGAATGCAAAAGGGGAAAGAGGAAGAAAAGCAACTGTGAGTACTCATCCAAAGTACTCGCAAGCAAGGATCTACACTACATATGCATGGGTCTTTGTGTAAAGGGGCAATATCATTGGACTGAACTGCAGAATGCCAGAATAAGAGGGGGATAGCTAGTCCTGTCGAAGACTACGCTTCTGGCAGCCTCCATCTTGCAGGTTGTAAGAAGAGAGTAGATGGCTAGTTCACCAAGTAGCATCTAATAGCATACTCCTACCCAGCGATCCTCCCCTTGTCGCCCTATGTGAGAGCGATCACCGGGTTATATCTGGCACTTGGAAGAGTGTGTTTTATTAAGTATCTGGTTCTAGTTGTCATAAGGTCAAGGTACAAATCCAAGTCATCCTGTTACCGAAGATCACGGCTATTCAAATGGATTAACTTCCCTGCAGGAGTGCACCACATTACCCGACACGCTCGATCCCTCTGGCCGGGCACACTGTAACACCCCGGTAGTAACTTTCCATATTTGTAACTCCGACTCTTGCCATTTTCGGCATTGATATATGATATTCCCTCCGTGGTCGGGTTTTCTCCTTTTTGCATTTTGTCCATGTCATGCATTTTATATTATGTCATCATGTGCATCGCATTTGCATACGTGTTCGTCTCATGATTCCGAGCATTTTTCCCGTTGTCCGTTTTGCAATCCGACACTCCTATCTTCCCCGGCGGTCCCTTTTACGTTTTTCCGTGTGCGGGTATTAAACCGTCTCGAAATGGACCGAGGTTTGTCTAGTGGCCTTGGTATAACACCCGGAGACCACCGGTCAAGTTTCGGGTCATTTGGAGCTCGTTTGGTACTCCAACGGTTAACCGCACTCTCGCAAAGGCCTCTTTTAAGTTGCAGCCCAACACCCTTCCAAAACAGCCCAATAACCCATCTAAGTCACCTCCATGCTCTCCGTCGTTCGATCACGATCGTGTGGGCGAAAACTACACCTCATTTGGACTCTCCTAGCTCCCTCTACCTATAAATATAGGTCCCTTCCCCGAAATCCGGACGAAACCCTAGTCTCCCTCGCCCCTTCAAGGCCACGGACGAATCCGGACGGCGGACACGCCCGCCCGCCGCCCGGACCTCTCGCGCACCACGTGGCGAGCCCACGCCACCGCCGCCGACCCAGCAGGCCGCGAGGCCGTCTTGAGGCCTCCGAACCCAACCGACCCAGCGCCGCGCCGCGCCCGCCGCCGGCCCAGCTCCCTCCGTCTCCCCCGGCGCCTCCTCGCCGCCCGCCGTCTCCAGCGACCTCCGCCCGGCCCGCCCTTGCCCGCCGCCCTCCCGCCGCCGCCGCCCCTTCCGGCCAAGCTCCCGCCCTTGCCTCCCATGCGCCGCCATGGCGCCCGCGCGCCGCCGACCGCCGCCCCCTCGCCGGCCGACCCGCCAGGCGTCCTCCTCGCCGGAGCCCGGCTCCTCCGTCGCCCGCAGCCGCCGATCCGGCCCGATCCGATCGATCCGCCTCGATCCACGCCGCCTGACCTCTCTCCCTCCCCCTCTTTTTCTCTAAGTCATAAATCTTTTGTAATTTTGTGCAATATTCAACTTGCTATATCTTCGCATCCGTAGATCCATTTTTCGCGTATAATATGTCAAAATGTTCGCCTCGAAGAGTAGATCATTTCGTTCCATTGCATCATTTTCATTTGAGCTCATCTTGATGCCCGAAATGCTGTTGGAAGAGTGCAATGTGCTGATAGTTTCTGATTTTTATCAGGAGTTGCACTTTTGTTATTTTTGCTATGATTAATATGTGCACCCTATGGATTTGAGTCCTACATGAGTTTTGTAAAATGCCATGTCATCTTTCCAGGGGTATATGCCATGTATTTTTGTGATTTATGTGGTGACTAGCACAAGCATGCAAAGTAGGTGTCCTAATGTTGCTGGTTTCAGCCCTGTTTTAGCTGATTTTGATGCCATGTTTACTTGTTGATACCGAGAGATCTATGCATATTTTGAGATACTTCAGTAAGGGTGTTTTGTAAAGCATGACTTGCTCTATCCATCCATGCCTTTGTTTGCAATTATGGGATGCCATAGCTTGAGTCAATCGAGCTCTACTTTTGCTATCAAATGTTTCCTGGCAGATTGTATACGTGTTATTCAATTTTGCCTAGCTTGTTGTGGTTGATCAATATAAGCTATGTTAGTGTTCTTGCCATGTATGTCTTCTATGTCAGGTCTTATTGATGTATGTATGCTTAGTTTATCATTTGAGGCTCTGTAGTGAGTGCATTGAGCTTGTTAACATGCCATCTCGTTATCAGTTTTTGACATGTCATGGTGCTGAATCTGTTAACAAGACTTTCGATATTGACATGGGTGTTACTATATTTTCTAGTCCTTTTTGGCTTATGGTCAGTAAGGGACTTTTGAAATAGGCTTTGAGTAGATTCATTCCATGCCTTGTTTTGCTATTTTAAGTTCCTGTAGCATGTAGTTTTGATGCTCTGAACATTGCAACCTGTTACTGTTTTTGCCATGTCCAGCCTGTTACTTTGAGCATTTTTGCCATGCTTGTTTGAACCTGTTATGATGTGAACTAGCCGTAGCTCAGTGCTCATCTTTTGTCGAGCATCATGTGTAGATCACTGCCATGTGCTTTGTTGTTACGTTTGGGTGCAGTAGCTTAATTATTTGTTGCTTGCAAAGTGGCATCATGCTGTTAATGGCAGATTTTGCGCCATTGTTTTGCTTGCCATTTCCAAACCGTGCATCCGATTCCGGTGATCTTTATATCGATTTCAACCGAAATCATCTCATCTTTCCAGTGGCATGCTTGGTTTGCCAAGTTGATGCCTGGTTCATCATTTACCTTCCGGAGCGCACATAAGCATTGCATACCTCATCATGCATATCATGTCATGTTTTGCATCATGTTGATTGTGCATTGCACCGTGATTTATTGTGGTTCCTTTGTTTGTGTTGTTGTTTTGGGTAGAGTCGGGAGACGAGTACGTGAACGAGGAGCCTGTTGAGAACGTTTTCGAGGATCAAGCTTTCGACAACTCTGAGAACATTGCAGGCAAGATGACCATACCCTCGAAATCACTTCTATCTTTGCTATGCTAGTTGCTCGCTCTTTTGCTATGCCTATGCTGCGATGCCTACCACTTGCTATATCATGCCACCCATATTGCCATGTCAGCCCTAACCATCCTTTCCTAGCAAACCGTTGATTGGCTATGTTACCGCTTTGCTCAGCCCTCTTATAGCGTTGCTAGTTGCAGTGAAGTGAAGTTTGTTCCTTGTTGAAACATGGAGATGTTGTTCCTTATTGGAACATGTTTACTTGTTGGGGATATCACAATATCTATCTGCTATAATTAATGCATCTATATACTTGGTAAAGGGTGGAAGGCTCGGCCTTATGCCTGGTGTTTTGTTCCACTCTTGCCACCCTAGTTTCCGTCATACCGGTGTTATGTTCCTTGATTTCGCGTTCCTTACACGGTTGGGTGATTTATGGGACCCCCTTGACAGTTCGCTTTGAATAAGACTTTTCCAGCAAGGCCCAACATTGGTTTTACCATTTGTCACCTAAGCCTTTTTCCCTTGGGTTCTGCAGACTCAAGGGTCATCTTTATTTTAACCCCCGGGCCGGTGCTCCTTGAGTGTTGGTCCAAACTGTCGACCACCGGTGGCCACCAGGGCAACTCGGGTTGGCCTACCGAAGCTTGGACAATCCGGTGTGCCACGAGACCGAGATATGTGCAGCTCCTATCAGGATTTGTCGGCACATCCGGGCGGCTTTGCTGGTTTTGTTTTATTGTCTGTCGAGATGTCTTGTAGTCCGGGATTCCGAGATTGATCGGGTCTTCCGGTAGAAGGAATATCCTTCATTGACCGTGAGAGCTTATAATGGGCTAAGTTGGGACACCCTGCAGGTAATATCTTTCGAAAGCCGTGCCATGCGGTTATGAGGCAGATGGGAATTTGTTAATGTCGGTTGTAGAAAACCTAAAGTGGACCTCAATAAAATACACATCAACAAGGTGTAACCGTGATGGTCTCTTCTCGGCGGAGTCCGGAAGTGAACACGGTGTTGGAGTTATGTCGGCGTAAGTAGTTCAGGATCACTTCTTGATCACTACTAGTTTCACGACCGCGCTTTGCTTCTCTTCTCGCTCTCTTTTGCGAAGTAGCCACCATATATGCTAGTCGCTTGCTGCAGCTCCACTTTACTACTCTGTCCTTCCGATAAGCTTAAATAGTCTTGATCTCGCGGGTGTGAGATTGCTGAGTCCCTGTGACTCACAGATACTTCCAACACAGTTGCAGGTTCCGACGATGCGGTGCAGGTGATTCCACCGAGCTCAAGTGGGAGTTCGACGAGGAACGTGGTCGTTACTATGTGTCGTTTCCAGATGATCGATAGTGGTGCCCGGTTGGGACGATTCGGGATCTGTGTTAGCATTTGGGGTATCTTCTTTTATTTTGGTTCCGTAGTCGGACCTTGAGTGTACTCAATGATGTATGTTATTTATGTATTGTGTGAAGTGGCGATTGTAAGCCAACTATGTATCTTTCCTTAATTATTACATGGGTTGTGTGAAGATTACCTCACTTGCGACATTGCTTTCAATGCGGTTATGCCTCTAAGTCGTGCCTCGACACGTGGGAGATATAGCCGCATCGGGGGCGTTACACACACTTTCCTGGGTCATGTCCGGCCTCGGAAGATCAACACGTCGCAGCCCCACCTAGGCTCAATAGAGAGGTCAGCACGCCGGTCTAAATCCTATGCGCACAGGGGTCTGGGCCCATCACCCATTGCACACATGCATGTTGCGTACGCGGCCGGAAGCAGACCTAGCCTAGCAGGCATTCCAGTCCAATCCGGCGCGCGGCGCTCAGCCGCTAACGTCAAAAAGAGCTTCGGCTGATACCACGACGCCGGTTGCCCATATCTTGTCCCACGTGGCGGTTAGTGCGTATAAGGTCAACGACCCAACTCAGATCAAATACCAAGATCTCGTTAAGCGTGTTATTATGAAGTAACCGCGGACGCCGACCAGGGCCAAGCCCACCTCTCCTAGGTGGTCTCAACCTGCCCTGTCGCTCCACCACAAAGTAACAATGGGGTCGTGGGGAACCCAGCCCACCTCTACCGGGATGGAGCCACCGCCCTTCAGCCCCCATCTCCTAACAGTATCATAAGTAATGTAACAAGATAAAGTATATAGCATATGCCCGTGATCACCTCCCAAAGTGATCACGACCCAATAGTATAGCATGGCGCATGCACAAGAGTGTAGGGCCACTTGATGGAATACTAGCATCCTATACTAAGCATTTAGGATTGCGGTAAGGGTATCAATCAGAGCAACAATGACAGGATATGCAGCAGAATAGGATTTAACCGAAAGCGATAATATGCTACACTACTCTAATGCAAGCAGATAGAGAAGAATAGGCGATATCCGTGATCAAGGGGCGGGGCTTTCTGGTTGCTCGCACAAGAAGGAGGGGTCGCCGGTGACGTAGTCGACCACAGGGGCATCAGCATCGTCACGGGGTCTACCGAAGAGAAGAGGGGGGAGAAACAGTAAATACATAGCAAGCCAGTGCATAACATGACAACAGGCAGAGCTAGACGTGTTCTAATGCGGTATGAGGTGATACCGGTGAAGGGGGAAACATCCGGGAAAATATCCCCGGTGTTTCGCATTTTCGAACAGATGAATCGGAGGGGAAAAGTTGTGTGTTCTCTATGCTAGGAATGCATGGCGGATGAATGGGCTGCGTAACCGGATTTGTCTCGTCGTTCTGAGCAACTTTCATGTACAAAGTTTTTCCATCCGAGCTACGGTTTATTTCATATTGATTTTAAAAGATTTAAATCATTTTTTGGATTTATTTACTTTTTTAATTCAACATTATCCAGAACAGTGCATGCTGACGTCATCATGACGTCATCAGTCAACAGAGGTGTTGACTGGTCAAACTGACGTGTGGGTCCCAGTTTTCATAGACTGTTTAATCTAATTAGGGTTTAGCTAATCTAATTACTGTTTAATTAATTAACACCAGTTAATTAGGTTATTTTAATATAATTAATTAAGTTAATTAAATTAATTAATTAATTAATATATTATTTTAATTATTATACTTTTTTAATAAAATCTGTGTTTTTAATCGTTCTAGGGCGCTGGGGCCCGTTTGTCATTGGGCCAGGGGGGCTTAACGGGTGTTGGGTTTACGGGCGCTCGGGCGTGGGCACCCGAACGGGCGAGTCCCGAGCGGAGCCAGCCGGGGCGTCGCGGGTGGCTCGCTGGAGCGCGGCCATGACGAGCAGACCAGGGAGGGCGCTCCCACCCGCGGATGGCGACAGCAGAGAGAGGCGGGTCGGCGAATGGCGGCGAACAAAGAAGGATGCGGAGCGCGCACGCTACCGGACGAGCAGAGGTTGTGCGGTGGGGCGTGGCGCCGCCGGTGAGCCGGAGGCGGCTAAGGGCGGATGCGGGCGGCGCGACAGGGGCGGGGGGGGGACGACTATCACCAGTGGGGCGCACGCGAGCGGCGGCAAGCGCCGCAGCTGGTTGCAGCGGTATGAGCGGGCGCAAGACTGGTCGCGGGTTGGAGAGCAGCGCGACAACGTCGCGCCGGTCTCGGCGAGGTTCATGCGCTTGGGTAGGGAGCATGGCGAGAGTGTGCGCGCGCGATGGCGCGCCGTGCGGGGAGTAGGGACGGGGCAGTGGGGCTCGTGGTGGGGTGACGGGGACGACGCGGCGGAGCGGAAGCAGGCCGGTGAGGCGGTCCGGGCGGCGATGGACGATCCGGGCGGCGGCATCGGCGGTCTCCTCCCTCGATCCCGATCCAATCGGGGGAGAGGGGAAGATATTTTGGAGAGGGGGGGGGAGTGTCAGTGGGGTTCGGGGTACGGGAGGAGTGGGGGTGGGCCTTGGCCCGCTTAGGCAGAGCACCGGGCCGAGCCCAATGGGGGGGGGGGGGTTGGTTCCTCTTTGTTTCTTTGTTAGTTTTGTTTTTCTCTTTAGTATTTTCTTTCTTTTATTTATTTTCTTTTATGATTTATTTCAATTTAAATTATTTAGGCATTTTATAAAAATGTGTTTATTACACCATATTTACATATGCAATTTTTAGTACAAACCAAACATTTTTATTTTAATGTTTGAAAATTTTTATTATTTACCAAACTTTGAATTTGAATTTTGGACCGGTTTTGATCTAGCACGAGATTAGCAATAGTAACCAACGTGACGTGGTGACATTAACGTGGGATTCCTATAGCCTAATTATCCGGGCATCACAATATGAAAGCTCAACAAAAAAATAAGTGGGTGTGCATCCAACTCGCTTGCTCACGAAGACCTGGGGCATTTTGAGGAAGCCCATCACTGGAATATACAAGCCAAGTTCTGTAATGAAAAATTTCCCACTAGTATATGAAAGTGATATCATAGGAGACTCTCTATCATGAAGATCATGGTGCTACTTTGAAGCACAAGTGTGGTAAAAGGATAGTAACATTGTCCCTTCTCTCTTTTTCTCTCATTTTTTATTTGGGCCTTTTCTCTTTTTATGGCCTCTTTTTTTAGTCCGGAGTCTCATCCCGACTTGTGGGGAATCATAGTCTCCATCATCCTTTCCTCACTTGGACAATGCTCTAATAATGATGATGATCACACTTTTATTTACTTACAACTCAACAATTACCAATCAATACTTAGAACAAAATATGACTCTATGTGAATGCCTCCGGCGGTATACCGGGATATGCAATGAATCAAGAGCGACATGTATGAAAGAATTATGAATGGTGGCTTTGCCACAAATACGATGTCAACTACGTGATCATGCAAAGCAATATGACAATGATGGAGCGTGTCATAGTAAATGGAACGGTGGTAAGTTGCATGTCAACATATCTCGGAATGGCTATGGAAATGCCATGATAGGTAGGTATGGTGGCTGTTTTGAGGAAGGTATATGGTGGGTGTATGATACCGCCGAAAAGTGCGCGGTATTAGAGAGGCTAGCAATGGTGGAAGGAAGAAAGTGCGTATAATCCATGGACTCAACATTAATCATAAAGAACTCATATACTTATTGCAAAAATCTACAAGTTATCAAAGCAAAGTATTATGCGCATGCTCCTAGGGGGATAGATTGGTAGGAAAAGACCATCGCTCGTCCCCGACCGCCACTCATAAGGAAGACAATCAATAAATAAATCATGCTCCGACTTCATCACATAACGGTTCACCATACGTGCATGCTACGGGAATCACAAACTTTAACACAAGTATTTCTCAAATTCAAAACTACTCAACTAGCATGACTCTAATATCACCATCTTCATATCTCAAGACAATTATCAAGTATCAAACTTCTCATAGTCGTATTCAACACACTCATAAGAATTTTTTTACTAATCTTGAATGCCTAACATAATTAAAGCAAATTACCACGCTGTTTTGTAGGACTCTCAAAATAATCTAAGTGAAGCATGAGAGAACAATAGATTCTATAAAACAAATCCACCACCATGCTCTAAAAGATATAAGTGAAGCACTAGAGCAAAAACTATAGAACTCAAAAGATATAAGTGAAGCACATAGAGTATTCACCCAAAACTTGAAAACTTCACAACACAAAACTTAACAGAAAATCTCGTGAGCTCCGTTAGCGAAAGAAAAAAAAAGACCACTTCAAGGTACTGTAATGAACTCATTCTTTATTTATATTGGTGTTAAACCTACTGTATTCCAACTTCTCTATGGATTATAAACTATTTTACTAGCCATAGATTCATCAAAATAAGCAAACAACACACGAAAAACAGAATCTGTCAAAAACAGAACAGTCTGTAGTAATCTGTAACTAACGCAAACTTCTGGAACTCCAAAAATTTAGCCAAAATAGGAAGACCTAGACAATTTTTTTATTGATCAACAGAAATTGGAATCAATATTTTATCATGTTCTGGTGATTTTTAACAATTATTTTCGTGAACAGAAAGTTTCTGGAATTTTCAGTAAGATCAAATAACTATCATCCAAGAAGATCCTATAGGTTAAACTTGGCACAAACACTAATTAAAACATAAAAACACATCTAACCAGAGGCTAGATCAAATATTTATTCCTAAGCATAAGCAAAAAGAAAAAAAACTAAAAATAAAATTGGGTTGCCTCCCAACCCTCCCAACAAGCGCTATCGTTTAACGCCCCTAGCTAGGCATAATAGCACGGATAGGTCTAGGTATTGCCATAATAATAGGATAGATCATTAAAACTCATTTCATATTCTCTACGTTCAGCAGCGAGTTTTCTTTGAGGCAAGCAAAAGTAATCAAAAGGGCTAATTTAATGGGACAAAAGTCCCCAAGATCAACTTTAGGAGGTATAGGTTCCTCCTTCGGCCCTTCGTATTGCACAACCAATTCATCATTATAAGCATTCTTTTGACAGAACTTTGTGAGCCTATACTCGAGAGAATATCCTAGCTCATTATTTCGAATAGCAAAATCATTATTAAGTTCAGAAATTCTATCAACTATAACATTGGTAGGAACCTTTTTTCTAAGATTCTCATTAAAAGCAACATAGTCTAGAGATTGAAAACACATTATTTCCTCTTGATCAAATATGATAGTTTCTATAGGAGGACGGCCAGCGTCCACCCTATAACGCGCAAATATTTCTTTGGCCTCTTTTATTATAAATCCAAACTCATGAGCCAAAAAGATAGTAGCGGCACGCTTAACAGAAGAATGCTCAATATTATAAAATTCTAAGAAAATCCTTTGTATGCAAGGGTGCATGTGCATAAATTGCCTTTCAAGTTAAACTACAAGCATGGAAATAGCGTCCGCAAGACTACTAGTTCTATGAAGAATAGAACTGCCCATAGAAGGCATAGCACCGGCACAAGTAAAGAAATCTTGAATAACCCCTTTTCCAATGATATTACCACTACCAATTCATAAATTTTTTGTATGTAAGATAGGGGTTCTTCAGCAGGAGCATCAGAATTTTTCATGTTATTACTATTGTCCATATCAACAATAGTTTCCCCAATTTCAGACATAACGGCAGAAAGTGCGAGGGGCAAAAAGAAAGAGGGAGGCAAACGGAAAAGAGAGAGGGCGAAAAAAAGGCAAGGGTGAAGTGGGGGAGAGGAAAACGAGAGGCAAATGGCAAATAATGTAATGAGGGAGATAAGGGTTTGTGATGGGTACTTGGTATGTTGACTTTTGCGTAGACTCCCCGGCAACGGCGCCAGAAATCCTTCTTGCTACCTCTTGAGCACTGCGTTGGTTTTCCCTTGAAGACGAAAGGGTGATGCAGCAAAGTAGCGTAAGTATTTCCCTCGGTTTTTTAGAACCCACGCACGAGTCCCTCGCACCTACACAAACAAATAAAATCCTCGCAATCAACGCAATAAAGGGGTAGTCAATCCCTTCACGGCCACTTACGAAAGTGAGATCTGATATATATGATAAGATAATATTTTTTGTATTTTTATGATAAAGATGCAAAGTAAAGAAAGCAAAATAAACGGCGCCAGAAATAGCTTGTTGACGGGAGATTAATATGATGGAAAATAGACCCGAGGGCCATAGGTTTCACCAGTGGCTTCTCTCGAGAGCATAAGTATAACGGTGGGTAAACAAATTACTGTTGAGCGATTGACAGAACTGAGCATAGTTATGAGAATATCTAGGTATGATCATGTATATAGGCATCACGTCCGCGACAAGTAGACCGACTCCTGCCTGCATCTACTACTATTACACCACACATCGACCGCTATCCAGCATGCATCTAGAGTATTAAGTTGGAAAGAACAGAGTAACACTTTAAGTAAGATGACATGATGTAGAGGGATAAACTCATGCAATATGATATAAACGCCATCTTGTTATCCTTGATGGAAACAATACAATACGTGCCTTGCTACCCCTACTGTCATTGGGAAAGGACACCGCAAGATTGAACCCAAAGCTAAGCACTTCTCCCATTGCAAGAAAGATCAATCTAGTAGGCCAAACCAAACTGATAATTCGAAGAGACTTGCAAAGATAACCAATCATACATAAAAGAATTTAGAGAAGATTCAAATATTGTTCATAGATAAACTTGATCATAAACCCACAATTCATCGGTCTCAACAAACACAACGCAAAAGAAGATTACATCGAATAGATCTCCATGAGAGAGGGGGAGCACATTGTATCGAGATCCAAAAAGAGAGAAGAAGCCATCTAGCTAATAACTATGGACCCGAAGGTCTGGGGTAAACTACTAACACATCATCGGAGAGGCTATGGTGTTGATGTAGAAGCCCTCCGTGATCGATGCCCCCTTCGGCGGAGCTCCGGAAAAGGCACCAAGAAGAGATCTCACGGATACAGAATGTTGCGGCGGTGGAATTAGGTTTTTGGCTCCGTATCTAGTAGTTTGGGGGTACGTAGGTATATATAGGCGGAAGAAGTACGTCGGTGGAGCAACATGGGCCCCACGAGGGTGGAGGGCGCGCCCAGGGGAGTAGGCGCGCCCCCTACCTCGTTCCTTCCTGGTAGATTTCTTGACGTAGGGTCCAAGTCCTCTGGATCACGTTCGTTCCAAAAATCACGTTCCCGAAGGTTTCATTCCGTTTGGACTCCGTTTGATATTCTTTTTCTGCGAAACTCTGAAATAGGCGAAAAACAACAATTCTGGGCTGGGCCTCCGGTTAATAGGTTAGTCCCAAAAACAATATAAAAGTGTATAATAAAACCCATTAATGTCCAAAACAGAATATAATATATCATGGAACAATCAAAAAATTATAGATACATTGGAGACGTATCACAAGCTTCCAAAAAAGAGATTGTGCTACTTAAACTAGACTTTCCAAAGCCTTTTATACAATCGATCACGATGACATGCTTGAGATCATGAGGAACATGGGCTTTAATGATAAGTGGCTAGGCTGGATCAAATGCATTTTCACCTCCGAAAAATATGCGGTCCTTCTGAATGGGGTACGTGGACGCATATTCCATTGCATTTGTGGTGTTCGCCAAGGTGATCCCTTGTCCCCCCTCATTTTTGTTCTGGCCGCGGACTTGTTGCAAGCTGCAATCAATGATGCCTTTGCCAGAGATCTCATTAAGCTGCCATTCCCAAACAATAGACAGAAATATTACCCGGTGATCCAATATGCGGATGACACGATCCTCGCTATGCCAGCTTGTCCTCTACAAGAAACAACAATCGAGAACAAACTTTCAGACTACGCCACCTCTATTGGCTTGAAGATCAACTTTCACAAATCCACCCTTGTCCCGATCAACTGTGAAGAACCAGTCTACAATAGCTTGGCCAACATTTTTGGATGTGTCGTGGGCAAGATGCCATTTACTTACATTGGTCTCCCTATGGGAACTACAAAGCCCACCATGCACGATCTCATGCCTTTGGTTTGTTGTCTGGAAAGAAGGTTATCGGCAACCCTCAACATGATCTCTTATGGAGGCAAATTATCCTTGTTGAACTCGGTGATAACCTCCCTCATTATATTTGCCATGCGCACGCTTAAACTACCAACTGGAATCATTGAACTTCTAGATAAGAGCCGCAGAAAAAGCCCCTGGACAAAGAAAATGGACCAAGGTGATAAATGCAACTCCCTTGCTGCATGGGACATGGTATGTAAACCAAAGAAATGTGGAGGGCTTGGAGTACTCAATCTGAAGATACAAAATGAAGCACTCCTACTCAAGTTTCTCCACAAGTTTTATAATCACTAGGACCTTCCTTGGGTGGAACTAATTTGGACCACTTATTACAACACCAAGATTCCACATGCTACTGAACCCGTCGGATCTTTTTGGTGGCGTGACGTCACTAAATTAATGCCAACATACAGTGGTATCACCCAGATCAATGTGAACAATGGTGCTACTAGTCTGTTCTGGAAGGATATGTGGTTGGGGGAAATCTTTGCTGAATCACACCCACGAGCTTTCTCTTTTGCAATAGATGAAGACATCTTAGTTCGTGACTTCTTGGGATCTGTCAGCTTACATGAATCATTTCATCTTCCACTCTCAGCACAGGTGCATGCAGAAACCAGAGAGTTGCAAAGACATACTTCGGAAGTGCAACTTGTCGAACACACAATGCATGATGAGTGGTCGTGCATCTGGGGATCTCCTCATTACTCGGCCAACAAATTCTATGCCTTCTAATTTCAAGATATTCAAGCACATCATGCGTATACGTGGCTATGGAAGTCTAAAGACACCATGAAAATCAAAGTATTCGGTTGGCTACTTCTTTCTGACAGATTGAATACTAGAAACATGCTCAAAAGGAGGCACTATAACATTGGACCCAACTTTGGCTGTCTTCTATGCCCAACCTGCATGGATGAAATGGTTGAGCATCTTTTCCCGGGCTGCCCTTTTAGCCAACAATGCTGGACAGATATTGGTATGCGCGGGTCCACACAAGACAATAGATTGGAGTGGGTTGAATCAGCCAAAAACTCATGGAATAGGCCACTATTCATTGAAATCTTTCTGCAATCGGCTTGGAGCATTTGGAAAGAAATAAACAACAAGCACTTTAGAGGGATTACACCATCAAGAAGTTCTTGGCTGGCTAGGCTGAAGGAAGACTTATCCAGCCTAAGTTATAGGGTGGGAGAAAAGAATAAACCCTTTCTAATTTCGTTCTTTCATACCTTGCATTAAGTAGCTTCTCCCACCCTCTCTTCTCTCCATTCCCCAAAGGGGAGATGAATTTGTAAAAAGACTATGTAAACTTACTATTCTTTTATTCAATTCACAGTAGGAGAGCCTCTCCTACTATTTTACTGGTCAAAAAAAGCATAGAGATGTTCACCATTGAAGACTACCCCATCTCACGTGATGATCGGACATGGGTTAGTTGATTTGGATCATGTGTCACTTAGATAACTTGACGGATGTTTATTTAAGTGGGAGTTCATTAGTAATTTGATTAATTGAAGTTAATTTATCATGAACTTAGTCTTAATAGTTTTGCATATCTATGTTGTAGATCAATGGCCCGTGCTACCATTCCCCTGAATTTTAATGCGTTTCTAGAGAAAGCTAAGTTGAAAGATGATGGTAGCAACTACACGGACTGGGTCCATAACTTGAGGATTATTCTCATTGCTGCACAGAAGAATTATGTCCTTGATGCACTGCTAGGTAACAGACCTGCTACAGGAGCTACTGCAGATGTTATGAACGCCTGGTAGGCTCGATGTGATGACTACTCGATAGTTTAGTGTGCCATGCTTTCAAGCTTAGAACCGGGACTTCAAAGACGTTTTCAACGTCATGGAGCATATGATATGTTCCAAGAGTTGAAGTTAATATTTCAAGTAAGTGCACGGGTTGAGAGATATGAAGTCTCCAACATGTTATATAGCTGCAAGATGGAGGAGAACAGTTCTTTCAGTGAACACATACTCAAAATGTCTGGGTATCATAACCACTTCACTCAGTAGGGAGTTGAACTTCCAGTTGATAGTGTTATTGACAAAGTTATTCAATCACTGCCACCAAGCTACAAAGTCTTCGTGATGAACTATATGCAAGGGATGATGAAAACGATTCCCGAGCTCTTGACGATGCTTAAGGTCGCGGAGGTAGAAATCAAGAAGGAGCATCAAGTGTTGATGGTTAACAAGACCACTAGTTTCAAGAAAAAGGGCAAGGGAAAGAAAGGGAAATTCAAGAAGAATGGCAAGCAAGTTGCCGCTCCCGAGAAGAAGCCCAAAGATGGACCCAAGCCTGAAACTGAGTGCTTCTACTACAAAGGGGGTGGTCACTGGAAGCGGAACTGCCCCAAATACTTGGCGGATAAGAAGGATGGCAAAGTGAACAAAGGTACATTTGATATACATGTTACTTATGTGTACCTTACTAAAGCTTTTAGTAGCACCTGGGTATTTGATACCGGTTCTGCTGCTCATATTTGTAACTCGAAACAGGAGCTGCAGAATAAACGAAGATTGGCTAAGGACGAGGTGACGATGTGCGTGGGGAATGGTTCCAAGGTCGATGTGATCGCCGTCGGCACGCTACCTCTACATCTACCTTCAGGATTAGTTTTAGACCTCAATAATTGTTATTTGGTGCTAGCATTGATCATGAACATTATATCTGGATCTTGTTTATTGCGAGACGGTTATTCATTTAAATGGGAAAATCATGGTTGGTCTATTTATATGAGTTATAACTTTTATGGTCATGCACCCTTGATGAATGGTCTATTCTTGTTGAATCACGATTGTAGTGATACACATATTCATAATATTGATGCCAAAAGATGCAAAGTTGATAATAATAGTGCAACGTACTTGTGGCACCGCCGTTTAGGTCATATTGTTCTAAAGCGCATGAAGAAACTCCATGCGGATGGACTTTTGGAATCACTTGATTATGAATCATTTGATACTTGCGAAGCATGCCTCATGGGCAAGATGACAAAAACTCCGTTCTCCGGAACAATGGAGCGAGCTAATGACTTATTGGAAGTAATACATATCGATGTATGCGATCCGATGGGTGTTGAGGCGCGCGGTGGGTATCGTTATTTTTTGACCTTTACAGATGATTTGAGTTGGTATGGATATATCTACTTGATGAAACACAAGTCCGAAACATTTGAAAAGTTCAAGGAAATTCAGAGTAAAGAGGAGAATCATGGTTACAAGAAAATAAACTTTCTACGATCTGATCGCGGAGGCAAATATTTGAGTTACGAGTTTGGCCTTCATTTAAAACAATGTGGAATTGTTTCATAACTCACGCCACCTGGAACACCATAGCGTAATGGTGTGTCCTAACGTCGTAACCGTACTTTATTAGATATGGTGCGTTCTATGATGTCTCTTACCGATTTACCACTACCGTTTTGGGGTTATGCATTAGAGACATCCGCATTCACATTAAATAGGTCATCATCTAAATCCGTTGAGACGACACCGTATGAACTGTGGTTTGGCAAGAAACCTAAGCTGTCATTTCTTAAAGTCTGGGGATGCGACGTTTATGTTAAAAGGCTTCAGCCTGATACACTCGAACCTAAATCAAATAAGTGTGCCTTCCTAGGATACCCTACGGAAACGATTGGGTACACCTTCTACCACAGATCCGAAGGCAAGATCTTTGTTGCCAAGAATGGATCCTCTCTAGAGAAGGAGTTTCTCTCGAAAGAAGTGAGTGGGAGGAAAGTAGAACTTGCTGAGGTAATTGTACCTTCTCTCGAATTGGAAAGTAACACATCACAGAAAACTGTTCCCGTGATGCCAACACCAACTACAGAGGAAGCAAATGATAATGATCATGAAAGTTCAGATCAAGTTACTACTGAACCTCGTAGGTCGACCAGAGCACGGTCCGCACCAGAGTGGTACGGTAATCCTGTCCTACAAGTCATGTTATTGGACCATGGCGAATCTACGAACTATGAAGAAGCTATGATGAGCCCAGATTCCGATAAATGGCTTGAGGCCATAAAATCTGAGATAGGATCCATGTATGAGAACAAAGTATGGACTTTGGTGGACTTGCCCGATGATCGGCAAGCCATTGAGAATAAATGAATCTTCAAGAAGAAGACTGACGCTGATGGAAATGGTATTGTCTACAAAGCTCGACTTGTCACAAAATGTTTTCAACAAGTTCAGGAAGTTGACTACGATGAGACTTTCTCACCCGTAGCAATGCTTAAGTATATCCAAATCATGTTAGAAATTGCTGCATTTTATAATTATGAAATCTGGCAAACGGACGTCAAAACTGCATTCCTTAATGGATTTCTTAAAGAAGAGTTGTATATGATGCAACCAGAAGGTTTTGTCGATCCTAAAGGTGCTAACAAAGTGTGCAAGCTCTAGCGATCCATCTATGGACTGGTGCAAGCATCTCGGAGTTGAAATATATGCTTTGATGAGGTGAACAAAGCATATGGTTTTATACAGACTTACGGCGAATCATGTATTTACAACAAAGTGAGTGAGAGCATAAAAGGATACTTGAATATAGAATTTTTCAATGAAAGACTTCGGTGAAGCTGCTTATATATTGGGCATCAAAATCTATAGGGATAGATCGAGACGCTTAATAGGACTTTCACAAAGCACATACCTTGATGAAGTTTTGAAGAAGTTCAAAATGGATCTATCAAAGAAAGGGTTCTTGCTTGTGTGACAAGGTGTGAAATTGAGGCAGACTCAAAGCCCGACCACTGCAGAAGATAAATAGAAAATGAAAGTCATTCCCTATGCCTCAACCATAGGTTCGATCATGTATGCTATGTTGAGTACCAACCCAGATGTGTGACTTGCCATAAGTTTGGCAGGGAGGTACCAAAGTAATCCAGGAGTGGATCACTGGACAGCGGTCAAGAATATCCTAAAGTACCTGAAAAGGACCAAGGATATGTTTCTCGTTTATGGAGGTGAGGAAGAGCTCATAATAAATGGTTACATCGATGCTAGCTTCGACACTGATCTGGATGACTCTAAGTCACAAATCGAATACGTATTTATATTGAATAGTGGAGCTATCAGTTGGTGCAGTTCCAAGCAAAGCATCATGGTGGGATCTATGTGTGAAGCGGAGTACATTGCTGCTTCAGAAGTAGCGCATGAAGGAGTCTGGATGAAGGAGTTCATATCCGATCTTGGTGTAATACCCAATGCATCGGTGAGGGAGTCCTGGACTAAGGGGTCCTCACGCATCCGGCCTGTCATCCATGGGCTGGACTGATGGGTTATGAAGACATGAAAACCGAAGACTATACCTGTGTCCGGATTGGACTCTACTTGGCGTGGAAGGCAAGCTAGGCGATCGATTGTGAAGATTCCCTCTTATGTAACCGACCTCGTGTAACCCTAGATCTCTCCGGTGTCTATATAAACCGGAGAGCATAGTCCGGATAGGACAGATTCATTGGCATATACTCATAGGCTAGACTTCTAGGGTTTAGCCATTATGATCTCGTGGTAGATCAGCTCTTGTAACACTCATATTCATCAAGATCAATCAAGCAGGAAGGAGGGTATTACCTCCATAGAGAGGGCCCGAACCTGGGCAAACATCATGTCCCCTATCTCCTGTTACCATCGATCCTAGATGCACAGTTCGGGACCCCCTACCCGAGATCCGCTGGTTTTGACACCGACATTGGTGCTTTCATTGAGAGTTCCAATGTGCCGTCGACGAAAGGACTCGATGGCCCCTTCGATCGTCAGTAATGACACCACCCAGGGAGGAACCTTCCTCCCTGGACAAATCTTTGTGTTCGGCGGCTTCATACTGCGGGCCAACTCGCTTGGCCATATGGAGCAGATCGATGGCTATGCCCCTGGCCATCAGGTCAGATTTGGAAGCCTAAACTACATCACGGATATCTGTGGAGACTTGATCTTCAATGGATTCGAGACCGCGGCAGTTGCTTCCCCTTGCTCCGATGAACATGACTTAAATCTGTTATCGGACTATGTCCAGGAGATGGATCCTGTTGCTGCAACGGGTTCCGAACTGAAGCAGATCGCGCCCTCCGAGGACGCGAAGCCTACGGCATTGGAGCCGCACACAGACTCGACATCCGGCAATGCTTGCGTCAATGGAACTCCGGACTCGTATCCGGCCATACGTTCCGGACTAGATGCGCATGCGGACACCAAGCTGGATTGGTTATCGATTTTCAAATTTAGCGCCGCGGACATCTTCCAGCATTCGCCTTTGGGTGATGTACTAAACTCTTTGAAGAAATTGTCCTTGGAGGAAGACTCACAGCCGAACTATGTTCGGTTCGAGCTAGAGGCGGATGACGAGGAAGTTTGCTTCCCACTCGCCACCCACTTCATAGCCACCGTCGGTGACTTAACCGACGTGCTTGACTATGGCTCCGAAGACATCAACGGTATGGACGACGATGCCGACAAGGAGCAAGGCCAAGACCCGCCATTCACTGGACGTTGGACGGCCACGTCTTCGTACAACGTGTACATGGTTGATACACCTAAAAGATCTGGCGACGACAAAGAAGAGCCGGATAAGAACAAAACCTCGGAGACGCAGTCCAAGCACCGGCGCCCCAAACGCTGTTCTAAGCCTCGCCGCTCAAAAGACGACAACACTGGCACCGGAGAAAATAGTACTCCGGGGGGCACCGAAAACAACGAAGACCCTGTCGGAGCTATATCCGAACAGGAGGAAAACGACAACGAGCAGGATAACCCTGATGAACAGGCCATAGAAGATGACCCGGAGGACGATAGCTATCATCCACCCTCCGAGGAGGAGACAAGCCTCGGCAACGATGATTTCATCGTGCCTGAGGATCCTCTCGAGCAGGAGCGCTTCAAGCTACAGCTCATAGCCACTGCAAGGAGCCTGAAAAAGAAACAGCAACAGCTTCAAGCCGAACAAGATCTACTCGTCGACAGATGGACCGATGTCCTGATAGCTGAAGAATATGGCCTCAAGCGCCCAGCCAAGAGCTACCCACAACGCAAACTGCTACCTTAGTTCGATGAGGAGGCACCAGATACCATACCTCCCTCGCGCAATGCGGAACGGCCACCACATGGTCGGGATAGAGCGGCAGACCGACCACCCCGTGGTCGGGATACAACGGCAAACCAGGCCGAACAGCTGCCCGCCCCACCGCTTCGCAAATATAGAGACAAACCAGCTCGGGACCATACGTACGACCTTCGGCAGACCCTGGGTAGTAAAGCATGATACACGAGATCAATCTACAGATCGCGAGGGCGTGCCTCGAGGCACGAAGAAGGCTACCTATTCGGGCGTGATAAATCTAACCACGCCCGGGCCGAATACCGCAGACGGGCTCCATCAGAGCTACGTCACGACTCGGCTCGATATAGAGGCGCCGCACACCCTCTTTTCTTCATAGATGAAGTACTGGACCATAAATTCCCCAAGGGGTTCAAGCCCGTCAACATCGAATCATACGACGGCACAACCGATCCCGCAGTATGGATCGACGATTTCATCCTCCACATCCACATGGCTCGAGGAGATGATCTCCACGCCATTAAATACCTCCCACTCAAGCTCAAAGGGCCAGCTCGGCACTGGCTTAACAGTCTGCCTGAAAACTCCATCGACAACTGGGAGGACTTAGAAGAGGCTTTCCTTGACAACTTCCAAGGAACTTATGTCCGGCCACCAGATGCTGATGACTTAAGCCACATAGTTCAAAAACCCGGCGAGTCATCCAGGGAACTCTGGACTAGGTTCCTAGTTAAAAAGAACCAAATCGTCAACTGTCCGGACGCGGAAGCCCTCGCGGCCTTCAAACATAGCGTCCGGGATGAATGGCTAGCACGTCACCTCGGCTAGGAAGGACCTAAATCCATGACAACCCTTACCGCTCTAATGACTCGCTTTTGTGCGGGAGAAGACAACTGGCTCGCTCATAAAAGCAACAACGCCAGCGACCCGGGCACTTCCGAAATCCGAGACGGTGACGGCAAGCCACGACTAAACGAGCATAATAGTCGCAGCAACAACGAAAGATTGCATGACTCACCGGTCAACGCCGGATTTCACAATCCGAAACCCGGCCAACGGAAGAAGCCATTTAGGGCCAAATAGGACGGACCATCCGCCCTTGACAGGATATTGGACCGACCTTGTCAGATTAACGACCACCCTGATAAGCCAGCTAATCATACCAACAGAAACTGTTGGGTCTTCAAGCAGGCAGACAAGCTTAATGCCGAATAAAAGGGGAGAAGGCCACCTAGTGATAAAGACGATGGCAAGGCTCGCCAGCCGAACACCGGGTGCCAGAAGCAGTTTCCTTCTGACGTTTGACCACTACCGGAGCGGAAATAGGAGTTCGGCTTTCGCCACCCACCCACTATGACGGCAGGTTTTACACCACGTGTACATCACTACGCGCTCAAGATACCATGGACATCGGCGGAAGAACAATACAGACAACCTAGTAAACATTCCCGTAACGCTCTTTTATCCATTTTCTTTATTTTCCTGTATTATAAACAGCTGACCAACAGGACTACATATACAACGGACTCTGTCGGAGTTCGGGTCCGTACACTGACCTAAGGGGTTACTTCAGTCAAGGACTCCCCTCCCAGAGGACAGGCGACGCAGACGTGCGACAGGAGGTCCAAAACATCTTTTTGTAGACCGCACTCTTTATTTTGAGCCTGTACAATGCCTTTTTCCTCCATTCCCGACCCCGAGCTTGTCAAATAGCCGGGTTGTTGTTTTTCTCTTCTTTTTATACATATGAATTTATCATTGGCTTATTGCTCCACTCCTAGTAAACTTTATTCGAACTAATCTTTTATACTCTTTTTTCAGTGAGTACGGCCGTAACGGCGGTGTTACAAGACGCACCTTGGCATAACCTGCCAGGGGCACGGTATGGGAAAAAATGAGTCGCCAGTAAAAGCCCGAACAACTCCATAGCGTACTTCGGCGTCGCAAGTTTGGCCTTATATGCATCAACTCCGAATCATTGTCTTTGGTCAATAGTTGGATTGCCCGGCTCCTGTGCTTGCTACCCTACGTTCCGCTATATTGGCTAGGGTAGTAAAGGGAGAACTACTGCGATTGTGCCCTGGCTTTGACCGGATGAGCACCCCAGTAGAGAAAGCCGAAAACTGACTGTCATGATGCGGCGAGAGCTGGTCAACCACTTGACGACTTATTCGAATCTTTAGCGATTCTCCGTGTTACACGAAGGATCTTTTTTAGATCAAAACATGTAAGGCACCGTATTATAATATGCCGCATACATACCAGGGGCTATGTCGTAGCCCACCATAAAATTCCTATGGCTAAGTGAAAGTGTTAACGCCCTATAGTCCGGTTACCTGGTTCGCCGCATTATCACCTCCTTTATGGACCAAGATGTTGGATAAAGAGTGATTCAATGCTTTTCCGAACACCCCTGTATTTCCTACAAGGGGGCTGAAGCCGGCGACTTGAAAACTTTCAGACTATACTAAAACGGCCGCACAGGAGGAATTCAAGCTTTTACACAAAATATAAATAGTATAACTGTAAAGTTGTCTGTTACAACCATTATACAAATTACTCGAACATTATGTCTTTCGAGCATTGACCCTCTACCAAGCGGCGGCCTCTAAGACGTCCTCAAAATAGTGCTCCGGCTCATAATGGTCCTTGCCCTTGTGTGGACTCCTCGCGCAACATTGATGGCCTTCATCTTTCCCCAAAATGTTTAGACTCGGGCAAAGGCCATCCGTGCACCCTCAACGCACGCCGACCGCTTCACAGCATCGATATGTGGCACCGCGTCGACAAGCCGCCGCACCAGGCCAAAATAATTACTCGGAATAGGCTCACTTGGCCAGAACCGGATTATGACGTTCTTCATGGTGTCGTCGGACATCCTATGCAGCTCATCCCATTGGGACATCTGTTCATTCAGCAACAGAGGGCGCTTCGACACGCCGAATTGCGACCAGAAAAGCTTCTCCGTTGCATACCCCTCTTGCACCAGATAAAATTGCGCCGCATCGGAAGAACTCTTCGGCAAGTCTAAAAATTTGTCCGGAGAACTCCATACTTGGTTAAGCTGAGCATAGTTCGGATCGCCGAACTTAGCCTGTAGCAAAAAGGGCTTGCCGGCCACAATCTCCCCAGCTTGCCGGATCTCCTCACGGGCTGCTCTGGATTCAGACAGCGCCTCTCTCGCCTCTTTGTAAGGGCTTGTCAAGTTCAGCCGTTTTGGCTTCATTTTCCTTCTCCAGAAGTTTACAGCGGCCAGCCGCATTCTCTAACTCGCGCGCCATGGTGGACATGGCCTCCTTGTCCTGGCACCGCGCGGCTTGTTCGGCCTTCAATTTAGCCGATGCCTTTTCGGCAGCCGTATTACTAAACTGGGCCTGTTCCTTGGCCCGGGCTAGCTCCGCCAGAAGGGCTTCCACGGCGGCAGCACCATCTGCATTGATGCACATTTTATGTCAAACTCTCTTCAGAGTCATGCTTACATTATAAGCACATTGGTGTAAGGAACGCTCAAAAATATATACCTTGCGAGTCGTCAAGACGCCTGTTGATCAAGGCAATGTCATCCTCTGCAATATCCAGCTTTCGCTGCAGTTCGGTTACCTTCGAATTTCGGGCAGCGGCAGGAGGGGAGACAACATGCGTTCCAAATTAAACCAAGGTTAGTACCTGAAAATATCTTTTCGATCCTCCGATCACTTCCTTTGGAAGGCGATCCGAGTCTCGGGGGCTACTGCATACACAATAGGTGTATTATGTCAATATTGTTCAATTGGCAACTTTACATCACATACCTCAAAACCTCTCAGAAGGCTCGTAAAGGCCTCGTTCAACCCGCTCTTTGCGAATACAACTTTTTTGACCACCGTAGCCATTAAGGCATGATGCTTCTCCGAAACAGACGCTCGTCGCAGCATGTCCGTCAGCATCTCCGGCACTCCTGGGTCTTCGGACATCGCTGCTGGAGCACGACATTCCTTTGAAGGAATCCGCTTACCCGCCTCCAGCATTATCTCCAGCTATAAACCGTACAGTTCGGGGCCGTCATTTTTTATTCCCGAACCCTGAGTCACAGAGGCGCCACCTTCGGGTAGCTCCCTCCTTTGTTTTCTGCGCCACTTGCCGGTCAAGGGGAGCCCTCCGGGACGACACTTCAGAATCATCCGCCCTGTTGGGCGACGAGGCCGGCGATGGCGTTTCACTCTCCATCATCTCTGGAAGAAGATCTCCCAAGGAGGAAGGCGATGAGGAAGCACCAGACATTAACCTGCAAGGACGTACATGTATTGGAGGATTACTTCAGTAACGAGAAGGGAATGGGGTATGATCAAAATACCCGCCGCACTTACGGTTTGGCCAGAGGTTTTTCCTCCTCGCAAGGCTCTACATCGACATCGCTTGCTCGGCCCAAGCCGCCCGACGAGGGCGTCTTCCCTTTCTTGGAAGGTTTCCCCTCCTGACCTCCAGAGGCGGCCCTCTTCTTGCCATGAGGGGCCCCCTCTGCACCTTTGCCCCTGGGCAAAGGGGTTTCAGTTCCCCCGAACACAACGTCTAATTCGTCGTTGGGGCGGGCATCACATCTGGGCTCCTCGCTCTCGCCCCCCTTTGCGGACACCAGGTACGGTGTCGGAGCCAGCATTCTCGTCAGCAGAGCGGTCGCAGAATCCTCGGGAAGGGGCGCCGGACACCAGATTAATATCGCTTTCTTTATCCAGTCCTCCGTAGGGACGAATTGCTCAGTATCTTGTCAAAAGATGTTGGAATAAAAGGTGTTCGGAGATTGAATACTTACTGAAGTGTCCGGATGATTGCAGTCGAGGCCGACATCTTCAGGGGTGTCCGGCCATTGCTCCCGCTCCCTGAAATATAACTTCCACATTCCTTCGTGTGTAATGCCAAAGAAGTGCTAAAGAGTGCGCCGCCCTTCTGGATTGAACTCCCACATATGGAGAGGTCGCCGCTAACACGACAGGATCCAGCGGACAAGCATTACTTGAACAACGTTCACAAGTTCGATGCCTCTCTCGGTAAGGCTCCTGATGCGACTTTGCAGAGTCTGCACCTCATTAACGGATCCCCAGTCCAATCCCTTGTTGATCCATGAAGCGAGCTGAATTGGAAGGCCGGGTCGGAAAGCGGGTGTAGCCACCCACTTGGAGCCCCGCGGATCGTTGACATAAAACCACCCCTGCCGCCATAGGTCGGAAGACTCGGCGAAAGATCCTTCAAACCAAACCACGCTGGCAAGCTTGCTTATTGTAACGCTGCCGCACTCTGCCTGCTCCTCCTCCACCACCCGCGGTCTCGCGCCAAAGGTCTTGAGCCACAAACCAAAGTGCGGAGGAGTTCAGAGGAAGGCCTCACACGTGACGATGAATGTCGAGATGAGAAGAATGGAGTCCGGGGCCAAATCATGAAAATCGAATCCATAGTAGAACATGAGCCCCCGTACGAAGGTGTTAAGCGCGAACCCTAACCCATGGAGGTAGTGGGACACAAATACTACCCTCTCGCCGGATTTAGGGGTGGGAATAACCTGCCCCTCGGCGGGAAGCCGCTGACGGATTTTTGGGGTCGATTCAGCCGGCGCTAGGGAACGGGGGTACCAGACTTGCTCTGCGCCTGCGGCGTGGCTCAAGGGGTGGCCCAGTACGGCCCATCTTCATCAACACAAGCTCAAGACCCTCGCGAGGGGCCAAGCGTCGCGGGGCGGACGACAGGAAGCTTCCTCAGGCACGGCCTCGTCATGCTGGCTCGCGAGGAGGCGGAGAGATCAAGGCGGGGTACCTCACGAGGTGCCCATGATGCAAGCCATGATGACCAAGGGCGCCAGGCGGGCGCCAGCCCACGCAGTGTCCTCATTTCCTCTTTGGTGCAAAGGAGGCAAGCGCAGGCGAGAGTATCAAGTAAAGGCAACCATTTCGGTGCAACAAGACCAAGACCAACACAACGGCAGGAAGGAGGTCATCGTGGAGCCCAAGCCAGCGTCATCGTCGAGCCTTTGGCAGGCGAGGACCAACTTTAGTCAGGATAAGTGTACTAGATGTTCCCCTTCAAAATGGCCAATTGTTGGCGCCCTTCCCGCTCAATTTTTGGGAAGAGGCCCAGGGCCTTTGCCTATAAATAGGACTAGACACCCATAGGGTAGGGGGATCGGGGGATCCGGAATCTTGAACAGAGCTAGAGATCAAGCAATCTAGAGAGAGAGAGCGACCGAACTCCCCCTAGCAGTTCGTCGCACCGGCCAAGAACAGACCCTCGTGAGGCTGTTCTTCCTTGTACTGTTCATCATCATCCCCTGAGGCAATCCACCACACCACACACTGGAGTAGGTTATTACACCACAATGGTGGCCCGAACCAGTATAAACCTTGTGTCCCTTGTGTTGCTCTTTGTGTAGTTTAGATCCTTGCGAGGTGACTCGGGGTAGGTAGGTTGGAGGTGAGATCTCCGCGTGCACCCCAGAGTTCGAACCTAGAGGGTCTGCCGGAACCCGAAATCCGACAGATACCTCGCCGTGCGGAGTTTCGCGATATCCTCCTCCGTGACAGAAGAGGTCACCCACCGGCCTGAACGGCTGAACCCGGCCATGATTGGGGCTGGTCGTGATTGGAACTCGAGGGCTAGAACTCGAGGCCGAATCCTACTTGGGGTCCTTCTCAAGTGGCGCCCCCCTTACCATATTTGTCGAAGCGGGAGGCCGAATTCCCCCTTACCTTTCTCCCACTTGGCCAGCTTCCATAAGAGGTGCGACAACCCCTTGTGGGCTGGTGTGCTCCCCTCTAATGGCCCAATAGGCCCATTACCCTCCCGGGGGTGTCTGGTACCCCCTCCGGTATTCTGATGACTACCCGATACACCCTGAAACACTTCCGGTGTCTGAATTCCATCGTCCTATATATCAATCTTTACCTTCGGACCATTCTGGAGCTCCGTGTCATGTCTGTGATCTCATCCGAGACTCTGAACAACATTCGGTCACCAAATCATATAACTCATATAACATTATATCATCAACGAACGTAGACATGACTGAGACACCTCTCCGGTTAATAACCAATAGTGGAACCTGGATGCCCATATTGGCTCCTACATATTCTACGAAGATCTTTATTGGACACCTCTCCGGTTAATTCCCTTTGTCCAACGGTATGTTACTTGCCCAAGATTCGATCGTCAGTATCTTCATACCTAGATCAATCTCGTTACCGGCAAGTCTCTTTACTCGTTATGTAATACATCATCTTGCAACTAACTCATTTTTCACTTTGCTTGCAAGGCTTCTTATGATGTGCATTATTGAGAGGGCCCAGAGATACCTCTCCGATACTCGGAGTGACAAATTCTAATCTCGATCTATAACAACTCAACAAACACCTTCGGAGATACCTGTAGAGCATCTTTATGATCACCCAGTTATGTTGTGATGTTTGATAGCATAGAAGGTATCCTCCGGTATCCGGGAGTTGCATAATCTCATAGTCAAAGGATTATTTGACATTAAGAAAGCAATAGCAATAAGCTGAATGATCAATATGCTAAGCTAACGGATGGATCTTTTCCATCACATCATTCTCCTAATGATGTGATCCCATTATCAAATGACAACACATGTCTATGGTTAGGAAACCTTGACCATCTTTTATCAACGAGCTAGTCTAGTTGAGGCTTACTAGGGACACGGTATTTGTGTATGTATTCACACATGTATTTAAGTTTCCGATCAATACAATTCTAGCATGAATAATAAACCTTTATCATGAATAAGGTAATATAAAATAACAACATTATTATTGCCTCTAGGGCATATTTTCTTCAGTCTCCCACTTGCACTAGAGTCAATAATATAGATTACATTGTAATGAAACTAACACCCATGGAGTCTTAGTGCTGATCATGTTTTGCTCGCGGAAGAGGCTGAGTCAATGGTTCTGCCACATTCAGATCTCTATTTATTTTGCAAATCTCTATGTCTCCATCCTTGACCTTTTCACGAATGGAGTTGAAACGTCTTTTGATGTGCTTGGTTCTCTTGTGAAACCTGGATTCCTTCGCTAAGGAAATTTCTCCAGTGTTGTCACAAAAGATTTTCATTAGACCCGATGCACTGGGTATTACACCCAGATCGGATATGAAATCCTTCATCCAGACTCCTTCATGCCCTGCTTCTGAAGCAGGTATGTACTCCGCTTCACACGTAGATCCCGCCATGACGCTCTGCTTGGAACTGCACCAACTGACAACTCCACCATTTAATATAAACTCGTATCGGGTCTGTGACTTAGAGTCATCCGAATCAGTGTCGAAGCTAGCATCGACGTAACCATTTACGACGAGCTCTTCTTCACCTCCATAAACAAGAAACATATCTTTTGTCCTTTTCAGATACTTTAGGATGGTCTTGACCGCTGTCCAGTGATCCACTTGTGATGACCCAAGACCGACGCTTCAGATGCCTTCCATGTTTTGCGTGTCAGTTGTGTTAATTATTTGATTGTTGCATTCATCATCGCATCATTCGCATTGCATCGGCACTCCGTTGCCGTCATATTTTCAAAAGTTGCATTCCTTCATGGTTGCCGCCTCTTCTTTGTCTCTATTGACCTTCTCTCAGACCAACCAGACCGCTCTCTTCTCTCTTGTCTTCTCTGTTGCCTTTGGACAGACCCTGTTGTCTTCGTTTTCCCCTCTCGTCTATATGGCCAGCCTCTCTACACATTTCATCAACCACTTGCGTGCGTCCGAAACCTCTCCGAACCCGACCCACACGGTCATGACCAACGGGTCCAGATCATCCCCATACATTCTTAAGGCATCTTTGTTTTCTTATTTAGACTCCCACCTATTTTTTTCTCAGCGGTCTGATTACAATCAGAGGGGCTAGAATAGCCCCTAACCTAACCCACTCACTATATCATCCGTCTACTCTAACCCTAGAAACTAGGGATCCTGTCCCATCCATCCACCTATTCCCGAGACGCCGCCACCCACCCCCCTTTCTTCCTCGGGATCTCCTCATTCCCCCGAGCCAATCACCAGCCTTATCCGCCCCGATCCAAAATTCCATCGGCCTCCTCTTGCCTCGCCAAGCCCCAGCGCCTCCCAGCTCCCGCACAAGCCCGAGAGCCTCCTCCCGCTCGACCGCGTCGGCGAGCGCCACTGCCGGAGCTGCTCCGTCCGTCGCCCGAACCTGCCAAGACGAGCACCAGCAGGGCCGCCCTCTCCTTCCCTGTCTCTCCTTTCTTATTCCCTTCTCCCTCCCGTCTCATCTCCCTGCCTCTTCTCCACAGGAACCGGAGCGCCGCCTGACGCCCTCGATCTGCGATGGGAAACTCCTCATGCCGCCACCATCTTCTTCCAGGAGCCCGCGGCATTCTCTGCTTCCCCTCCTCGTGCCTCGCCGGCAGCAAGCTCCGCAGCGTCAAGTTCCTCGCCTGCGTCCTCCCGTCGAGCGCCGGGATGAATGGCAGTAGCTCCAGCCTCGCCTCGGCCCTCCTCGACCTCCTTCGCACCGGATCCGTCCCCCTCGTCCATCCACTCGTAGCAGGAGGTCGCCGCCATGCCCTGCATCCCGCATCGCCAGCCGCCGTCCCCTGCTTCACGAACGAGACAGCCAGCGCTGCCCCTTCATTGACTTGGTCCAGCGCCAGCGTGGCCGGTCTCCAAGTCCCAGGCGCAAAGGCCCAAGCCGCCCGCCGTCAGCCGAACCGCCAAGCCTGCAGCCAGCTCCACCGACCGGCCTGGCCCATGGTGGCGCCAGATCCGCCATTTCAGCCCGATAACGTTTTTTCCAAGATCTGCGATTTTAGCATTATCTAGAGACTGCAGTTTTTCTGAAAACCCGTTAATGTTCATGCATCTAATAACTAAATAACCATGCACCATATGTTAAAACTTCAAATATGAAAATGCTTAGAATTTTTTCTAGTTTCATAATATCCAACTTTCATCCCATGTTAAGATGCTTAAAATGTTGTTTGTTTAATTTTGCTTAAATAATATGCTAAAATGGTCTATTTCATAACTAAATAACCGTAGCTCGGAATTAAATGTTCTTTATATGTAAATGGGGTAGAAAAATGCCTAGTTTAACATGGTGCACTTTATTTTGCTGTTTAACAACATTAAAATTGTGTTTAGGGCAGAACAGTAGCAAATTTGAAATATGCATATGAGGATTTTCCGGAATTGTTGTTTGTTGTTCCGGCCTCATTTAAACTTGCCTAGATGTGTAGTTTTATTATGCTTCACCTCTTGTCATGTTTAACAACGTTTAATATTGTTGGGTACATAAAAAAGAGAGAACTAAATACTTGATGTGGTGTTTCGTCAATATGCAACTCGTTGCATATTGAGCTCCACTTAATTTGTAGTGTTGTTTGTTGCACTTTGCCATGCCATGCCTCATTGCCGCTATACCTACCACTTGCTATATCATGCCTCCCATATTGCCATGTCAAGCCTCTAACCCACCTTTCCTAGCAAACCGGTGTTTGGCTATGTTACCGCTTTTGCTCAGCCCCTCTTATAGCGTTGCTAGTTGCAGGTGAAGATGAAGTTGGTTCCATGTTGGAACATGGATATTTTGGGATATCACAATATCTCTTATTTAATTAATGCATCTATATACTTGGTAAATGGCGGAAGGCTCGGCCTTATTCCTGGTGTTTTGTTCCACTCTTGCCGCCCTAGTTCCCGTCATACCGGTGTTATGTTCCTTGATATTGCGTTCCTTACACGGTTGGGTGATTTATGGGACCCCCATGACAGTTCGCTTTGAATAAAACTCCCCCAGCAAGGCCCAACCTTGGTTTTACCATTTGACCACCTACCACCTATACTTTTCCCTTGGGTTTTCGCGAGTCTGAGGGTCATCTTTATTATAGCCCCCCGCGGGCGGTGCTCCTCAGTGTTGGTCGAACTAGAGTCCTTTGCAGCGCCACCTCGGGAAACTTGAGGCCTGGTTTTAGTTATGCAGTGCTCATCCGGTGTGCCCTAAGAACGAGATATGTGCAGCTCCTATCGGGATTTGTCGGCACAGTCGGGTGGTCTTGCTGGTTTTGTTTTACCATTGTCGAAACGTCTTGTAAACCGGGATTCCGAGCCTGATCGGGTCTTCCCGGGAGAAGGAATATCCTTCGTTGACTGTGAGAGCTTGTGATGGGCTAAGTTGGGACACCCTTGCAGGGTATAAACTTTCGAAAGCCGTGCCCACGGTTAGGGCTGGGCATATAACCCGAAAACCGATGTACCAAACCGAACTAACCGGCACCGAAGCCGAATTCACCGATACCGGAAACTTCGGTAGCACGTTCGGTTTGCATTCGCTGAAAACCGAACCTAGTCCGGTGAATTCGGGTGTGTCCCTCCACTACCCGAACAGACCGAAAACCGAGTAACCACTTAGATCCGATCTGCATGCCCATTGCTACTCTTTCTTTTTTCATGTGAACATGGACTTGTCGATTTTCTATCAGTGCTCGAGTCCCACAGCAGCATCGGGAAGTGAAGTGGCTGACCCAACGAGCCGCCGTTGCTAATTTTACAGAGTAAAAGTTTGGGTAATACAAGTACTTTCCCCACTTGTGTCAGCTACCAGCCCACCACCGCTTATTTTACCAGGGAGGCTAGCCTTTAGCTAGTACGAAGAGCTACAACCACTGTACATCAGAATAAAGTGCTGCTACTAGTACATGTACTGTACAGTCAGAATAAATGCAACGATTCAGACTGTTGTTAAATAGTATATCTCGGTGCCTGTTCGGTAGAGCCGACGACCGAACCGAAATTTCGGTGCTGCCAGTCTTCGGTTAGCTAATTTTCTATTGACCGATCGGTCAGCATTTCCACATAAACGTAATTTCAAATAGACCGAAGCACCGAGCCGATCGGTTCGGGGGAACCGAACGCCCAGCCCTACCCACGGTTATGTGGCAGATGGGAATTTGTTAATGTCCGGCTGTAGAGAACTTGACACTTGACTTAATTAAAATACATCAACCGCGTGTGTTAGCCGTGATGGTCTCTTCTCGGCGGAGTCCGGGAAGTGAACACGGTTCTTGTGTTATGCTTGTACGTAAGTAGTTTCAGGATCACTTCTTGATCACTTCTAGCTTCATGACTGTGCTTTGCTTCTCTTCTCGCTCTCTTTTGCGTATGTTAGCCACCATATATGCTTAGTGCTTGCTGCAACTCCACCTCACTACCTCTTCCTATCCATAAGCTTAAAAAGTCTTGATCTCGCGGGTGTGAGATTGTTGAGTCCTCGTGACTCACAAATTCTACCAAAACAGTTGCAGGTGCCGACGATGCCAGTGCAGGTGACGCAACCAAGCTCAAGTGGGAGTTCGACGAGGAACATGGTCGTTACTATGTTTCGTTTCCTGATGATTAGTAGTGGAGCCCAGTTGGGACGATCGGGGATCTAGCATTTGGGATTGTCTTCTTTTATTTTGGTTCCGTACTCGGACCTTGATTGTACTCTGAATGATGTATGTTTAATTTATGTATTGTGTGAAGTGGCGATTGTAAGCCAACTCTCTTTATCCCATTCTTGTTCATTACATGGGATTGTGTGAAGATGACCCTTCTTGCGACAAAACCTACAATGCGGTTATGCCTCTAAGTCGTGCCTCGACACGTGAGAGATATAGCCGCATCGTGGGCGTTAGAAGTTGGTAATCAGAGCCATCCCCGACTTAGGAGCCCCCTGCTTGATCGAATCGCTAGCGTTGTTGAGTCTAGAAAAAAATGTTTTAAGTCTTAGGATTATATATATCGGAGAGTAGGATTCTTTTTACTCCTCAGTCCCTTCATCGCTCTGGTGAGGCCCCCTGACGTAGAAGTTTTGACTCTCCTCTCCTCAAATTTCACTAAATCTTTTTTTAGGATCACGCGGGTATCTTGGAATCGTTCCGATGGTTTTGTGACGAGAACATTGTTCTTGGTGCCTCCTGACATTTAGGGGTTGTGGTAGTGTCCCGGGGAGTTGAGCTCCGAGGTGTTGTCGTCACAATTTTATCGTTGCAGTTCTGGAATACCTGAGTTTCGCCGACATAAAAAATCTATTTTATGCAGTTGTTAGTGAAATAACCTCGATAACCCAGTACTGGGGCAAGTTCGGGAGTATTGCCATAACTCGTATAACGGATTCTTTTCAAAGGTTGAGGTAAATGATTTCAGGAGTTTTCTTGGTTATGTGTTGACGGATGGATATAGCTGGATCTAGGAATTATTAGTTTGGGTGAGATATATTGCGTCCCCTGTATCCCCAACACCAGATTGCATAACCAGAAAGTTTCGGGAGTTTATAAGTGGGAATTCAAGTAGCTCCTAGATTATCTTTTCAACAGACACATGATACGATATGGGATCTATCATATGTTTGTTTCCGGCTTATTCTGCAAGCCAATCCGTTGTTTTGTTTTAAGTTGTGGTATTCGAGTTGCTTCAATGTCAAGTGTTGATTCCATACCTTTTCCAAGTGGTGTTCTCATGTTTCTATGGGAGTGTTAATCCTTCTTGGTCATCAAGAGTGTCATCCCAATTCTATTTCTAACCGGTGCGCTTCTCTTCAAGATGATCCCATCATTCTCCCCATTCGCAAGATCAATTCTAAGTTTTCTTAACGATGTTTATTCCATTTGCCCCTAGTTGCCTTTGTTTTTCCCGCGCTCCCACCCTTTTATTCAAGGACTCATATATCTTAATCAATTATCCATTGTATTCATGTGAAGTCTCTTCATTATTTTCTGCCAATGTTCTTATCTGGTGGTTCTCAGGAAGACACTAACGGAGCTTCAAGTTTATTATTCTTCGTTCTTTTTTCTTCTCCGCTGGTTTCAATTCAAGCTTTGTTGATCATGCCCTTTTTCCTCGTTTCAAATGTTTCCTCATGCCGGTGCACCTCTTAATCATTCACCTCTCACTATTCAATTGTTCCGGAGTGCTGAAGATATCCCAGAAAATTCAAGTTTCTATTTGAAATCCTTTCAAGCTATTTAATTCAACATGCCTAATCTTTCTTTTAATTGTTCAACGATGTATTTTTTAGTGGGCCCTAACCCACAGGTCTTTTCCCAGGATCTTACCTGACTCTTCTAATTTTCCCGGAGCTATTCCCAAATTCTGTTCGAAGTTTGACGTAAGAATGAAGTATCATCAGTCATATTCTTTCTCCAAGATCGCTTTCAAATTCTCTTCATCGTTGGTTCAACCTTTCTAATTTTCATCCCAGAGTATCTCAACAATTTATGGTGGTGTTTCTCATCGTCATTCTCAACATTTGAAGACCGAAGAAGAGTTTCGCTTAAATCTTGTCCATTCTCTTGAAGATTCATGGTTCTAGCTTGATGCCATCCTCTCATAATCTTTTTCGATTTTGAGAATTTTTTTCACCCATCCAGCGCAATTCAGGAGTCTTTTCATTTTGATTCTCTGGAGCCCATCATCTCATTATTATTCATTCTCAGCTTTCAGTTCTCGTTCTCCAAATCTTACCGGTGCATCATTCAAATACCCGCTAATTAGTTCATGATCTCTTCATTCTCATGTATCTAAATTCTTTCAAGTATCTTTATTCGTTTTCTAATTCTTCCCGGTGAATTGTGCCTTTGCTACTTTCATTTCCGATTCTTACGGTGGTTCGTTCAAGTTTTCTCTTCCGTTGTTATCATATCAATTCATTCGTTCTTTTCAGATCCTACTGGCGGATAGTTGAAGACTTTTCCCAAGTTTGCGCTATATCTATAGTAATCCTTTCTACGAGAATAAGTAGTATGCCAAATCCGTTGCTCATCATCAATTTAAATTGGTGAAGGATACGCATAACATAATTCTTGTTCTTGTTTCATCCAAGTGATTAATTCCTTCTTCCGGAGTTCGTAATGGTATCAATTTCTCAGTTATATGTGTTCATCTTCTTCCGGAGTTCCAAGTTTTTCCGCATTATCTTGTCGCGAAGCTCCATCTAAATTATCGCAAGGCTTCACTTTGTGTTTTCAACTTATCTTTCTTTTTATCATCCTTTTATTACCGGAGTTCTTCATGGAGGCTCTATATGGTGGCTCATCAAGGATTCCTTTCATTCTTCAATTGTTCTTCAAGATTTTCTCTCAAAGTTTTGATCCGCCAAGCTATACTCAAAGATAATCATGGTGTTCAACACATGTTTTGTTTTGTGGAGTCCAAGCATTCTTCATCTTGCATTCCAAAGTGCAATTCTTCCTACCTTATCTTTTGAGGTGGTGTTATGTCATTTTTGACAAGTTACCTTTGTGTGTCATGGTTCACACATAGTCAAAAATGAGATATTGTAAAACCATCATTTTTATCTCTTCGTCTAGGAGATCTTTTCTACCCGTCAATCTCTTCGGTGGAGTTATATTGTGTCATATATCACCTAAAGCCTTCCCTAAGGAATGTTGCTATTGTGGTGCTTATCAATGATCCAAGTTTTCCCCTATCCTCTTAGTGAAAGAAGTTCTTTTATCGCCTTGGCGTTCTCACTCAAATCAATGGCTTCCTTTAGTGGCCGTTTGTCACCTCATAATGTTAGGATGTTTCCATAAGCTCTCTACAAGCTTATTCTTTTCGTTGTTGGTTTTCCAACAACTCCATTATAACCTTCTCCGAAGGGTGCTTTCCAAGCTCATTTGTGGCAAAAATCGGCATTTCCTGCTACATTCAGTTATTCCAATGATCTATTTTTCTATTCTTTCTCCCGGAGGCTTTGTGATGTTGCTCTTTTCAATCATCATCTCGAATTGTGAGGATCGTGTTCTTTTCATGCTTATCCAATTAACCGGAGTGTTGTGCAGTCATTCAAGTTCTTTCATCATATCAAGTTTTCCTTCTTCTTTCAGTCGGAGTGTTGCCCAAATTATATCAATCTTATTCCTTGCTTATTCTGTTTCAACTGGAGTGGTTACATGTCCTTCCTTGTCGCTGGAGCTCTTCATTCATGTCTTTTGCAACCCCAAGTTTTTTTTTTCGTACTGTTCCTTGTTCCTCTTTTCTAATGGAGTGTGTTCAACTTAGATCATCTCCGTTGTGTTCTTTTCTCAAAATTGTAACCTCCCAAGGTTCTTTGGTTTCACTCATTTTTCGAAGAAGCAACTTAGTTTTACCTCTTCTCTTTCCCTCCCGCTTCTCTCCGGTGCCATCCTAGATCTCGGGACGAGATCTCTTGTAAGTGGAGGAGTGTTGTGACGCCCCAAGACCGACGCTTCAGATGCCTTCCATGTTTTGCGTGTCAGTTATGTTAATTATTTGTTTGTTGCATTCATCATCGCATCATTCGCATTGCATCGGCACTCCGTTGCCGTCATATTTTCAAAAGTTGCATTCGTTCGTGGTTGCCGCCTCTTCTTTGTCTCTATTAACCTTCTCTCAGACCAACCAGACCGCTCTCTTCTCTCTTGTCTTCTCCGTTGCCTTTTGACAGACCCTATTGTCTTTGTTTTCCCCTCTCGTCTATATGGCCAGCCTCTCTACACATTTCATCGACCACTTGCGCGCGTCCGAAACCTCTCCGAGCCCGACCCGCACGGTCATGACCAACGGGTCCAGATCATCCCCATACATTCTTAAGGCATCTCTGTTTTCTTATTTGGACTCCTACATATTTTTTTTCTCAACCGTCCGATTACAATCGGAGGGGCTAGAATAGCCCCTAACCTAACCCACTCACTATATACTCAGTCTACTCTAACCCTAGAAACTAGGGATCCTGTCCCATCCATCCACCTATTACCGAGCCGCCGCCACCCACCTCCCTTTCTTCCTCGGGATCTCCTCATTCCCCCGAGCCAATCACCAGCCTTATCCGCCCCGATCCAAAATTCCATCGGCCTCCTCTTGCCTCGCCAAGCCCCAGCGCCTCCCAGCTCCCGCACGCGCCCAAGAGCCTCCTCCCGCTCGACCGCGTCGGCGAGCGCCACCGCCGGAGCTGCTCCGTCCGCCGCCCGAACCTGCCAAGACGAGCACCAGCAGGGCTGCCCTCTCCTTCCTTGTCTCTCCTTTCTTCTTCCCTTCTCCCTCCCGTCTAATCTACCTGCCTCTTCTCCACAGGAACCGGAGCGCCGCCTGACGCCCTCGATCTGCGATGGGAAACTCCTCATGCCGCCACCATCTTCTTCCAGGAGCCCGCGGCCTTCTCTGCTTCCCCTCCTCGTGCCTCGCCGACAGCAAGCTCCACAGCGCCAAGTTCCTCGCCTGCATCCTCCCGTCGAGCGCCGGGACGGACGGCAGTAGCTCCAGCCTCGCCTCAGCCCTCCTCGACCTCCTTCACACCGGATCCGTCCCCCCTCGTCCATCCACTCGTCGCAGGAGGTCGCCGCCATGCCCTGCATCCCGCATTGCCAGCCGCCGTCCCTTGCTTCACGAACGAGACAGCCAGCGCCGCCCCTTCGTTGACTTGGTCTAGCGCCAGCGTGGCCGGTCTCCAAGTCCTAGGCGCCAAGGCCCAAGCCGCCCACTTCGTCAGCCCGAACCGCCAAGCCTGCAGCCAGCTCCACCGACTGGGCCTGGGCCATGGTGAGCGCCCAGTCTGCCCAATTTCAGCCCGATAAGTTTTTTCCAAGATGTGCGATTTTAGCATTATCCAGAGACTGCAGTTTTTTAGAAAACCCCTTAATGTTCATGCATCTATTAACTAAATAACCATGCACCATATGTTAAAACTTCAAATATGAAAATGCTTAGAATTTTGTCTAGTTTCATAATATCCAACTTTCATCCCATGTTAAGATGCTTAAAATGATGTTTGTTTAATTTTGCTTAAATAATATGCTAAAATGGTCTATTTTGTAACTAAATAACCGTAGCTCGGAATTAAATGTTCTTTATATATAAATGGGGTAGAAAAATGCCTAGTTTAACATGGTGCACTTTATTTTGCTGTTTAACAACATTAAAATTGTGTTTAGGGCAGAACAGTAGCAAATTTGAAATATGCATATGAGGATTTTCCGGAATTGTTGTTTGTTGTGCCGGCCTCATTTAAATTTGCCTAGATGTGTAGTTTTATTATGCTTCACCTCTTGTCATGTTTAACAACGTGATATTGTTGGTTACATAAAAAAGAGAGAACTAAATACTTGATGTGGTGTTTCGTCAATATGCAACTCGTTGCATATTGAGCTCCACTTAATTTGTAGTGTTGTTTGTTGCACTTTGCCATGCCATGCCTCATGAAACCGGACATGCATCATACTTGATTGTGCATCGTGCCATGATTATGCTTGGTTGGTTACCATGTTGTTTGCTTCTTTCCGGTTTGCTTCTCTCGTTAGCTTCGGTTTCGTTCCGGAGTTGGGAGGGTTCGTTCGACTACGTCCGTTTGTCTTCTTCATGGACTTGATCTTCTTCCTAGAGGAATCTTAGGCAAGATGACCATACCCTCGAAATCACTTCTATCTTTGCTTGCTAGTTGCTCGCTCTTTTGCTATGCCGTGATACCTACCACTTGCTATATCATGCCTCCCATATTGCCATGTCAAGCATCTAACCCACCTTTCCTAGCAAACCGTTGTTTGGCTATGTTACCGCTTTTGCTCAGCCCCTGTTATAGCGTTGCTAGTTGCAGGTGAAGATGAAGTTGGTTCCATGTTGGAACATGGATATTTTGGGATATCACAATATCTCTTATTTAATTAATGCATCTATATACTTGGTAAATGGTGGAAGGCTCGGCCTTATGCCTGGTGTTTTGTTCCACTCTTGCCGCCCTAGTTTCCGTCATACCGGTGTTATGTTCCTTGATATTGCGTTCCTTACACGGTTGGGTGATTTATGGGACCCCCTTGACAGTTCGCTTTGAATAAAACTCCTCCAGCAAGGCCCAACCTTGGTTTTACCATTTGACCACCTACCACCTATACTTTTCCCTTGGGTTTTCGCGAGCCCGAGGGTCATCTTTATTTTAGCCCCCCGGGCGGTGCTCCTCAGTGTTGGTCGAACTAGAATCCTTCTGGCGCCACCTCGGGGAAACTTGAGGCCTGGTTTTTGTTGTACGAATTACTCATCTGGTGTGCCCTAAGAACGAGATATGTGCAGCTCCTATCGGGATTTGTCGGCACAGTCGGGTGGTCTTGCTGGTTTTGTTTTACCATTGTCGAAACGTCTTGTAAACCGGGATTCCGAGCCTGATCGGGTCTTCCCGGGAGAAGGAATATCCTTCGTTGACCGTGAGAGCTTGTGATGGGCTAAGTTGGGACACCCCTGCAGGGTATAAACTTACGAAAGCCGTGCCCGCGGTTATGTAGCAGATGGGAATTTGTTAATGTCCGGCTGTAGAGAACTTGACACTTGACTTAATTAAAATACATCAACCGCGTGTGTTAGCCGTGATGGTCTCTTCTCGGCGGAGTCCGGGAAGTGAACACGGTTCTTGTTTTATGGTTGTACGTAAGTAGTTTCAGGATCACTTCTTGATCACTTCTAGCTTCATGGCCGTGCTTTGCTTCTCTTCTCGCTCTCTTTTGCGTATGTTAGCCACCATATATGCTTAGTGCTTGCTGCAGCTCCACCTCACTACCTTCTCCTATCCATAAGCTTAAATTGTCTTGATCTCGCGGGTGTGAGATTGTTGAGTCCTCGTGACTCACAGATTCTACCAAAACAGTTGCAGGTGCCCACGATGGCAGTGCAGGAGACGCAACCGAGCTCAAGTGGGAGTTCGACGAGGCGTGTGGTCGTTACTATGTTCGTTTCACGATGATCGATGAGTGGAGCCAGTTGGGACGATCGGGGATCTAGCATTTGGGATTATCTTCTTTTATTTTGGTTCCGTACTCGGACCTTGATTGTACTCTGAATCATGTATGTTTAATTTATGTATATGTGAAGTGGCTATTGTAAGCCAACTCTCTTTATCCCATTCTTGTTCATTACGTGGGATTGTGGGAAGATGACCCTTCTTGCGAGAAAACCTACAATGCGGTTATGCCTCTAAGTCGTGCCTCGACACGTGAGAGATATAGCCGCATCGTGGGTGTTACACCACTCCTGGATTACTTTGGTATCTCCCTGCCAAACTTATGGCAAGGCACACATCAGGTATGGAACACAGCATAGCGTACATGATAGAACCTAGGTTGAGGCATAGGGAATGACTTTCATTTTCTCTCTATCTTCTGCAGTGGTCGAGCTTTGAGTCTGACTCAATTTCACACCTTGTAACACAGGCAAGAACCCTTTCTTTGACTGATCCATTTTGAACTTCTTCAAAACTTTATCAAGGTATGTGCTTTGTGAAAGTCCTATTAAGCGTCTCGACCTATCCCTATAGATTTTGATGCCCAATATATAAGAAACTTCACCGAAGTCTTTCATTGAAAAATTCTTATTCAAGTATCCTTTTATGCTATCCAGAAATTCTATATCATTTCCGATCAACAATATGTCGTCCACATATAATATCAGAAATGCTACAGAGCTCTCACTCACTTTGTTGTAAATACAGGCTTCACCGTAAGTCTGTATAAAACCATATGCTTTGATCACCTCATCAAAGCGTATATTCCAACTCCGAGATGCTTGCACCAGTCCATAGATGGATCGCTGGAGCTTGCACAATTTGTTAGCACCTTTAGGATCGACAAAACCTTCTAGTTGCATCATATACAACTCTTCTTTAAGAAATCCACTAAAGAATGCAGTTTTGACGTCCATTTGCCAGATTTCATAATCATAAAATGCGGCAATTTCTAACATGATTCGGACAGACTTAAGCATCCCTATGGGTGAGAAAGTCTTATCATAGTCAACTCCTTGAACTTGTCAAAAACCTTTCTCAACAAGTTAAGATTTGTAGACACTAACATTACCATCAGCGTCGGTCTTATCTTGAAGATCCATTTATTTTCTATGGATTACCGATCAACGGGCAAGTACACCAAAGTCCACACTTTGTTCTCATACATGGTTCCTATCTCAGATTTCATGGCATCAAGCCATCTGTCGGAATCTGGGCTCATCATAGCTTCTTCATAGTTCGTAGGTTTTTATTGGTCTAATAACATGACTTCCAGGACAGGATTACCATACCACTCTAGTGCGGATCGTGCTCTGGTTGACCTACGAGATTCAGTAGCAACTTGATCTGAAGTTGCATGATCATTATCATTTGCTTCCTCTCTAGTTGGTGTAGGCATCATGGGAACGGTTTTCTCTGATGTGCTACTTTTCAATTTGAGAGAAGGTACAATTACCTCATTAAGTTCTACTTTCCTCCAACTCTCTTCTTTCGAGAGAAACTCCTTCTCTAGAAAGTTTCCATTCTTGGCAACAATCATCTTGCCTTCTGATTTGTGGTAGAAGGTGTACCCAATTGTGTCCTTAGGGTATCCTATGAAGACGCACTTCTCCGATTTGGGTTTGAGCTTGTCAGACTGAAGCCTTTTGACATAAGTGTCGCAACCCCAAACTTTAAGAAACGACATCTTAGGTGTCTTGCCAAACCACAATTCATATGGTTTCGTCTCAACGGATTTTGACGGTGCCCTATTTAACGTGAATGCAGTTGCCTTTAATGCATAACCCCAAAACGATAGTGCTAAATCAGTAAGAGACATCATAGATCGCACCATATCTAATGAAGTATGGTTACGACGTTCGGACACACCATTACGCTGTGGTGTTCCACGTGGCTTGAGTTGTGAAACAATTCTACATTGTTTTAAATAAAGGCCAAACTCGTCACTCAAATATTCACCTCCAGGATCAGATCATATAAACTTTATTTTCTTGTTATGATGATTCTCCACTTCACTCCGAAATTCTTTTTTCAAATGTTTCAGACTTGTGTTTCATCAAGTAGATATACCCGTACCTACTCAAATCATCTGTGAAGGTCAGAAAATAACGATACCCGCCGCATAATTCAACACTCATCGGACCGCATACATCGGTGTGTATTATTTCCAATAAGTCATTAGCTCACTCCATTGTTCCGGAGAATGGAGTTTTAGTCATTTTGCTCATGAGGCATGGTTCACAAGCATCAAATGATTCATAATCAAGTGATTCGAAAAGTCCATCTGTATGGAGTTTCTTCACGCGCTTTACACCAATATGACATGAACGGCAGTGCCACAAGTATATTGCACTATCAGTCAACTTTGCATCTTTTGGCATCAATATTATGAATATGTGTATCACTACGATCGATATTCAACAAGAATAGACCATTCATCAAGGGTGCATGACTATAAAAGATATTACTCATATAAATAGAACAACCATTACTCTTCGATTTGAATGAATAACCTTCTCATAATAAACAAGATCTAGATATAATGTTCATTCTCAACGCGGGCACCAAATAACTATTATTGAGGTCTAAAACTAATCCCAAAGGTATATGTAGAGGTAGCATGCCGACGACGATCATATCGACCTTGGAACCATTCCCGACGCGCATCGTCACCTCGTCCTTAGCCAATCGTCGTTATTCCGCAGCTCCTGTTTCGAGTTACAAATATGAGCAACGGAACCAGTATCAAATACCCAGGCGCTACTAAAAGCTTTAGTAAGGTACACATAAATAACATGTATATCAAATGTACCTTTGTTCACTTTGCCATCCTTCTTATCCGCCAAGTATTTGGGGCAGTTCCGCTTCCAGTAACCATTCCCTTTGCAGTAGAAGCACCCAGTTTCAGGCTTGGGTCCAGCTTTGGGCTTCTTCCCGGGAGTGGCAATTTGCTTGCCATTCTTCTTAAAGTTCCCTTTCTTTCCCTTGCCCTTTTTCTTGAAACTAGTGGTCTTGTTAACCATCAACACTTGATGCTCCTTCTTGATTTCTACCGCCGCAGCCTTAAGAATTGCGAAGAGCTCATGAATTTTTTTATTCATCCCTTGCATATTATAGTTCATCATGAAGCCTTTGCAGCTTGGTGGCAGTGATTGAAGAACTCTATCAATAACACTATCAACTGGAAGGTCAACTCCCAACTGAGTCAAGTGGTTATGATACCTAGACTTATTGAGTATGTGTTCACTGACAGAACTATTATCCTCCATCTTACAGCTATAGAACTTGTTGGAGACTTCATATCTCTCAACCCGGGAATTTGCTTGAAATATTAACTTCAACTATTGGAACATCTCATATGGTCCATGACGTTTGAAACATCTTTTAAGTCCCGATTCTAAGCCGTAAAGCATGCACACTGAACTATCGAGTAGTCATCAGATTGAGCCTGTCAGACGTTCATAACATCTGCAGTAGCTCCTCAGCAGGTGTCACCTAGCGGTCCATCAAGGACATAATTCTTCTGTGCAGCAATGAAGTGTAGTTACTACCATCATCTTTCAACTTAGCTGTCTCTAGGAATGCATTAAAATTCAGGGGAATGGTAGCTCGGTCCATTGATCTACAACATAGATATGCAAAACTATCAAGACAAAGTTCATGATAAATTTATGCTCAATTAATCAAATTACTAATGAACTCCCACTTAAATAAACATCCCTCAAGTTATCTAAGTGATACATGATCCAAATCAACTAACCCATGTCCGATCATCACGTGAGATGGGGTAGTTTCCAGTGCTGAACATCTCTATGTTGATCATATCTACTATACGACTCACGTTCGACCTTTTGGTCTCCAGTATTCCGAGACCATATCTGTACATGCTAGGCTCGTCAAGTTTAACCCAAGTATTCTACATGTGCAAAACTATCTTACACGCGTTGTATGTGAACGTAGAGTCTATCACACCCGATCATCACGAGGTGCTTTGAAATGACGAACTTTGGCAACGGTGCATACTCGAGGAGAATACTTTTATCTTGAAATTTAATGAAGGGATCATCTTATAATGCTACCGCCGTTCTAAGCAAAATAAGATGTGTAAAGGATTAACATCACATGCAATCAAAATATGTGATATGATATGGCCATCGTCATCTTGTGCTTTTGATCTCCATCTCCAAAGCATCGTCATGATCTCCATCATCACCGGCTCGACACCTTGATCTCCATCGTTGCGACGGGGTCGTCTCGCCAACTATTGCTTATACAACAATTGCTAACGCATATCGATAAAGTACAACAATTACATTGCACTTGCATTTCATACAATAAAGAGACAACCATAAGGCTCCAGCCGGCTGTCGATATTACAAAACATGATCATCTCATACATCAACATATATCACATCACGTCTTGACCATATCACATCACAACATGCCTTGCAAAAATAAGTTAGACGTCCTCTACTTTGTTGTTGCAAGTTTTTTGTGGCTGCTACGGGCTTCTAGCAAGAACCGTTCTTAGCAACGCAAAAACCACAACGGTGATTCATCAATTTTGTTGTTTTAACCTTTTTCGAGGACTGGCCATAGTCAAATTTGATTCAATTAAAGTAGGAGAAACAGACATCCGCCAGCCACCTTTTATGCAAAACAGGTTGCATGTCAGTTGGTGGAACCGGTCTCATGTGCATGGACATGTAAGGATGGTCCGGGCCGCTTCATCCCACAATACCGCCGAATAAAAATAAGATGTTGATGGTCAGCACTATGACTATCACCGCCCACAACTCTTTGTGTTCTACCCGTGCATATCATCTACGCACAAACCTGGCTCAGATGCCACTGTTGGGAAACGTTGCATGGAAAAACAATTCTATGCACATGCAAGATCTATCCATGGAGATGCATAGCAACGAGAGGGGAGAGTGTGTCTACGTACCCTCGTAGACCATAAGGGGAAGCGTTTAGTAATGCAGTTGATGTAGTCGAACTTCTTCGCGGTCCAACCAATCGAGTACCGAACATATGACACCTCTGTGTTCAGCTCGGTGACGTCCTCGCCTTCTTGATCCAGCAAGACGGTGAAGTAGTGGATGAGTTCCGGCAGCACGACGGCGTGGTGATGGTGTTGGTGAAACTGTCTCCGTAGGGCTTCGCCTAAGCACAACGAAACTATGACCGAGGGTAAAAACAGTGGAGGGGGGTGCCGCACACGGCTAATCAATTGTCGTGGTTATGTGTGGCGCCCCTCAACCACATATATATAGGTGGGGGAGGAGGGAGCAGCCAGGAGGCGCCCCCAAGTAGGCCGAATCCTACTAGGGGTCCTTCCCAAGTGGCGCCCCTCTTACCATATTTGTCGGAGGGGGAAAGGAAAGGAGGGGAGAGGGAAGGAAGGGGGAGGCTGAATCCCCCCTTTCCTTTCTCCCACTTGGCCGGCTGCCATAGGGGGTGCGACAGCCCCTTGTGGGCTGGTATGCCTCTAATGGCCCAATAGGCCCATTACCCTCCCGAGGGCGTCCAGTACCCCCTCCGGTATTCTGATGACTACCCGATACACTCCCAAACACTTCCGATGTCCGAATACCATCGTCCTATATATCAATCTTTACCTTCGGACCATTTCAGGACTCCTCGTCATGTCCGTGATCTCATCGAGGACTCCTAACAACATTCGGTCACCAAATCATATAACTCATATAACACTATATCATCAACGAAAGGTAAGCATGCGGACCCTACGGGTTTGAGAACTATGTAGACATGACCGAGACACCTATCCGTTCAATAACCAAGAGCATAACATGGATGCCCATATTGGCTCCTACAATTCTATGAAGAGTTTTATCGGTCGAACCTTATGACAACATACATAATTCCCTTTGTCCATCAGTATGTTACTTGCCCGAGATTCGATCGGCTGTATCTTCATCCTAGTTCAATCTCATTACCGGCAAGTCTCTTTACTCGTTCCATAATACATCATCTTGCAACTAACTCATTTGTCTCTTTTCTTGCAAGGCTTCGTATGATGTGCATTACCGAGAGGGCCTAGAGATACCTCTCTGATACTCGGAGTGACAAATCCTAATCTCGATCTATGCCAACTCAACAAACACCTTCGAAGATACCCGTCGAGCATCTTTATGATCGCTCAGTTACGTTGTGACGTTTGATAGAACAGAAGGTATTCCTCTGGTATCCAGGAGTTGCATAATCTCATAGTCGAAGGAATATGTATTTGACACTAAGAAAGCAATAGCAATAAACTGAACGATCGATATGCTAAGCTAACGGATGGGTCTTGTCCATCACATCATTCTTCTAATGATGTGATCTCGTTATCAAATGACAACACATGTCTATGGTTAGGAAACCTTAACCATCTTTGATCAATGAGCTTGTCTAGTAGAGGCTTACTAGGGACACGATATTTGTTTATGTATTCACACATGTATTTAAGTTTTCGATCAATACAATTCTATCATGAATAATAAACCTTTATGATGAATAAGGTAATATAAAATAACAACTTTATTATTGCCTCTAGGGCATATTTCCTTCACACGGTACACGCCCGTGCACAGGGGGTGCTACAGCGGTAGCTCCCTGTGTAGCCCATTGGCACGGGGTCTCGGGGGCCCGTACACACGGGGTCGCCTGGGAATTCTTGTTCTACTCCTTTAAGACTCCTTCTTCTTCCTCGAGCTCTTGAGGTGCTTCTCCAACTCCTTGGTGATGCTCCTTAGCTACTTGGTAGTGTTCCTCTTCGTAACTAATGATACATAGTGCATTTTGGCGAGGTAGCAACCAAGTTCCACTCGTGTCCATATGCATGTCAAGTAGGATGGAGTTCACCTCGGTTTCCATTGCGCATGCTCGAGCTCTTGTCATAGGCCCACGTGGTGCTTGATGCGTTGGTGTAGAGTCCATAGGGATGATGGAAGGATGCTCCTCATCATCTCCCCCCATGGGAGAGATCCGTCCACGGATTGTGATCTTCGTCACCATGGTACTTGGCAAAGTCCTTGACGTTGAAGATGTCGCTTACGTTGTACTTGTTGCGTGGGATGTCGATCTTGTAGGCGTTGTCATTCTAGCGTGCTAGCATGTAGCGACCCGACCTCAGATGGTCAAGTCTTTGTGCTTAAGTGTCATCCCTGGATCGGTATGCTGACACACACAATACTCGAGGATTTATAACAGAGGTAAATCACATGTATAAAGTAACGTAAATACTATTACCTCAATCCAAAATAGCGGAAGTAATGACAAGGTTGTGGATTCCCATCAACACCAACGGCAAAGTTGAGTGTAGAAATCGTAACCCTAACATATCACTTACTCGTCGTAAGAATCCTGCAACATGAGGCGTTGCAGCCACAAAGGGTCAGTACATTGAATGTACTGACAAATTCACACCGTAGAGCAATGATGAATAATGGCTATCACTACATGCATATATGGCTGGTGGAAAAGCTCTATGGTTATAATGTTTTTGTGAAAAGCCAATTTTTCCCTACTGCAAAGGAATAAGTTTTATTTAACTACAAAGTTTGTTGAAAATATTGAGAAGGTAAACCCCCTCTCAATCCCAATTAAAAGTAATCATTAACAACCCAACAAATTAATTAAGTAACGTGATGAGATCAACATGATAATCCAAGAACTAGAGACTCAAGATGTCCATAACAGGGGACACGGCTAATCATGATTAGTTTGTACACTCTGCAGAGGTTTGCGCACTTTTCCCCACAAGACTCGATCTCCTCCGTTGGATTTCTCGCACTACTTGGTGTTTGAGAAACGGATGACCGAGACATAGTCTTTCAGAAGCGTTAGCACCTTGCGATGGGTAGACCGTACCACCTACATCCCCTACATCTGCTAGTCTACCACTGTAAGAGTTCACATGACTTAATCAACTATGCAAGAGACCATAATAGCTTGTGGCTGCACACGGAAGTTTCTAATATGAATAATCTCATGATCCCTTTGAGCCTGTGTCACGCCCAAGATGCGACCCTATCCTAAAGGAACTCGAAGGTCCCACCAAGGATAGAAGCGCATCTTGAAGACGCTTTTGCAAGGTGGATATCTTTACATCAACATTACATAATGGTAGGGATACATCCAATACATACTATGTCACCAGAATACAACAATACAACATACAAGAACAACATCGGACTACGGATGAAACATGAACAGAAACTCAAACGACATCCACCCTGCTAGCCCAGGCTGCCGACCTGGAGCCTATCCCGTGATCGAAGAATAAGCAGAAGAAGAACTCCAAAACAGTAAACATCGCTCTCGCGTCATGATCATCGCATAACCTGTACCTGCAACTGTTGGTGTAGTAATCTGTGAGCCACGAGGACTCAGCAATCCCATTACCATGGGTATCAAGACTAGCAAAGCTTAAAGGGAAAGGAAGGGGTAAAGTGGTGAGGTTGCAGCAGCGACTAAGCAAGTATGGTGGCTAACATACGCAAATGAGAGCGAGAAGAGAAACAAAGGAACGGTCGTCAACTAGTAATGATCAAGAAGTGATCCTGAACTCCTACTTACGTCAGACATAACCCAGAAACCATGTTCACTTCCCAGACTCCACCGAAAAGAGACCATCACGGCTACACACACGGTTGATGCATTTTAATTCGGATCTGGTGTCAAGTTATCTACAACCGGACATTAACAAATTCCCATCTGCCACATAACCGCGGGCACGGCTTTCGAAAGTTTATACCCTGCAGGGGTGTCCCAACTTAGCCCATGATAAGCTCTCGCGATCAACGAAGGTTATTCCTTCTCCCCAGGAAGACCCGATCAGTCTCGGAATCCCGGCTACAAGACATTTCGACAGCAATATAACAAAACCAGCAAAGCCGCCCGATGTGCCGACAAATCCCGATAGGAGCTGCACATATCTCGTTCTCAGGGCACACCGGATAGGTCAGCCTACGAGTAAAACCAACCCTCGAGTTGCCCCGTGGTGGCCCCTGATCTGCTGTTTGGACCAACACTCGAAGGAGCACGGCACAGGGGGCTAAAATAAAGATGACCCTCGGGCTCCGGAAACCCAAGGGAAAAAGGGCTAGGTGAGGCAAACGGTAAAACCAAGGTTGGGCCTTGCTGGAGGAGTCTTATTCAAAGCGAACTGTCAAGGGGGTCCCATAAATCACCCAACCGCGTTAGGGACGCAAAATCCGGGAACATAATACCGATATGACGGAAACTAGGGCGGCAAGAGTGGAACAAAACACCAGGCATAATGCCGAGCCCTCCACCCTTTACCAAGTATATAGATGCATTAATAATATAAGAGATATTGTGATATTCCAACACAAACATAAACCAACATGGAGCAATCTTCATCTTCACCTGCAACTAGCAACGCTATAAGAGGGGCTGAGCAAAAGCGGTAACATAGCCAAACAACGGTTTGCTGGGAAGGGTGACAAAAGTTAGAGGTTCATGGCAATTTAGGAGGCTTGAGGAGCAAAAGATAGGTAGCGCAGCCTAGCGATAGAACGAAGCAACTAGCATAGCAATGATAGTAGTGAGATCCAGGGTAGCGGTCATCTTGCCTGAAATCCTGCAAGGAAGAAGAACGAGTCCATGAAGAAGACAACCGGACGTAGTCGAACGAATCCTCACAACTCCGGAACGAAACCGAAGCTAACGAGAGAAGCAAACCGGAAAGAAACAAACAACATGGTAAATGCACAATCATAAACATGGCATGATGCACAAACAAGTATGATGCATGTCCGGTTTAATGAAGCATGGCATGGCAAAGTGCAACAAACAATGCTACAAGTTAAGTGGAGCTCAATATGCAACGAGTTGCATATTGACAAAACACCACATTGACATATTTAGTTTAATCTCGTTTAAGCTACCAAACAATAATAAATGTTGTTAAACATGACAAGAGGTGAAGCATAATTAAACTACCTATCTAGGCAAGTTTAAATGAGGCCGGAACAGCAAACAACAATTCCGGAAAATCCTCAAGTTATTTAGCAATTTAAAGCAACAACAATTTTTAATATTTGAAATGTTGTTATCATGATGCGGATGACATATGCAAAACTTGCAATTTTATGAAAATGTTGACATGAGCATGTTACGAAGCATTAGGTCACCATGGCGGAACAAACGGGTGCCACGACAACGAATCCGAAAATGATGCCACGGCAACATACCGGTTCCGGTAGCTCATAGAGATACCGGTGCAAAAGGAAGCGTGCGGATGTGCGGAACATGCTAGAGATGGTGGGGTGCTCCCGACTACTGGGTTCCCACGGGTTAGTGGCATGGAAAACGAGTGACAATTCGGACGGTGCATCTCATACAACACATGCATTCGGTCCACGGCGGTCGTTCCGGCGGGTATACCTTTGAAGCGTGCGTTTTCAGAACGGATCAAGTTCATCGAAGGAAGTAGTGGTACACGGGCCGTAGTGGAAGTAGTCGTTCTCGCGACGATAGTGGAAGTAGGGGTACACGACGACGGTAGTTGTACACGGATCTTCGGTGATGGCAGTGGTACACGGTCGTAGAGGAACTTGGCGAATCTGTGTAGTCATACACGTTCAAGAAGAAACTTATGCGTTGTCGTGGAACTTGGCGCATCCAAAGGGTACTTGACGAGTCTGAGGTCTCCTGGCCGTAGTGGTACTTGCTGTTACATGTAGTCGAACTTGAGGTGCTCCTGGCGTCGGACTTGCGGCGTTGGGCAGAACCATGGCGAGTTCATAGCTACCCCGTCCATGATGAAAAGCGAAGCTCGGGCAGGGAGTCGAAGCAGCAAGCGGGCGTGATGCGGGAAGCGGCGGCAGCGGGACTTAAGCGCGAAGCAGGAGGCTGGTTCAGCGGGACTTGCAGCGACAGCGGCGGGAACTTGACACGACGGTCTCGCGAGGCATGGGGAGGCTCGGCGGCAGCGTCGAGGAGGAAGACCGCGACTCAGCTGCGGGCACGGGAGGCGTGGCTCCGACGGGCGGGGCGGAGGCGAGTGCGAAAGGGCAGCGAGGGGCTCGGCGACGGGGGCGCTGAAACTGCTCTGGTGGCGCTCGTGGCCATGGGACGCGAATCCGAGGTCGGCGGCGCGGTGGAGGACCGGCGCGGCGTCGGTGAGAGGTGCAGCAGCTGCTCTTGGCGGCGAGGTCGAGGCGGGTTGGTGGCGACGAGGAGAATCAGGAGGAAGGCCATGGCGGAGGAGGAGCGCGCCGGGGGTTTGGAGGAGGACGGCGAGGGATCGAGGAGAGAAGTGGATTGGGAGAGGGTTAGCGCTGCCCTCTCCTGCGTGTGGCCTTCGGGAGGAGATGGGGATCGGCAGGAGGCTCTCCCAGGCGCTAGGGTTAGCGAGGGAGAGAGGCTGGGCTGGGCTTAGAGGCCGGCTGGGCTGCAGCTCTCTTCTCTCCCTCACTAAGAGAAAAAAACAGAGATAAGAAAGAAAATAAAGGAGGTTAGGGGAAGAAGTTGGACACCCGGATAATTTTCGTGGCCTCACCAAAATGTGTTTGTTCCGAGAAAATAGAAAAGGCCAAGATTGAAAGATTTAAATTCAAACTCATTTGATTTAAATTCAAATGCTTTGAATAGGAAGTGAGGGTTGGGAAGGTCCAAAAATGTTCGGATTTTTGGTGGAGCTCCGGAATATGATGAAAGAATATATGGCAAGGTTGGGGACCAAAAATTAAGATAACAAAGGCATGGAATATTTTGCAATTGTCTTATGGTGAATTCCAAATTAATGGAATATTTAATAATAGCTCCCTAATATGGGAGGATATGTTATAAAGAGAAATCACCATTGTGAATATCCCTCAATTTAAATGGACCGAGGATCCACCCGATTTATTTAGTTGAGTTTTAAAAAGGGTTGCATGATGACATGATGCAATGCAAAAGATGCAATGATGAATGCATGATATGAACAAAAAGCAAAACAAAGACAAAAACCCAACCACGAAGGAAATATCATATCACATCGCCGGAAAAGGCAAGAGTTGGAGTTACAATTATGGAAAGTTACATCCGGGGTGTTACAACACTCCACCACTACAAGAGGATCTCGTCCCGAGATCTAGGATGGCACCGGAGAGAAACAAAAGAGGAAGAGAAGAGGTAAAGCTAAGTTGCTTCTTTGACGAACGAGTGAAACCACGAACCTTGAGAGGCTGAGCGATTTAAAATAAAGAGTACAACAGAGATGAACGAGATTGCAAACAATCCGTTAGAAAAGAGGAACAAGGAACATTATGAGACTTGAAGGTTGCGAAGACATAAATCAAGAGTTTAATGGACAAGATAGAAATCGAAACCACTCCGGTTAAAACAAGATGAGAGAGGAAGAATTCGGGCAGCACTCCGGTGAAAGAAGAAGGAAAACTTGATAAGATGAAAATAACTTGAAGAGATGACACAACACTCCGGTTAAATGGATAAGCATGAAAAGAACACGATCCTCACAATTCGAGATGATGAGTGAAGAGAGTAACATCACCATGCCTCCGGAAGAAAGAATAGAAGATAGATCATTGAAATAAAAGAATGGAGAAGAAAATGCCAACCTCTGCCACAAATGAGCTTGGAAAGCATCCTTGCAAAGAAGAATTGAACGGAGTTGTTGCAAAATCAACAACGAAAAGAATAAGCTTGTAGTGGGCTCATGGAAAACATCTCAAGACTATGAGGTGACAACTGGCCACTAATGGAAAACCATTGATTTTGATTGAGAGCACCAAAGAGATGAAAAAAAAACTTCTTCACCGAGATGATAAAGAGATAACTTGGATCATAGACAAGCACCACAAAAAGTAACATTCCCAATGGAAGGCTTTTAGGTGAAATCTATATCAAGATACTCCAACGAAGAGATTATGATGGGTTGAAACAACTCATGATCGAAGAGAAAATGATGGTTTTAAAATATCTCCTTCTTGACAACTTGTGAATCATGAAACATGAAGAGAAATTGTCGGGGATGACATAACACCATCTCAAAAGATAAGGTAGAAAGAATTGCATTTCGAAATGCAAAAGAAGAATACTTGAACTCCTCAAAACAAAACATGTGTTCAGCACCATGTTTATTTTAGAGTATAGCTTGGCGGGTCATAACTTCGAGAGAAATCTTGAAGAACAATTGAAAAATGAAAAGAATTCTTGACGAACCACCATGTAGAGCCTCCATGAAGAACTCCGATAATAAAAGGATGATAGAAAGAAAGAGAAGTTGAAAACACAAGGTGAAGCCTTGCAATAATTTAGATGGAGCTTCGCGACAAGATAATGCGGAAAACTTGGAACTCCGGAAAGGAAAAGATGAAACACTAGAACCAAGAATTACTTCATCATGAACAATCTCCGGAAGAAAAGAATTGAATCACCTCGAGGAAATAAGAATAAGATTCATTGTATGCTTATCCTTCATCAAATTAAATTGATGACAAGCAATGGATTTGGCATACTACTTATTCTCATAGAAAGGATTAAGAGAGATATAGCGCAAACTTGAGAAGGTATTGATGGAACCACCGGTGGAATTTGGGAACAACGAATGAATTAATATGATAACAAAGGAAGTGAAATCTTGAACGAACCACCATAAGAATTGAAAATGAACGTAGCAAAGGCACAATTCACCGGGAAGAATTGGAAAACGAATGAAGATACTTGAGAGGATTTAGATACATGAGAACAAAGAGATCATGAACTGATTAGAGGACATTTGAATGATGCACCGGTAAGATTTGGAGAACGAGAGCTGAAAGCTGAGAATGAGGAATTATGACATGATGGTCTACGGAGGAAAGAAATGGGAACAACTCATGAAATGCTCCAGATGGGTAAAAAGAATTCCCACAATCGAAAACAATTATGAGAGTATGGCATCAAGCTAGAACCATGAATCTTGAAGTGAATGGAGCAAGATTTAAGAGAAACTCTTCTTCGGTCTTCAAATGTTGAGAATGACAATGAGAAACCACCGTGAATTGTTGAGATACTCCGGGATGAAAATTTGGAAGGTTGAACCAACGATGGAAAGAATTTGAAAGATCTTGGAGAAAGACATATGACTGATGATAACCCATTCTTACGTCAAACTTTGAAATGAATTTGAGAATAGTTCCAGGAAAATTAGAAGAGTCAGGTAAGATCCTAGGAGAGGACCTGTGGATTAGGGCCCACTCGAAAGAAACATCGTTGAAGGATTGCTTGAAATAAAGATTGCACCGGTAGAATTAAATGGCTTGAATGAGATAACAACCTCAAAATAACTTGAACGGATCTGGAATGAAAAGACGAGCCTTCTGAGATATCTTCAACACTCCAGAACAAATGAATAGCGAGAAGTGAATGATTAAGAGGTGCATCGGCAAGAGAAAGCATTTGCAACAAGGAAAGGAATATGATCAACACTTAAAGCTTGAGATTGGATCCGCCGGAGAAGAAACAACAACGAAGGATGATGAACTTGAAACTGTTGAGCATCTTCATGGGAAATCACCGAATAAGAACATTGAAAGAAAAGAATGAAGAGACTTCCCACAAATAAAAGGATACATGATTAAAATATATAAGTCCTTGCAGAAAAGGGTGGGAGGGCGGGAAAATAAAACAACTTGGGACGGGTGAAACAAACACCGTTGTGAAAACTAAGAATTGATCTCGCAAATGTTGAGATGATCGGATCCACTTGAAGAGAAGCACGCCGGTTGGGAAAAGAATTAGCATGACGACCTTGATGATCAAGAAGGATTAGTATTCACATAGCAATATGAGAACATCGTTTAGGAAAGGTATGGATTCAACATTTGACTTCGAAGCAACTCGAATACCACAAATAAAACAAAACAAAGGATTTGGCTTGCAGAATAAGCCGGAACAAATACATATGATAGACATTTACCCAATCCCATATCATGCATCTGTCGGAAAGATATTCTAGGAGCTACTTGAATTCCCACCTATAAACTCCCGAAACTTTCTGGTTATGCAATCTGGTGTTGGGGATACAGGGGACACAAAATATATCACCCAAACTAACAATATCTGGATCCAGCCGTATCCATCCGTCAACACATAACTAAGAAAACTCCGGAAATCGTGTACCTCAACCTTCGAAAAGCATCCGTTATACGAGTTGTGGCAATACTCCCGAACTCGCCCCAGTACTGGGTTATCGGGGTTATCTCACCAACAACTGTACAAAAGAGATTTTCGATGTCGGCAAAGCTCAGGTATTCCAGAACTGCAATGATAAAATTGTGACGACAACACCTCGGAGCTCAACTCCCCGGGACACTGCCACAACCCCTAAATGTCAGGAGGCACCAAGAACAATGTTCTCGTCACAAGACTATCGGAACGATCCCAAGATACCCGCGTGATCCTAAATTTTTTTTAGTGAAATTTGAGGAGAGGAAAGACAAAACATCTACGTCAGGAGGCCTCACCAGGAGCGACGAAGGGACTGAGGAGTAAAAAGAATCCTACTCTCCGATATATATAATCCTAAGACTCAAAATAGTTTTCTTCAAGACTCAACAACGACCAACAAGCAAGGGTGCTCCTATGGTCGGTCGAGGCTCTGATACCAACTTGTCACGCCCAAGATGCGACCCTATCCTAAAGGAACTCGAAGGTCCCACCAAGGATAGAAGCGCATCTTGAAGACGCTTTTGCAAGGTGGATATCATTACATCAACATTACATAATGGTAGGGATACATCCAATACATACAATGTCACCAGAATACAACAATACAACATACAAGAACAACATCCGACTACGGATGAAACATAAACAGAAACTCAAACGACATCCACCCTGCTAGCCCAGGCTGCCGACCTGGAGCCTATCCCCTGATCGAAGAATAAGCAGAAGAAGAACTCCAAAACAGTAAACATCGCTCTCGCGTCATGATCATCGCATAACCTGTACCTGCGACTGTTGGTGTAGTAATCTGTGAGCCACGAGGACTCAGCAATCCCATTACCATGGGTATCAAGACTAGCAAAGCTTAAAGGGAAAGGAAGGGGTAAAGTGGTGAGGTTGCAGCAGCGACTAAGCAAGTATGGTGGCTAACATACGCAAATGAGAGCGAGAAGAGAAACAAAGGAACGGTCGTCAACTAGTAATGATCAAGAAGTGATCCTGAACTCCTACTTACGTCAGACATAACCCAGAAACCGTGTTCACTTCCCGGACTCCGCCAAAAAGAGACCATCACGGCTACACACGCGGTTGATGCGTTTTAATTCGGATCTGGTGTCAAGTTATCTACAACCGGATATTAACAAATTCCCATCTGCCACATAACCGCGGGCACGGCTTTGAAAGTTTATACCTGCAGGGTGTCCCAACAGCCCATGATAAGCTCTCGCGATCAACGAAGGATATTCCTTCTCCACAGGAAGACCGATCAGTCTCGAATCCGGCTACAAGACATTTCGACAGCAATAAAACAAGACGAGCAAAGCCGCCCAATGTGCCGACAAATCCGGATAGGAGCTGCACATATCTCGTTCTCAGGGCACACCGGATAGGTCAGCCTACGAGTAAAACCAGCCCTCGAGTTGCCCGTGGTGGCCCCGCAGATCTGCCCGTTTGGACCAACACTCGAAGGAGCACCGCCCGGGGGCTAAAATAAAGATGACCCTCGGGCTCCGAAACCCAAGGGAAAAAGGGCTAGGTGAGGCAAGCGGTAAAACCAAGGTTGGGCCTTCTTTGGAGGAGTCTTATTCAAAGCGAACTGTCAAGGGGTCCCATAAATCACCCAACCGCGTTAGGGACGCAAAATCCGGGAACATAATACCGATATGACGGAAACTAGGGCGGCAAGAGTGGAACAAAACACCAGGCATAATGCCGAGCCTTCCACCCTTTACCAAGTATATAGATGCATTAATAATATAAGAGATATTGTGATATCCCAACACAGACATAAACCAACATGGAGCAATCTTCATCTTCACCTGCAACTAGCAACGCTATAAGAGGGGCTGAGGAAAAGCGGTAACATAGCCAAACAACGGTTTGCTGGGAAGGGTGACAAAAGTTAGAGGTTAATGGCAATTTAGGAGGCTTGAGGAGCAAAAGATAGGTAGCGCAGCCTAGCGATAGAACGAAGCAACTAGCATAGCAATGATAGTAGTGAGATCCAGGGTAGCGGTCATCTTGCCTGAAATCCCGCAAGGAAGAAGAACGAGTCCATGAAGAAGACAACCGGACGTAGTCGAACGAATCCTCACAACTCCGGAACGAAACCGAAGCTAACGAGAGAAGCAAACCGGAAAGAAACAAACAACATGGTAAATGCACAAGCATAAACATGGCATGATGCACAAACAAGTATGATGCATGTCCGGTTTAATGAGGCATGGCATGGCAAAGTGCAACAAACAATGCTACAAGTTAAGTGGAGCTCAATATGCAACGAGTTGCATATTGACAAAACACCACATTGACATATTTAGTTTAATCTCGTTTAAGCTACCAAACAATAATAAATGTTGTTAAACATGACAAGAGGTGAAGCATAATTAAACTACATATCTAGGCAAGTTTAAATGAGGCCGGAACAGCAAACAACAATTCCGGAAAATCCTCAAGTTATTTAGCAATTTAAAGCGACAAAAATTTTTAATATTTGAAATGTTGTTATCATGATGCGGATGACATATGCAAAACTTGCAATTTTATGAAAATGTTGACATGAGCATGTTATGAAGCATTAGGTCACCATGGCGGAACAAAACGGGTGCCACGGCAATGAATCCGAAAATGATGCCACGGCAACATACCGGTTCCGGTAGCTCATGGAGATACCGGTGCAAAAGGAAGCGTGCGGATGTGCGGAACATGCTAGAGATGGTGGGGTGCTCCCGACTACCGGGTTCCCACGAGTTAGTGGCATGGAAAACGTGTGACAATTCGGACACGATGCAAACGGTGCATCTCATACAACACATGCATTCGGTCCACGGCGGTCGTTCCGGCGGTTATAAATTTGAAGCGTGCGTTTTCAGAACGGATCAAGTTCGTCGAAGGAAGTAGTGGTACACGGGCCGTAGTGGAAGTAGTCGTTCTCGCGACGATAGTGGAAGTAGGGGTACACGGCAACGGTAGTTATACACGGATCTTCGGTGATGGTAGTGGTACACGGTCGTAGAGGAACTTGGCGAATCTGCGTAGTCATACACGTTCAAGAAGAAACTTATGCGGCGTCGTGGAACTTGGCGCATCCAAAGGGTACTTGACGAGTCCGAGGTCTCCGGCCGTGAGTGGTACTTGCTGTTACATGTAGTCGAACTTGAGGTGCTCTGGCGTCGGACTTGCGGCGTTGGATGAACCATGGCGAGTTCAGCAGCTACCCCACGTCCATGATGAAAAACGGCTCGGGCGAAGTCGAAGCAGCAAGCGGGCGTGATGCGGGAGCGACGGCCGGGGACTTAGCGCGAAGCAGGAGGCTGGTTCAGGCGGGACTTGCAGCGACAATGGCGGGAACTTGACACGACGGTCTCGCGAGGCATGGGGAGGCTCGGCGGCAGCGTCGAGGAGGAAGATGGCGGCGCAGCTGCGGGCACCGGGAGGGGTGGCTCCGACGGGCAGGGCGGAGACGAGTCTTGAAGGGCGGCGAGGGCTCGGCGACGGGCGCTGAAACTGCTATTGGTGGCGCTTCGTGGCCATGGGACCAGGGAAGCCGAGGTCGGCGGCGCGGTGGAGGACCGGCGCGACGTCGGTGAAGGTCAGCAGCTGCTGCTTTGGCGGCGAGGTCGAGGCGGGTTGGTGGCGGCGAGGAGAATCAGGAGGAAGGCCACAGCAGAGGAGGAGCGGCGCCGGGGTTTGGAGGAGGACGAGCGAGGGGATCGAGGGAGAGAAGTGGATCGGGAGAGGGGTTAGCGTTGCCCTCTCCCTGCGTGACGGCGCTCGGGAGGGAGATGGGGATCGAGCAGGAGGCTCTCCCCTGGCGCTAGGGTTAGCGAGGGACAGAGGTTGGGCTGGGCTTAGAGGCCGGCTGGGCTGCAGGCTCTCTTCTCTCCCTCACTAAGAGAGAAAAAAATAGAGATAAGAAAGAAAATAAAGGAGGTTAGAGGAAGAAGTTGGACGCGCGGATAATTTCGCGGCCTCACCAAAATGTGTTTGTTCCGAGAAAATAGAAAAGGCCAAGATTGAAAGATTTAAATTCAAACTCATTTGATTTAAATTCAAATGCTTTGAATAGGAAGTGAGGGTTGGGAAGGTCCAAAATGTTCGGATTTTGGTGGAGCTCGAATATGATGAAAGAATATATGGCAAGGTTGGAGACCAAAAATTAAAATAACAAAGGCATGGAATATTTTGCAATTGTGTTATGGTGAATTCCAAATTAATGGAATATTTAATAATATCTCCCTAATATGGGAGGATATGTTATAAAGAGAAATCACCATTGTGAATATCCCTCAATTTAAATGGACCGAGGATCCACCCGATTTATTTAGTTGAGTTTAAAAAAGGGTTGCATGATGACATGATGCAATGCAAAAGATGCAATGATGAATGCATGATATGAACAAAAAGCAAAACGAAGACAAAAACCCAACCACGAAGGAAATATCATATCACATCGCCGGAAAAGGCAAGAGTTGGAGTTACAATTATGGAAAGTTACATCCAGGGTGTTACAGCCTTGGTGGCAGTCCATAGGAGAATCACACAGTACCCTGGGGTTTCCAAAAATAAAGGCAATCACTGGAATTCCCCAGGTGCCTCAATCCACCTAGATGTGTATTTAAGTTGCCACCTTAAGTTGAACCATTAATTAACAATCTCACATATGTCATGAATAGACTCAAACTCAATCCACGTCTACGAGCATAGCATAGCAGTATAAGCATAACGTAGAAGTAACTCCCAAGGTTTGAATGCAGGGCAATAGGTTCCTACCTCATCAACTACTTCCCAATACCCACATGTTATCAATTCCTAACCATGCAATGTTTGAGGGTGAAACTAATGCATAAAAACTGGGTATGAAAGGGATATGATCAAAGTATGAACTTGCCTGTAATGTTGATGAAGATGATTCACACACAAAACTCTTGATAGTTCTACTCGTCACACTCCGGTCAATCTATCGTAAGCAAGCAATAGTAATCGCACATAAGCAATTACTAAAAAGATCGGAACGAACGAAGAAAACAATTCGGAAAACTTCAACACCAAGCAAACAACTCTTGCAACAGAAAACAATTTCTAACAGTACCAAAATTAAGTGAATTTGGCCTTATCAGAAAGTTTAGGTTAAGAGCTTCGCTTTGCAAAAAGAATCAACTCAAACGGAGTTACGGAACTCAAGTTACGAACAAAATAAGTTTGAATCTAAATCTGTTTGAAGCCAAATTTTAAATTTTCAAAAACATGTCTAAGTTAATTATCTGGATAGAGGAGATCATAACGAATACGTGGGCATTGGTTTCGTTGGATTTGGACAAACGAGTAAAAAGTAGTGATTGTTTGAAAATCAGGGACTAATCTGTAAATAAAATCATCACAGATAGGTCCCTGGCCGAAATTAAAAAGAACAGAAAAATCTATCGAGCCAACGCTCGCTAACAAAACCTAATCTAATGAATTCGTTCGCTCTAGAACCTAAACTAGTGAACACTCAATATTTAAACTAACCAAATAAAAAAACGGGTTTTTAAACAAAAACCGAAACCCTAAAAAAATAACCGGATCGGGTCGGCGGGTTATACCGGTTCGGCCGGTTCGGGCGGATCGGCCAGCGGGTCGTCGGCGGCAGCGGTTATGGCGACGGAGGCAAGCTCCGGCGACTGCAGCGACGGCGGCGGCGGCTCAAGGCGTCGTGGGGCTCGAGGGGCCCGGTATGGCTAAGAAGTTTTTTTTAAAACCATCCGCAACAAAGTAAAGAAAAACAAAAAAAATAAAAAACTAATATACGCATGTAATATATCAAAATTTTCAGAAAAACATTTCCTACAATCTGAACATTTTTGTAAGATCAAATAAAATACACACAAATTTAAATAAAACAAAGAGTGCCACTGGTGCAATAAAATCCAATAAAAATCATTTTAAAAATACCAAAATTAATTCAAATTTATTTGTCTCCAATTTTCGATGTAGGGAATCATTTTACCCTAATTTCTGTATATTGTATTTTTGGAGAAAAATAATTTGAATAAAACCCAAATAACTCCAAATTGAAAATAATTTCAAAAGGATTTTTAAATTTGATCATTTTAAACTCCCAACTCATATTTCATATGTTTTGAAGAAGTCATTTTATCTTCTCTCATGAAAATCATTGAGTTGCTTAAAGTTCTGAATTGGAAATATTTTCAAATCTAATTCAAATATTTTCAACACCCCTTTTCATTTAAATAAATGGAAGAAGCCATGTCATCTTCTCTCCAAGGTTTTGTGATGAAAAGAATTTGAATTCATGGAGATCATAAATGCAAGAATGGAAGTATGGGAAAGTCCTTTTATTCCCTCTCATTTAACTTTCAAAAAGTTTCGAATTTCACTCAATTTCACACAATCAATCAAACAAGCAATCAAATCTATCTATTTATTGTAACATTCCAAAATTTAGAATTTTGGGATGTTACAAACCTACCACCCTTAAAATGAATCTCGTCCTCGAGATTCGGAGAGGCTAGAAAGAAAATAGGTTAGGTTTGGGGTCTTCTCAAAATCCATCGATCATCACAGGGGGGTCTGGGGTGCTACCACCCTTAGAAACATGGTTACTGTTCCATCAAAACTCATATACTCCATCCTTATTCTTGACGGGGCCGTTCTTCTCAAATTCTCGGCAATTCCTTCTCTGGGCTCTTCCGGTAGTGGAATACCCTTTTATTCAATACTTCTGTCCTTTCATCTCATTAAGGTTATTCCGAGACTGGGTCTTCTTAGCTTACAGGTCTGGCGCCAATACTAAACAATCTATCGATATCTCATGGTGGTCAACAATTTATGGTTTCTCCTGCAGGAAATGGGTCTGGGTTGATCCTCACCGTATAACCTACGGTTGGCAACAGCTGCATTGTACATGGGAAATATAATTATGCCATTCTAAGGTTTAAACAAGGTCTTACATCATCGTCTCTCTACTATAGGTAAGTCACTCAGATTTACCATCCCGTATAGCAAAGCGAATAATAAGAGTAAGTCGGTATGGTGATCAATCCATCCCGCTCCCAAATCATTACCTTGTATACGGTTTAGCGAATCTCGCATTCTAACACTCGATCATCCTCACAAGCATTGTAGAATTTCTCTTGTCAACGAACCAAGTTTGGATAATTCCATGGATTCTGCAAGCCAAACAAACATCTATCGTTCCTTCACAACTCTCAGGTTTTGCGTAACTCCTATAAGATCTTCTGCCGATAAAGTCGTAGCTTCTTCCAGGGTTTTTCCATCAGCAAGAGTGTGCTTGCTTCTTGGCAAGTCCTGGGGCATGTGGGTTATGGCCCATCTCATCACTTGTAACCTTGAACTCATCATCGGGGGCAACTGATCATTATTTCAACATCCAACTTCCAGCTTCCTAGCATACTTAAAATTCTTCCAATTGTATTGTCTTCCTTCCTTCTATTGGCACCAAACTAGGACTCAGACTCATCATGGAGTTTCCATTGATTCCATATTTCCAACAGCATACCTCCTTTATCCAATAGTACTCATCTCTTCATCCTTGTGGGATATCCCACATACCGAGATAAAAAAATTATACTTATGTAGTCCATACGCCACTTCGTGGAACATCATTATCCTTTCCAGGGTCAAGCGTCCTTACAGGGGAAATATTGGCCATCTCTGCATGGCACTTCTTCAACTGGGAAACGTGAAACACATCATGAACTCCTGACAGTCCTTCGGGTGACTCCAACTTGTTGGCCACTTCTCCCATACGCTCCAAAACTCGGTATGGTCCTACAAATCTCGGGTCTAACTTTCCCTTAACTCCAAATCGTTTAACTCCTCGCAGAGGGACACACGAACATGCTCATCTCCAATTTCATAGACTACCTCCTTGCGTTTTTGAGTCGCATAACTTTTCTGCTGGATGAGCTACCTTGATCTATCTCGAATCAACAACATTCTCTTGACTCCTTGATCACATTTGGTCCAAACAACTGACGGTCTCCAACTTCATCCCACATCAACGGTGTCTGGCTCCTTCTCCCATACAAATCTTCAAAAGGGCCATCTTCAAACTGGCCTGGTAACTGTTGTTGTATGAGAACTCCGCGTAAGGTAGATTATCATCCCTACTAGATCCATAATCTAGAGCACACGCTCTCAACATGTCCTCCAGAATCCGATTGACTCTCTCGGTCTATCCATCTGTCTGCGGATGAAAGGCTGTACTGAACTCTAGCCTAGTACCCAAAGACTGGTGCAGCTGATTCCAAAACTTTGAGGTAAACAATGTTCCTCTATCTGATACGATGGTCCTCAGAACGCCATGCATACATATGATCCTGGTCAAATATATCTTGGCCAACTTCGCACTCGAATAGGTGGTTTTCACTGGGATAAAGTGAGCCACTTTGGTCAAGCGAATCAACTACTACCCAGATAGAATCATATCACGTTCGGTTTCTGGGAAATCCGGTAATGATATCGATGCCAAGCTTATCTGTAGCGACCCGACCCGAATGGATCAAGTCTCTGTGCTCAGGTGTCATCCCTGGATCAGTAATGCTGACACCACACAGTACTTAGAAGGATTTATAACAGAGTAGCAATCACACACTTATTACATCGTTTGTCCAGAAGAGGACTTATTACAATAAATATGGCTTAAGGCCATCTAATAACGATAACAGCGGAAGACTTGGAAGATAAGTGAGTCCATCAACTCCAGTGACATCACCGAGTATAGAACCACGACCTAAAAGCACCTTACTGTCGTCGAAAAGTCTCGCAACATGAAAGTTGCAGCCAAAACGGTCACACATGGAATATCTTTGGCAATGTAACACATAGAGAATAATGGATGATAAGCCTGTACTACATGCATATGTGGCTGGTGGAAAGCTCTCTGATTCTGCTTTTGCATAAAGCCAGTTTTCCCTCTGCAAAGGAATAAATTTGTTTAACTATCATGGTGGTTGTTAAACATTGAGAATGGTTGACACATCCTCAATCCCAATTAAAAGTACTCATTAAAAACCCAACAATATTAATTAGGGTAACATGTTGAGATTCACATGATATTCAAGTACTAGATACTCAAGATGTCCATAACAGGGACACGGCTAATCATGATTAATTTATACACTCTGCAGAGGTTTATGCACTTTTCCCCACAAGACTCGATCGCCTCCGTTTGGTTTCTCGCACTACATGGTGTTTGAGAGACGGATGACCGAGACATAGTTTTTCGAGCGTTTGCACCTTACGATGGGTAGACCGTACCACCTACAACCCCTACATCAGCTAGTCTACCACTTGTAAGAGTTCACACGACTTAATCAACTATGCGAGCCCATAATGGCTTGTGGCTGCACGGAAGTTACTAGCATGAATTATCTTATGATCCCTTTGAGCACAGGTGGCGATCCAAAAAAACAGGCAAGTCTGATGGAAACCAGTGCCTCAATCCACCCAGATGTGTGTTTAAGTTGCCACCTTAGATAAACCATTAATTTAACAATCTCACATCTGTCATGGATATCACTCACCCAATCCACGTCTACTAGCATAGCATGGCATAATAAGCAAGCGAGAAGTAACTCCCAAAGGTTTCATAAGTAAAACAGGTAATAGGTACTACCTCATCTACTTCCCATCCCACAATTTAATTAGATCCTAATCATGCAATGTTTGAGGATTGATCTAATGCATAAAAACTGGGTATGAGAAAGTATGATCAAAGTGTTACTTGCCTTCTTTGAGGATCCATGAAACCTAGAGACTCGAAGTAACAAGCGGCGCACTCGGTGATCTATCGCAGACAAACAACAAGCATACAATAAGTACTAATCTAATGCACAGGTAAATCTCGAATAAAAGATCTAACCAGAAAGTTCAACTTAAGAACCCTGGTTGCAAAAAGAATCGAATCAAACAAAGCAACGAAAGTCAAACGACGAAAGAAAACAACTTGGTTCTAGCAAGTTGAAACTAAGTCAAATTTTACAGTAGCAAAACTTTGTTTAAGTTGATTAGTCGGAACGGCGGTTTTGAGATGAAACTCCAGGCGTTTGAATCACCTGATTCCGATAAACGAGCGAGAAGATAGACTAGAAAGAAAATCGGATCTGAAATCGCTATCAGAAAAATAGCGGAATAAATCCGATGAGAAAGAAAACGACGAACGGTTGAACGAACGGACGTTCCTTAACCGAAGCAAACCGGCGATCACGTTTGTTAGGACGAACGGTCCGGCGAATGCTTGCTAAACAAAACCGGAAAGAAAAACCGGCGAGAAAAACCGATCTAGGGTTTCGGAAAGAAAACCGAAACGAAAAACCGATCTAGAAAACTGGAACGAAAATCGGAACGGAAAAGAAAAGGTGACGCGGCGCGGGGCTAGTACCTCGACGAGGTGGGGCTCCGGCGGCGGCGGCGTTGGGTGGCGGCGGCGGCGTTGGTGAGGGGCGGCGGCGGTGAGGGGCGGCGGCGGTGGTGTGGAGAGGAGAGGAGAGGAGAGGAGAGGAGAGAGAGGTGTTGGTTTGATGTGTTAGAGGGGGGTGCTTGGGTATTTATATTGGGGAGGGAGGGTTTTGCTTGGGGTAGGGACAAGAAATAGACTAGGATTAGGAAACAAGAGGAAAAGATCTAGAAACAGATCTGGAATAAGCGGAAGTAGGAAAAGAGTCCTACTAGTAAAAGGAAAGGCGGCGGCTCCTGGCTTCCCAGTGCGCGCGATGGCCTTGGCCTTGGCGGCGGTGGCTTATGGCTTGGGCCTTTGGCCCAAGGCGCTATGATTTTTTTTAAATCGGTTTAGCATGAGAAAATAAATAAAAAAAATCTAAACAAACTCCAAAATTAATAAAGTAAACTTTCCCCGACTCCTCAAAATGAGTCGAACAAAATGAACTTTAACACGGGGCCAAAATGCAATTTTTTTGAAAACACGCATTTTTCCCTAAGGCAAATAAACTCCGAGAAAAATCCAAAATTTGATTTATTCATTAAATCTTCATTTTTCCTAAATTTTGGGAAAGTCATATTATTCCCTGTCTTATTTTTGATATTGGAAAAATATTTGAAGATAAAATAAATAAATCCAATGATCCTCTTTTCATTTTTGAGAGAACTCAAATCACGAAAATTTGAAATCTCCAACTCTCTCGAGGGTCCTTGAGTTGCGTGAAATTTCTAGGATCAACAAAATGCAAGAAAATATGATATGCATGATGATCTAATGTATAACATTCCAAATTTAAAATTTGGGATGTTACAAACCTACCCCTTAAGATGAATCTAGCCCTCGAGATTCGGGTTAACTAGAAAATAGGTGAGGTGGTCCTTGAGCAAATCTTCTTCTCTTTCCCAGGTGGCTTCATCCTCAGTGTGGTGGCTCCACTGAACCTTGCAAAACTTGATAACCTTGCTCCGAGTAACTCTGCTGGCATATTCAAGAATCCTGACTGGTTTCTCCTCATATGTTAAATCATCCTTCAACTGAATTGCTTCAAGTGGCCTTTGTATCTCTTAGCGGTACTTCGCCATCTCGGCGTGACATTTCTCCACCGAGAAACATGGAATACGTCATGAACTCCTGACAGTCCTTCGGTAATTCCAGCTTATAAGCAACTTCTCCCATGCGTTGCAAGATCCTATACGGTCCAACGAAACGTGGTGCTAACTTTCCTTTAACTCCAAATCGCTTAACTCCTCGAAGTGGGGATACTCTAAGATAAACTCTGTCTCCAACTTCATATTCTATCGCCTTGCGTTTGAATCCGCATAGCTTTTACATGCAGGTGGGCTACCTTGAGCCTATCGCGAATCAACTTAACCTTCTGTTCAGACTCCTTAATCAAATCTGGTCCAAACAACTGACGGTCTCCAACTTCGTCCCATGACAACGGTGTCCTGCACCTCCTTCCGTACAAAGCCTCGGAAGGTGCCATCTTCAAGCTGGTTTGGTAACTGTTGTTATAAGAAAACTCTGCATACGGCAAGTTATCATCCCAACTAGATCCATAATTTAGTGCACAAGCTCTCGATATCCTCCAAAATCTGATTGACTCTCTCGGTCTGTCCATCATGCGTGGGTGGAAAGCTGTCTTGAATTCAGCCTGGTTCCCAATGTTTCGTGCAACCGATTCCAAAACCTTGAGGTAAATTGGGTTCCTCTATCGTCGATACTCCTCGGAACTCCGTGCAAACACACAATTCTGGTCATGTATATCTTTGCCAACTTAGCGCTGCTATAGGTAGTCTTGACTGGAATGAAATGCGCTACTTTCGTCAAGCGGTCGACTATAACCCAAATCGAGTCATAGCCTGAACGAGTCTTTGGAAAACCTGTGATGAAATCCATGCCTAGTTTATCCCACTTCCATTCGGGTATCGGCAATGGTTGCAACAATCCTGCTGGCTTCTGATGTTCTGCCTTCACTCTCTGACATACATCGCAAACTTCTACATACTCCGAGATATCCTTCTTCATTCCGGTCCACCAGAACGTTTCCTTCAAACCCAAATACATCTTGGTATTTCCTGGGTGAATCGAATAGGGTGAATCATGTGCCTCTTGCAGAATCAACTTCCTGATCTCCGGGTCATTTGGCACGTAAACACGGTCCTCAAACCATAGGGTATCGTGCTCATCCTCACGAAATCCCTTAGCTTTTCCTTCGCTCATTTTCTTCTTTATATCCGCAATCTCTTTGTCCTTTTTCTGAGCTTCCCTGATTTTATCCATCAAGGTAGATTGAATCTCCAATGCTGCTACGTAGCCTCTCGGAACTAATTCCAAACATAGCTCTCGGAGGTCTGCGGCTAACTCCTTTGGTATTTCTCCCGTCAATAGCGTATTGACATGGCTCTTGGGGCTCAATGCGTCAGCTACTACATTAGCCTTTCCGGGATGATAATGCAATCTCATATCATAATCCTTGATGAGTTCCAACCATCTCCTCTGTCTAAGGTTTAACTCCTTCTGCGTGAAAATGTACTTCAAACTCTTGTGATCCGTGTACACCTCACAGTGATTTCCAATGAGAAAATGTCTCCATGTCTTCAATGCATGCACAACGGCTGCTAACTCCAAATCATGTGTGGAATAATTCAACTCATGAGGCTTAAGCTGTCGTGAAGCATACGAAACAACTCTTCCTTCCTGCATAAGTACTGCTCCAAGTCCTCGGCGTGAAGCGTGCAATACACCTCATAATCCTTGGTGCGATCCGCAAAATTAACACCGGTGAGGTAACCAATCTTTTCTTCAACTCCTGAAAACTTGCCTCACAATCCTCAGTCCATATGAACTTGGTATCCTTCTTCAACAACTCCGTCATAGGCTTTGCAATCCTTGAGAAATTCTCAATGAATCTTGGTAGTATCCTGCGAGTCCAAGGAAACTCGGATCTCTCAAACTGTCGTTGGTGCTTCCCATTTAGTTCTGGTCTCAACCTTTGTGGGGTCAATTGCTATACCTTCTCCGGATATAACGTGTCCAAGAAATCCAACTTCCTTTAGCCAAAACTCACATTTGCTGAACTTGGCATATAACGATGTTCCTCGGTTTCTCCAAAACCAATCGCAAATGTTCCTTATGTTCTTCTTCATTCTTGAGAAACCAAAATATCATCTATGAACACCACGACGAACTTATCCAAAAACTCCATAAACACTTTGTTCATCAGGTTCATGAAATAGGCTGGCGCGTTAGTAAGTCCAAATGACATAACGGTATATTCATACAGTCCATATCTTGTGGTGAACGCTGTCTTAGGTATGTCCTGCTCCCGAATCTTCAACTGATGGTACCCTGATCGCAAATCGATCTTGGAAAACACTTTAGCTCCTTGTAGACGATCAAACAGATCATTTATCATAGGTAGTGGGTACTTGTTCTTGATCGTTACTTGATTTAAACCACGATAGTCTACAACCATCCTTAATGATCTGTCCTTCTCCTCTACTAAAAGTACGGGTGATCCCCAAGGCGAAGAACTTGGGCGTATATAACCTTTATCCATTAGCTCCTTAATCTGCTTCTTGATTTCCGCCAAATCCTGTGCGGGCATCCTGTATGGTCGCTTGATATTGGGCCTGCACAGCAAAAGCTCTATCAAAAACTCAATGTCTCTATCCGGTGGCATTCCTGGCAACTCTTGGGGAAATACATCAGGGAAATCCCTTACCACTGGTACTTCTTCCTGCACAACTCCTGATAAGGAATTTACTTGTGCTCTCCTCGGCTCATGCCGTGATACATACTTGATTCTCCTCCCTGGGTATGCTGAAACTGAACTCCCTGTTTAGGGGTATAACGGGGCTTCTGCTGGGCTCCAGAGTTATACTTCCCCTGCCCATACTTCCTCTTGCGGTTCTCAATTTGCTGCTGCTTTCCTTCAATCATGAGGGCGCGGTCTACCAACTCCTGGTAGTTATTGAAACTTGCTACCATCAACTGCATGCTTAATTCATCATTCAGTCCTTCCAGAAACTTCTCCTGCTTAGCTGCATCTGTAGCAACGTCATCTGGGGCATATCGTGCTAACTTACTAAAATCATCCACATACTGGCCAACAGTCCTTCCTCCTTGGCATAAATTGCGAAATTCATGCTTCTTCATGGCCATAGCTCCTGCTGAAACATGGGCTGTGCGGAAATCTTCTCAAATCGATCCCATGTGGCGGTGTCTCACAGGGTAAGTGGCTGTAAAATTCTCCCACCATCTTGCTGCGGGTCCTTCAAGCTGGTGTGCAGCAAACTTCACCTTTTCTCCATCTGTACATCCTGCAGTGGTCAACTCCCTCCCTATCTTACGGAGCCAATCATACTGCTACAATCGGCTCGGTGCTCTTTGGAATACACCGCGGATTCAGCCTAAGGAAGCGAGTCAAGTGATCCGCAGGTGGTGGTGGTGGTGGGTTGTTGTTGTTGTTGTTGCCTTGGTTACGTACCAATGTTTGGATCAAAGTGTTACGCTCTTGAATCAACTGGGTGATCTCTGGCGGAAAACAAACCCGGGGTCGCGTCTCGGAGGCATCTGATGGGTTTAGAAAAGATGAGAAATTAAGAAGTAGAGTGAGGTCTAAGGAGAAAACACTACCCCAATGCTCATGAGCAAATGCACAAAAAATCACTTCATTCAATTCAAACAAAGGGCTTACAACGATCTAACTATCGCAAAAGTGCGTGTACTATAATGTTTACACGGAGGTAATACTACTAATATGTGGGGGTCATCTATTAATTTGAACCGGTGGAAGACTCCATGATGTCTGCTCCAGCTTCGTCTTCAAAGTCGGGTTCACTTGGATCCGAATCGGTGTCGTCGATGATGATGTAGTTGCTCGGGCAGCCGACGTACTTGTCTTCATTCTTGAGCGCCAATTTCTTCTTGAGTTCTTCAATCTCATACTTAAGATCGTTATTGTGTCTTGCTACAGCTACGATCTCGTCCATGTAGTCCTTACGTGTAGACTTTAGTTCTTCTTCAAGTTCGATGATCCTTCCCTTCGCATCCTTCAATTCTATCATATCATTGAACATCTGGTTCTCCTGGCGTTGAATGTGCTGGTTTAACTCCTGGATGAAAGCTGCAATGGATCTATCCTTCTTGGTGCTGACTATCTCCCATTGTTCATTCCGGCGTCCGCAAATCTGGTAGATAGTATCCTTGAGGTCTTCTTGATAAACTTCTCCAATGCGTCCCATGGTGATATGAGCTGCCATGCTCTTTCCTAGACTCCAGGTTGGTGCACTGAAAACACTATCTATAGGCTTGGTGATTGGGGTGAATGTCCTTCCCGGAACATGAGCTTGAATCTTCCAGCGCTCCTCTTGAGCAGAGTGGCGTTGAAAGTCCGGTGAAACTTGGTAGTCAATGTTCGGTACTTGGTGACTTCCTTCAAGTGAAATCCAAAAGGTGTGCCTTCATCTGGTTGGGCGTACTTGATCTTCGCGTCCTTCATCCTAAAAGAGTGGAAAAGATGAGGAGTTCGAAAATGAGAAGAGAGTAGTGATCTATGGCTTTAACATAGTGGTCGTGTCCTGTAGTCAGCGTGTGCTTTGATACCATCTCTGTAGCGACCCGACCCGAATGGATCAAGTCTACGTGCTCGGTGTCATCCTGGATCGATGTCTTGACACCACACAGTACTTCGAAGGATTTATAACAGAGTAGCAATCACACATTTATTACATCGTTTGTCCAGAAGAGGACTTATTACAATAAATATGGCTTAAGGCCATCTAATAACGATAACAACGGAAGACTTGGAAGATAAGTGAGTCCATCAACTCCAGCGGCATCACTGAGTATAGAACCACGACCTAAAAGCACCTTACTGTCGTTGCGAAAAGTCGCAACATGAAAGTTGCAGCCAAAACGGTCAGACATGGAATATCTTGGCAATGTAACACATAGAGAATAATGGATGATAATCCTGTACTACATGCATATGTGGCTGGTGGAAAGCTCTCTGATTACTGAGTTTTGCATAAAGCCAGTTTTCCCTACTGCAAAGGAATAAATTTGTTTAACTATCATGGTGGTTGTTAAACATTGAGAATGGTTGACAGATCCTCAATCCCAATTAAAAGTACTCATTAAAACCCAACAATATTAATTAGGGTAACATGTTGAGATTCACATGATATTCAAGTACTAGATACTCAAGATGTCCATAACCGGGGACACGGCTAATCATGATTAGTTTATACACTCTGCAGAGGTTTGCGCACTTTTCCCCACAAGACTCGATCGCCTCCGTTTGGTTTCTCGCACTACATGGTGTTTGAGAGACGGATGACCGAGACATAGTTTTTCGAAAGCGTTTGCACCTTACGATGGGTAGACCGTACCACCTACAACCCCTACATCAGCTAGTCTATCACTGTAAGAGTTCACACGACTTAATCAACTATGCCAGAGCCCATAATGGCTTGTGGCTGCACACGGAAGTTACTAGCATGAATTATCTTATGATCCCTTTGAGCCTGGGTGGTGGTCCAAAAAAAAACAGGCAAGTCCTGATGGAAACCAGGTGCCTCAATCCACCAAGATGTGTTTTTAAGTTGCCACCTTAGATAAACCATTAATTTAACAATCTCACATCTGTCATGGATATCACTCACCCAATCCACGTCTACTAGCATAGCATGGCATAATAAGCAAACGTAGAAGTAACTCCCAAAGGTTTCATAAGTAAAACACGTAATAGGTACTACCTCATCTACTTCCCATCCCACAATTTAATTAGATCCTAATCATGCAATGTTTGAGGATTGATCTAATGCATAAAAACTGGGTATGAGAAAGTATGATCAAAGTGTTACTTGTCTTGCTGAGGATCCGCGAAACCTAGAGACTCGAAGTAACAAGCGGCGCACTCCGGGTGATCTATCGCAGACAAACAACAAGCATACAATAAGTACTCATCTAATGCACAGGTAAATCTCAAAAAAAAGATCTAACCAGAAAGTTCAACTTAAGAACCCTGGTTGCAAAAAGAATCGAATCAAACAAAGCAACGAAAGTCAAACGACGAAAGAAAACAACTTGGTTCTAGCAAGTTGAAACTAAGTCAAATTTTACAGTAGCAAAACTTTGTTTAAGTTGATTAGTCGGAACGGCGGTTTCGAGATGAAACTCCAGGCGTTTGAATCACCTGATTCCGATAAGCGGCGAGAAGATAGACTAGAAAGAAAATCGGATCTGAAATCGCTATCGAAAAATAGCGGAATAAATCCGATGAGAAAGAAAACGACGAACGGTTGAGCGAACAGACGTTCATTAACGAAGCAAACCGGTGATCACGTTCGTTAGGACGAACGGTCCGCGAATGCTTGCTAAACAAAACCGGAAAGAAAACCGGCGAGAAAAACCGATCTAGGGTTCGGAAAGAAAACGAAACAAAAACCGATCTAGAAACCGGAACGGAAATCGAACGGAAAAGAAAAGGTGACGCGCTGAGGCTAGTACCTCGACGAGGTGGGGCTCAGGGCGGCGGCGTTAGGTGGCGGCGGCGGCAAGTGGCGCGCGGCGTTAGTGGGGCGGCGGCGGTGAGGGGCGGCGGTGGTGTGGAGAGGAGAGGAGAGGAGAGGAGAGGAGAGGAGAGGAGAGGTGTTGGTTTGATGTGTTAGAGGGGGGTGCTTGGGTATTTATATTGGGGAGGGAGGGTTTTGCTTGGGGTAGGGACAAGAAATAGACTAGGATTAGGAAACAAGAGGAAAAGATCTAGAAACAGATCTGGAATAAGCGGAAGTAGGAAAAGAGTCCTACTAGTAAAAGGAAAAGAGCGGCGGCTCCACAGCTTCCAGTCTTGTGCGATGGCCTTGGCCTTGGCCGGCGGTGGCTTCTGACTTGGGCCTTTGGCCCAAAGCGCTCTGAATTTTTTTAAATCGGTTTCACAGCAGAAAAATAAACAAAAAAATCTAAACGAACTCCAAAATTAATAAAGTAAACTTTCCCCGACTCCTAAAAATGAGTCGAACAAAATGAACTTTAACACGGGGCCAAAATGCAATTTTTTTGAAAACACGCATTTTTCCCTAAGGCAAATAAACTCCGAGAAAAATCCAAAATTTGATTTATTCATTAAATCTTCATTTTTCCTAAATTTTGGGAAATTCATATTATTCCCTCTCTTATTTTTGATACTGGAAAAATATTTGAAGATAAAATAAATAAGTCCAATGATCCTCTTTTCATTTTTGAGAGAACTCAAATGCGAAAATTTGAAATCTCCAACTCTCTCCGAGGGTCCTTGAGTTGCGTGAAATTTCTAGGATCAACAAAATGCAAGAAAATATGATATGCATGATGATCTAATGTATAACATTCCAAATTGAAAATTTGGGATGTTACATTATCCCACTTCCATTTGGGTATCGACATAGGCTGTAGTAATCCTGATGGCTTCTGATGTTTTACCTTTACTATCTCACATACCGCTACATACTCAGCAATCTCCTTCTTCATACCAGTCCACCAGAAACGCTCCTTCAAATCCAATACATCTTGGTGTTTCCAGGGTGAATCGAGTATGGTGAGTCATGAGCCTCCTGAAGTATTAACTTCCTGATCTCTGCATTATTGGGCACATATACACGCTCCTCGAACCATAAGGTCTCATGCTCATCCTCACGAAAACCTTTGGCTTTTCCTTTGCTCATTTTCTCCTTTACCTCAGCAATCTCTTTGTCATCCTTCTGAGCTTCACGAATCTTTCCCAACAATGTAGACTGAACTTCCATTGCTGCAACAAAACCTTTGGGAACAATCTCCAACCGAAGTTCCCTGAGATCCTCGGCTAACTCCTTTGGTAATCCTCCGCTTATGAGGGTATTCATCCTTGTTTTCTTTATGGTTGTGTCTTATTTCTCCACAGAGCTTGCATGCACAAGGCTTCATCATATCATTTCCATAAAGCTTCAACTCCTGGGACACAAACCGAGACATTGGCAAAGTCAACTTAAATTCTTTCCAAATGGTTACTCCTTGCCATCCATTGATGGTTTGGTACAACCTCCACCAAGTAGCAGCATCTCTTTCGAAACACTTAAGAGCATGTTGGGCCATATCCTTTCCGGCTGTAGTGTTATTCTCCATGTGATCCTCCATGTTCTGAATCCATCGATACGTCTCCAATTGAATCATCGGTCTAGAAAAATGGGTTCTTCTCCATTCATCCTCTATTGGGTCCATCGGTTTTTGGGGTGGGATAAGAGGGATAGAGAGGGATACACACAATGCATACAATAGTTTTGAAAAGACAGATTCTATTTGTGGCTGTCGAAAAAACATCAAACAAATGACAGCTCACAATGTCGCATCTAACGTAAGTGTATAATAGGGGTTTTGTCTTCTAAAGGTCAATAAATCTTCAAAATCATCAAACTCCTCAAGTCTGGTTCATGCCTCCAATGGCTTCTTCCAATCATGCTTGTCTTTCTCTATTGACGTGAAGTCTCTCATGACCTCCTTTAATTATTTTTGGAGTTGCGTTCAGAACTTCCGGGTTTCAACATCCTTGACATGAACCATGGCACTACGGTCCTTCCGTTCCTGATGAATCTCCTATATGTCGAGGTTTTTGCTCCTCCAGTTTGGCTACTTCAGCTTCTGGGTCCTTCGTTCTTCACGAAATGCTTTCTTGTCAAAATACGGCTTCCTGAAGGTCTATCTTAAAACTCCTGATGTACTTCTCCAGATCCTGGTGATACACCAGCTACGTTTAAACGTCATCTTTTGCTGATAGGTGCTACATCAGCCTTCTACCATCCAATCCCGAAGCAATGCTTGCTTAACTCGGCACGGTGACAATAGCATAAGCGGGCGATAACATCATGGATAGCCGTGTTTCTTCCCTTGTCATTACCATGAGCTATCATTCCATAGTTGATATCTCCTGCCTTATGGTTTTCTTGTCAAAACTTTGAGTTCTAATGCTCCATGTTCCAGTCTTTTTCCTATACACCTTGATCTCGGGTATTGACAGCTTCCATAGTCTGCCAAGTTCCATAAGAGTAGCCTTCCTAGGTCATACAAATCTCGGGATTCTTCAGACACTTCAAATTCTCCGAGCCTTCAGAGTCTTCAACCATTGTAGTTTCCATCATTATAATGCATGGTAAAATCTCCTTCATTCTGTAGTGGCCGTGGTTGTTCGAAATCTTGTACTTCTTGGAGTGGTCTCATCAGTCGAATCTTTGAGTGGTCAAAAGGGAAAAGGGGTATGGTCTCACTAAAAGGGAATATTTGAATAAGCTCAAAAGAGAAGAGAGGTAAAATATCTTTTTGAAAAAAAAGTTTTAGAGAAAATCCTTCCTATGGGTTTGCCAGTTTCTAGGGTCACGTCCTACAATCAACATGTGCTCTGATACCATCTTGTAGCGACCCGACCTCAGATGGTCAAGTCTCGTGGCAAGTGTCATCCTGGATCGTTATCTTTGACACACAAGACTCGAGGATTTATAACAGAGGTAAATCACATGTATAAAGTAACATAAATACTATTACCTCAATCCAAAATAGCGGAAGTAACGACAAGGTAGTGGATTCCCATCAACACCAACGGCAAAGTTGAGTGTAGAAATCGTAACCCTAACATATCACTTACTGTCAGAAGAATCCTGCAACATGAGATGTTGCAGCCACAAAAGCGCATACATTGAATGTCTTGGCAAATTCACACTATGAGAGCAATGATGAATAATGGCTATCACTACATGCATATATGGTTGGGGGAAAAGCTCTATGGTTATAATGTATTTGTGAAAACCCAATTTTTCCCTACTGCAAAGGAATAAGTTTTATTTAACTACGAAGTTTGTTGAAAATATTGAGAAGGTAAACCCCCTCTCAATCCCAATTAAAAGTAATCATTAACAACCCAACAAATTAATTAAGTAAAGTGATGAGATTAACATGATAACCCAAGACCTAGATACTCAAGATGACCATAACCGGGGACACACCTAATCATGATTAGTTTGTACACTCTGCAGAGGTTTGTGCACTTTCCCCCACAAGACTCGATCTCCTCCATTGGATTTCTCGCACTACATGGTGTTTGAGAAACGGATGACCGAGACATCGTCTTTCAGAAGCGTTAGCACCTTACGATGGGTGGATCGTACCACCTACATACCCTACATGTGCTAGTCTACCACTGTAAGAGTTCACACGACTTAATCAACTATGCTAGAGCCCATAATAGCTTGTGGCTGCACACTTCTAGTATGAATAATCTCATGATCCCTTTGAGCCTGGGTGGCAGTCCATAGGAGAATCACACGGTACCCCGGGATTTCCGAAAATACAGGCAATCACTGGAATTCCCCGGGTGCCTCAATCCACCTAGATGTGTATTTAAGTTGCCACCTTAAGTTGAACCATTAATTAACAATCTCACATCTGTCATGAATACACTCAAACCCAATCCACGTCTACGAGCATAGCATAACAGTATAAGCATAATGTAGAAGTAACTCCCAAGGTTTCAATGCAGGGCAATAGATTCCTACCTCATCAACTACTTCCCAATACCCACATGTTATCAATTCCTAACCATGCAATGTTTGAGGGTGAAACTAATGCATAAAAACTGGGTATGAAAGGGATATGATCAAAGTGTGAACTTGCCTGCAATGTTGATGAAGATGATTCACACTCAAAACTCTTGATAGTTCTACTCGTCACACTCCGGTCAATCTATCATAAGCAAGCAATAGTAACTACACATAAGCAATCGTTCAAAAGATCGGAACGAACGAAGAAAACAATTCGGAAAACTTCAACACCAAGCAAATAAATCTTGCAACAGAAAACAATTTCTAACAGTACCAAAATTAGCTGAATTTGGCCATATCAGAAAGTTTAGGTTAAGAGCTTCGCTTTGCAAAAAGAATCAACTCAAACGGAGTTATGGAACTCAAGTTACGAACAAAAGAAGTTGGAATCTAAATCTGTTTGAAACCAAATTTTAAATTTTCAAAAACATGTCTAAGTTAATTATCTGGATAGAGGAGATCATAACGAAGACGTGGGCGTTGGTTTCGTTGGATTTGGACAAACGAGTAAAAAGTAGTGATCGTTTGAAAATTAGGGACTAATCTGTAAATAAAATCATCACAGATAGGTCCCTGGCCGAAATTAAAAAGAAAAGAAAAATCTAACGAGCCAACGCTCGCTAACAGAACCTAATCTAATGAATTCGTTCGCTCTAGAACCTAAACTAGCGAACGCTCACTATTTAAATTAACCAAATAAATAAACGGGTTTTTAAACGAAAACCGAAACCCTAAAAGAATAACCGGATTGGGTCGGCGGGTTATACCGGTTCGGCCGTTCGGGCGGATCGGCCGGCGGCAACGGTTAGGGCGGCGGAGGCGAGCTCCGGCGACTGCAGCGACGGCGGCGGGATCTGCGGCGGCGGGGCGAGATGCGAGGGCGGCGGCGGCTCAAGGCGTCGCGGGGCTCGAGGGGCCAGTATGGCTAAGAAGTTAAAAAAAACCAGTCGCAACAAAGTAAAGAAAAACAAAAAAAATAAAAAACTAATATATGCATGTAATATATCAAAATTTTGAGAAAAACATTTCCTACAATCTGAACATTTTTGTAAGATCAAATAAAATACACACAAATTTAAATAAAACAAAGAGTGCTACTGGTGCAATAAAATCCAATAAAAATCATTTTAAAAATACCAAAATTAATTCAAATTTATTTGTCTCCAATTTTCTGATGTAGGGGATCATTTTACCCTAATTTTTGTATATTTTATTTTGGAGAAAATAATTGAATAAAACCCAAATAACTCCAAATTGAAAATAATTTCAAAATGATTTTTAAATTTGATCCTTTTAAACTCCCAACTCATATTTCAGTATGTTTTGAAGAAGTCATTTACCTTCTCTCATGAAAATCATTGAGTCGCTTAAAGTTCTGAATTGGAAATATTTTCAAATGAAATTCAAATATTTTCAACACCCCTTTTCATTTAAATAAATGGATGAAGTCATGTCATCTTCTCTCCAGGGTTTCGTGATGAAAAGAATTTGAATTCATGGAGATCATAAATGCGAAAATGAAAGTTTGGGAAAGTCCTTTTATTCCCTCTCATTTAACTTTCAAAAAGTTTCGAATTTCACTCAATTTCACACAATCAATCAGACAAGCAATCAAATCTATCTATTTATTATATCATTCCAAAATTTAGAATTTTGGGATGTTACATAGCACCTTGAAGGGTCCATCAGCTCGTGGTAGTAGCTTGGACTTGCGCTTGTTGGGGAAGCGGTCCTTGCGAACATGAAGCCATACAAGATCTCCCGGTTGGAAAACCATTGTTGTCTTGTTGATGTTGAGCTTGGTGGCGATGCGATGTACTTTACGCTCAATCATTGTCCTTGTATCTTCATGTATCTTCTTGAGAAAGCTTGCCCTTGCACTCGCATCCATGTTTGCGCGTTCTTGGAGTGGAAGAGGTAGCATGTCCAATGGGGAAAATGGGTTGAAGCCGTAGACAACCTCGAAGGGGGACTTGTCGGTAGTAGAGTGTCGAGCTTGATTGTAGGCGTACTCGGCGATGGGTAAGCACTCCTCCCACTCCTTGATGTTCTTATTTATCAACACGCGTAGGAGAGTAGATAGCGTCCAGTTGGTGACTTCCGTTTGGCCATCGGTTTGGGGATGATAGGCCGTCGATATAGTAGCTTGATGCCGAGCTTGGCGCATATTGTCTTCCAAAAGTAGCTTAGGAACTTGACATCGCGGTCCGACACAATTTTTTTCACGAATACGCAAGGTGCGTATCATTCCATTGATAGATAGGGAGCAAGAGTTGGGTACAAGGGTACAAGGGTGGCAACAACTCACTATACACTCAGCAGGCGTAGAGAGGAGCTACGAGAGCAGAACAAAAGGGGTGCTCAGCCCGTAGCTAAGCTACATCATGGGGGTAGAGAGTTTGCGATATCTCTGGCCCCGACGAGAGCCCAGGATCTAGCGTCGTCCTTGATCATCTGCAATAGGTTCATGACAGAGGGCCGCACGTTGTCAAAGATGCAAGCATTGCGGTGGCGCCACATAGACCAGGCGGTGAGGACCGTGAGGGAGGCCAGGCCCTTTCGCATACCAGCGGATGCATGGGATGTGATGAACGCCCACCAGTCCAGGAAACTGTCGGCATCGCGGGGGAGGGGGACGGGAGCGCGGCACCAGGCGAAGATCTCGTGCCAAACCTCCTGAGAGAACGGGCAGTGTAGAATGAGGTGATCCAGGGTTTCAAGCACCTGGTCATAGAGGAGGCAATGGGCATCATGGGGTAGGCCATGGCGCGCAAGGCGAGCGGCAGACCAACATCGATCGAGGCCGGTGAGCAGGGCGAAGATTCGGGTTCGGAGAGGCGCCCGAGTGTGCCAGGTGAGCCTCCAGTGTGGCGCGATGGTGGATCCAGAGAACATGGCCTTGTAACATGAGTTCACGGAGTAGACACCGGAATCAGTCCAACGCCAGCGCAACGTGTCAGGGTCCAAAGAAAGGGTGATGTGCTGGAGGACGCGCCAAAGCTCGACGTACTGCACCAGTGCTGCATGCCCCATTGCACCCTGGAAGTCCTAGATCCAAGATCTGTTGGACAAGCCCTGGGACACGGAGCGCGCCCGTCTCTGGCGCTTCGGCACCAGTGCAAGCACAGCCGGGGCGATCTCACTAATCGACTGACCCGCAACCCAGCGGTCTGTCCCGAATAGGCAAGAGGTGCCATTCCCAATGATCCAACTCGTGGAGGCGTTGAAGATGGCCTGGGCCTCGACGTCGGCCGGGAGGTGGAGGTGTCTCCAAGGACGGGAGTCGTCCGTAGCTTTGAGCCATAACCAACGAACACAGAGGGCCACGCCCGTGCGCTGCAGGTCACGGACGCCAAGTCCACCAAACTCGAGCGGCCGGCAGACCTTGTGCCAGCTGACCAGGCAGCCACCTGCAGTGGCATCGCGCTTACCATGCCAGAGGAAGTCACGCATGATCCGGTTGATTTTCTTGAGGATGGTTGGGCTCAGGGCCATGGCCATGAGGATGTGGGTGGGCATGGCCGACACAATGGTCCTTGGCACTCCATGCAACCTCAAGATTTCCCTACAAAAGATAGTTGCAACATGTGAAGCATCGTCTATCTTATTGCATGGGATGAAATGTGCCATTTTTGAGAATCGGTCCACAACAACAAATATGGAATCCTTTCCATTTTGAGTCCTAGGCAAACCAAGCACGAAATCCATACTAATATCTTCCAATGGTTGATATGGAATTGGAAGTGGCATATGTAAACCATGATATTGGGCTCTTGACTTAGCCTTGCGGCATGTAGAGCAACGGTTGGTGAAGCGTGCCACGTCACGGAACAATTTTGGTGAAAGGTACTTGAAGGAGAGGGTGGCAAAGGTCTTGTCGCGCCCGAAATGTCCCATAAGTCCTCCGCCGCGAGGCTCTTGCAAAAGTAACAAACGAAGCGAAGACTCGGGTATACAAAGTTTGTTAGCACGCAATAGGTAGCCATTCTTGAGATTATAGTTCTCCCAACAAGTGTTAGCAAGATATTTGGCATAAGGAATCGCAAAAGTAGGATCATGCGCATAAAGATCTTTAACATGCTCAAAGCCAATAACATTCAAATCAAGTTGAGTAACTAACATGTACTTGCGGGAAAGAGCATCCGCCACAACATTTTCTTTACCCTTACTGTACTTGATCACATAAGGAAAATATTCAATAAATTCGTTCCATTTAGCATGCCATTTATTCAACTTGGTTTGACCTTTAAGGTACTTTATTGTGTCATGATTGGTATGTATGACAAATTCATGTGGGCGAAGGTAATGCTCCCAAACATGTAATACTGGCACTGAAGCATACAATTGTTTGTCATAGATGGGATAGTTAAGTTGAGCACGGGATGATTTTTTGTCATCGCTTCTGATGGAGGATGGAAGCTCAACTGAAAATCATGATGACAAAGCAGCGGCGTTTTTGGAGTGTTTTAAGAAGAGAATGGGAGTCTCGAATGTCACAACTTATGATTTTGCAATGTCAGATTTAATTCAATGGTACCCTGGCCTGTCTGAACTATCTGAACCTTTTTCTACGGAGGAAATTGATAGGGTGATCAAACTCATACCTGCTGACGGGGCCCCGGGGCCGGACAGTTCTAATGGTCAATTTTTGAAAGTTTGCTGGGAGATTATCAAGGAGGAATTCTACAGTTTATTTCAAGATTTCTTGGAAGGAAGGATTAATATTAATTGCCTCAATACCTCATTAATAACGCTAATTCCAAAGAAAGGTATGCCTGAAATAGTTAAATGACTACCGACCAATATCCCTCCTTAATTGTGTGCTCAAAGTGTTGACAAAAATCCTAGCAGAGCGATTACAAAAATGGATTTTAAAAATTGTCAATCGTAACCAATATGGATTCATCAAATTGCGCATGATTCAGGACTGCCTAGGCTTGGCCTTCGAATTTATACACCAATGTAAACAATCGAGGAAGGAAATTGTTATTCTAAAGTTAGACTTTGAGAAAGCTTTCGACGCTATGGAACATGACTTCATACTCAACATTCTCAAGTGCAAAGGTTTTGATGAGCGTTGGTGCATGTGGATAAAAATGATGCTGGAATCTGGAACATCTTCCGTTCTTCTAAACGGAGTGCCTGGGAAAGATTTTAAATGCAAAAGAGGGGTTCGTCAAGGAGATCTGATGTCTCCATTGCTATTTGTAATTGTTTTCATTCTACTACAATCCTTGATCAACAAGGCATGGGAGGAGGAACATTTAAAATTACCTATTGAGCAACCAGCGTTGGAACAATATCCGGTCATTCAATACGCCGACGACACAATCATTGTGCTCCTCGCCGAAAGTGATCAACTGCACACTATTAAAGCAATTCTAGATTCCTACGCTAGGGCAACTGGGCTTAAAATTAATTATGGAAAATCTCAATTAATGCCCATAAATGTTGATGAAGTGAAAGCACGAAAATTAGCGTTGGAAATTGGATGCCAAGTTGGGAGAATGCCGTTCACATACTTGGGACTTCCTTTGGATACCACAAGGCCGACTGTGAGAGAGCTCATGCCCCTTGTGGATAGAATAGAATGCAGATTAACTGGAACGGCAATCTGGCTCTCTTATGGTGAATGAGTACAACTCATTAACTCGTCACTTTCATCTCTGCTCTCTTTTGCCATGTGTGTCCTCAAACTCCCTTTGAAATTCATTGACATTTTTGACCGGCAAGACGCCACTGCCTTTGGAGGAAAGTCTTAGATCGAGATGCAAAAACCCACTCCTTGGTAGCGTGGGACTTGGTTTGTCGCCCTAAAAAAAGGTGGCTTGGGGGTGCTTCATCTCAAAGCTCAAAACAAGGCCTTGCTGCTCAAATACATACATAAATTCATTCATAAGGCTGATGTTCCCTGAGTCATGATAATCTGGAATGCATATTATGAACATGGTGCTCCTCATACAAAACCAGCTTGTGGTTCGTTGGTGGAAAGATGTTTTTTCTTTAATGGATATATATAGAGGTATCACTTCCTGTGTACCCAGGGCTGGTGACACAGTGCTCTTTTGGAAAGATATCTGGCAGGGTGATACAGTGCTCATAGAGTCTCACAATCATTTATTTTCGTTTGCTCATGATGAGGACTTACCATTGGCTCAACTCCACTCAAATCCAGACCCGACAAGTTTGTTTCAGCTACCTTTATCTATTTAGGCAAGATTAGAACTGGATGATATCATACCTGTGATTAATGCCATGACACTGGACCACATGGGTGTCGACGAATGGATCTTATGTTGGGGGAGATGAACATTACAAAAACCAAAAAATTCTACAGATTCCTTTTCAGAAATATAGCTGCCCCACGCTATATAACCTCAATATGGAAATTAAAATGCATCATGAGGCACAAAGTTTTTGCATGGCTCATGCTAATGGACAGGGTCAACACGAGAGATATGCTACTAAGAAGACACTTTAACATTGGAGAAGATCACTCTTGGTTGCTGTGCAACCTTGCTGAGCTTGAAACAAACAAACATCTTTTTTATGATTGCCAATTTGCCAAAAGATGCTGGGAAATAATTGGCGTGCATTGGGAAACAAACGAAGACATCCAGATAATGTTTGACACATCTTCGACAACTTGGCACAAACCTGCTTTCAAGGAAATCACTATACTATCAGCCTGGAATATTTGGAAACAAAGAAACAAAGTGTTGTTTGATGGTGAGGTGGCCTCAAACTTGGACTGGTTGAGGATGCTTAAGAAGGACCTAGAGATCTTAACATTCAGGACTCAAGGAGATACTACTACTTTTATCCAAGGGTTGATACAAACCTTGGTTGTATACTAAAATTCCTTTGTGCACTACAAAAAAAAGACACATCCGTGACATTTGGGGCCGAACGAAAAGTTTTTCTGTCATACTTATGACACTTCTATGATGATAATTGTGACAAAACCCGGTGTCATCATAGACGTGGTGGGGTCCTACTTCTATGACAAAAAATCATGACAGAAAATGGGCCCTTCATCCTGGGCGGGCTGGAGACGCAGATGCATGACATTCTTTGGGCCGTCCATGATGGAAAAAACCGTGGTAGAAGCGAGGGTGCGAAAAATATCGAGGAGTTCCCGGTTACGGTGGGTAGTCGGGGGCCGAGTGATGCGCGTTTCTCTCGTACACGTATGCGCGTGGGTCCGAGGCGTTGGGCTCTAACTGAACCCGAGCGAGGTGTTGGGCTCTAACTGAACCGAGCGAGGCATTCGGCTCTAATCGAACCCGGCGATTGCCTTTGCAACTCTGGCGTTACTGCGAACTGAGCGATCGATCGATCCCTTGCGTTAATCGAACCCGAGTGATTCGCCGCTCTCGCTGCTAATCAAGCCGATCGATGCTACCTCTGGATGAACAATGAGCATTGTTGGGGGGTTTGGATGAACAGTTCCTGGTGGGGGTTGGATGAACAGGAACCCGTGGTAAAAGAGGCCGTTGCCGCTGGATGAACGGTACCCCAATCGATCGAGCCGGTGGATGAACAGGACCCCGTGGAGGGCTGGATGAACAGTAGCCGGTGGAGGGCTGGTTGACCAGTAGCCGGTGGAGGGCTGGATGAACAGTAGCCCATAGAGGGGTGGTTGAACAGGACCCCCGTGGAGAGGGTTGGTGAACAGTAGCCTGTGGAGGAGCGCGCGGTGGAGGCTGGATGAACAGGAGCCCGTGGATGTACAATCGCAGGTGCATGCCGAAGGAGGTCGACGGTGGATGAACAGTAGCCCGTGGAGGCTGGAGGAGGTCGACGCTGGAGATCAACAGTATCCCGTGGAGTCCCGTTTTGCGGTACGCCACACCCCTCCCGATGAACAGGACCCCCGTTTCGACCGTAGCGCTCCAACACAAGTCCGTTTCCTCCGTTTTGCGGTACGCCACACCCCTCCCGATCAACAAGACCCCGTTTCCATCGTAGGAGGTCTGTTTCCTCCGTTTTGCGGTACGCCAGACCCCTCCTGATGAACAGGATCCCGTTTCCACCGTAGCCGGTCGAACACAAGGCCGTTTCCTCCATTCTGCGGTACGCCAGGTCTCGTTTCCATCGGCTCTTCCGTCCAAGCCGGTTGGCTCCCAATGAACACGACGACGCATTTCGTTCCGACCCAGCCGGTTGCCTCCCCATGAACATGACGACGACGCAGTTTCTCCGTTCCGACCCAGCCATGTACATGAGCCCTGGCCATACGTATGCGCGAGTAGACGTTCGAGACCCTGCCCGTATGTACGTATGTGGCCGTATTTTCTTTCTTGCACCCTGACCACTGTACGTACATGTACATGCTACGTGCGCGCCTCTACTACCACACGTGCGCGCCTCTACATCGACCAGTATGTACGTACACATTCACGACCAGAATGACAAAGCTACGTACGCTTCGACCAGGTGGGTCCTGAATGTCAGGCAGTTCCTTGCGTGCGAAGATGTAGCTGGTGGGTCCCAACAGTCAGGGGGCGAATCATTTTTTTGCCCGTAATATGGACGCACTTCCTTGCGTGCGAAGATGTAGCTGGTGGGTCCCAGCAGTCAGGGGGAGAAAACATTATTTTTTAGAGTAAAAAGGATGCAGTTGCATGCATGCGTCCATGGGCGTGGTGCGTCCCCACTGTCAGCCTCTCATGTACAGTCATCTTCCGATGACTCTCTGTTGTTGACCACATTGACCACAACGTGTCGAGCGCACCAAGGCCGGTGGACGATGGCGAGGCCCCAGACTGGAATGACCTGGAGATGGGGAAGACGCGGCAGTGGAGTCGCAGATGGAGAGGAGTGGGAAACTTGATCGTTGTTGGTCTTGTGCGGCAAAGACCGCCGCGCCACCACACACGGGAGACAGGAGCAAAAACAGAGGTTGAAGAAGGAGCATGGCTGTTGGATTAACATCCAATGGTCCGGCTGCTAGAATCATTTGTTGATTAAGTTGACGAAGCCCTGCGTACACGTCTGCTTAATAGGCCCACAAGTCAGCCACCAAATCTGACGGGACCCAGCTGTCAACGGGAGGAATAATTTTTTTCGCATAACAAGGTGGCACTTCATTCCATGCGAAGATACAGCCGGTGGGTCCCAGCTGTCAGGGGGAGGAAACATTTTTTCAGCTTAATAAGGAGGAACTTTCCTTGCGTGCGACCATGGACCTCGTGGGTTCCAGCCGTCAGGATCTCCACGTACAACTCTTATTTGTTGACCACGCCACACCGAGCGCAGCGATTCAGTGGACGACGGTGAGGCCCCGGATGGGAACGACCCGGAGATGGGAACACGCGGCAGTGGAGTCGTAGATTGAGACGAGGAGAAGGGTTATAACTGGTTCTGGTGCAGCATGGGGCTGTAGTCGGTGGAGAATAACTGGAGGTGTGGAGGGGTGGAGGGATAGCCTGGCCGGCGGCGGGGTAGCGCTTCGCAGCGATGCGTGCTAAGCAGAGCCGCTAGACGTCGGAGGCCAGACCAGGCGGTCCCGACAACGCTGGAGGAAGAAGACGAGGATTGAAGGTGCATGCGGGCTGTTGGATATAAATCCAATGGTTGTGGATGTCATAATCATTTGTTGACCAAGTTGACAACGCCCTGCGTAGGCTTCGACCTATTGGCCCACATGTCAGCCTGCAAAAATGTGGCATATATTTAACGCATGTTTTGTCCATTTGTTGGGCTGGGTGAACAAATAATTTCACGTCAATGCGGCCCATTTATATTTTCTAGGAAATCCCAGCCCATTTGCACTTTCTTGAAATACACGAATTAGCTGGGCTCGTTCTATATATAATGTTAGGTTAGAAGGAGCAATTAATATCAAAAAATAAACCGGAGCGACACATTTTTTATATATAAAGTTAAAAAATTAGAGAGTTATTGCTCAAAATAAAAATGAGTGCTTTATTATTACATTGGTCCTTAAAATCTTCGCAAGCTTTTGTACGCAATCACCAGGATTTTCCTTGCCTGTGAGTAAAAAAGAACCAGGATTTTCCTTCCCAACTTCTGTTAAACATTTACTTTTATAAATTAATAACATGTGGGTGTTTTTATAATGTATAAATCTCTATAAAATATACGGTAATAGTAATAATATAAATATATATAATGTGGTTAGAAGGGAAAACATAAATTGGAGACATCACTATAATTCTTATATATAGATAAATAGAACAGAGATCTGTGTTTTACTAAGAAAAACACATTGGGCTGCCGATCTTTAAGAAAAAGCCCATAGGCGGTATGGACCTCAAAAAATAAGTTGAAACCACTGTCTCCGTATGTCATGGGCTACGCATGTTAAAAAACAAAACCTAGGCCTAGCTGATACTTGTTCGCCCTCTAGAAAAAAAATGATACTAGCTAGATCCCCGAGCGAACTGGATTAAAGAGGGGGTCGGCGACGCGACTAAAGAAGCACATCAGGAGCGATTTTTTTTCTTCAGTGGATGGCGCTCGATGGTTTTTTACTTGCTTCTGCACCATACAACTTGTATTTTTAGCCTCCCAGTCCATGGTGGACCAGCAATCCATTTGCTGGGCGGCCCAACCTACAGAAACCAGCACTCGATTTTTCATCAAGCCCCAAAAACAATGCAGTACTATGTTTGTTTTGAGGCCGAAAACATTACGGCAGGGGTTGAGCGGGGGAGGGGGGAAGACAGAGCAAAAAGATTAAAAAGAGTTGATGCGTCGTTGCTACCCTAACAAAGCAGGTGCAATTCTTCTCGGGAACAAGGTGTGCCGTTGACACCCACACGTCACAAATCCCACAGTAGGCATACTAACAAGTTCACACACAAGTACAACAAAAAAGGTAAACATTCGTATCAAACTCAGGTTCACGGGACACGTTCATATTCATAGCCAACATTCACAATCAACAACTCAAAATATTGATATGTACACAAGTTCAGCATGTCTATGCATCCAAATGATTGATAGATCACATGAAAATATTCATAGATAATTCACAAAAAGATTCAGATATACACATGTTCAGTATGTTTATGCATCCAAATGATTGAGATCACAGCAAATATCATCCATGGATGAAATTTAATTACCTAGGGTACAGACTTGTAAATGGTGTTCAGTCGGAGGTACTTCTTGCTAAAATTAATGCTTGTACAAGTAAACTTTCGAGTACATAATAGGTAGCATAGACAATCTGAACTTTGCTTGTAGGTTTATGCTCAAATAGTGGCCTCGTGCTGAGGGAGGTTTGAGCAACTTGGCCACTACTTTCATCCAACTAGTTTACTGGCTCATCTTGGTCCTGTAGCTCGCCAAAATTCTACATTGCAGACAAGAAAGGAGGCGGTTGAGAAAATGAACCACCCAAATTTTTGTGCAGTTCAACCTGAAATGGAGCATCCCTAAGCGTGGAGACCGATTAAGTGCCGATGAATATATCGTCAACCAACTTGCCTGGAATCTTTAGACTCCATGCCAACAGTTCGCTACCATATGTGCCGATAACCAAAAGGCACAAGTTGGGACCAAAGACTGGACTGCGTTTTTCCGGGCTATGCGCCAAGCAATAGTTTTGGCGTTCACTCTCCTAATACTTGGAGTTTGACAACTGGTTGACACCGGTTGATACTCGAATGAATATAGGCATTTCTTCTTGTCAACATCGATGCTTGTCTGAGTGAACTTTGGAGTACATAGCATCAGCATAAGTACATGTCCATCTGATCTTTTTGTGCAGTTCTACTGAAATCACCCAATGTAATGATTTGTGTGTGAGTTCAGGCTCCAAGTTACTCCTTTATGAAATCGGCAAACAGTAGCACAATACCAAATTACCAATACATATGACAAGCACAATAATCAGGATAAAGACCAGTACCAACCTGTGTGAGGTAGCATATCCATTACTATTTCCTTTGACTAGAAGCCAAGATAAGCCAAGCGATTGATAGCAAAGGAAGAATGCAAGCCGAGATTAGTGACTGACAGGAAAGGAAGGAAGCTGTCGAGGCAATGAAGCACCCAAAGTTTTTGTGCAGTTCCACCAAAATTGAGCATCCCTGTTCGCACATATATTGAGAGAGTGAGATTACTGTAATAGTAAGACTTGTTGATGAAACATACACTAACAAATAGAAGCACCCTTATTATCTTAATGGGTAAAGTTAGCAACATAGTAGTCTTGCTTAAAGAGAGGTATTTGTTTATTTAATCAGTGCCAATTAGCTCAACACTCAAAGCATTGCCATGTATCACAGGTTGCAAAACTTTAACGTGCAAAGATAAAGGAGTTTCTCATGACAGTAGCACAATACAAATAGAGATGACAGCAAACTAATATGGATGAAGGCCATAGGCCGGTACCAACTTGAGCAAAAAAGCATATTCATGTAGTCCCAGAAGAGATGATAAAGCACTCACTGGAAGCACTCAATAGTATATATTTTCGTGCACTTCAAATGTATGTATGAAATCACTCTTGTTTACCAGTGCTGAGATTATATCGAAAGATTATCAAGAACTTACAGCAGAGTTAAAGCACTGGCTGGGATACAGTTCATTGTATTGTCTTGTGTAGTTCCACTAAAATGTATGATTGGCACAACATGATCCCTGTTTGCACAAGTAGGAACAAGGTGAAACCTTCATTAGCTTAGTGAGAAAGGATAGAAAGACATTAGCATAATACTCTAACGGTAGCATCAAATTCATCATGGACAATACATAGAAGTGGAAGGGCTCCCTGGAGGATCGTCTCACATGTAAGGTAGACGTTGCCGGAGCCCTTGAATGGCCTCGACTGAGGTCTCGGCTTCAGCAATATCACCTTGGCACTGTTTATTCTTCTTCTTCCTATTCATGCTCTGTTTCTCTTTCTCCTCACTAGTTGGTGAAACCAAGTACATGATTGGCCTTCTATTTCAGAATTGGTTTTGTCAGTGAGGGAGTACAAGTGTACTAGTAAACAATAGAATTATTTTCTCGTGGCAGTTGCAAAATAGAGATGAATACATGCATTAAATATCATTCTTACCTAAAGGAAGGTTATGGTGCCAATATGGATGATGAGGATTGGAACAGAGATCTCCCTTTGTGCAGTTCCACCGAAATGAACCAACTGTTCCATTCTGAGATTCTAGTTAAACAACACAAAAGTCACTTATTTTCAGAAGTGTTTTGTGCAGTGCACCAAAAGGTCACAACAGCAACCAGATGAAATGGATATCCATGTTTGCACAAATAGCTACAGAGGAAACATTCAGAGTCTCAAACAATTACAGGCAAAAACATTTGTCTAAACTTGTCATGGCTTATAACAATGGCATGGCTTCATTTTACCAGGGGCATTAGATTAATAACAGCTAAATATTTGGTATAAGGTCATGGGACAGTGGGTGCACCAGCAGTCCAGCACCATGTACCTAAACTAGGGCATAAAGTGGTGATTCAGAGTTTGTTGCCCCGAGAAACAAACATCCAAGAAACATATCTGGGTTGGTCCCATTTTTGTTCACTCTAGCCACCTACTCCTATGTTTTTTTAGAAATGGAGGCGTGGCCCCGGCCTCTGCATCATAATGATGCATGCAGCCATCTTATGTGTGGATAGCAAATCTAGTCCTGGTCATACCACTATGTACATCATTTCCCCTATATTTCCCTTTTCGACCAAAAGACCGGTTGGATGACCAGTCTGTACTACTTTCACCCCCTATCCTTCCTGTTTGTACCAAGTCCGATGCACATACTAAATTCCCCACCCCCACTTTATTTCTTGTTTGAACCAAGTACAAGATTCGACTCCATGAAGTAGCTTTACCTCTAACAATAGAAGAAAAAATAGGTGATGTTGGACCATCCGATCGAGAGGGGATGAGAGGCAGAAAATGATGCACATGCAGCGACGTAGAGAGCTGGGGAAGTAGAGTACGGCGGTTCCGAAGGAAGATATACCCGAAGGTCGTCGGGATGTGGACAGGTGGGCGGCGGGAGGCCGGATCCGCCCACACTAGGGCAACAATGAAGGGACCGGAGGACCTCCCGCGCCGGCGCTCAGCCAGAGATAACCGTGCGGGCCGACAGTGGGTCTCCTCCCTCGCTGTCGACGACGGCCTAAACGCTGCCCCTCCTCCCCTTCACCGGCGGAGGGGGATACGTCCGGATCTGTAACCAGCGGTGAGGATAGAAAGTCAGTGTTTTTTGAAGGGAGAAAGATAGTTTTACCACCGCTATCTTATTTAGATTTGGAGAGGATGAGAGTGTGTGAATAGAGCAACCCTAGCATGCAAGCGCGGAGGCTCCGACCTATATATACGTAGTGGGGTAGTTTTCCTTTTTCACTCCATCAAAACAATCGTTTAAAATTGTGTACGTGCTAGGTCGCCATTTTTTAGTTGTTGATTGTTTTTTGAGATAGCTACCCCCTTATTCCAAGTGGTGTTACGGTGTGTCAGGTCACGCTATGTATCGTTCAAGTCCGGTATGATAACCCGCAAGTATAGGGGATCGCAACAGTTTTCGAGGGTAGAGTATTCAACCCAAATTTATTGATTCGACACAAGGGGAGCAAAAGAATATTCTCAAGTATTAGTAGTTGAGTTGACAATTCAACCACACCTAGATAACTTAGTATCTGCAGCAAAGTATTTAGTAGCAAAGTAATATGATAGTAGCGGTAACGGTGGCAAAAGTAACAGTGATAGTTTTGTGGTGATTGTAACAGTGACAGCGGAAAAGTAAATAAGCGAAGAACAATATGTGAAAAGCTCGTAGGCATTGGATCGCTGATGAATGATTAATCCGGATGCAATTCCTCATGCAATAGTTATAACATAGGGTGACACAGAACTAGCTCCAATTCATCAATCTAATGTAGGCATGTATTCCGAATATAGTCATACGTGCTTATGGAAAAGAACTTGCATGACATCTTTTGTCCTAGCCTCCCGTGGCAGCGGGGTTCTAATGGGAACTAAGGGATATTAAGGCATCCTTCTAATAGAGTACCGGACCAAAGCATTAACACATAGTGAATACATGAACTCCTCAAACAATGGTCATCACCGGGAGTGGTCCCGATTATTGTCACTTTGGGGTTACCGGATCATAACACATAGTAGGTGACTATTGACTTGCAAGATAGGATCAAGAACTCACATATATTCATGAAAACATAATAGGTTCAGATCTGAAATCATGGCACTCGGGCCCTAGTGACAAGCATTAAGCATAGCAAAGTCATGGCAACATCAATCTCAGAACATAGTGGATACTAGGGATAAAACCCTACCAAAACTAACTCGATTACATAATAAATCTCATCCAACCCAAAACCGTCCAGCAAGCCTACGATGGAATTACTCACGCACGGCGGTGAGCATCATGAAATTGGTGATGGAGGATGGTTGATGATGACAATGGCGACGGATTCCCCTCTCCGGAGCCCCGAACGGACTCCAGGTCAGCCACCCGAGAGAGATTAGGGCTTGGCGGCGGCTCCGTATCATAAAGCGCGATGAATCCTTCTCTCTAATTTTTTTTCTCCCCGAACGTGAACATATGGAGTTGGAGTTGAGGTCGGTGGAGCTCCAGGGAGCCCACGAGGCAGGGGGAGCGCCCCCCACCCTCGTGGAAAGGGTGTGGGCCCCCTGGCCTTGATTCTTTCGCCAGTATTTTTTATTATTTACAGAAATAATCTCCGTGAAGTTTCAGGTCGTTCCGAGAACTTTTATTTCTGCACAAAAATAACACCAAGGCAATTCTGCTGAAAACAGCATCAGTCCGGGTTAGTTCCATTCAAATCATGCAAGTTAGAGTCCAAAAGAAGGGCAAAAGTGTTTGGAAAAGTAGATACGACGGAGACGTATCAACTCCCCCAAGCTTAAACCTTTTCTTGTCCTCAAGCAATTCGGTTGATAAACTGAAAGTGATAAAGAAAAACTTTTACAAACTCTGTTTGCTCTTGTTGTTGTAAATATGTAAAGCCAACATTCAAGTTTTCAGTAAAGATTATCACTAACCATATTCACAATAACACTTAAATCTCATGTTTACTCATGTCAATGGCATAATCAACTAGCGAGCAATAATAATAAATCTCGGATGACAACACTTTCTCAAAACAATCATGATATGATATAACAAGATGGTATCTCGCTATCCCTTTCTGAGACTGCAAAACATAAATGTAGAGCACCTTTTGAAAATCAAGGATTGAATAAACATTGTAATTCATGGTAAAAGAGATCCAGTCATAGTCATACCCAATATAAATTAATAGTAATGGATGCAAATGACAGCGGTGCTCTCCAGCCGGTGCTTTTTAATAAGAGGGTGATGAGTCAACATAAAAGTATAGGTAGGCCCTTCGCAGAGGCAAGCAGGGATTTGTAGAGGTACCAGAGCTCGATTTTTGAAATAGAGATAAATAATATTTTGAGCGGCATACTTTCATTGTCAACATAACAACTAAGAGATCTCGATATCTTCCATGCTACTCACATTATAGGCAGTTCCCATACAGAATGGTAAAGTTTATACTCCCCCTCCACCAACAAGCATCAATCCATGGCTTCCTCGAAACAACGAGTGCCTCCAACTAACAAGAGTCCTGGGGGAGTTTTGTTTGCAATTATTTTGATTTGATTTGCATAAAGCATGGGACTGGGCATCCCGGTGACCAGCCATTTTCTCGTGAGTGGGGAGCGGAGTCCACTCCTCTTGAGAATAACCCGCCTAGCATGGAAGATACAGACAGCCCTAGTTGATACATGAGTTATTCGAGCATACTGAACAGAATTTTATTTGAAGGTTTAGAATTTGGCACATACAAATTTACTTGGAACGGCAGGTAGATACCGCATATAGGAAGGTATAGTGGACTCATATGGAATAACTTTGGGGTTTATGGAAGTGGATGCACAAGCAGTATTCCCGCTTAGTACAAGTGAAGGCTGGAAAAAGACTGGGAAGCGACCAACTAGAGAGCGACAACAGTCATGAACATGCATTAAAATTAATAAACATTGAGTGCAAGTATGAGTAGGATATAATCCACCATGAACATAAATATCGTGAAGGCTATTTTGATTTTGTTTCAACTACATGTGTGAACATGTGCCAAGTCCAATCACTTGAATCATTCAAAGGAGGATACCACCCTACTATACCACATCACAACCATTTTAATAACATGTTGGCATGCAAGGTAAACCATTATAAAATCCTAGCTAATTAAGCATGGTATAAGCAACTATAATCTCTAATTGTCATTGCAAATAGTTTTATTCATAATAGGCTGAATCAGGAACGATGAACTAATCATATTTACAAAAACAAGAGAGGTCGAGTTCATACCAGCTTCGCTCATCTCAATCAGTCCATCATATATCGTCATAATAGCCTTTCACTTGCACGACCGAATGATGTGGATAATAATAATGGTGCACGTGCGTTGGACTAAGCTGGAATCTGCAGGCATTCAATAAACAGGATAAGACAAGGCAATATGGGCTGTTGGTTAAATCAACAATAATGCATATAAGAGCCACTTCAACATTTTCATTATGGTCTTCTCCTCTTGACCCCCAAAGAAAAGAAAAGAAATAAAACTATTTACACGGGAAAGCTCCCAACAGACAAAAGAAGAACAAGAAATATTTTTGGGTTTTCTTTTAATTATTACTACTACAACATGAAAAGTAAACTAGCTAAAAACTACAACTAATTTTTTTTTATTTTTCTCAAGGTTTTTCGAACACACAAGAAGAAAGCATGAAAAAGAAAAATAAACTAGCATGGATATTACAGTGAAAAAATATGAGCACCAACAACTAGCATGAGTGTGTGAATATGAATGTAATGTCGGTGAGAAATACGTACTCCCCCAAGCTTAGGCTTTTGGCCTAAGTTGGTCTATGGCCACGGCTGGCCTGGCGGGTATCCAAAGTTATAGTTGGGGTCGTACTGTGATGAAGCCTCGGGTTGCCAGTGGTTGGCAATCTCCTCTGGATCCCACTGGTAAACAGACTGTCGTGGAGGAACAAATTTTGGTTCCGGCTCTGGCTCTGTAGTTTGTGTGGGGTTTCGATAGGCGTAAATGGCCTCCGGCGGAACAAGGTACTGGCCTGCAGATAAGTCAAACAAGGAAGGAGCAGGCAAAGTAATAATCTTAGGGCGAGTTTTATCAAATATCAGTTTGTACTTAAGCGTCTTTTCCCTATTCTTAACGATAAAATCATGTGCTACCATACTCTTATAGTCTAGAAAAACAAGAGGCAGCATTTTTTCTTCTTTCTCATAATGCCTAATAGGTATGTTAAAATGTGCAGCGAGGCGCGAGGCTAAGATTCCTCCCAAGATGGGCCCTTAGTACGGTTAAGATTCAACCGTTTTGCAACAATAGCACACATACTAAATGTGTCATCACGGAACAAGGCATGGCACAAAATAACAATATCAGGGGCACTAAGGTTGCCACAGTTTCCGCGACCAATTAAGCATCTACTAGCAAATATTGCAAAGTAGCGTAAAACAGGAAAATGTATGCTAGTAATTCTTGCATCGGAAACCTTCCTAGTTTCCCCTACAGCAATTGTATCAATAAACCCCTCCATCGTTACGATGTGGTTCCTCTACGCTGCCCGAAAAGGGCAACTTCCAGACCTCACAAAATTCATAGAGGGACATCTCCTTATAATCATCATATAAATAGAAATCCACCGAAGGTGGTGACCTCCTAGCATGGAAATGAAAATTTTGCACAGAAATATTAGTGAGTAAGAGATACTTTTTGCGTTGGTCGCGGGGGAAGTCGGTGAGGCCTGCATTCTCAGCCAACTCGTTAAAATCGTCATAAATCCCGGCTGCTCTCAAGAAATTATCACAAGGCCATTCACAAGGACGAACTTCCGTGGTGCGAGGGAGATTATATTTGGGCCTCTCGTCTTCTTCACCTTGCTTATCCTTCCAGCTTCGGCTCGAAGAACCCCTCAAAAATCTGTTCATCATTTTCTGAAAATTTCAGAAATTTTTAGTAACTTCAAATAAAAGTGAACCGAACTCAACAAAATTGATAGCAACTACTCCCACAAGTGCTTAGAGACTATATCATGCATTAGAACTACTTGGGACCATATAAATTTGATATGCAAGCTCAAGAACAGGGTCACCTAGGCAGCAAAAAATTGCAATGAATAAAGCACTAGAACAAAAACTAATTGGACCATTGGAGGAGTCACATACCAAAGAACAATCCCCCAAAGCAGTTTTGTGGATGGAGCTTCGAGCTAGGAGATCGAAAATCACAACAAAATGAGCAAGAACTCGTGCTTGAGCTGGTTGGTGATTTTTTTGGGAGGAAGGAGTGTGTGGTGGCTGGAATAAGTGGAGGGGAGCCACCATGGGCCCACGAGGTTGGGGGGCGCGCCCAGGGGGTGGGCGCGCCCTGGACCCTCGTGGCCAGGTGCTTGCTCCCCCTGCTGTGTTCTCAGTGCTAGATACTCTCAAATATTCAAGAAAAAAATCATATTTCAATTTCGGGGCATTTGGAGAACTTTTATTTTCGGGGTAATTTTTTATTGCATGGATAATTCAGAAAACTGACAGAAAAATACTATTTTTGCTTAATTTAATCTAAATAACAGAAAGTAAAAAGAGGGTACAGAAGGTTGTGCTTTCTAACTTCATCCATCTCATGCTCATCAAAAGGAATCCACTAACAAGGTTGATCAGGTCTTGTTAACAAACTCATTTCGAATAACATGAAACCGGAGTAATTTCGAATAACACTATGTTACCTCAACGGGGATATGCACGTCCCCAATAATAAGAATATCATATTTCTTCTTGACAGTAGGAAGAGGAAATTCAAAACCTCCAATAATAATCGATGTAATTTTTCCAATAGAATTGATACTGTGGACTTGTGGTTGTTTCCTTGGAAAGTGTACCGTATGCTCATTACCATTAACATGAAAAGTGACATTGCCTTTGTTGCAATCAATAACAGCCCCTGCAGTATTCAAATAGGGTCTTCCAAGAATAATAGACATACTATCGTCCTCAGGAATATCAAGAATAACAAAGTCCGTTAAAATAGTGACGTTTGCAACCACAACAGGCACGTCCTCACAAATACCGATAGGTATAGCAGTTGATTTATCGGCCATTTGCAAAGATATTTCAATAGGTGTCAACTTATTCAAATCAAGTCTACAATATAAAGAGAGAGGCATAACACTAACACCGGCTCCAAGATCACATAAAACAGTTCTAACATAGTTTCTTTTAATGGAGCATGGTATAGTTGGTACTCCTGGGTCTCCTAGTTTCTTAGGTATTCCACCCTTAAAGGTATAATTAGCAAGCATGGTGGAAATTTCAGCTTCCGGTATCTTTCTCTTATTTGTAACAACATCCTTCATATACTTAGCATAAGGATTAATTTTAATCATATCAGTAAAACGCAAACGCAAGAAGATAGGTCTAATCATTTCAGCAAAGCCCTGAAAATCCTCATCATCCTTTTCCTTGGATGGTTTGGGAGGAAAAGGCATGGGTTTCTGAACCCATGGTTCTCTTTCTTTACCATGCTTCCTAGCAACAAAGTCTCTCTTATCATAACGTTGATTCTTTGATTGTGGGTTATCAAGGTCCACAGCAGGTTCAATTTCTACATCATTATTATTGCTAGGTTGAGCATCAACATGAACATCATCATTAACATTATCACTAGGTTCATGCTCATTACCAGATTGTGTTTCAGCATCAAAAATAGAAATATCATTGGGATTCTTAGGTGTGTCGACAACAGGTTCACTAAAAGCATGCAAAGTCCTATCATTTTTTCTTTTTCTTATTTTTAGAAGGACTAGGTGCATCTACATTAGTTCTCTGAGAATCCTGCTCAATTCTCTTAGGATGACCTTCAGGATACAGAGGTTCCTGAGTCACTTTACCCCCTCTAGTTGCAACTCTAACAATAAAGTCATTATTCTTACTATTTAATTCATTGAGAAAGTCATTCTCAGCTTTAAGTACTTGTTCTACTTGAGTGGTAACCATCGAAGCATGTTTACTAATGAGTTTAAGTTCACCTTTAACTCTAGACATATAATCACTCAAGTGTTCAATCATATAAGCATTGCGTTTTAATTGTCTACAAAAATAAGCGTTAAGATCTTCTTGCTTAACCATTAAGTTATCAAACTCATCCAAACATTGGCTAGCAAACTTAGCAGGAGGGATTTCAGCTTTATCATATCTATAGAGAGAATTTACCTTTACTACCTGTGTCGGGTTATCAATACCATGTATTTCTTCAATAGGTGATGAATTAAGGCCATGTATTTCTTCAACATGAGGTAAAGTCTTAACATCTTCAGCTTTAATACCTTTTTCTTTCATAGATTTATTTGCCTCTTGCATATCTTCAGGACTGAGAAATAGAATACCCCTTTTCTTCGGAGTTGGCTTAGGAGTTGGTTCAGGAAGTGTCCAATTGTTTTCATTGGTCAACATATTATTCAATAGAATTTCCGCTTCATCAGCAGTTCTTTCCCTGAAAACACAACCAGCACAACTATCCAGGTGGTCTCTGGAAGCATCGGTTAGTCCATTATAAAAGATATCAAGTATTTCATTTTTATTGAGAGGATGATCAGGCAAAGCATTAAGTAATTGGAGAAGCCTCCCCCAAGCTTGTGGGAGACTCTCTTCTTCAATTTGCACGAAATTATATATTTCCCTTAAAGCAGCTTGTTTCTTATGAGCAGGGAAATATTCAGCAGAGAAGTAATAAATCATATCCTGGGGACTACGCACACAACCAGGATCAAGAGAATTAAACCATATCTTAGCATCACCCTTTAATGAGAACGGAAACAATTTGAGGATATAATAGTAGCGAGTTTTCTCATCATTAGTGAACAGGGTGGCTATATCATTTAATTTAGTAAGATGTGCCACAACAGTTTCAGATTCATAGCCATAGAAAGGATCAGATTCAACCAGAGTAATTATATCGGGATCGAAATAGAAATCATAATCCTTATCAGTAACAAAGATAGGTGAAGTAGCATAAGCAGGGTCATATTTCATTCTAGCATTCATAGATTTTTCTTTAAGCTTAACTAATAATTTATTAAGATCACTCCTATCATTGCAAGCAAGAAAGTCTCTAGAAGTTTCTTCATCCATAACATAACACTCAGGCACAACAGGCAATTCATATCTAGGGGGGAGAATCTTCATCATCACTTTCATCAATATTATCAGTTTCAATAATTTCATTCTCTCTAGCCCTAGCAAGTTGTTCATCAAGAAATTCACCTAGTGGCACAGTAGTATCAAGCATAGAAGTAGTTTCATCATAAGTATCATGCATAGCAGAAGTGGCATCATCAATAACATGCGACATATCAGAATTAATTGCATAAGTAGGTTTAGGTGTCGCAAGCTTACTCAAAACAGAAGGAGAATCAAGTGCGGAGCTAGATGGCAGTTCCTTACCTCCCCTAGTAGTTGAGGGATAAATTTTGGTTTTCTCGTCTTTCAAGTTCCTCATAGTGACCAGCATATATAAATCCCAATTGACTCAAAGAATAGAGCTATGCTCCCCGGCAACGGCGCTAGAAAATAGTCTTGATAACCCACAAGTGTAGGGGATCGCAACAGTTTTTGAGGGTAGAGTATTCAACCCTAATTTATTGATTCAACACAAGGGGAGCCAAAGAATATTCTCAAGTATTAGTAGTTGAGTTGTCAATTGGACCTCACCTGGATAACTTAGTATCTGCAGCAAAGTATTTAGTAGCAAAGAAATATGATAGTAGCGGTAACGGTGGCAAAAGTAACAGTGATAGTTTTGTGGTGATTGTAACAGTGACAACGAAAAAGTAACTAAGCGAAGAAGAATATGTGAAAAGCTCGTAGGCATTGGATCGGTGATGAATGATTAAGCCGGATGCGATTCCTCATGCAATAGTTATAACATAGGGTGACACAGAACTAGCTCCAATTCATCAATGTAATGTAGGCATGTATTCCGAATATAGTCATACATGCTTATGGAAAAGAACTTGCATGACATCTTTTGTCCTACCCTCCCGTGGCAGCGGGGTCCTAATGGAATCTAAGGGATATTAAGGCATCCTTTTAATAGAGTACCGGACCAAAGCATTAACACATAATGAATACATGAACTCCTCAAACTACGGTCATCACCGCGAGTGGTCCCGATTATTGTCACTTCGGGGTTGCCAGATCATAGGTCATAGTAGGTGACTAATGACTTGCAAGATAGGATCAAGAACTCACATATATTCATGAAAACATAATAGGTTCAGATCTGAAATCATGGCACTCGGGCCCTAGTGACAAGCATTAAGCATAGCAAAGTCATAGCAACATCCATCTCAGAACATAGTGGATACTAGGGATCAAACCCTAACAAAACTAACTCGATTACATGATAAATAAATCTCATCCAACCCATCACCGTCCAGCAAGCCTATGATGGAATTACTCACGCACGGCGGTGAGTGCTACCTCTTGAGCACTGCGTTGGATTTCCCCGAAGAGGAGAGGATGATGCAGCAAAGTAGCATAAGTATTTCCCTCAGTTTTTGAGAACCAAGGTATCAATCCAGTAGGAGGCTACGCGCGAGTCCCTCGTACCTACCTAAAGAAAATAACTCCTCGCAACCAACGCGAATAGGGCTTGTCAATCCCTGCACCATCACTTACGAGAGTGAGATCTGATAGATATGATAGATAATATTTTTGGTATTTTTGGTATAAAGATGCAAAGTAAAATAAAAGCAAAGGCAATAATAAAGTGATGGAAGATTAATATGATGAAGATAGACCCGGGGGCCATAGATTTCACTAGTGGCTTCTCTCAAGAGCATAGGTATTTTAGGTGGGTGAACGAATTAGTGTTGAGCAATTGACAGAATTGAGCATAGTTATGAGAATATCTAGGTATGATCATGTATATAGGCATCAGGTCCGAGACAAGTAGACCGACTCCTGCCTGCATCTACTACTATTACTCCACTCATCGACCGCTATCCAACATGCATCTAGAGTATTAAGTTAATGAAAACAGAGTAACGCCTTAAACAAGATGACATGATGTAGAGGGATAGATTCATGCAATATGATAAAAACCCATCTTTTTATCCTCGATGGCAACAATACAATACGTGCCTTGCTGCCCCTCATCCTTTGGGAAAGTACACATAAGATTGAACCCAAAGCTAAGCACTTCTCCCATTGCAAGAAAAACCAATCTAGTAGGCCAAACCAAACTGATAATTCGAAGAGACTTCCAAAGATAACCAATCATACATAAAAGAATTCAGAGAATATTCAAATATTGTTCATAGATAATCTTGATCATAAACCCACACTTCATCGGTCTCAACAAACACACCGCAAAATGAAGATTACATCGAATAGGTCTCCACGAGAGAGGGGGGGAACATTGTATTGAGATCCAAAAAGAGAGAAGAAGCCATCTAGCTACTAACTATGGACCCGAAGGTCTGAGGTAAACTACTCACACTTCATCGGAGGGGCTATGATGATGTAGAAGCCCTCCGTGGTGGATGCCCTCTCCGGCGGAGCTCCGGAACAGGCCCTAAGATGGGATCTCGTGGGTACAGAAGGTTGCGGTGATGGAATTAGGTTTTTTGCTCCGTATCTGATCGTTTGGGGGTACGTAGGTATATATAGGAGGAAGAAGTACGTTGGTGGAGCAAGGTGGGGCCCACGAGGGTGGAGGGCGCGCCTGGGGGGTAGGGCGCGCCCCCTACCTCGTGCCCACCTCCTGGCTTTCTTCACGTAGGGTCCAAGTCTCCTGGATCATATCCGTTGAGAAAATCATGTTCCCGAAGGTTTCATTCCGTTTGGACTCCGTTTGATATTCCGTTTCTTCGAAACACTGAAATAGGCAAAAAAAACAGCAATTCTGGGCTGGGCCTCCGGTTAATAGGTTAGTCCCAAAAATAATATAAAAGTGGAAAATAAAGCCCAATATTGTCCAAAATAGTAGATAATATAGCATGGAGCAATCAAAAATTATAGATACGTTGGAGACGTAATAGTGAGCATCATGAAATTGGTGATGAAGGATGGTTGATGATGACAATGGTGATGGATTCCCCTCTCCGGAGCCCTGAACGGACTCCAGATCAGCCCTCCCGAGAGGGATTAGGGCTTGGTGGTGGCTCCATATCGTAAAACGCGACGAATCCTTCTCTCAAATTTTTTTTCTCCCCGAATGTGAATACATGGAGTTGGAGTTGAGGTCGGTGGAGCTGCAGGGGCCCACAAGGCAGGGGGCACGCCCCACCCTCGTGGACAGGGTGTGGGCCCCTGGCCTTGATTCTTTTGCTAGTATTTTTTATTATTTCCAAAAATAATCTCCGCGAAGTTTCAGGTCATTCCGAGAACTTTTATTTCTGCACAAAAATAACACCATGGCAATTTTGCTGAAAACAACGCCAGTCCGGGTTAGTTCCATTCAAATCATGCAAGTTAGAGTCCAAAACAAGGGCAAAGGTGTTTGGAAAAGTAGATACGACAGAGATGTATCATGGTACAAGACCCTCCATTAAATGAACAACCACCCCCTCGTAAAAATTATGAACAAGCCCATGGCTAAAATTATCGGAAACGTGGGCTGCACCAACATGCATTATTATTTATATTTTCTACTCCCTCCGTTCCTAAATATAAGTCTTTTAGACATTTCAAATGGACTACAACATACGGATGTATGTAGACATATTTTAAAGTATGGATTCGTTCATTTTTCTTCGTATGTAGTCACTTGTTAGAATCTCTAAAAAGACTTTTATTTGGGAATGGATGGAGTATGTGGGAGTATCCTCAAAACAAAATGTGAGAGTACAATATTTATTGGGCCCCTTTGTAACTGGTGCTAAATGTTGACCAAAGATTTAACAAACAAGATGTTAGTGCATGTTAACAAAAATTATATCGTTTGATTCGTATATGAACATAGTTTTCAATGATGTAGGGGTTGTTTGGTTTCTAGCCACATATTGCCACACTTTGCCACAACTCACATTAGGAAAATTTGACCAAGTTAGGTGGGTGTTTGATCTAGCCACACCTAAGACAAGATTTTTTTTATTAGCAGTGAACCCCACATGTCATAGACACAAAAAGTGTGGAAAGATTCCCTTATGCAAGCCAAAGTGGTTCTAACAATTTGACCAACTCAAGTTAGGCAAGTGTGGCAAAAATAATGTGGCAACATAAGACAAACATAGTCACAATCCAAACAGCCCCGTAATTTTTTGTGACATGCATGAACATTTGGTTAGTTAAATTTATAGTCAAAATTTGGCAAGGTGCATCAAATCAACACATGCAAGTATCAAAAGGAAAGTCACAGCATGCATGCATGTGTTGTACTCCCTCCGTTTCCAAATATAAGTCCTTTTAGAGATTGCGACAAGTGACTACATATGAAGCAAAATGAGTGAATCTACAGTCTAAAATATGTCTACATACATCCATATGTTGTAGTCCATTTGAAATGTCTAAAAAGACTTATATTTAGGAACGGAGGGAGTAACTAATGCATCGGTAAACACAAATTATTGAAATATATCGAGTGCAGTGCTTTGATGTGTCGTGTCAACTCGTACAAGACCGAGAAGTTTAATTACTACAACACCCTCTCGCCTTAACCACACCTGCCTTTGGCTGCATGATAGGTGGGCCGCCGACCTGTTGGGCCCACCTGTCATAGACGCAAAGGCAGGAGCAGTAAGTCAATGAAGCTGCGTCCCTCCCTCGCCCATGAGCGTGGTGGCTGGGAGGACTAGGAGAAGCTTTCGTTCGCTACACGCTCTCCCTCCAACATGTGGTGGACATGTAGCAGTTCAATCGGTGTTAGATGGCCAGAAGCATACTGTAGTACTCCTCCACTGCAGTAGTACTCCATCATTGTTCGACTTCCCGAAGAGGCGAAGAGCCACGCGTAGCCCGGACGCTCGTGTGGCAGTTTCATGTGTAGAGTAGTCTAGGATAGCATGTACCGTGTATGTAAGCTTAAAATTATTGGGGTCGGCTCCATGATTTTTTTATTAAAATAATTTTGTGGCCCTACCTGTCATCCTGGTGATTCTAGTTTGCATGCTCATCTAGTCAAGACAGGAATATATTTTTTAATTTGTGGTGGGGTAAATGTTAGAGGTTGCAGCAAATGGAGTATTGTACACTCCGGGTCTTTCAGCCAAGTTTAGAGGCAACCATGTGGGGCTAGTGCTATGATGTGTCGCGTCAACTCATACAACGAGGAGAAGCTTGATTTTACTACTACATCCCTTCTCCCTCGCCCATGCGCACGGTGGCTATCCCTCCCGCACGCGGTAGACGGACATGCAGCAGTGGATTCGATACTACTGTAGAAGTAGTAGTAACATCATTGTTCGTCTTCTCAAAGAGGCGAAGAGCCAAGCGCAACCCGAACGTGGCAGTTGCGAACGCTTGCGTGGCAGTCTTTGTGTAGGGGTGGGGCGTGGTGCAGAGCCTTGGAGCACGCATATAGCGAGGCTCTTGCATGAGACAAAATTGCTATTTGAGCCCACTATTGTAGTAATAGTACTTGCTAGTATAGCCCTGTAAACCGGAAAGGAGTATTTGCCTTTCTAGAGATTTCCCCACGTGCAGTACTGGCTCAGATATCAAATCTCATCAACCAAGGCATTCTGAGATTGGAGGATGTATCTCGTACTTTACAAAACTACCCTAATTAAACTCATCCATTAATTACGTAGTTCTCTCATTTTCCTCTCCGCCTTGGTCGCGGTTCACAATATTGAGCACTCCTATATGACTAGCCGCTCTATCTATATGCGGGACATCAAAGCATCCGGGCCCGCGTGCCATCCACCAAATCACATCGAGGTGCTACAGTCGAGACTCACCGGTCACCCCGGTGTGGTCGTCCTGACCCGTCATATCACAAAACCCACCTTTACCAGCAGTGGTAAAGTGGCCTCGAAGTTGGACTGGACGAAGCAACCATCATTTTACTGGAACGGTCGTTGAATCCCTTTCTCCCCTTTCTTGAAGAAAATCTCACTCCAGGCTACTCACTTCTTCCATTTTTCTTCTGTATGGACGAAGGAAAGGTGGGCGAATTAGTGATGCTACTATATTTTCATTCCAAGAATCTTCTTTTTGCGAAGCACCGACCGATTCTCACAGCCTATTCTTTTCTCGTTTTCATTGCGATTGTGGTTTCCTTTCGATCGCTTTTTGTTTGTCAGTACATTGATGGATCATGGAGCACTAGCCAAAGAGTTATCGGTGGACAACCCACTGGAGACAACGATCTGCAGGAAGCGAGCACCGACCAACGAGTTGACCATGTTGGCGGGCCAACCCATGGAGACGAAGAACTCCAAGAAACAAGCACTGGCCAAAGAGTTGACGACGTTGGTGGAAAAACTCCTCAAAGAAAGTTGGAAGAACAGCAAGGGCCCCACCGTGCCTACCCCAGAAACTCTAATGGCCACCTACGCGAGGCTCAAGGCCGAGTTTGAGGAGATAGTCGCTGTTGAGAAGTAGTATTCCCCTGGCAAGGTGATGGCCCCCATCGAGGGCGAGGAGATGGCCCCCGGAGGAATGGGATCCCCCCGTGAGCTGCCCAAGGTAAAAAATAATGGCTTACCATAGTTGTGGTTTTTGATTATTTGCAATGTTCTTGCTAATATGTTAGGGTTGTGTAGGTGTCGGTGGACATCCTTGATGATTCCGATGTCGCGGCCCGTCCTACGGACAACGCCCCAGAGATCGTTTTCGATGTCACGATCCGTCCTGTTGACATCACCCCAGAGATCGATTCTGATGCCGCTGTCGATCCTGTGGACAGCGCCCCAGAGATCGATTCCAATGTCGCGGTCAGTCCTGCGGACATCTCCCCAGAGATCGATTCCCATGCCGCTGTTCGTGCTATGGTTATTGCCCGAGAGATCGATGACAAGAAATAGTTGGTCTCGCTAATCCTTCAGGGTAGTTTGCATTGCCCAGTGTTTAATTACCAGAATGATGCATGTTATCAAACCATCTTAGGGCCGATTACCTTTGTCTTGTGTGGGCGGTACTTGCTACTTTTGTTTGATAGTGAATCAGGCGAACCCTCTCCGAGTTATGGAAACAGATGTATCCTCACCAGCTTTCGATGTAATATATCGCATGCTTAGATGTAAGTTCGAACTGTTTATCATATCATCAGGGCTTGTTTGATGATTCTTGGTGTTAGTAGGCTAGCTACTGTGCCAACTATAGTACTTGCAAAACACTCACCGAAGAGAAACATTGGGGCTGATGAGCTCGTGGTACGCTTATACTTATCCGTCGTCGATCGGCCAATAGCCCAAGCTCCTAAAATTGTAGGCTTAACGATCGATCAGACAATAGTCGACACGGATACATTCAGGCCTCATTTGGTTCATAGGGTAGGAAAATCGTAGCAAAAGTATAGAGACGTACAACACGAAATCATAGCAGTACATAGACGTACTCCCTCCGTTCCAAATAGATGACTCAACTTTGTACTACTAACTTTGAAACGGAGGGAGTACAAATCCTAGGCGGGCTAGTTTGGCCTAGTGGCTTTCAGTGATATGACGTGGTACAGTGTCGTCCAGTCTTCACGTGTGGTAGCAGTATTGCGGGTACAATAAGTTCTCTTGAAGAAGCAGAATTCAACGAAGTCATGATGGTTCCTTCATCTGAGGTTGGGCCTGCGCTACGACCGGGGTGGACCAGGATAATTTTGTGCATGGCAGGTGGACCAGGATGGTCGACGTCCCACATGTCGGCGAATGGAAATTATTCTTTTCCGATATAGAGGACGAGCAACGAGTATTCATTGTTTATTTTTTATGAAAGCTATTGTCTCCACTGTTACGACGGAGGAGTGTGAAACACGGCAGCCCAGTGAACTTGGCATGTGCACCACTCCCTCCTTCCTCATGTAATACTACCATAGTGTTGACTATAAGGTTGGCTATAAAGGTTACAACTTTTTCTCACTTTCTCTCTATCTATTTCCTCTCAAATGTTTTTTACCTATCTTTTTTTAGACACAATTGTTTTTTATGCCTGTTTTTTAGAATTAGTTTTTTTATACCTAGGAGCACGTGTAGAGACGGGCTCTTGCAAAGCCCACTCCTTGACTTTGTCAATGCCTCTCTCTCCTCGACATAAGCGGGCTTATAGGCCAGTATTTTACTAGTACAACTTGCTATGAATGCGGGCAGCTGGCGTCTGAGGGGGGAGGGCTTAGAAGCGGTCCGGACTACCGCACGGCCCACCTCACATTATCACCATATATTTCTTGGAGTCCGTGCGCGGCGGGCGGTGATACATCTCCAACGTATCTATAATTTTTGTTTGTTCCATGCTATTATATTATCTGTTTTGGATGTTTATGGGCTTTATTAATCACTTTTATATTATTTTTGGGACTAACCTATTGACCCAGAGCCCAGTGCCAGTTCCTATTTTTTCCCTTGTTTCAGTGTTTCGAAGAAAAGGAATATCAAGCGAATTAAAGCGGATTGAAACCTTCGGAGAAGTTATTTTTGGAAGGAAAGCAACCCGGGAGACTTGGAGTCCACGTCAAGAAAGCAGCAAGGAAGCCACGAGGTAGGGGGGTGCGCCCTCCACCCTCGTGGGCCCCTCGTGGCTCCCCTGGCGTACTTCTTCCTCCTATATATACCCATATACCCTAAAACGATCGGGGAACAGAATAGATCTGGAGTTCCCCCGCCGCAAGCCTCTGTAGCCACCAAAAACCTCTCGGGACCCTGTTCCGGCACCCTGCCGGAGGGGGGAACCCTCACCGGTGGCCACCTTCATCATCCCGGCGCTCTCCATTACGAGGAGGGAGTAGTTCACCCTCGGGGCTGAGGGTATGTACCAGTAGCTATGTGTTTGATCTCTCTCTCGTGTTCTTGATTTGGCATGATATTGATGTATCGCGAGCTTTGCTATTATAGTTAGATCTTATGTTGCTTCTCCCCCTCTACTCTCTTGTAATGGATTGAGTTTTCCCTTTGAAGTAATCTTATCGGATTGAGTCTTTAATGATTTGAGAACACTTGATGTATGTCTTGCCGTGCGTATCTGTGGTGACAATGGAATATCATGTGATTCACTTGATGTATGTTTTGGTGATCAACTTGCGGGTTCCGCCCATGAACCTATGCATAGGGGTTGGCACACGTTTTCGTCTTGATTCTCTGGTAGAAACTTTGGGGCACTCTTTGAAGTTCTTTGTGTTGGTTGCATAGATAGATCTGAGATTGTGGGATGCATATCGTATAATCATACACACTGATACTTGAGGTGACATTGGAGTATCTAGGTGACATTAGGGTTTTGGTTGATTTGTGTCTTAAGGTGTTATTCTAGTACGAACTCTAGGGCTGTTTGTGACACTTATAGGAATAGCCCAACGGATTGATTGGAAGGAATAACTTTGAGGTGGTTTCGTACCCTACCATAATCTGTTTGTTTGTTCTCCGTTATTACTGACTTTGGAGTGACTCTTTGTTGCATGTTGAGGGATAGTTATATGATCCAATTATGTTATTATTGTTGAGAGAACTTGCACTAGTGAAAGTATGAACCCTAGGCCTTGTTTCCTAGCATTGCAATACCGTTTACGCTCACTTTTGCCACTTGTTACCTTGCTGTTTTTATATTTTCACACTACAAAAACCTATATCTACTGTCTATATTGCACTTGTATCACCATCTCTTCGCCGAACTAGTGCACATATACAATTTACCATTGTACTGGGTGTGTTGGGGACATAAGAGACTCTTTGTTATTTGGTTGCAGGGTTTTTTGAGAGAGACCATCTTCAACCTACGCCTCCCACGGATTGATAAACCTTAGGTCATCCACTTGAGGGAAATTTGCTACTGTCCAACAAACCTCTGCACTTGGAGGCAACGTCTACAAGAAGAAGGTTGCGTAGTAGACATCAGGCGGGAGATCTCTTCTCCCTCCCCCGTCTCTCTCTTCTCAGCCGACGCCCGCCGAGCGATTAGATTTCGGCTATCGACGGTTTAGTGAATTGCAGTACCACATGTCAGTGAAATTGCCAGACAACGCGTGTCCCTTCGGGTGAGCGGCGTGCGAGCCGGACTGTCGGGGGTGCGACGCGTACGAGTCGTAAGTGTGCCGCCTTTTCTTTTGAACTTGCAAAGCGAAACATTTTCGTGTGATCGATCGATAGAAATCCAGAAGAAAATGACGAGGGCGGTGCTTTCCCGCGCGTTAGGCGGGCTAGTTTGAGTGATATGACGTGCTACAGTGCCGTCCACTTGCTTCATTTTTATGTAAGCAAGAGTTTACACTCTTACGTGGGAGGAGTGCGAAACACAGCGGATCTGATTTTGATCGAGGGATAACTATTCCCTGCCAAATAATGGAGCACTCTTAATCTCCAGCGCTGGCCCACAAATTTACACCGGCATCTGTCCGAGGACATGATGGATGCCATCCAATGCTGCCGCATACCTTTCGACAACTATATGAACTAACCGGACGAAATTCGTGCAAACAAAGCAAATTTCAAATTAACCAGATGAAATTCATTACATTTCAAAAACTTTTCCTACAAACTGTAAGAAATTCATTACATATTTCGCACAAACCGTACTAAAACCTACTGTAAACCTAATCTAAACGATCGTCGGCGCCCGACCACCATGTCCGGCCATGAACCCGAGAAAGCCGGTCATTGCCTTTGCCTCCTCCTCATCTTCCTTGATAACCCTCCTCCTTCGGAGCACAAGGTTCTGAAGATTTCCACCTCCACGTCGCCGTCAAGCGGCTAATCGGCCGCCGATGTTTATCCCAACAAGCTTGGCGTCGACTGAGTGGGGGAGCGGTGGCCTTCCTGGGACCAGAGCGGTGGCGACCTACCGTGTACTACTCTTCCTCGTTGCCGGCTGCGCCCGCGCACGCGCGCCGGCTTCGTGGTAGTGGCGGCGGAGGGTAGCCGGGGGGAGCCGGCGATCTCCTTTGTCTGCTCCTGCGACAATATGTCCAAGAGAGCTTTGGAGCACGCTCGGAGCGGAGCCGCCGATGTCGCCGTCGCTCTGCGACGATCGTCCAAGAGAGCTTTGGAGCGCTAGGAGGCCATGGTTGGACTGGTGCCGACAGAAGGAAGGGACTGGAGGAGAATGAGTGTGGGTCTTTGGCTATGGATGGGAGCTGGGGCTCAGTTTAATATAGCGGGCGAATGGCAATGAGCAGCGGGAGACGGATGGACGGCTGGCACCGGAGTAGGTTCATCGGGTGTGAATGCAGAGGCTGCTTCAGTGACTTAACTGCATGTGTGTTGGGTCACTGACATGTGGGCCCAACGGGCATCTAGCCCGCATGTCAGTGACACACCAACTGCAACTTCAGTTAAGTCCGGTGAATGTGGCATTGATGTTCTGGAGAGATGGTGACCGTTTCAAGCGGGAAGCGCGCGCTAGCGATGGAAGGGGTTTCGGTAGGCCAAGGCGGTCAGACGCTAGCGTGGTGGTAAAATTTTAACTCATGGATTATGAGCCTTTGAAGTGTATGCGGCACGTATTGACAACCAGGCATCCATGCAACCGGTCTTGTCGCCAGCTAGCCTTCGACGACCACCATTAGAGACCACACAACCATGCATAACTTATGAATAATGGACGAATCGATCAGACACACACTCGTCTGCAGTGGCACTATGATCAGTCGCTCATGATAGTACATACTCCGTACCATAGTACCCTCTCTAGATAGGCTGTTTTATATATTGTCGTTGTGATGGACGATATACATGAGCAAGGCGCCGAGTCCCGAGTATGACCGTTGGTGTTGAGCCAGGTGAATACATGCTCGGCGTTCGCGGAGGCCTCCATCAAACGTCTAAACAGTAATGTGAGGTACCGTCGGGGCGCGCAGGTGACGGGCTCCCCATTTGCGTTGCGCTATGAGCAGGACTTTGATTGAGAGGGCGACGTGCATGCATTAGCATGGTTTGACAGCGTGAGCGTGAGTGTCTGCACGCGTACATGCTACTTGCCTCTATGGACGGTGTGCGCTAATGTGTGCATACGTATAATGAAGGGGAATCCAAATTTCCTTCGTCTTCTGTCCTTGAGCTCTTGACAAACCAATGCACTATACGGTTGTCCGGCCACTCCACCCCAGAGCTCTCACCAAGTTCGTTCATGCCACCGCGCCGCACACTAATCGGTAAGGAAGCGATGGCATCCCGCCGCGCCGAGTTCCTCGCCGCCCATGACCGCACACAAAATGGTAGGGAAGCAATGGCATCCCGCCATGCAGAGTTCATCGCCGCTCGCGACCTCACACCTACGTGGGCAGAATTTGAAGCTGCCAAGGCCGAATGGGCGGTAGAGAAAGAGGCGGCCAAAGCCGCATAGAGGGAGCGGATAAGTCAGAAAGCACTCAAGAAAAGAGAGGCCCGCCGCCGCAAGAAAGAAGAGGACACATGCCCTGCTGCGGAGAGGTCGATGGAGATCCAAGCACGGTGGGGTGTCGCCGACAAAGCCGGGAAGGAGAACGACGACGTCTGGCCAGCATGTGAGAAGTAGTAGTAGTAGTAGTAGTTAGTGTGTGTGTCTGTGTCTGAGTACGAGCATGTACCGGTACTACTATTTACTATTGTAGTTTTTAGAGAAAATTACCAGTACATTAGCCTAGACTCAATGGAAAATTCCTTCCTATGCATCAAATGGCATCTCTTTCTCTATAGGACTTGAGATGCATGCCATCTCACTTCCTATGATTTTCATATTCCTATAAAATTCATATCCTATGAATGAAAGGAGGCCTCTGCTGGAGTAACTACTGTAGCTAGAAGTACTGCTGGTACAGTAGTTTTCTTCAAGAAGCGGAATTCAACAAAGTCATGATGGTTCCTTCGTCCGAGCAACTTCACAGTGGGAAAGGTTGGGCCTGTGATTTGACGGCTCATGAGTCATTATTACAGCGGCGCCACGACCGGGGTAACTCTCCCTTGGAGTTCTGCATTCATGGAAAGTGGACCAGGATGGTCGACGTCCCACATGTTGGCGAACGGAAGTATTCTTTCCGATATCGAGGAGCAAGGAAACCACGTGGTATAGTATCACTGCTGATTTTTTTTATGAATGCTAGCGTTTCAGCTCTTACGACAAAGGAGTGCCAAACACGGCACGTGCTAGATGTCCCACACATCAGCGAAAGGAGTGGGACATGAACAACATGGTAGAGAGTCTCCACTTCTTCCACTTCTGGGTCGGAGACCACACGTAGTAGTACTAGTGGTATGAACGATACAAAGTGCGACCTGGAGAGAAAGACACGTCTAGTTGGAAGGTCTCGGGGCATACCCATAAACAAATATAAAACCTAATATGTGCCTCCAATTAATATAGTAGTAGTAGAGTACTTAGGCACGTACTCCATAACATCACAGTGCATTGCACATACAACATTTAGTGGTACGTAGTAGACAAATGCCTATATGCCACGCATGTTCATACCATTTGTGCCTTTCTACTTCACTTACTGCGCTACATTACTCAGGTTCGTACGTCCACTCCTGGGTACATGTCCGTCTCGTAGTTCCAGTCCCACGTGTTCTTCATAGATGGAATGATCCATATCATCGCAGTTAGTGTGGCTCCCCACAATGGAGACTCATCCAAACTATGGCCAGCCTCGACGCGGAGCAGTCGCGTGCACCAGGAAGTGGCGCTCTGTCGGTTCTCGGGTTCCGGCAAAACCCTCAAGGTTCGAACACTGGGGTGCGCACGAAGATCTCCCCCTACCAAACCACGCCCCTAACCTAGCTATGATCTCTAAGGCTAGATCGGCAAACTCGCAACACAAGAGACACAAGATTTATACTGGTTTGGGCCATCGTCGTGGTGTAATACCCTACTCCAGTGTGTGGTGGTGGATTGCCTCTTGGGCTGAGGATGAACAGTACAAGGGGAAGAACATCCTCCTGAGGCAAGGTGTTCTTGTGCTTGGTGAACTTGTGTGGGTGAGGATTACTCAAGATGAGATGCCTCCTACTATGGTGGCTGGTCCAATTTATAGAGGCCCTGGACCTCTCCCCAAATATTGAGCGGGAAGGGAGCCAACAACAGCCAATTTGAAAGGGGACAACTAGTACAAGCTATCCTGACAAAAGGAGTCTTCGCCTGCAGAAGGCTCTGGCGGTGACGCCGCCTTGGGCTCCATGGTGATCTCTGTCTTGCCGTCATGCTGGTCTTGGTCTCATTGCACCGATATGGAAACCTTTGCTTGACGCCTTGGTACTCCTCGCCTGCGCTTGACTCCTTAGAACCAAAGAGGAAACAAGGACACTGTGCGCGCTGGCGCCCGCCTAGTCTCGATCGTCACGGCTCACGTCACTGGAACCTCGCGAGGTTTGCCTTGCCTTGATCTCTCCGCCCCTCGCGAGCTAGCCTGGTGAGGCCGCTCCTGAGGAGGTCTTGCATCGTCCGCCTCGCGAGGCTTGGCCCCTCGCGAGGGTCTTCAATGCTTGTTGGTGAAGATGGGTCGTACGGGCCCTTCATGAGCCATCTTTGTGGGCATGAGTGAACAAGTCTGGGGACCCCGTTCCCGAACGCCGACAGTAGCCCGGGCCCAAGGCGCTCGGGGTTGGCTTGGCCGAAGCCAAAGGGCAAGTCTTGGGCGCCATGAGCCCCAATAGCCTGCGGCCTTGGTCGATGCGTGGCGGTTGATTGGACGTGGGCGTCTCCGCTTCCCCATGCTGCATCGGCAACTGCCCGACTTGACGAGTCACTGCTGCATGCAAGGAAAACCCATCATTACCTATGATCATGGGGGGCGCTGGTTGGCCTTCTCCTGCTATAAATGGGGAGGGGGGCAGAGCCCCCATCGCACATATCTTCCCATTCCGTTCGCTTCTTCCCCTTTGCTCCATTGCTGACACCAATGGCGCCCATCCGAAGGTTTTCTGCTACGGGGAAAGGAAAGACTCCCCTCGACGGGCCGGGGCCGCTCCCGCCGAAGAAGAGACCGGTCCACCGCCGCGACGCGGCGGCGATGTAGGGGGTGACGAGGCCTTGGTGCGAGCGGCCTCCTCCTGGGTATCCGTTACCCCTGTACGCCCAAGTCGAGGGCTCAGGAGGAAGAGGCAACGAGCGTCGGCGCGCGTGCCGTGGCCATGGTCGCCGTACCGTGGTGGCGCGCGTCGCCGCCCCTGGAGTCTACGCCACGTACTCCTCGCGCGAGCTTGTGCTGTGGGCGGCGATGCCCCCGAGCACTTGGATCCGCTTCCCCTCTTCCTTCTCTGCCGGGATGCCGCCGAGGGTACTCCTCGAGCTTTGGCTGCAGCACGTTGACTGCGACACGCCGGCGACTGGAGCGGAGGTTGAGGTCGTCTCCTCGAGGAAGATCTTCATGACCAGAGGCTGGGGCGAGGTCGCTCGCTGTGCCGTGCAGAGGGCGCCCTCGCGATTCATTGTGAGTTCGATGGCGCCTCCACGCTGTTCTTCAAGGTCTTCGACGCAGAAGACCGCTGCCTGGAGTGCTGCTCCGGGAGGGGCCATCAGGTGGGCGCCGCAGCAGGTGCAGGGCCCGCTGTCCGCGTCACCAGCGGCTCCTCTGGAAGCAGCAGTGGTGCTTGGGGGTCCAGCGATTCTCCCGAGCTCTACGAGACTCCGGAGACGAGCGACGACAGCTACGTGCCTCCAAGCTCTCGCCGAGGCCGGAGTAGGGCTGCAGCGTCCGGCCGCCGCCGCCGCTGATCTGGATGAGGTTGGCGCCGGCCTCTGGTAGCCCACTGTTGATGATGGCGCCAGCCACAGGGGCGCATGTAGATAGGACTCCTTGAAGTTTTTCCTTTTGTTTCCTGCGAAGAATCGAGAGGTACCCCGCGGGGCGTGTAAAGGGTCCACAATATCTTTTGTTGATATTATCCTTATAAATTCGTGCATGTGCGTGTCCTGTTCTGGCTTGGTTTTCCCTTTCCAACCCCACGACAGCTTAGTGCTCTACGCTGACAGGTCCCGGTCCCCAGGCAGGCTTCAGCCGTCGCTGGTATGCCAGGTCGCGATGCCGTGGTCAAGGCCAGGAGGTGAGCGGCCCGAGGTCCAGTAACAGCCCCTGAGATGCGATGCTCAGGAGGCAGGAAAGGTAGGCTACATCACCGCAACGGGGTAACACAAGTGAGAATCCTATGCCAGAGCGATTGGTTGACCCGAGCGTGAAACTTATCTTGGCAGTCCAGGGTCGGTCCTTCGCAAGGCGCCAGGCTCGTGCGCAGGCGGTCGTATCTTAGCAAGATCGGGCCCGTACAAGTCTTCTTCTCCCCCCACGCTCTCCTTCGTGCTCTACGTTCTCAGGTCCCTGCCCTCGAGCGGGCTCAGCCGCCGATGGTATGCCAGGTCGCGATGCTGCGGTCAAGGCCAGGGGGTGAGGGCTGGAGAGCCAGTAAGATCTCCTGAGTCGCGATGCTCAGGAGCCCCCCTTTTAACACGCAAGCGGATTACATGGGAGAAGAGGGAGCCCGTGGTACCGCCCGTCGTTGTCCTCAGGAGGTTCCTGCAAATCAGCACGAGGTAGGGCGCAGATTTCCATTATGATAGCCGAGCGGCCATTGATTGCTTCGCCAGAGAATGGAGCCACTGAGGGCCCGGTGAGGTGGCGCGCGTGGACAGAGCTCAGCCACTCAGATTTGTCGAGTTGCAGGTACGGACCCAAGCACAAGCACCGTGCCAGAGTGAGCAGCTCCCGGGGTAGGTGACAATCAAGCAGGTGATAGTCAAGCAGGTGATAGTCATAGATAGATTAAGCATGGAAAGCAAACTGGCTCAAGTAAACGTAGGGGAGATACATGCCACTGGGCCAGGCCCAAGCTACTTGGGGATGATGCAGCCCGAGGGGCGCCCCCAACAAGGTAGGCTAAAGACATAAAAATGGATACATGCCATAGGGATGGACCCACGCGGCCTGGGAATGATGCAGCCCTGAGGGCGCTCCCAACTAAATAAACTTGGAAAATGTCACCTCGTTCTGCTGATGAAGGGATGTTGTGGCAGCTGAATGTACGCGGTGAAGGGGTTGCTCCTCACAAGCAACCGATGCCCTGAGCCTCGGGAGGCTCTGGGGGTCCAGGCGGTTCCTTGAGGACCGTCTCCATCTCCGTCAAGACGGCGTGGTGCCTGGCCTCCTGAGTCACCAGGACACGCTGTAGGTTGCGCTGATAGGCGGATCCCACGCTCGGCAGGCCAAAAGGCATGCGAACGTAGCTGTGCGGTGGGCCCTTGCAGCGTTCCACGCGTGAAGGCCAGAAGGGCTCCTGAGACGCGGCCCTGTTGAGCCCCGGGACGTCGATGCAGACGCGCAGCACATCATCCTCGCCTGGATGGGAGGCTGCGACAGGTGAGCGGCAATTGTCGCGCATGGCCCTCTGAAAGTGCAACTATCCCTAGGTGGTTTTGGTAATTCCTAACAACATATAACTCATTGAGCTAACATCATTCCAAGATGAATATTTCAGGAAAAGCTCAATGGATGGCATGGCATGAATGAGAAAAGTGGATCCCTCAAAATGCTAAGGATAAAAGGATTGGCTCAAGCTCAAAAGCTCAAGATTCTACATTTTATATTTTAGTAATGAGGTGTTGCTTAATGAGTTTCTTGCTCTACAGTGCTTAGTGATATGCTCCAAATCCCCCAACTACTTTCTCATATCCACAGATGACCTAAACCAAAAGTCAAACTCGGCCCTACCGATTCTTTCTACCCGGTGCCACCGAGTTCAGATGTCATAGCCACTGCCACAAACCCTAGGCAAATTGGTCTCACCGATAGGGATCTCGGTCTCACCGAGATGGGATTGTAATCTCTCTGTTTCCCTTCGTAACGTTTGGTACCACCGAGATGAGAGATCGGTCCCACGAGATTGCAATGTAAACTCCTGTTTCCTTTTGTAACATTTGGTCTCACGAAATGAGCGAATCAGTCCCACCGAGTTTACGACCAACTCTCTGGTTAGCTTATTACCAAAATCGGTCTCCACGAGTTTGTGTGTCGGTCTCACGAGATTACGTTATGCCCTAACCCTAACCATATCGGTCCTACCGAGTTGCATGTCGGTCCCACGAAAATCCTATGGTCACTAGATTTGCTGAATCGGTCCGACCGAGTTTATCAATTCGGTCCCACCGAGTTTGGCAAGTTGTGTGTAACGGTTAGATTTTGTGTGGAGGCTATAAATACCCCTCCACCTCCTCTTCATTCGTGGAGAGAGCCATCAGAACAAACCTACACTTCCAACTTGCTGTTTCTGAGAAGGAACCACCTAATCATGTGTTGAGGCCAAGATATTCCATTCCTACCATATGAATCTTGATCTCTAGCCTTCCCCAAGTTGCTTTCCACTCAAATCTTCTTTCCACTAAATCCAAATCCTGTGAAAGAGAGTTGAGTGTTGGGGAGACTATCATTTGAAGCACCAGAGCAAGGAGTTCATCATCAACACACCATTTGTTACTTCTTGGAGAGTGGTGTCTCCTAGATTGGCTAGGTTTCACTTGGGAGCCCTCGACAAGATTGTGGAGTTGAACCAAGGAGTTTGTAAGGGCAAGGAGATCGCCTACTTGTGAAGATCTACCGCTAGTGAGGCAAGTCCTTAAGTGGGCGGCGACCATGGTGGGATAGACAAGGTTGCTTCTTCGTGGACCCTTCGTGGGTGGAGCCCTCCGTGGACTCACGCAACCGTTACCTTTCATGGGTTGAAGTCTCCATCAACGTGGATGTACGATAGCACCACCTATCGGAACCACGACAAAAACATCCGTGTCTCCAATTGCGTTTGAATTATCCAAACCCTTCCCTTTACATTTCTTGCAAGTTACATGCTTTACTTTCCGCTGCTCATATACTCTTTGCATGCTTGCTTGAATTGTGTTAAGATTGCTTGACTTGTACTAAGATAGCTAAAATCTGCCAAAGACTAAAATTGCGAAAAAGATAAGTTTTTATTTGGTCAAGTAGTCTAATCACCCCCCCCCCCTCTAGACATACTTTCGGTCCTACACCCTCGCATCCTGCAGCTCCTGAGTGGTCATGGTAATGAACTCCTGAAAGCTGGGCGCTCCTCGCCTTGCGTCCTCCTGAGGGAAACGTGCCACGAAGCACGCCTCCAGATGGTGCCCGAGTGCCTCCCTCGTGACATTGGCAAGGTCTGAGACCCTCCAGAAGAGATCCCTCGATCCCTACCCGAGAAGGGCACCGGGCACGCCTTCCTATGCGATGGAGGGAGGCGCCCCAGGTGCGGGCGCCGATCCAGTCGTGCCGCCACTTGAGGCGCCGCTTGCCTGACGCCCTGCGCGGAGCAGCAGCTTCTTCTTCTTGGGGATGGCCTCAGGAGGGCACTCGCCCCTGCTGTCGGGGTCGTTGATTGCTGCAGCTTGGAAGGCACGCTCGACGGAGCACACCACATCTCTTTCTTCGCACGGGACTGTGATGATTCCACCACTTCCTGGCATCTTGAGGACATTGTAGCCGTGATGGGTCACCGCCATGAACTTGGCCAGGGCTGGGTACCCGAGGATTGCATTGTATGGCAGATGGATGTGGGTGACGTCGAAGTCGATGAGCTCGGTGCGGCAGTTGTCGTGCTGCTTGAAGGTGACTGGGAGGCGGACCTGCCCGATAGGGGTGGTGGACCCGTCGGTCACTCCTGAGAAAGGCTTGGTAGGCTGAAGCTGATCGTAGGGCACTTGGAGGTTGTCGAACATCTCGACGGACAGGACATTAAGCCCTGCGCCACCGTTGATGAGGGTCTTGGTTACTTGCGTTCTTGATGCGGTGAAGCGAGCATCGGGAGGCGCCCGGCGATGGGTGCACCGAGTTGGTGTGCTGAGCTGAATGTAATAGCGCACTTGGACCACCTTAGCGGGCGTGTGGCCTCGAGCTTGGGGAGGACTGCGTTCACCTCGTGGCCAAACTGCTTGAAGATGCGCTGTGAGGCTGGGGCTTGAGCTCCTCTCAGGATGCAAGCGATGGCACATGGCTCCTGGAAGCCCCCAACCCCCTCGTACTGATGGTGGTCGTCGTTCCTACTTGGTGGTGGCGGCAGCGGAGGAAGCCCATCATTGCCCTGAGGACGATCCTCGCGAGGCTGATCCCTCCAGGTATCCTCGCGAGGCTGATCCTGCCGCGCCACTCCTGGCATGGTCCCCGGTCATCCCGTCCTCCGCCACGTCCTCCCCCTCGGCAGTAGCCCTCTCGTTGCGCTCGGGGCGTCAACCGAAGCGTCCATCGCGAATGGCCCTGAGCTCCTGACAATCGTTGTGTTGTGACCGTGCACGTTGTGGAAGGCGCAGAATGGTCGGCTGCTCTTGGATGACTCGGGCTGGTCCCTGTCGTGCTTCGTGTCCGGCTCTGCCGCAAGTACGGCTGCTCCCTTGCGCTTCACGTCCTTGACCTTGGCTTTCTTCTCCTCCAGGTCGGCAGCTGGGAGCTCGAGAAGGGAAAGAAGCCCTTCCTCAGCCATTGCGCACTTCGTCGCCAGGTTGAACAACTCCAGGGATGTGCACAGATCCTCGTGCATGGCGAGCTCCTCCTTCATCTTGACGTCGCGGACGCCATTAGAGAGCGCAGAGATGATAGCCTCATCCGTCACCTTGGGGATCTTGAGACAAACGTTGTTGAAGCATTGGATGTACTTCTGGAGGGTCTCTCCTGGTTGTTGCTTGACGCGGCGCAGGTCACCCGCGGCCGGTGGGCGGTCGCGAGTGCCCTGGAAGTTGGCGGCAAGCGGTCGTGCATCTCGTTCGGGAGGAGATCGAGCACGGAGGCAGGTTCGGAGGCGAGGCGGGCACCATCCTTGAGAGCCATGGGGAACCAGTTCGCCATGACTTTCTCGTCGCCGTTGGCCGCCTCAATGCTCAGCTCGTAGAGCTGCAGGAACTCCGCGGGGTCGGGGGTGCTGTCGTAGCATGGAGGCAGGTCTGGCTTGAACTTGCCCGGCCAGGCGACGCTATGCAGCTCAGGGGAGAAGGCGCGGCAGCCCACGGTGGCCACCGGAACCCTTTGCTCGCACGAAACCTGGCCTTGATGCCCGCGCGCCGCCACCGCGGGCGGCGCACGGTCATGTCGTAGCGGCGCCGGGAGCGCATGAACGTTGTCTTGCTGTCGAGGGACTTCTTGGCAGCTTCCTTCTTCGCGTACGGGCGCCCGACATGGCGGGTCACGCCGGGGGGCCGCACGCCTTGGCGCCAGGGCGCCGTCTTGTGGCGGAGGTGGTGTAGGCGCTCCATGAGCCATGTCGCCCGCAGCTGGCGGAGGGCGAGGCAGTGAGAGGGTCGGCACAAGGGAGCCCCTGCGGCACTGACAAGCTCGGCGATGCGGTCGAGCCAGTCCTCGTAGAGGTCGTCGTGGGGCGGTAGCGTAGGAGTTCGCGCGCCATACAACGCAGCCTGTGCGTCTGTGGGAGCGCGACGGGCGTGAACGACGAGCCGGCGGGGTCAGCGCCGGAGTAGCCGTGCGGCCGTCCCGCCGTACCGAGGGGTGCAGCGAGGATGCTTGCTGCTCGTTCCCCACCGGGTTGGTGGAGGCGTTGGTGGAAGGTGACGGAGAACGTCGGGGTGGCCCGCCGACGGGAGCCGTCTGAGCAACGCGGGCGGCGAGGGCGGCCCGGCGCTCAGCGCGTGCTCGGCGAGCGTCCATCATGGAGATGAGGAAGCAACGGGACGCGGAGCGACGGAAGGAAAGCTTCGGCACACCCCTACCTGGCGCGCAAAATGTCAGATCTCGGGTTCCGGCAAAACCCTCAAGGTTCGAACACTGGGGTGCGCGCGAAGATCTCCCCCTACCAAACCACGCCCCTAACCTCGCTACGATCTCTAAGGCTAGCTCGGCGACCTCGCAACACAAGAGACACAAGATTTATACTGGTTCGGGCCACCGTCGTGGTGTAATACCCTACTCCAGTGTGTGGTGGTGGATTGCCTCTTGGGCTGACGATGAACAGTACAACGGGAAGAACAGCCTCCTAAGGCGAGGTGTTCTTGTGCTTGGTGAACTTGTGTGGGTGAGGATTACTCAAGATGAGATGCCTCCTACTATGGTGGCTAGTCCTATTTATAGAGGCCCTAGTCCACTCCCCAAATATTGAGCGGGAAGGGAGCCAACAATGGCCAATTTGAAAGGGGACATCTAGTACAAGCTATCTTCACAAAAGCAGTCTTCGCCTGCAAAAGGCTCTGGCGGTGACGCCGCCTTGGGCTCCATGGTGACCTCTGTCTTGCTGTCATGCTGGTCTTGGTCTCATTGCACCGATATGGAAACCTTTGCTTGACGCCTCGGTACTCCTCGCCCGCGCTTGCCTCCTTAGCACCAAAGAGGAAACAAGGACACTGTGTGCGCTGGCGCCCGCCTGGTCTCGATCATCATGGCTCACGTCACTGGAACCTCGCGAGATTTACCTTGCCTTGATCTCTCCGCCCCTCACGAGCTAGCCTGGTGAGGCCGCTCCCGAGGAGGTATTGCGTCGTCCGCCTCGCGAGGGTCTTGAATGCTAGTTGGTGAAGATGGGTCGTATGGGCCCGCTCGCAGAGCCACGTGGTGGGCCGCAGGCAGGCAAGCCTGGGGACCCCCGTTCACAGAATGCCGACACGCTCTCTCAGCCGTCGCGCCGCTTCAAAGCTGGCGCTAGTGAGAGGTTGTCCGATTTCGTGTTCCGGCAGACCCTCTAAGTTCGAACTCTGGGGTGCACGCGGAAATCACACCTCCAACCCACCTACGTTTCGTCGCCTCGCAAGGATCTAAACTACACGAAGAACAACACAGAGGACACGAGGTTTATACTGGTTCAGGCCACCATTGTGGTGTAATACCCTACTCCAGTATGTGGTGTGGTGGATTGCCTCTGGGGATGATGATGAACAGTACAAAGGGAGAACAGCCTCGCGAGGGGCTGTTCTTGGCTAGTCTTGATGAAATGCTTGGGGAGTTGATCGCCTCTCTTTTCTCTCTCTAGTTGTGATCCCCCTACCTGTGGGTGGCTAGTCCTATTTATAGGCGAGAGGCCTGGGCCTCTCCCAAATATTGAGGGAAGGGCACCAACAATTGGCCATTTGAAGGGAAAATCTAGTACACTTATCTGACTAAAGTCGGTCCTCGCTTGCCAAAGACTCGACGGTGGCGCCGGCTTGGGCTCCGATGACCTCCTTCCTGCCGTTCTGCTGGTCTTGGTCTTGTTGCACGAAATGGTTGCCTTTGCTTGATACCCTTGGCTCGCTTGCCTCCTTTGCACCAAAGGGAAATGAGGACCTTCTTGGCGGGCTGGCGCCCTGGCGCCCTCGGTCATCATGGCTTGCGTCATGGGCATCTCGTGAGGTACCCTCCTTGATCTCTCCGCCTCCTCGCGAGCCAGCTGGCGAGGCCGTGCACGAGGAAGCTTCACGTCGTCCGCCCAGCAATCGGCCCCCTCGTGAGGTCTTGAGCTTGTGTTGATGAAGATGGGTCGTCTTGGGCCACCCCTTGAGCCACGCCGCGAGGCGCGGGCAGGAAAGTCTGGTACCCCGTTCCCGAAGCATGCGACAATAGCCCGGGGCCCAAAGCGCGCTGGACTTGGCTTAGCAAAGAAGCGAAAGGTCAAGTGCGAAGCGTCGCGGGCCCCAACAGCATGCGGCCTTGAGCTCCGCGTGGCGATTTGTTGGTCATGGGCGTCTCCACTTCCCCATGATGCCTCGGCAACCGCATGACTTGACAAGTCCCTTCATGCAGAAACGGGTCATGATTACCTGTGATCGCGGAGGCCGACGATTGGCCTCCTCCGGCTATAAAATCTGGCAAGCAGCGCGAGCCCTTCCGATCCATCTCTTCTTGCTTCTCCTTCTTCTCCATGGCTCCGTCGAAGATGTTCTCGGCGCGGAGAAGGGAAAACCCGCCGGTGGGCTGACTCTCCCGACCAAGCGCGGTCTAGGCCGTCCTCGCAAGCACCCTGTGGCTCCGCGGCGGCTTCCGCGGCTGTGGAGCGATCTCTGTGGCGATGGGCGCGAGTCATTGACCGGGGGGCGCTCTGACGACATGCGACCTCTAGGCAGCGCTTCCACTGGCGAGCGAGGTGCTGCCGAGTTTGTCGTGTGGTCGGTGGAGCCGACCAGCACACTCCAGCTTCCCGCTTCTTTTTAGGTGAACTTCGGCGGCGCCCGGCGCGGCCTCGCTCGGCGGACGGTTGCTGCAGCGGGCCTCTGAGCCGTTGGAGGTCTCCGCCGCTGGGCGTGTACGACCCGCAGGCAGCAAGCGTTTGCCAGCGCCGTGGTGGTCTAAGCGGCGGTGCACCCTGCACTTCAAATTCGGCGGTGATGCCACCCTCTCGTGAGGGTGTTACGTGGAAAACGATCGCGGCGTCGGTGCTGCCCCAAGGACGACGACCGTGGCCGTGGGCCTAGCCCTGGCGACGATCGGGATGAAGATGGCAGCGCGCGTGTGGTCAGCGGCGCTCGGGGCTCGTCGAGCTTCGGCGGCTCTCCTTCGGACAGCAGCTCCTCCAGCGGTGGTCGCAACCAGCCTCCGTGCCGCCGCGCCCGCATGCGCACAGAGGGAGGTAGCGGGTCTGCCGCCATCGCGCCCGGTGAAGCGCAAGAGAGTCCGCTGAGCTCGGGCGGCACAAGCCTTCGCCCTTGAGTTGGTGCAAGCGAGTCGCGCCTATTTTGTCCTTCCCCCTTCTGCGCAAAAAGTCGATACTATAGGGCCCAGCAATGCTTGGACCATTCTGTTAAGCTGTTGTCTTGTTTCCGCTATTTACTGTATTACGCCTTTGTGCCTACGCTGCTGGCGTAGAAATTTCTTAGCTCGGGGGGACCTGTTGTGGTCTTCGCTCCCCGAGGCCGAGGCCTCGTTGAACGCTTCATGTCCTGCAAGGGTTAGTCAGGAGAGGTAGCTTCCGACCTCTGTTGCGGAGGCGACCGACCCAGGCCCTGTGTTCGCGTCACGGTGCCCGTGGGGCGCAGGATGGGAGGTGCTCCGTGGTGGACCCGGCTTGTGAAGCCTCGACGACAGGGCAGCAGCTCACGAGGTGCCGCGCCGCCCCTCGCAAGACTTCATGTGAAAGAAATCGAGGCAGGGGAGCGAAAATGCAGAAGTCACAAGCCAAAGGCGGCAACAACTTCAATAAAACTTCAAATGGGAATGAACAAGCCAAGCGAAGAAAGCAAATGAAAGAAGCGCGTCCGGCACCTAATCCGATCTTGACGTCTTCTCACCAGTAGCAGACTAAGTGCTGCCACTAGGCGTGGGCGGAGCCCGAGGCCCGAGGGCGGCACTCCGGAGACTCCGGGGCGTGTACAGCCCCACTCATTATTACGTGAGAGTGTCACGGGCGGCGAGCTTCATAGGCATTTTCCTTCTTCACATGCACCGGGCCTTTTCCCAATCGCGGCAGCTTCACAGGCACCGGGCCTTTTCCGAAACGCAAGAGCTTCACAGGCGTTCGCCTTCTTCACAGGCACTGGGCCTTTTCCAAAACGCAACAACTTCATAGGCGTTCGCCTTCTTCACAGACACCGGGCCTTTTCGAAAACGCGACAACTTCACAGGCATTCGCCTTCTTCACAGGCACCGGGCCTTTTCCAAAACGCAACAACTTCACAGGCCTCGCCATCTTCACAGGCACCGGGCCTTTTCAGGGGTAAAACCTTCGGAGCTGCTGGATGTTCCACGCAGCGTTACGGGCGGGCACCCCTCCTTAATCTCAAGCGGCGTGGGCGGGCTGGAAACATGAACAACCTTGAGCAGGCCTCCCACATGGGAGAGAGCTTATGCAATCCCTCCCTAGAAGAACCCGTCGAGCACGAGGTCCTCTACCTCAAGAGTCTGGGGGCGAATGTTGCGGCGATGGTATCGCCGCGGTGCTTGTTGGTACCTTCTTTGCTCGTGGCGGCTTCTCGGCGATGCTCCTCCCGGCCACGAGGTTCGTCCCGGCATGGCGTCTGCTGCGCCTCGTCGAGCGCCGGGACCCGTGCGGAGCGATGTCGACCTCGTGAGGAGGACGCTTCAGCTCCATAAACCGGGAAGAGCGGGGTCTCGCCCGATCGGCTTGGTCGCGATCGTGCGGATGGACCACAACACGATTGAAGCTCATCGTGCCAGCCCCGCCGCGGGCTTCCGACTTCTTCTTGAAGGTCCTGGTTTTGAGGCCCCTCGGGACCTCTGCGTTAGCCCTTCGGATGACCGTTGCTCCGCGGTGTGCTACCGAGCGTAGCATACCTGCGTCCCAAAGTTAACCGCAGTATGTTTTGAAGAGGTTCTTGATGAGCTGCGAACCGTTGTCGGTGATAATCTGATTCGGCACCCGAACCGGCTCACGATGCCCTTGATGAACTTGACCGTGGAACCTGTGGGGATGGTGCGGACGGCTTCCAATTGACCCACTTGGTGAACTTGTCCAAAGGCGGCGTAAGTGGCGATAGCCTCCGGTGCCGAGAGCAGGGCCGGATATCAGCCCCAGGCTGCGAATGGCCCACGAGAGGGGTATAGTTTGCGAGCCTCCATTGACTGATTGATCTGCTTGGCATGGGTTGGCAGGCCTCACAAGCTTTCACCAGTTCCACGGCATCATTGGCGCCGTGGGCCAATAGAACCCGCTGCGGAACGCCTTGCCAACGAGGGTCTGTGATGACGAATGATGCCCACAGTCTCCACTCCCTCGCCACAGTCTCCACGCCGCAGGGGGCCACTCCTGCAGCTCCTGAATGATCTTGCTGACGAACTCTTGAGGGTTTGGCCCTCCTTTCCTTGCTTCTTCCTGAGGGAAACACGCGTTGAAGCACGCCTCCAAGTGGTGCCCGAGCGCCTCCCTCATGATCTTAGCAAAGTCGGTGGCCCTCTAGGAGAGAGCCCCCGAGCCTTGCTCGAGGAGGGCGCCAGGCGCACCTTCCTATGCGACAGAGGGAGGTGCCCCCTGAACAGGCGCGGACCCTGACGGGCCTGCCTCCCGAGGGGTCAGGCCAGGCGATGTCTTCTTCTTCTTAGGAGTAGCCTCGGGAAGCCTCCCGCTCCTGTGATCTGGGTCTTCAATTGACGCGGCTTGGAAAGCACGCTCCAGGGAACACACTGCATCTCTTTCTTCGCAAGGCACCGTGATGACTCCACCGCTTCCTAGCATCTTGAGGACATTGTAGCCATGATGGGTCACGGCCATGAACTTGGCCAGGGCTGGGTACCCGAGGATGGCATTGTACGGCAGGCAAATTTGAGCTACGTTGAAGTCAATGAGCTCGGTGCGGTAGTTGTCGCGCGTCCCGAAGGTGACAGGAAGGCGAACCTGCCCTAACGGAACTGTGGAACCATCAGTGACTCCGGAGAAAGGCTTGGTTGGCTGAAGCTGATTGTATGGCACTTGGAGATTGTTGAATGTCTCAACGGACGGGACATTGAGCCTGCTCCGCCATCGATGAGGTCCTCGTGACTTGCACATTGCGATGATTGGGAACAAAGCATCGGGAGGACTCCGGTCGTGGCTGCGCGCTTGAGCTGATCCGTTGAGCTGAATGTGATGGCGCCGCTGACCACGAGGCGTGTGGCCGAGCCTGGGGAGGACTGCATTCACTTGGCAGGCGAACTGCTTGAAGATCTTGTTGAGAGGCTAGGGCTTGAGCTCCGCCCAGGATGCAAGCGATTGCTGCTGCTCTCAGAAGCCCCAGCCCCTCGTCGATGATGGTCTTCATTTCTCCTTGGCTACGGTGGCGGAGGAGGGAGGCTGCGTTGCCTTGTGGGCGATCCTGCGAGGCTGATCCTCCAGCCTCCCTCATGAGGCGGGTCCTTCCAACCTCCCTTGCGAGGCTGATCCTGTCAGCGGTCCTCGCGAGGTCGGTCACGCCACCCTTGGCAAGGGCCACGGTCTTCCCATCGTCCTCCACCTCTTCCTCCTCCTCGGCCATAGCCCCGGTCGCTGCGCTCAGGGCGTCGGTCGGCACGCACGGCCCTAAGCTCTTGTCATTCGTTGGTGTTGTGGGTGTGGAGGTCATGGTACACGCAGTACCGACTGCCCTTGGATGACTCAGGCTGATCTCTTCCTCGCTTGGTGTCCGGCTCTGCTGCAAGCACGACAGCCCCCTTGCGCTTCACGTCCTTGACCTTGGGCTTCTTCTCTTCTGGGTTGGCAGCCGATAGCTCGAGAAGGGAAAGGCGTCCTTCCTCAGCCCTGGCGCACTTGGTCGCCAAGTTGAATAGCTCCAGGGATGTGCACATGTCTTCATGGATCGCGAGCTCTTCCTTCATCTTGACGTCACGCACATCTTCGGAGAAGGCTGAGATGATGGCCTCCTCGAGACACCACAGGGATCTTAAGGTGGCGTTGTTGAAGCGTTGGATGAACTTTTGCGAGGTCTCCCCATTGCTGCTTGATCTTGGGCAAGTCACTCATGGCGGGGCGATCGCGGAGTGCCTTGGAAGTTGGCGATGAATCGGTGCGCATCTTGTTCGGGGAGGAAATCGTGCGAGGCAGTGTTCGAGGAGCAGTGCGGGCACCGTCCTTAGCGCCATGGGAAACTAGTTCACCATGACCTTCTCGTCTCCGTTGGCAGCCGATGCCCAGCTCATAGAGCTAGAGGAACTCCGCAGGGTCGGCCGTGCCATCGTAGCGTGGGGGCAGGTGCGGCTTGAACTTGCCCGGCCAGGCCACGCTGCGCAGCTTCGGTGGTGAAGGCACGGCAGCTGCGATGTACAGGAGGCCTTTGGTGACGGAGGGCTTGATCTTGGAGGTCTCCGTCTTGCCGGCCCGGGCAGCAGCGCGGGTCTTGGCGCCTTGGAGCGAGGCCTTGATCGTGGCGGGCGGTGCGGGAGCACTCGGGCAGCTTCTTGGGGACGAGGGACTTCTTGGCAGCTCTTCTCTTGTTGTGCTGGTGCCGGACGGAGTGGGTTCCGCCCAGGGGCCACGCGCCTTGGGGCCAAGGTGCCTTCTTGAGGGGGAGGCGGCTGAGGCACCCCCGGAGCTTCATCGCCCGCGCAAAAACGGGGCGCGGTGCAGCAAGATGGATGGCGCAGGGGAGCCCCCAGCGGCGCTGACGAGCTCGGTGATGCGGGCGAGCCACTCATCGTAGAGGTCGTCGACGGGGCGGTAATGCTGAAGTTCCCACGCCAGAACAGCAGCGTCTTGGCGTCATGAGTCTGACGGCAGGTGTGGGACGAAGAACCGGCTAGAGTCGGCGACGGGTGGCGGTCGCGGCCTTCTCGCCCGTCTTGAAGGGTGCGAGAGCAGCAGCGTGCTGCTCGTTCCCCGCCGGGCGGTGGCGGTGTTGGCGGCGGCGACGGGAGCGGTGAAGCGACGCCCGATGGGAACCCGTCTGGCGGCGCGAGCAGCGAGAGCGGCCAGCACTTCAGCGCTGGCTCGGCAAGCGTCGACAAGGATCTTGTGAGGCGGCGAAGAGCAGGGTGGCGGAAGGCGGATTTCGGTGCACCCCTACCTGGCGCGCCAAATGTCGGATTTCGGGTTCCGGCAGACCCTCTAAGTTCAAACTCTGGGGTGCACGCAGAAATCACACCTCCAACCCACCTATGTCTCGTCGCCTCGCAAGGATCTAAACTACACGAAGAATAACACAGAGGACACGAGGTTTATACTGGTTCAGGCCACCATTGTGGTGTAATACCCTACTCTAGTGTGTGGTGTGGTGGATTGCCTCTGGGGCTGATGATGAATAGTACAAAGGGAGAATAGCCTCGCGAGGGGCTGTTCTTGGCTGGTGCGATGAACTGCTTGGGGAGTTAAGTCGCCTCTCTTTTTCTCTCTCTAGATGCCGATCCCCCTACCCTGTGGGTGGCTAGTCCTATTTATAGGCAGAGGCCCTGGGCCTCTCCCCAAATATTGAGCGGGAAGGGCGCCAACAATTGGCCATTTTGAAGGGGAACATCTAGTACACTTATCCTGACTAAAGTCGGTCCTCACCTGCCAAAGACTCTGACGGTGACGCCGGCTTGGGCTCCACGATGACCTCCTTCCCGTCGTTCTGCTGGTCTTGGTCTTGTTGCACCGAAAAGGTTGCCTTTGCTTGATACCCTTGGCCTGCGCTTGCCTCCTTTGCACCAAAGGGGAAATGAGGACACTGCGCGGGCTGGCGCCCGCCTGGCGCCCTCGGTCGTCATGGCTTGCGTCATGGGCACCTCGTGAGGTACCCCTCCTTGATCTCTCCGCCTCCTCGTGAGCCAGCCTGACGAGGCCGTGCCTGAGGAAGCTTCCTATCATCCGCCCATGAGGCTTGGCCCCTCGCGAGGGTCTTGAGCTTGTGTTGATGAAGATGGGCCGTACTGGGCCACCCCTTGAGCCACGCCGCAGGCAGGCAAGTCTGGGTACCCCCGTTCCCAGAATGCCGACAGAGGTCACCTCTGCTCTAGCCGGGCATTAATGCGGCACTGACGCTCCAGGGCGACGATGACCGTTTCACGCGGGAAGTGCGCGCTGGCAAGGGAGTATTGGTTTTGAACCGTTTCAGGTGTAGTACTGGTAGTTTGCAAAACTACTCAATTATTGCACTCAGTTTCCTAAGAAATTGTTGTAAAAAACGTTACTCCACAGCCCGCTTCCTTCTCCTTCCTCTTCCACCGCCTTGCGACGTCCAGCGAAGCGACCGGTCAACCCTTATATAGGAGTGCTAGCACAAAAAGATGCATGCATGACCACTAAAATTTCTAGATTAAAGCGCCGCTCCGGAGGGAGTATGGCGTATGTCGTTACCTTCGGCCGGGCCATGGCTATCGGGTGACGGCGACCAGAGAAGAGGCGGCGGGAGGGGAATGAATGCAACTACTGTTTGCGTTCGCCGTCCAGCTTAAATAAATGCACACCATCATGTGTACCCGCGGGTGCAAAAATTGTAACATACATGTCTGCTTGAGTGGGCGTCACGTAACTGGTGTGTGTGTGTGTGTGAGAGAGAGAGAGAGAGAGATTCTGAGAGACAGAATGCGTGTGTGTGACTCCACTCTTCGGACATGTACTCAACCTTTTGCATCGGGATATAAGTATAATGGTATTACACTTTAGCTAGTGATTTACGTGGCCATGCTAACATGGTTGTGTAAAAAATGTCACTTCCTCCTCGTGATTTGCGTTATATAATTACAAGCAAGATGCTTGTGCATTGCACGGAACATCAATATGCATTTTTTTACAAAACACCTGTTGTGATTGACCCATGCAGGAGTAATCCCATGTGTAAAAACTAATGATATCTCGAGAATTTTATCGGAAAACTGGTATCTCGAGAATTTCATCGAAAAAATGAAAGATGAGAGATAAGGTGAGGAGGAGTGGAGCGTGGTGGTGACTGGTGGTCGGACTGGGCGGAGGCACGGGGATGGACGGCAGCGGCAGTGGCCACCATGCTAGATTGTTCCAGAGACTTCCTTTTTTTAATTGCTCAGCAATGAGGTTGTGGGAGATAAGGATGTGGAGAGAGGTGTGGGTATCTTTTGTAAAATTATCATAGTTTGCTTTCTATCCGTCAAATATAGATCAGACGGTCTATATTACAAGATGGCAGACACACCATCATCACCAACTCGGTTTTTTATAAGAGTAGAGATGATAAGTTTGCTAACTACTAAAGTAAAGTGGAATTTGTCCATGTTATACAAGTAAATTAAAGAGATTGTTTATCATACTGGTAAGGTTGGACGAAAGGTGGTAGGAACAAATGCTCCGCCTACAGCATGTGTGTGTGAGATGGAGTCTTAGTCGGTGTGTGTGTGTCTGGGGGGGTGCGTGCGTGCGTGCGTGTGTGTGTGTGTGTGTGTGTGTGTGTGTGTGTGATGGAGTCTTAGTGTGTGGGTGGGGGTGGGTGGGTGGGTGCGTGCGTGTGTGTATGGGGGGGGGTGCGCGTGTGTGTGTGTGACGCGGGGTCCTCGGTGGCGGATGTAATTTAAGTGTGCGTGGCTTCATCACAGAGAGGTGATGTGTATGGCAGAGGCCACCAACGATGGGGTGCGAGAGAGAAAAGGCCCGTAGAGAGGGAAGAGAAGGTGTGCGCGCGTGAGAGGAGTCGACATTGAGAGACACCGAGAGACACCGAGGAAGACTACTATATATCGATGGTGCATGTAGGCAAGAATTAAACGAAGGGATGGTCTTATTAGTTTCGGGGATATAGGGGAAGAGTGAGAGGGGGTAGCTCGAAGGAGATTGTTAAGTGTGAGTGTGTGTTTTACCCATCCAGACGGAAGTTATGTGCACACAAGAAGAGAACGATTCGATGTGGCATTAGGGTTGAGGGTAATTAACTACGTATGGAGACATAGAGACCTTGAACGTGCATGTGCGAGAGGTAAACATGTATACGTGGATGTGTGTGTGTGCGCGCTCACATGATCGAGATAAAAGAAAGAAGACATAAGTCATAAGATCAACGACATGGGAGAGACAAATCGGTATGACAATATGCATGCATGTGAGAGTGCAGGGAAGAAGGCCCGACAATTGAGCATGTGTTTTTGTATTTAAGAGATAGTGGCGTGGGCTGGAGCATGCATCTATGGCGAGCAGAGGGAGTGAGACACAACGATTGTGCAAAAGAGATCAGCCTATAAATGCATGTATGGAGAGACATATATAGTGTGGGTGATAGGAAGCAAGAGTGCGTGCGAGAAAGAAATGTTGACGGAGAAACTACACATACATATAGAGATGGAAATGCTAGCTAGAGGGACATCGGCTAGTTTGAGTGTTGGAGATGACTGACGGGTGGTTCAGAGGGTGAAGTTATGTGTGTGAGAGAAAGATAAAAAGAGGGCACTTGACTGCATGTAGAGAGAAACATACATAGTGTGCGTGATAGGAAGCAAGAGTGAGGGCGAGAAAGAAGGTTGATGGAGAAACAGATAAATAGAAAGATAAAGATGCTAGCTGGTGTGCGTTAGAGATAGGAGTCGAGTGGATCAGAAGGCTGAGTTATGTGTGTGGGTGTGAGAGAGATGAAGAAAGGGTGCATGTGACTCACATACAAACAAATATCGGAGAGAAATGAGATCCCGAGAGATGGAGTTTTGTGTCTGTGAGAGAGAAAGATATTTCACAACGAGAGTGATAGCTAGAGAGAAATATGAGGGAACGCAAGATATCTCTAGGGAGAGAGAGTGTGTGTGAGCGACATACAAGAGAATGGTGGAGAGATATGAGACCCTGGGAGACAGAGTTTGTGTTTGTGTGTGAGAAAGAGATATTTAAGAGGAAGAGTCGTAGCTTCTCATACCTAAGGAGCGAAAGACATCTCTGTGTGAGAGGGTGTGTGCGAGTGGCACATAGGGGAATAGTAGAGAGAAATGAGACCCCGGGAGACAAAGTTTGTGTTTGTGTGAGAGAAAGAGATTTCACATGGAGAATCGTAGTTAGAGACACATTGCAAGGAGCGAGATATACTTAGAGAGAGGTAGAGTGATGGAGGTCAAGGGAGGGAGTACCATCAGTGTGTTACGAAGATAAAAGATCATTGTCGACATACAGGTAGCATGAGAGATACCCGAGAGACGATGAACGTGTATAGGTCTAGAGAGATACTCCTATATAAGCATGAGTGATAGCTATATGAGACGAATATCTGGATTAAAGGGGATTCAAATATTTAAACTGGAGATCACGACATCGATAATATCATAACGCAAATTGGTGTATCAAACATGCATATTCATTTGAATTTGGGGACACGTGTAATGTTATATAGTTTATCAATATTAGTGATCCATATATTCTTTAATTAGAGGCAATGCATGGTTTATATGCAATTAATGTCTAACCCAGATTACACTATATGTTGTGTGTGTGAAACACATTATACATGTTTGAGAAGTAAAAAACTAAAAACCAGCATGAAACACACATTAATTGGAGACAGTTAGCGAGGAATGCATACATTGGATTTCAACATAAAGTGGTTTCAAATATTTGAAAATCCAAATTAAGATGGATACAGCCTTATGAATCTGAGATCATGCCATTTGTAAACCATATTTATGTATAAAGGGTGTTGTGCTTTTTAAAGTATATATATAAAAAATGATGTATATAGAATTTTATTCCAATCGAAAATGGGATCCTGTCTGAACAAAAATAGAATACAAACTGGATTCGAATTGAGTTGGCACGGTAAACGTGCACTCTTGCTCTGCAAAAATTTGAACGAAGCGGGGAAAGTCACAGTAACCGCCCGAAACCAAAATCTGCAAGATGGAAATTACTGCCTATCCCTGCCACGCAAAGCCAATCGGCTCGATTTCTATAGGTTTCGATAGGGGTTGGTTTGTAATTTTACTCAAACATGACATAACCGCCTCTCACCCGAATTCATACATGGTGGGCGCCAAAACACAGTGTCTCCTCGGCCGAAATCGACTCCCTCCCTGATTCATACACGGTGGGCGCCAAAAACAAACTCTCGTCGGCAAATATTCGGTGTATGCGAGATTACCGTCCTATCCCCAACCGACTAATATTGTTGTGATGTAGGAAATTTTAAACGGGGGCTAAGTTTGTAAATTTCCTTGCATTTGAGACAAGAGCGCCCTGAAGACTTGGTTCCCCCTTCCTCTCTCCCTCCATTTCCCCATTCGTACTCCGTAGGCGCCAAAACACCCTCTCCACCACAGCCTCCTTCGTCCACCACCCCATCCACCGCCATCGTCCTCCACCATGCTGGAGCTGATACCCCGACGCCGTCGGCCATTACAAGAGATCGACCTCTCTCATCCACGGCTTCGGACCGGGATCCTTGCATCCCGTCCTCTCGCTTCATCCCCGCCGTCGTCCACATTGCCGGCGCCGCTCCCACAACTATCTCGTCCACCGCACCCCGCCACCACCGTCTACCCTCCTAGATCCGCTTCCACGCAGCCGACAGCCATCGCTACCGCAGCACCGTCAAATTCTCAGCAGATGCATACACGGCACCACACCAAAGGCGGTACTCTTTCGTATCTGCTCAACTTATTTATCGCAGCAAGAAAATAGATCGCCACTGCTTTACTCTGATTCCTTGTCCATCACTTACTTGTTAGTTGAAAGCAAACATTGCTTGCGAAGTTTCCTTTGTCCGGTTTGCACCTTCAGATCCGTCATGGCACGTTCAACACTATACTCACAATGCGTATGGTTTTCCCCTTTTATATTCCACACTAGTTAAATGACAGTAGACTAAATTTCAAAATTGTGTCAATCGATTTTTGAGAGCTCACCGGAGTTCGCCGGTGCGAAGGAAGAGACTCGGTTGGGGATGGTGGTTGTGGGGGCGGTGATGGGGCCTCGCCGAACGAAGAAAACTCGACGCGCGTGGGGGGGCTGGGGGTGGTGGTGGCAGAGGAACACGGATGGTGGGGGCCAGTGGTTCGGTCGGCGGCCCGTGCGGTGTTCTGTATGGGAAGAACAGTAAGTTCCTTGTCAGGAAGGGGAGCAGGGACATCTGCAATCGACACCTCTATTGGGCCAGTTCTGCTAAATGATTTTGCACTTCGAGTTGGTCTGTTATAATACCCCGGAAATGGTGGGAGCCGCGCGGTCTTTGATAGACTAAACTGATAGTAATAGTTGTGCGCCTTCAGATGAATAGAGCTGGCCTGTAGGTGATCGATAGGCTGCATATTAGTAGCGGCAAAACCCTATGTTTTCCATCCAGTTCCGCTTTCCCGATTTATTTATGGTGGTTATGGTGTACCCCTATTATCTACACTACGATCTGCCTACTGGCTCTGCGCTCTCGTTATCATGGTTTGGCAATAAACTTTCTTTATGGTATATTATGAACCTATCATCTGCCAACTATCCTTACATCTGGGGCCCCCAACAGGGAGCCTATTTTTTTTGTAGTTTTGCCAGATTATATTAATCTACTCACCATATTACAGCACACATGGGCTCTCTCATCAGAATCCAGTGATAGCACACAAGGGTTTACAGGGAGCCTCTATTATATTACAATATCCTCTGCATTACAAACATAATATCACTACTATTTGTGTTTTCATGCTTTACAGATATTGTACATAATCACAATGAATATAAGAATGCGCACATCAGAAGAATATTGTGGAACAGTCCAATGGGTAACAAACTTGGCATCAAGGGATTGAGGTCCATTGTGGATGCAATGAAACCCACATGCTCCCGACCTATAGATTCGTATTCAGAATATGATCCTAATGACTATTCTGAGCTCAAGGAGTCAAAGGCAGATGGCCTATCCTGTTCACCCAATAAGGTGCATGTTCTAATTTGGCAAGGTTTTATTGGTTACACATATCTTGCATAAGGTGTCTTGCATTTCTTTTGCTTCGTTGCACCACCATCTGCTTAGTTTACTCATGATATATGTGAAGATGCCATGCCCATCCATTATCAACACCTATTCCATTTGTCATCATACCATGTTTTTTCATTCAAATGGTGTTCTTGTGTTTCAAACATCCAAAAGGAAGAGGGTGATTGAAGAACCCGAAGGAGTACAAGAAAAGTCCTTGAAAAAGGTGGTGCTACCGAAGAAATCACGTAGCACCCGACGTATATTGGCGATAGAACCAGCGCCGCAAAACCTAGGATATTGCAACTATGCTGGTCGCTGCTTTGCTCTTGTGAGTACCTATTGTCCTATCGATGTCCTTACATTCATACCCGGTGGATTATGTGACATCATTGTGCATTATAGCTTTCTTATCCACTGTTCGCTCCAAATTATCAAATCTATATTAATGCTTAAATTAATGTTGAATAAACCCACTTCCTATGAAGAAAATTAGTTCTGCATTGTTCTTGTAAGTATCTGTTGTCCTTATATTTGTCAGCTAGTTCTTCATGTACACTTTGCAGCTTATTTTCCCTTGTCCTCCATTTTTCTACACATCAGATCTACATTTACTCTTGACAAAATATTGAATAAAACCAATGTTACTGAAGAAGTTTAGCTCCACATTGTTCTTGTGAGTGCCTTCAGCCTGTATGCTGTATTTGCATTTGTACTCTGCATCTTAAGTTAAATAATCGCCATTTGTTCCTATATTTTCACATATATATTTACTCTTAACAAAATGTAGAATAAAGGCAATACTCTTGAAGAAGAGTGTGAGGTAAACTTCTTGAATTGCCCCCCGCCCCCCATCAATATGGACAAGACCTTTATAGAGCCTGTCTTCACTACTAATGTAAGTTTATCCTCCTCGAGCCTTCAAACTCTGTTGTTTATATTTGGATAGCTATGAGTGCAAATGCTGTTTATTTTCGTCGTCTGCATCAAATTGCTTGTTCAAAGTTTATAAAGTAGAAGTACATAAACATAAGTTTGTCGTTCTCAGTTTCAGTCTATAGTTGTACAATCTAGTTCCTTATTCGTACCCTGTAAATTAAACTAAACATATCAAGTTATCTTCTTTAGCACTATGTGTATGCTTGTGTTCTTGATCTGTAATCCAGTGGTGTGGTGAGACTACAGACAACAGCACAATGTCATATCCTGCTATGTCTCAACTATGAACAATGCCATATTATGTCAATGTTATTTAAATCGTGTCTCTTTATTTACCAATCTGAAATGGTATAAATTGACAGTACACTCACCATTCATGCTTATACGTTGTTTAGAACTACATCTATGCTTGAGTTCTTGATCTGTAATCCAGTGGTCTGGTGAAGCTGGCCGCTCCTGCACAATGCCATTTCCTGTTGTCTTAACTATGAACAATGCCTATTATGTTAATGCTATTTTAAACCGTGTCTCTTTATTTCTGACAAAGAAATGAGATGAATTGACAGCGCTGATGCTTATACGTGCAAAACCTGTTATCTACCTACTTGTTTCTCTTTCAGGGTGACAACACAGCTGCTAGGAAGAACTGCCACAATGATAGTGAGACGAACCCATTGTTTGTCCCTCTAACACATATTCCAGAGGAGAAGGAAAAACATATTGATGGTAGGGATACAACCACGAAGTCACATCTTGATGTAGTGCCAAACTTACTCAGTGACACAAGCTCGATGAAGTCACCGCCTGAATCTGTTCGACTTCTTCGGTCTGAAATTCAAGCAGAAATACATGCTTCCGCTCAAATACGACTGGAACTCCAATCTCTATGCAAGATTAACCGTAAGTATAGGACGTTTATTGATTCTATGCAGCTTAAGTTGGTGGATATGAGCGCCAAAGAAGCATAGTCTCATCAGGTTGCTAAGCTGCTTGCGCTGCAGCTGCTGGGCCGGGCTAACCTTTCTTGAACTGTGTTGAAGTGCTGTCGGTTCTGTCTATTATTTTGTCCGCCTGTTAACTTCCACTGGTGGCGAACTGCCCAGTTTATGTAATCTGCTGTCTGGTTGCCCTTTATTATCACCGGCGGCGAACTTTGATGCCGAGGGGATATAATATGCTCTAATTTCTTTGTTGTATAGTCTAGGTTCATTCTTGGTCGGTATGTTGTAATTTAGGCCGAAAGGTTCAGTGGATCTCAGTGTAGTCGGTCTTCAGGGCGGCCCGTTACTCATATGGGCCCAAACGTGGGCCTATAACCATCTTGGGCCATTAGCAGGCCTAAACCTTATGGTTGTTTCCCGCCTTTAACAGGCCGAGTAAAGTTCTGGCCAGCTGGGCCAGAGAATACAATGGGCTTTTAACAGGCTAAAACCTAGATTGGGCTAGCGTTGAGCCGAAAAATTCACGGGTCAATACAGGTCGAAACTGCCTAAGGCCCATGTTTGGCCCAAATAGGATGAGCATTTAACAGGCCAAAATATATCTCGGGCCCGTTTGGCCCAATAAAATTATCGGCTTTAAGCAGGCCAGTATCCACGCGGGCCATAGGCCCAAAAGTGTCATTGGCCATTATCAGATGGGCTGTAAGAAGGCCGGATTCAACGCGGGCTGTAATTAGGCCCAACTGTTACACGCCATTAAAAGGCCAATAGGCCAGTTGGGCTGAAATTTATCCACGAAGACTACGGGCCATTAAGAGGCCTAAAGTTACTTCAGACAAGAAATAGCCTAGTTTCTGCGTGGGCCGTTAAATGGCCTAAAGTTAAACTGGGCCGACAACGTCCCAAATACTCCACGGGCCGCTAACAGGCCGACTATTATCGGGCTAAACTGGTAAACGGGCATTTAACAGGCTGAAATACAAACCTGTCTTAGAATGGGCCCAAAGGTATAGTGGCCTGTTAACGGGCTTGATCCGATATGGGCCATAATTTGGCCCAAAACTCGGCAGGCTGTCAACGGGCTTGATCTGATATGAGCCTCAATTTGACCCAAACCATGGCAGGTTGTTAACGGGCCAGCCCACTAGTGTCTTAAAAAACATGGTGGGCCTTTAGCTGGGCCGGCCTTTTCACCGGAATGGGCCTCTATTGGGCCAGCCATGTGTCGATGTATCATAGGCGCCTCCTGTCCAATGAGTGGATGACATCTGTCCCAACGAGGAGCTGACACGTGGCTCCGTCGGCCAATGAGAATTTTACACGTGAAAAATCCCCATTGGTCCGGGCTGTGAACGGGTTATCGGATCCAAAACCGGACCCGATAGCTTAACCGCGAGCCGTTACGGTCGATGCCATGTGTCGGTCACCCTTGACGAAAGCACTTCTATGACGCACGATTTATCGTCATGGAAGTGGACACTTCTGTGATGATAATTTTGGTAATGTCATGGAACACTTCTACGCGATGCCATGTGTCGGTCACCCTTGACGAAAGCACTTCTATGACGCACGATTTATCGTCATGGAAGTGGACACTTCTGTGATGATAATTTTGGTAATGTCATGGAACACTTCTACGACAGCACATGTATGACTATCTTGATTCTGTCATAAAATCATCATGGATGTACATGCATGACAGAAAACGTGACCTACTATGACAAACACGTATCATCACGGAAGTGTACTTTTTTGTAGTGGTGTAAAGATGTAGACATTTGCTTTTTCTCTCCTTAGGCCTTTTGGCTAAGTATAAAATGTAAAAGGTAATTGTCCCCCTCATTCAATAAAGCAATAGTAGGAGCCTCTCCTGCTGTTTTAATGTTCAAAAAAAAGTTGAGCACTGGAAAATTTTTCACTAAAGTATGCAATGGGTCGCTTTTCTTGCATCAAAACTCCACCAATTCTATTACCACTAGAATCACAATGAACCTGAAAGTCTTGTTGAAATTAGGCAATGCGATAATTGAGACATGTTTAAGCAAAGATTTGAGATCATCAATTGCGGTAGATTGACATGGTCCCCGAACAAAGGGTGCAATTTTCTTACTCAAGGAATGCAATGGTGCGGCAATAGTGCTAAAGTCTTTCACAAAGCAACGATAAAAACCCGCTAGACCGAGGAAACTATGCACTAGTTGCAAATTAGTGGGTTGTGGCCAAGTTTTAATTGCTTCAATTTTAGACTCATCAACATGAACACCCTTTGAAGACACAACGAAGCTCAACAAAACAATCTTGTCAACACCAAAAGTGCATTTTTCCATATTGGTGTAAAGACGCTCTTTTCTAAGAGTTTGCAACACGGTCCTAAGATGATTTACATGCTCTTTGAGGCATTTCCTAAACACAAAATATCGTCAAAGTAGACCACAACAAACACACCAATGTAAGGATGAAACACATAATGCATAACACGCATGAAAGCATGCTTCCAATGAACCCATAGGCATCACTAGCCACTCATACAAGACAAATTTTGTTTTGAAAGCGGTTTTCCATTCGTCACCTTCTTGTATGTGGATTTGATAATAACCACTTTTAAGATCAATTTTTGAGAAAATGGTGGCACCGCTAAGCTCATCTAGCATATCATCAAGATGTGGAATAGGATGCCTATAGCGAACAATGATAGCATTGATGAGTCTACAATCGGAATACATGTGAAAACTACCATCTCTTTTTGGTACAAGAATGACCGGTACGGCACAAGGACTCAGACTTTAATGCACATCTTCATGGTCTATGAGATGTTGGACTTGCATTTGTATTTCTTTGGTTTCTTTGGGGTTGACGCGGTATGGAGCCTTGTTAGGAAGAGGTGTGTCGGGGATGAGGTCGATCCAGTGTTCGATGCCATGTAGAGGGGGAAGACTGGGAGGTACCTCATCAAGGAAGATATTGATACGTCTCCAACGTATCTATAATTTTTGATTGCTCCATGCAATATTATCTTCTGTTTTGGACATTATTGGGCTTTATTATACACTTTTATATTATTTTGGGACTAACCTATTTCTTGGAGGCCCACCTAGAATTGATGTTTTTTGCCTATTTGAGTTTCGAGAAAAGAATATCAAGCGGAGTCCAAGCGGAATGAAACCTTGAGAACGTGATTTTGGACGAACGTGATCCAAAGGACTTGGACCCTACGTCAAGACTTCAACCAGGAAGCCACGAGGTAGAGGCGCGCCTACCCCACAGGCGCGCCTCCACCCTCGTGGGCCCCATGTTGCTCCACCGACGTACTCCTTCCTCCTATATATACCTCGCACCCCAAACTACCAGATCTGGAGCCAAAAACCTAATTCCACCGCCGCAACCTTCTGTACCCGTGAGATCCCATCTTGGGACCTGTTCCGGAGCTCCGCCGGAGGGGGCATAGATCATGGAGGGCTTCTACATCAACACCATAGCCTCTTCGATGAAGTGTGAGTAGTTTACCACAGACCTTCGGGTCCATAGTTATTAGCTAGATGGCTTTCTCTCTCTTTTTGGATCTCAATACAATGTTCTCCCCCTCTCTTGTGGAGATCTATTCGATGTAATCTTCTTTTGTGGTGTGTTTATTGAGACCGATGAATTGTGGGTTTATGATCAAGTTTATCTACAAACAATATTTGAATCTTCTGAATTCTTTTATGTATGATTGGTTATCTTTGCAAGTCTCTTTGAATTATCAGTTTGGTTTGGCCTACTAGATTGATCTTTCTTGCAATGGGAGAAGTGCTTAGCTTTGGGTTCAATCTTGCGGTGTCCTTTCCCAGTGACAGTAGGGGCAGCAAGACATGTATTGTATTGTTGCCATCAAGGATAACGAGATGGGGTTTATATCATATTGCATGAGTTTATCCCTCTACATCATGTCATCTTGCTTAAAGCGTTACTCTGTTCTTATGAACTTAATACTCTAGATGCATGCTGGATAGCGGTCGATGTTTGGAGTAATAGTAGTAGATGCAGGTAGGAGTCGGTCTACTTGTTTCGGACGTGATGCCTATATACATGATCATGCCTAGATATTCTCATAACTATGCTCAATTTTGTCAATTGCTCAACAGTAATTTGTTCACCCACCGTAAATACTTATGCTCTCGAGAGAAGCCACTAGTGAAACCTATGGCCCCCGGGTCTATTTTCCATCATATTAATCTCCCGACAACAAGCTATTTCTGGCGCCGTTTTTATTTTACTTTCTTTACTTTGCATCTTTATCATAAAAACACCAAAGATATTATCTTATCATATCTATCAGATCTCACTCTCGTAAGTGACCGTGTAGGGATTGACAACCCCTTATCGCGTTGGTTACGAGGATTTATTTGTTTGTGTAGGTGCGAGGGACTCGTGTGTAGCCTCCTACTGGATTGATACCTTGGTTCTCAAAAACTGAGGGAAATACTTACGCTACTTTGCTGCATCACCCTTTCCACTTCTAGGGAAAACCAACACAGTGCTCAAGAGGTAGCAGACATCCGCGAATTCCTGCAACAAATGAGATAACACTACAGGTAGAGGGTTAGAATTGATAGTCCTTGCAACTTCATCTTTGCACACTAGGACATAGTGTATGACACTTGATGGGTTATCACACACTTCTCTCATCTCTCTTTTGTGGCTAGGAGGACTAAGTTCTTCTCTCTTGATGTGTAGTCACTCATTTTGGGCTTGTGGCTCTCACTCTATTTGTGTTGGTTCACTTTCTCACTAGTCCCTCCATGATGGGTGGATGCTTGCTTGTCGGTGATCACTTGACTTGGTGACATAGGTCGTAGCACGTACTCTCGTCCCTTCATCTTGAAGCTATAGTGGTTTGTTCTCCCGTTGTGGATGACGCCGCGGTCGAATTGCAAGGGTCTCCCCAAGATAAGATGGCACACGGACACGGGAACCACATCACACTCCAAGGTGTCCTAATAGGTGCCGATCTTGAACGAAACTTGCACGGTGTGCTCCACTTGATTGGTGCCGGAGTCGCTAAGCCATTGGACCTTGTAGGGGCGAGGATGCTTCTTCTTGACCAATTGTGGCTTGGAGCATAGCTATTCACTTGCCAAGTTGTGGAAACTTCCTCCGTCCATGATAAATTTCACGGAACGTCCGTTGATGTCGGCCTTAGTGTGGAAGATGTGAAACCTTTGGTATTCGTCTTGTTGGTGTTGAAGTGTCAAGACCTTGGAGACCACGAGAGCGGGACTTGAACCATTGTCGCAAAAGACTTGAGCATCTTCTTCTTCATTCACTTGACGATGCATGGCGACGTGCTTGAGAGCTTCCATCTCGTCTTCACTCATGGAGTCATATGTGCCATCGTCATTGACAATCATGGTTCGCCGGTTGATGCATTGGAAAGACTTGTGTCCGCGGCCACCACATGTGAAGCACTTGAGAGAACTTGTCTTGACGGGATCATCCAGTGGTGCCAATGAAGAAGTCTTGCTCTTGTAGTTGCTTGCCGAAGGACGAGTCAAGGAAGGTGTCTCTTTCTTGGAACTTGACTTGTCGCTGGTACTTGGTGATGCTCTAGTCGAGGTAGGAGGTGCCGAAGTCGTAGTAGAGGTAGCTTGAGTGTAAGAGCCATAGGTCTTGGTGTATTTGAAGTCTTGTTGCACTTGTCGTTCTGCCTTGGTCGCTTGATGAACTAGCTCAAGAAGGTTGGAGTAGGGTTGGAAATCGGCAATCTTCCTTATTGGGTGGTTGAGGCCGTTCAAGAAGCGTGCCATTGTTTGCTCATCATGTTCTTTAACATTAGCTCGTATCATGGAGATCCCCATTTCTTGATAGTATTCTTCCACCGTCTTTGTGCCTTGCTTGAGGAGTTGCAACTTTTTGAAGAGATCTCGGGTGTAGTATGTAAGCACGAAGCGAGCTCGCATGACGTCCTTCATTTATGTCCAAGTCGTGATGGGTGGCTCGTCCTTCTCACGGCGTCGCTCGATCACTTGCTCCCACCAAATGAGGACGTAGTCTTGAAACTTGAGGGATGCCATGGCGATCTTCTTTTCCTCGTCGTAGTTGTGAAGATGGAATATCTTGTCGACTTTCAATGCCCATGAGAGATATTCTTCGGGATCATTGCTTCCGGAGAACTTGGGCATGGTGAACTTGAGCTTGTCGTAGCAGAGTTCTTCATCATAGTGACAGTGTTGATGTCGCTCTTGGCGTGGAAGAGGGTCTTCAAGCACTCGATCCGCTTGGTGTAGCTCTTGACATGGAAGAGGATCTTCGTCATGATTGCTGCTACCTCTTGAGCATGCATTGGTTTTTCCCTTGAAGAGGAAAGGGTGATGCAGCAAAGTAGCGTAAGTATTTCCCTCAGTTTTTGAGAACCAAGGTATCAATCCAGTAGGAGGCCACAAGCAAGTCCCTCGTACCTACACAAACAAATAAGAACCTTGCAACCAACGCAATAAAGGGGTTCTCAATCCCTTCACGTCCACTTGCAAAAGTGAGATCTGATAGAGATGATAATATTTTTGGTATTTTTAGGATAAAGATAGAAATTAAAGATTGCAAAGTAAAAATAGATTGGAAACTTATATGATGGAAAATAGACCCGGGGGACATAGGTTTCACTAGTGGCTTCTCTCAAGATAGCATAAGTATTACGGTGGGTGAACAAATTACTGTCGAGCAATTGATAGAAAAGTGCATAATTATGAGAATATCTAGGCATGATCATGTATATACGCATCACGTCCGTGACAAGTAGACCGACTCCTACCTGCATCTACTACTATTACTCCACACATTGACCGCTATCCATCATGCATCTAGAGTATTAAGTTCATAAGAACAGAATAACGCATTAGGTAAGATGACATGATGTAGAGGGATAAACTCAAGCAATATGATATAAACCCCATCTTTTTATCCCCGATGGCAACAATACAATACGTGTTGTTTCCCCTACTGTCACTAGGATCGAGCACCGCATGATTAAACCCAAAGCTAAGCACTCCTCCCATTTTAAGAAAGATCAATCTAGTAGGCCAAACCAAACTGGTAATTCGAAGAGACTTGCAAAGTCACCAATCATACATAAAAGAATTCAGTGAAGATTCAAATATTGTTCATAGATAATCTTGATCATAAACCCACAATTCATCAGATCTCGACAAACACACCGCAAAAAGAGTTACATTGAATAGATCTCCAAGAAGATCGAGGAGAACTTTGTATTGAGATACAAAGAGAGAGAAGAAGCCATCTAGCTAATACCTATGGACCCGAAGGTCTGTGGTAAAATACAACATCATCCGAGAGGCTATGGTGTTGATGTAGAAGCCCTCCGTGATCGATTCCCCCTTCGGCGGAGCGCCGGAAAAGGCCCCAAGATGGGATCTCACGGGTACAGAAGGTTGCGGCGGTGGAATTAGGTTTTCGTGGTGCTCCTGGATGGTTTCGGGGTACGTAGGTATATATAGGAGCAAGAAGTAGGTTGGTGGAGCCACGAGGGGCCCACGAGGGTGGAGGGCGCACCCAGGGGGTAGGCGCGCCCCCTGCCTCGTGGCCTCCTCGTTCGTTTCTTGACATCAACTCCAAGTCCTTTGGATCATGTTTGTTCCAAAAATCACGCTTTCGAAGGTTTCATTCCGTTTGAACTCCGTTTGATATCCTTTTCTGCGAAACACTGAAATAGGCAAAAAAACAGCAATTTGCACCGGGCCTTGGGTTAATAGGTTAGTCCCAAACATAATATAAAAGTGCATAATAAAGCCCATTAAGCATCCAAAACAGAATATATAATAGCATGGAGCAATAAAAAATTATAGATACGTTGGAGACGTATCAAGCATCCCCAAGCTTAATTCCTGCTCGTCCTCGAGTAGGTAAATGATAAAAACGGAATTTTTGAAGTGGAATGCTACTTAGCATATTATTCAATGTAATTTTATTTATTGTGGCATGAATGTTCAGGTCCGAAAGATTCAAGATAAAAGTTTAATATTGACATAAAAATAATAATACTTCAAGCATACTAACCAAGCAATTATGTCTTCTCGAAATAACATAGCCAAAGAAAGCTCATCCCTACAAAATCATATAGTTTAGCCATGCTTCATTTTCGTCACACAAGAATGCTCTCATCTTGCACAACCCCGATGAAAAGCCAAGCAATTGTTTCATACTTTAGTAATCTCAAACTTTTTTCAACTTTCACGCAATACATGAGCGTGAGCCATGGATATAGCACTATGGGTGGAATAGAATATAATGATAGGGGTTGTGTGGAGAAGACAAAAAAAGGAGAAAGTCTCACATTGACGCGGCTAATCAACGGGCGAGGGAGATGCCCATCAATTGATGTCAATGCAAGGAGTAGGGATCGCCATGCAACGGATGCACTAGAGCTATAAATGTATGAAAGCTCAACAAAATAAACTAAGTGGGTGTGCATCCAACTTGCTTGCTCACGAAGACCTAGGGCATTTGAGGAAGCCCATTGTTGGAATATACAAGCCAAGTTCTATAATGAAAAATTCCAACTAGTATATGAAAGTGACAAAACAAGAGACTCTCTATCATAAAGATCATGGTGCTACTTTGAAGCACAAGTGTGGAAAAAGGATAGTAGCATTGTCCCTTTTTTTTCTTCTTCTTTTTCTTTTTTTTGGGCCTTTCCTTTTTTATTTGGCCTTTCTCCTTTTTTTTATTTGGGACAATGCTCTATTAATGATGATCATCACACTATTTACAACTCAATGATTACAACTCGATACTAGAACAAAGTATGACTCTATATGAATGCCTCCGGCTGTGTACCGGGAAGGGAAATGGATCAAGAGTGACATGTATGAATAATTGCATGGTGGCTTTGCCACAAATACAATGTCAACTACATGATCATGCAAGGCAATATGACAAGGATAAAGCGTGTCATAATAAACGGAACGGTGGAAAGTTGCATGGCAATATATCTCGGAATGGCTACGGAAATGCCATAATAGGTAGGTGTGGTGGCTGTTTTGAGGAAGATATAAGGAGGTTTATGTGTGATAGAGCGTATCGTATCACGGGGTTTGGATGCACCGGCGAAGTTTACACCAACTCTCAAGGTGAGAAAGGGCAATGCACGGTACCGAAGAGGCTAGCAATGATGGAAGGTTGAGAGTGCGTATAATCCATGGACTCAACATTAGTCATAAAGAACTCACGTACTTATTGCAAAGATCTACAAGTCATCAAAAACCAAGCACTACGCGCATGCTCCTAGGGGGATAGATTGGTTGGAAAAGACCATCGCTCGTACCCGACCGCCACTCATAAGGATGACAATCAAAGAACACCTCATGTTTCAAATTTGTTACATAACGTTTACCATACATGCATGCTACGGGACTTGCAAACTTCAACACAAGTATTTCTCAAATTCACAACTACTTAACTCGCGCAACTTTAATATTACCACCTCCATATCTCAAAACAACTATCAAGTATCAAACTTCTCTTAGTATTCAATGCACATTAAAGTTTTTATCTTGGATGCCTATCATATTAGGACTAATTTTATAACCAAAGCAAATTACCATGCTATTCTAAAGGACTCTCAAAATAATATAAGTGAAGCATGAGATATCAATTATTTCTATAAAATATAACCACCACCGTGCTCTAAAATATATAAGTGAAGCACTAGAGAAAAATTTGTTTAACTCAAAAGATATAAGTGAAGCACATAGAGTATTCTAATAAATTCTGAATAATGTGTGTCTCTCTAAAAAGGTGTGTACAGCAAGGATGATTGTGGAGTACTAACAAGCAAAGACTCAAATCATACAAGACGCTCCAAGCAAAACACATATCATGTGGTGAATAAAAATATAGCTCCAAGTAAAGTTACCGATGGACGAAGACAAAAGAGGGGATGCTTTCCGGGGCATCCCCAAGCTTAGGCTTTTGGGTTGTCCTTAGATTTTACCTTGGGGTGCCTTGGGCATCCCCAAGCTTAGGCTCTTGCCACTCCTTGTTCCATAATCCATCAAATCTTTACCCAAAACTTGAAAACTTCACAACACAAAACTTAACAGAAAATCTCGTGAGCTCCGTTAGCGAAAGAAAACAAAACACCACTTCAAGGTACTGTAATAAACTAATTATTTATTTATATTGGTATTAAAGCTACTGTATTCCAACTTCTCTATGGTTCATAAACTCCATTACTAGCCATAGATTCATCAAAATAAGCAAACAACACACGAAAAACAGAATCTGTCAAAAACAGAACAGTCTGTAGTAATCTGTAACTAACGCAAACTTCTGGAACTCCAAAAATTGTAAAATAAATTTCTTGACATGAGGAATTTATCTACTAATCATCTGCAAAAATAATAAACTAAATATCACTCTCCAGTAAAAAGTTCTAGCTAATCTCGTGAGCGCTAAAGTTTCTGTTTTTTACAGCAGGATCGCAAAGACTTTCCCCAAGTCTTCCTAAAGGTTCTACTTGGCACAGACACTAAATTACACACAAAACCACATCTAAACAGAAGCTATATTGGTTATTTATTGAATAACAGCAAGGAAAAATATTGGTTTGTCTCCCATCAAGCGCTTTTTTTAAAGCCTTTTAGCTAGGCATTGATAATTTTAATGATGCTCACATGAAAGACAAGAATTGAAGCACAAAAAGAGCATCTTAAAGCATGTGAAAAACACATCTAAGTCTAACATACTTCCTATGCATAGGCATCTTATAGGCAAACAAATTATCATAGCAAGCAAAAACTAGCATATGCAAGGAAGCGGTAAGAAACAATAGCAATCTCAACATGACGGAGGTAATTTAGTGACATGAAAATTTCTACAACCATATTTTCCTCTCTCATAATAATTACATGTAGGATCATAGGAAAATTCAACAAAATAGCTATCACATAACATATTATCAACACGATCCACATGCATGCAAAGTTGACACTCTTCCAAAATAGTGGGATTATCATTAACTAAAGTCATGACCTCTCCAAACCCACTTTTATCCAAAATACCATAAGATTGAACATTCTCCAAATATGTGGGATCTAAAGTTGACACTCTTCCAAACCCACTTTCAATAGTATTGCAAACATTATTATCAATCTCATATTCATCATGGGGCTTAAATAAATTTTCAAGATCATAAGAAGAATCACCCCAATCATGATCATTGCAACAAGTAGTAGACATAGCAAACTTAGCATCCCCAAGCTTAGGGTTTTGCATATCATTAACACAATTGACATTACTAGAATTTATAATAACATCATTGCAATCATGCATTTTATTCAAAGATCTATCGTGAATCACTTCATAAAGCACTTCATCACAATTTTCAGATTCACGGATTTCAAGCAAAACCTTATAAAGATAATCTAGTGCACCCAAATCACTAGGAATTGGTTCATCATAATTGGATCTCTTAAAAAGATTGGCAAGCGGATGAGGATCCATAGATCTTAGGTTCTCTATTTAGCAATAAATACACAACTATTCCAACCAAACGAGCAAACGAGCCAAGTAAGACATCAAGGCAAACGAAAGACGAACAGAAGAAGGGCGAAGAAAACGGCAAAGGTGAAGTGGGGGAGAGGAAAACGAGAGGCAAATGGCAAATAATGTAATGCGAGGGATAAGAGTTTGTGATGGGTACTTGGTATGTCTTGACTTGCGTAGACTCCCCAGCAACGGCGCCAGAAATCCTTCTTGCTACCTCTTGAGCATGCGTTTGTTTTTCCCTTGAAGAGGAAAGGATGATGCAGCAAAGTAGCGTAAGTATTTCCCTCAGTTTTTGAGAACCAAGGTATCAATCCAGTAGGAGGCCTCATGCAAGTCTCTCGTACCTACACCAACAAATAAGATCCTTGCAACCAACGCGATAAAGGGGTTGTCAATCCCTTCACGACCACTTGCAAAAGTGAGATCTGATAGAGATGATAATATTTTTGGTATTTTTAGGATAAAGATTGAAAGTAAAGATTGCAAAGTAAAAATAGATAGGAAACTTATATGATGGAAAATAGACCCGGGGGCCATATGTTTCACTAGTGGCTTCTCTCAAGATAGCATAAGTATTACGGTGGGTGAAAAAATTACTGTCGAGAAATTGATAGAAATGTGCATAATTATGAGAATATATAGGCATGATCATGTATATAGGCATCACGTCCGTGACAAGTAAACCGACTCCTGCCTGCATCTAGTACTATTACTCCACACATCGACTGCTATCTAGCATGCATCTAGATTATTAAGTTCATAAGAACAGAGTAAGGCATTAGGTAAGATGACATGATGTAGAGGGATAAACTCAAGCAATATGATATAAACCCCATCTTTTTATCCTCGATGGCAACAATACAATATGTGTCGTTTCCCCTACTGTCACTGGGATCGAGCACCACATGATTGAACCCAAAGCTAAGCACTTCTCCCATTGCAAGAAAGATCAATCAAGTAGGCCAAACCAAACTGATAATTCGAAGAGACTTGCAAGGATAACCAATCATACATCAAAGAATTCAGAGAAGATTCAAATATTGTTCATAGATAATCTTGATCATAAACCCACAATTCATCGGATCTCGACAAACACACCGCAAAAAGAGTTACATCGAATAGATCTCCAAGAAGATCGAGGAGAACTTTGTATTGAGATCCAAAGAGAGTGAAGAAGCCATCTAGATAATAACTATGGACCCGAAGGTCTATGGTAAACTACTCACACATCATTGGAAAGGCTATGGTGTTGATGTAGAAGCCCTCCATGATCGATTCCCCCTCCGGTGGAGCGCCGGAAAAGGCCCCAAGATGGGATCTCACGGGTGCAGAAGGTTGCGGCGGTGGAAGTAGGTTTTCGTGGTGCTCCTGGATTGTTTCGGGGTACGTAGGTATATATAGGAGGAAGAAGTAGGTCGGTGGAGCCACGAGGGGCCCACGAGGGTGGAGGGCGTGCCCAGGGGGGCAGGCGCGCCCCCCTACCTTGTGGCCTCCTCATTCGTTTCTTGACGTCCACTCCAAGTCCTCTGGATCACGTTTGTTCCAAAAATCACGCTCCCGAAGGTTTCATTCCGTTTGGACTCCGTTTGATATTCTTTTTCTGCGAAACACTGAAATAGGCAAAAAAAAAACAAAAAATTGCACCGGGCCTTGGGTTAATAGGTTAGTCCCAAAAATAATATAGAAGTGTATAATAAAGCCCATTAATCATCCAAAACAGAATATATAATAGCATGGAGAAATCAAAAATTATAGATACATTGGAGACGTATCAATTGCGCTCTTAACGTAGAGTAGGTCGAAGCATATGTGCCTGGTTTTGCTTTTCTTGTTGTTCTTCACGTCGGGCGGCTTCTTCTTGTCGTGCTTGACGAAGTGCTTCCTCTTGCTCACATACTTGACAGTTGCGTATTGACCCGCTTGAGCTTGAGCTTCACGACTTTGTTGCTCTTGCCAGATTATATCGCCATCTTGAGATGCTTGACGTGGACAATGTGGTGGTAGTTTCTCTTGATCCATGGCTTCTCAGTCTCGATGTCGCGCCTTCTCACGTGCTCGAACTCGGTCTTGTAGGCCATTGCCATGGAACGGATTTTCTTGTGCTTGGCGGTCTTGAGAGTCATCGCGTCGAGGAGGACTCTGATACGTCCATTTTGCATCATGTTTTCTTACTGTTATTTATAAAGTTTTTATCCATAATAATGCTTTTTGGAGTAATTCTAATGCCTTTTCCTAATAATTTGCAAGGTACACACCAAGAGGGAGAATTCCGACAGCTGGAAATCTGGACCTGAAAAAGCTACGTCAGGCCACCTATTCTGCACAACTCCAAATGGGCTGAAACTTCACGGAGATTTTTTATGGAATATATAAGAAATATTTGAGCCAATAAGTACCAGAGGGGAGCCACTAGGTGGGCACAACCCACCTGGGCGCGCCAGCCCCCCCTGGCACGCCCTGGTGAGTTGTGGCCTCCTCGGCCCACCTCCTGTGCCCATCTTCTGGTATATAAGTGGTTTTGACCTAGAAAAATAAGAATAATACTTTTGGGACGGAGCGCCGCCGTCTAGTGGCGGAACTTGGGCAGGAGCACTTTTGCCCTCTGGTGAAGCGATTCTGCCGGGGGAACTTCCCTCCCGGAGGGGGAAATCATCGTCATCATCATCGCCAACAACTCTCCGATCTTGGGGACGGGAATCTCCACCAACATCTTCACCAGCACCATCTCATCTCAAACCCAAGTTCATCTCTTGTATTCAATCTTGTTACTGGAACTATAGATTGTTGCTCGGGGGTGACTAGTAGTGTTGATTACATCTTGTAGTTGATTACTATATGGTTGGTGGAAGATCATATGTTCAGATCCATTATGCATATTAATACCCCTCTGATCATGAGCATGTTTGTTGTTTGTGAGTAGTTACTTTTGTTCCTGAGGTCACGGGAGAAATCATGTTGCAAGTAATCATGTGAACTTGATATATGTTTGATATTTTGATAGTATGTATGTTGTGATTCCCTTAGTGGTGTCATGTGAACGTCGACTACATGACACTTCACCATATTTGGGCCTAAGGGAATGCATTGTGGAGTAGTAAATAGATGGTGGGTTGCGAGAGTGACAGAAACTTAAACCCCAATTTATGCACTATTCCGTAAGGGACCGATTGGATCCTAGAGTTTAATGCTATGGTTAGAATTTATTCTTAATACTTTTCTCGTACTTGCGGATGCTTGCGGGGGGTTTAATCATAAGTAGGAGTTTTGTTCAAGTAAGAACAACACCTAAGCACCGGTCCACCCACATATCAAATTATCAAAGTAGCGAACACAAATCAAGCCAACATGATGAAAGTGACTAGATGAAATTCCCGTGTACCCTCAAGAACGCTTTGCATATTATAAGAGACCGTTTTGGCCTGTACTTTGCCTCAAAAGGATTGGGCTACCTTGCTGGCATACTTATTGCTACTTTCGTTACTTGCTCGTTACAAATTATCTTGCTATCAAACTACTCGCTACTTATAGTTTCAGCACTAGCAGACATAACCTCACTGAAAACTACTTATCATTTCCTTCTGCTCCTCCTTGGGTTCGACACTCTTACTTATCGGAAAGAGCTACAATTGATCCCCTATACTTGTGGGTCATCAAGGCTAATTTCTGGCACTGTTGCCGGGGAGTGAAGCGCTTTTGGTAAGTGGAATTCGGTAAGGAAACATTTATATAGTGTGCTGAAATTTATTGTCACTTGTTACTATGGAAAACAATCCTTTGAGGGGTTTGTTCGGGGTATCTTCACCTCGTCCGGAAACACAATTAATTGCCCCTCAACCTACTGCACCTACTGAAAATATTTAATATGAAATTCCTTCGGGTATGATAGAACAACTGCTAGCTAATCCTTATGCAGGAGATGGAACCGAACATCCTGACTTGCACTTGATACATGTAGAACAAATTTGTGGGTTGTTTAAGCTTGCAGGTTTACCCAGGGATGAAGTTATGAAAAAAGGATTCCCTTTATCTTTGAAGGGAAAATCATTGGCATGGTATAGCCTATGCGATGATATTGGATCATGGAATTGGAACCGTTTAAAACTGGAATTTCACCAAAAAATTATCCTATGCATCTAGTTCATCGTGATCGAATTATATATATATATATATATATATATATATATATATATATATATATATATATATATATATATATATATATTGTTGGTCTTGTGAAGGAGAAAGCATCGCTCTAGCTTGGGGGAGGCTTAAGTCAATGTTATATTCATGCCCCAATCATGAGCTCTCAAGAGAAATAATTATTCAGAACTTTTATGCTCGGCTTTCTCGTAATGATCAAACCATGCTGGATACTTCTTGTGCTGGTTCTTTTATGAAAAAAAAACTATTGAATTCCGGTGGGATCTTCTGGAAAGAATTAAATGCAACTCTGAAGATTGGGAACTCGACGAAGGTAAAGAGTCAGGTATAAAGCTTAAGTATGATTGTGTTAAATCTTTTATGGATACCAATGCTTTTCAAAAGTTTAGCACTAAATATGGACTTGACTCTGAGATGGTAGCTTCCTTTTGTGAATCATTTGCTACTCATGTTGAACTCCCTGAAGAGGAATGGCTTAAATATCACCCACATATTAAAGAACCGGTACCAATTAAAGAAGAAACTATTCTCTATAATGTTGATCCAGTTGTTCCTATTGCTTATATTGAGAAACCCCCCTTTCTTGTTAGGATAAAGGAACATGCAAAAATTGCAACTGTGTTTAACAAAAGCACTGTCAGAACACCTAAACCAGATGAACAAATTAGAATTGAACCAAATATTGCTATGGTTAAAGATCTCTTAGAATAAGATGTGGATGGGCATGTTATTTACTTCTGCAAAGAGGCTGCTAGAATTGCTAAACCTGATGAAAAAGATAAACATAGACCAGGTTTTGGTGTGCCTATTATCGGTGTCAAAACCGGCAGATCTCGGGTAGGGGGTCCCGAGCTGTGTGTCATGGATCGATGGGTAACAGGAGACAGGGGACACGATGTTTACCTAGGTTCGGGCCCTCTTAATGGAGGTAATACCCTATTTCCTGCTTGATTGATCTTGATGAATATAGAGATTACAAGAGTTGATCTACCCTAAGATCATATGTTGTGGTCTAAACCCTAGGGGTATGATGATTAATGTCATAATGATCTATCGACTAGCCTGGCCTTGGCTTATATAATGCACCAGAGGCCTAGGATAACAAGAGTCCTAGCCGAATACGTTGGTGGAGAGGAGTCCTCGTCTTGATCACCAAGTCTTGTGGAATTCTCCTTGTATGCGGCATGGGCTGCCCGAAGCGGCCCATGAGTGAACCGCCATGGGGGTCCTCGGCCCGATCCACCTAGTCGGGAGACGATGTGGTGAGTACCCCCTAGTCCAGGACACCGTCAATAGCCCCCTGAACCGGTCTTCAAGTTGGGGACGCGCCTCTATCCTTCGAACTATTCTTCATCTTCGGTCATGAAAACTGGTTCAACAAATCTTGTTATCTTCGATCTTGAGGATCGCCGAAGTAAATCCGAAGATTTTACATGTCGGGTATCCAAGGAGCCCCTTTAACTTATCGGCTTTTATCAATGCCTTGTTATTTTCACGCCCACCTCAGGTTTGAAGTTGCTCCCGGGCAGCGGTGTCCTCTTGCATCCGAGCTCCAACACCGGGCTGCATTCGCGGTATCTTTTAAAGCCGAGCACCAACGCCGGACTGTATCTGAGCTCCAACGCCGGACTATATCCAAGGTGTCATAGATCGCCTTGGCTTGAAGAAGTTTAAAGGAGGTTAGCCGAGCTTAATGCCAGAAATGCCCTCTGTAGAGCCAGCCACTTGCATCCGAGCTTTATGCCAGACTGCTTCTGAGGTGATGCACCACCTCGGACTTGGGCTGATTGTTTACATATTTTATTTCCGATGCGTGTAAATTTATTTGCTGTCAATATGTATAACTAGTAGCCCTCAAGGTGTGTCTCGGTCTAAAACCCGAGATGCACCTGAAGGAAAACATGAAACCGCTGAACCTAGTAGCCCCTCAGACTCAGGTCGATGCCTGAAATCGTCCTGAGGATCAACTCCTAGCTCGGCAGCATACGCAGGAATAGAAACACAGTATAATATATTAGAGATAATAGTGATCGGCGAACGGGCCCTTGAGAGAGGGTCTTGAGAAGTTGTCGTAATATATTAGCTTGATGCCAGATAGGTCCAGATGGTACCTGTTGTTGTCCGAAGACGCATTTGCCTATAGTTCGGTCAAGCTGAACACTAAGCACTTTGGATTTTCTACATTGAACAGGTAATGCAGTAGCCCCCGAGACAATGGTCGGGTGGCAACACCAGATCAGGGGGTCTATGTGCCCCTTTAATATTTGTAAATAATAAGCCCCAAGCCCAGTAGCCCCCGAGCCTTAATGCGGGCACGGGTGGCCGAATTAAGGATCGATATCCACAGTAAAATCACAAATTATGTGTAATGACTATGTGTATCCAAGTACTTTACATCATTAATGCTCGGATCCGCATTATACAAAAAAAATTTGACCGACCATCGGCTTCAACCTCTTTGGCCAGTAGTCGAGGAGTGTTTTCCTACTTTATAAAGCCGTTATAAGGGCAAAGATTTATGGAAAACAAGGCAATCCGGCCATACGGTTTTATAAACAAAGGTACACGGAGAGATATGTTATATTAAGTTTTAACGTAAGAAACATCTTCCAAAGAAAATAGTCCCGCTATCGGTTCCTTTCTTTGGGTCGTCATGCTTATCATGATCATGAAACCTCACCTCCAATCAATGTGGGAGGAAAATATTGAGGATTTAGTTTAGGGGAAGTTCCCGAACTCTATGGTATTAATGAACCAAAATTTTCACTTCCGTCGTTGCTGACCAATGTGATCCTTTAAGATTGCTAGCTTTCGGCTTCACCCAGTATGAGGCACTTACTCAGATGACCCGGTAGTAACAATCACAGAGGTGCTTACTTTACCACCTAGCCGAACAATCGGGAACATAGGGGTAAGCACAGGAGCCAGGCAACCCAGCTTGGCCAAAATCTTAAGTCAAATTGATGCATATTTATGGCTTTATAACAATGATTGCGGAAGGAGGCCCTTGTATATTAAATACAAATGCCGATGATATGTTTATTTTGACTCCATTGTGACCGTTTATAATTTCAAAGTGGCCCATCGTTGGCTTCCACCCTCTTGTAGATGCTACGCAGGGTGTTTTCGCAATAACAAAATAACCCTTAGCCGATGTCTCGGTGCCCAAAGGCAGTTGTGTTAGCGGAAACGAGGCAATCAGATATGCTGGCTTTATAACTTTCACTTAGTCATAGGAGCTTAAAGTTGGGACGCCAGTTACTAGCCCCAGTTAAAGTTCGGCGCCAGTCGAGGTCAAGCCGTAAATACTTCGGCCAATGTTATGAACGGACCGTCATTTAACATGGGGTGACCTCTATCGATCTTATAATTTAACACAGTCATCGGATCGCTGACCAGTTTACACTTATTGTGACAGTCAGTTTTCGGCTTTCTCCACTGAGGCGCTTAACCATGCTAGCTGGAGGCACAATCGCAGTAGTTCTCCCTTTGCACACCTAGCCGAACAAAGCAGAACGTAGGAGGCAAGCACAAGAGCCGGGTAAACCAACTATTGACCCAAGACATAATTCGAAACCGATGCATATAAAGCAATACTCGAGAATGTTTTGCTGAATCTCTAAAGGTGTCCGGCGTTGCACTGCGAGACTTATGCTGGAAACACACAAATATTATAAAAGTGCCATCTAACATATAAAGGTCGCTAGAGTACCCGCCATTCTAGAGGCATTGCTCGCGCTAGCGCTCGTGGACCGCTCGATTTTTTCACCGTACGATAATTCTTACGCTGGCACCTGGTCAACCGTTCGTTGTTTTGCACGTTAGCTGCAGTTAGATGAGTCAATGGTGGGTGGACCTTGCTAGACGTGGGGGCAGGTAATTTGGTGTTGCTTCTAAGTTTGTGCGTAGGAGAGAGTTTTACAGCAACTACATCTGGCGATAGGAACGTGGGCTGTGTACCCGGGGTGGGTAAAACCTAGCCGCCACTCATATCCTTCCCCCGATCCCCCTACCCTTCCTTGGCGGCGCCAGCTCCGCCCACTTCTTTGTGCGCGGCGGCGGCTGAACCTCTCCGGCCCTCCCATTCTCCGTCGGCCGGGGTCCGGGGCCATTGGGTGGGACATCGCTATTCCCCACCGCCGGTGGGGCGTTGATTTGCAGCGACAAGCAGGAGCTTGCCGGCGCATGGAGGAGGTTCGACGCTGTTCTGCTGCCTCTTCACCACTGCCACGACGCCTCGCCGACCACGCATCTACCACCGGTGGGAGTGCCCGGGATGAAGGTTTGCCCACCATAGTCCTTGTCTTTCTTGCAGCCTTCTCTCGTGCCACCCCTCTCGTGACCCCAGAGATTCATGCTTTAACTCCTGGCGTTGTGGATTCCTTGATTATATGTTGATGTTGTGCGCTTTCGGTGTTTTTGTTTGGCATGAGAGGAAAAAATCGACGATCTTACATGTCGTTGTTGGATTTAAATGGGCAACTGTCCATCCAAATTTGTTTGGTTGATCAGATATTTGTCCCTTCGATTGTCTTAATGTAATAACATGTTCATATTTTTTGCAATCATCAGCGAAGATTTGGTGGCTGGGATTGATTACCGTAGGGAAAACGAAGCAAGAACTCGAAGGAGCTCAAGATTTTTGTACTACTTTGCTAATAGCTTTGTGAGGTAATTCAGCTACCTATATGTTTGTTTGTTTCCTGTTGTAGCAAGGTTATTATTTTAATTTACAGAATATAAACATGATGTATGATTTAAGCGCCTAATAGTAGGTGTTGCTAGCATGAACGTAATGTGTACTGTACTAATCCTGACAAACAGGTTCAGCAACCTACATGCATTCAGAACATTATGTGTCTTTTTTCTGTTGTCTCATCTTTTCTCTTGTGGCCTTCCAATACAAAAAGTCAAATGCAATGCAACTATGAGCATTGCCGACTTATGAACACACTGAGCATGCAATCATTGTCTATCTCATTGCTTTTCTTACTCGTACGTATGCAACACATACAGAGCAGCCAAGATGAAACCTTCGGTTCTCATCAGCTTCTGCAACTGAAAAATCATCTTCTAGGCAGTCTAATTCTTCCAAAGTAGCGAGTGTCAATGGAGACTTGACATGCCTGGTTTTGCTTCGTGAAGAGTTGCATTCTGAAAGTGACTAGGGAGGGAGGATTGGTGGGAGGGAGGGATGGAGACGGAGAAAGATGGTTAGTGTTTGATTCGCACACTATCAATCTGATTTTTCTGTATATTTTATGTACATCTACTTTATTTCTTCTTTGGTTTATGGAACATAGGAGGTATTAGTCATGCACATGTTAATTGCTGTTACAAACATGGCAATGGAATTCTGTTAAATTTGTTCCCCAAGGTGGTGTTATTTACTTTGTGCTTCTTTTTCTATTCGTGCGAAAAATGATTCATTGGGTGATTTGATGCATTCATTTGTGATCTTGTCGACCGCTACACCCGCTGGCATCAACATGAGGTCATGGTGCGGGCTTTGGGGTTTCGAGGGCGTGAAATGGCGTGGCATACAGAGATGTCAACAGCTTGTGTACTTGAGTAATGCTTGCTAAAGGTATGCTATATATTTCCTTTTGAATTTATTTTTTCTATTGCTTTAGTCCTGTCATAACCAGGATACGTAATGGACACAGTCCTAATTTTTTTTATGAATTTACTTCAATCCAAAGAGGGCCTTAATTGGGCAGTAGGGTTATAAACCGATAGTAATTATGCATAAAATGGAAGTGTTGCTTCAAAGAGAATTTCATGAGATGCTCCTGTTCTTAGCTCTAATCCATTGGGTATGGCCGTAGGGTAAGTTGGCGGTGTGCACGAGAAATATAGTTAACTTTTTAGCTGCTACACTACGGAAAAATCTAACAGGGAGGAGATGCCAAAAAAATTGGGGCACAGCGGGAGATGCTAGAGGATCGAACATATAAACGCTGCTAGAGTACCCACCATTCCAGGGGCATTCGCATGCACGCATGCGATCCGCCGCATGATCTGCCTCGCTGGCCTGATTTTACAAAGGTCAAAAAATCTTGTTGTTAGTTTCATGGACATTGATCTTTCATGCTACAGCAGATGACGTGTGGGGCTCCTTTCCTCATGGGCCCGTTTTGCGCTTACATTGAGAAGAAACCTCGTGGTCCCGTATGCTCAGGCGCGGTGGAATCGGGTAAAACCTAGCTGCCAATCCCTCTCATCCTCGATCCTGACCCTATGCCTCGTCTCTCCTCTCTTGCCGCCGCGACCACGCCCATTCTCCTCCTCCTCTGCCCAAGGCTGCCTCTCCTCCTTTTCCTCGACCAGATCCTGCCGGATCCTCCCGCGTGCTGGCTTATCCTCGAAGAGAAGGGTCACATCTACAGGGGAAGAGGGGTGGGGCAGCAAAGTTGAGGAGTAGCATCGCAGCTGGGTCTTCATAGTTCAGGTGGAGGAGCAGGGGTGGTGGGTGATGGGGGGAAGGAGCAACGTGGCCGGCGACCGGAGCAAGAAGCAGCGGGGGCAACGCTCCCATCGCACTGGGGTGGAGCTGCAGGGGAGATGTGGTGGTTAGCCCTTGTTCGTCATGGCCCTCCAGGGCATGCAACGCAGTGCGCCAAGCACTGCAGACCTAATTTTCCTCTTTGGCTTGCAGTTATGCTTCGGCTAGGTTGTTCTTTCTCTTCCTTAGGCCTCTGTTTCTGAGAGGCAAACAAATTGTATGTGTAAGTGTTGCTTATCTCAAGGCGAATAGAAGAATACAGCACTGGAGAGGTGTATGCGCACATGAGCTTCTTTGTTCTCTTCTAATTGGCTGCCATGTGCAGCCTGCAGGTCTGAGCTGAATGAAAGCATGGACTTCAACATTTAAGTGATGAGGCAGCTAAATGTACGTAAGTCAAATTCAGCACATTAAGTCCGAGTAGGTATTTTCGGTCTTTCTTAGTGTAAAGATGGTGAGTTGCCACTGCTAGAAGGTAATTTTTTGCCTTTTCACATGTTCAAGCATATGTTTGTAGATTAAAAAGTTGTGTTCTTTAGAGGTGCCTTTTGAGATACAAGGCATGGTTATATGTAAATTTTAGTTCCCTTCAATGACATATTAATAGACATACATGGGTTGTCACCCTACTTTTGAAATCAGATTGTGTATTTGAGATGGCAGATTTTGGATTAGTAGTTCTTCAGAGCACTAGATGTTTGCCCAAGATAATATTTGTTATTGTTTAATATTTTTGAATCTCTGCTGGAATTCTAACCCTGAATTAATAGCAGGGTGTGCCGATCCGTGTCTAGCAGTTGGCATATTGACCTATATTTTTCCTATAATAGTGTCCCTAATTTGCATTTATCTTATATTACATTTGGCTAAATGATAAAAAGACCTATATAGGAATGTTGGTTGCAAACTTACCTCTTTCTATTATGTTGTTGACTTTTAGGACAGGTTGAGGAGAGTTGCCACTGCAAGAAGGTAATTTTTTCCCTCACACGTTCAAGCATATTAGGAGGCAATCAATGCATTCCTTAATTTAAGAATATATAGGTGTTCATGCTCATAGTTGTGCTGCCTGTTGGCACTAAATGTCTAGAACATCGCATGTGACGCGTCACGATGGTCAATGCTCATTGGTTCGCCGCCATCCATCCACCCCTTCTAAAATCTGAATTTCAGAATGATGGATAGATTCGGAATCTGAATTTTGAATGATGGATAGATTCTGAATTTGTCATGGTGCACATATTGGCCTATGCTTCTTCTTTTCTCCTTTCGGAGAAGCAATTAGCTTTGTTTGTATCCAGAGACGCGTGCGATGCTCTTTATAGGAAGGTAAGAATTTGGTATAGAGAGCATAATATATCTTTGTAGAGAGTAAAAACATCAATTGTTCTGAAAGGTGACGTAGTTGTTTACAGGGAGAGGAATACAAGCTATTTTGGTCTGAGTAGTCTGAATTTCTGCAGATGGTATCATGGTTTGGAGCAACAATAATACCATTTGGATTGGTTGGAGAAGACGATATATGTGATGCAAGTGCAACCTCAAAAGATATGTATCTTACTATGTTATCCCCTTGATTATCTAATGTCTAGAAACAATGTTTTTCACCTCAAATGTTGTTAGAATACAATGATCTTATGGTGCTCCAATTTTATGATATCCATGACAACAAGCTAAATGAAGGGGGCCTAAAGCTAAGGTATCTTTTGATTGCATTTTAGAAGCAAAATAATAATAGTTTTGTAATCTCCCAAATACTTTGTCCGTGAGAATCAATGATATTTTATTTACCTTGTTGTTTCACAGGACTGATTTTATGGGAGAGATAAAGAATAAAGATATGCATCATGTAGTGCTTACGCCAACAATGTCAGGAAGATTTTACTTCATCTTTGGGGAGCCTATTGAAAGAAAAAGGTAACCAGCTGCACTAGCAAATAGTAATCTGAAAAGATATCTACATGTTCTCGTGGCAAGTCAACATACGCTGCCCTATTATCCTTTTTAATAATCGAAAATGAGTCAGAATGCATGCAGGCGTATTTCGGAGAGGCCATGTCTGATTAGGTTTGCTTCTTGTGTTTTCGATTGGTTTACTTGTTTGCATAGGGAAGGAGAAGGAGTTAATAGATAAAGAGAAGGCACAGCACCTCTATTTGCATGTCAAATCTGAAGTGGAGAGCCGATCAAGTATCTCAAGAGGAGAGAGGAGGATCCCTCAGAGTACACCGTCCGATCTTCTATATCGGGCAGCTCATGGTTACGATGCGTAAATACCCACATTTGAACCCCGAGTCCGAGATGATCACTTTTGTCATTAGCTACTGATCCAAACCAATTGTTTATATTGTTCATGTTAATCTTTTATATACATAATTTTTTTAATTTACCTCAAATTAATTGCAGTTCATTCAAATTAGAAGGGTTGATAAATATTTAAAACTAAGTTCGAATCAGAACTTCTATGTGAAGTACATTAGTGGATTTACTAAGCTAGGCAGGGCTCTCATTCCACTAAATGTTCTTTTGTTAATTTCTACCAAAGATATTTGTGCTAAAGGTCAATCAAAGAAACTAAGCACACATTTTCTGTCAACTTTCAGTATGTGAAGATTGATTTTTGAAGGCATGTTATATTCAACCTTAACTTAAATCTATTTTTTCTTTGGCATTCATTGAAGCTCTTATTTTCTTTCCATTTGGGTAAGCCAGGGACGCCAGCTACGACTTGAAGAAATTTCAACAACTAAAAATTTATATATTACCAAAGAAAACACGAACACACATGAAACCAGCCTCCAATTGAAAGCAGATCAACTTGCATCGTGCACACGCCGACACGACTGCCCACATAGTTAAAACTCTCCAAAACATAGCCTGCACCGAATAGGGATTGAGCAAAGGAAAAGCTACTCATCGATGCACCATGTGCGGTCGGGGACGACCAAAGAAACGAGTCTTGAGCTACATGAGGAAGATGTTCAGCCGGAAGGTCGCCGTCCATCGGGCGCCGGACGTCTGCGTGTGATGTAGGCCTCCCGCGTGATCTTCTTGGTCGATCTTGTGGCTTGAGAAGAACAAGACACCGGGCAAGGGAGCGACCGTGTTCATCTCCCCGCCCACCTCGGTTCCAAAATCCCTGCTCCCCGCAAGCACCGCTGCGTCAACTACAGCGCTTAGGCGCCAGATCCGGCAGAGGTCGCGCTCGAGTGCTCCGCCAATCCCATAACCTCCGTGATCCGCCGCCGGCGGGCAGGCTAGCGCAGCTCTCTTGCTGCAGCGATGGCCTTGGCCGCCGCCTCCTTCCGCATGAGCCAGGATCTTGTCGAGATCGCACGCGACACGCGGTTTTGGCCTCGGTCTCTGGGATAGCTCAGTCTCTGGCGTCCGAGAGCACGAACGAGGAGGAGGGCGCCGGTTGCCGGCGGGACTCTGGCAGGTTGGGTCACAGGCGAGCGACTGCAACGGCAAGCACGAGCATGCGCGAGAGAGAGGAGCGGGTGATGCGGTCAGTCACTATAGAAATGATTCGGTGAAGATGCGCTGGATCCCTCTTGTCCTCTCTCTCTCTCTCTCTCTCTCTCTCTCTCTCTCTCTCTCTCTCTCTCTCTCTCTCTGCGACGTGTTCAGCCTCATGCGACGTGGCAATGTACCATGCACCAAGGTTCGTACGCGTCCATCCAACGGCAACAACAATGGTACATTCTCTTGGAAGTGGCAAAAATCAGGTACGTTACCAGGGACCGCTGCTGTCACCGTCGACGGAATCATGACTGTGCAGGAAAGTTCTGCCTTGCTGCTTGCAGTTTATGCCGCTTATCTAATTTATGATCCTTTCTGTGAAGAAGCAGCAACAACTTCATTTTTTTTCTTGTGTAATAGCCATGAGAGTTCACACTTTGATTTTGTTGAACCATGGAAGTACAAAATTTGACGAAGCCATACAACTGGTAGATGCTTCAGCAAAGCATATATTTGTAATGTTGCCCAGGAACGCAAATAGTGTGGTCTTTTTGTATTCAATAAAATTAGTGTTGTATTTGGCTGGTATAAGAAAGATAGTGCAATGTCCACAGATAGTGTTGTATTTGCCTGGTACTAATTTAAAGATGTTGTCGAAAGTAGGCCGAGGAGAGTATAAATTCACGGATTAGCCGATGTCTCGCTCCAATAACAGGAGAAAGGACGGAAAATAAGAGGAGATTGTGAGATGGGCATTGGGCGATCGTCGCAAGTGTCTCATCACTCCGTATTGGTCGGATTAGGCCCAAGCTGCCTAGCTAGCTAATCAATTGTTTTTGGGCAGCATGAAGCAATTGATACATCCAAATGGATCAAAATTAATTAACCATGTTAATGAATACATCTTTACATTCACTATTTTAGTGAATGCGTGTTGTTGAAACTTTTCAAAAAAATGATTTTTCTAATGAATGTGAAATGTAGCCCAACTAATATTTGAGACGCCAATTAATATTCGGTCATGGAAATTGATATGTACTGCCATTTTTCTTACTATGTGTTCATGCCTTCCAATCCAAATAGACAACTTCATAACAATTGTTCTTGCTCTTTAGATCTAAAACTGTAATTTCCTTTACAAATACGATGGAAGTTAAATTGCAAAGATTGCATGAAGAAAGACATGTGGTGCTCATCGATGGCGGCGAAAACATGGTCACCAAATTCAAAGAAAATCGAATCCCAAGTAGGACAAACTTCACATATATGAACTTCACATCCATCCGGACTCTGCTGCCCGTCAATTGTTTAATGCTACACTTCTACTAACACCTTAGTCGAAATTCAGTTTGGCCTGTCAAGCACGTCTCTGGACATGCCCGGCATGGACGACTACCGGCAGCAGGACTCTGTCGCTTGCGCAGTCCGCGCCAAGCTTGGCTGCGCCACTCACCCGTGAAGCATCGCTGAGAGGGTTAGTTAGTTTCCTGCAACTTTTTTGGTGTTTATCTTTGTGCCACATGTTTGTACTGTTTTTTTTTTGCTTATGCTGTTTAGGAAAGAAGAACAAGGATTAGCAAGAGGCTAAGGAGGCTGCAAGACTTGTGCCCATCAGTTGAACTGATGCACGCTGTCAATTCTGTCACCACATAGAGATGAAAATTTCACCATGAGTTACTGAGCTCATACTCTAAGGTACTAAAGCGGACGACTATGTCAAGCCCGATGTATTTTCTCGTATGTTTGCAAAGCAAGACTGTGACACTCAAGAACTATGTCAAGTCAACGTCAATACAATCCTCTTATTTAAGTCCCCGAACAAATGGACTCTTATGCGTAAATATCGCCGTTGGCCCAAAGATGCATTGACTCTACTTGATATTCATCGCTCGTAGCTTACTCAAGTAAGCTAAATGACCAAAGCTTTCTATATGATGAACCTCTGCCTATGTAGCTTGCCTCATAAAAGCAATGTAAATAAGCTATCATAAACTAATCTCATACATTTCCTAATATTCTTAAAATGCTTGGTTTGATCTCGGCCTTTGCGCCATTGGCGCAACGGGTCATCTAGTAGGCATAAAATCCAAAAGACTTATGCGGAAACTCCACGTCCGAACTAAATCAAGTCGATTGGTGCCAATCCGAAAATTGGTCTAAAATAAAATTTGTGCTTATGTCGTGCTTTAACATGACACATCCGATCTCAAGACTGCAAGTGGGTCAACATCGGACCCAGGCTATCCGGCTATTGACCACACACTCAAGTCGAGGAAGGAGTGATAGAAAAAGACTTTGCAATGAACAAGAAGAAAACACATTTATTGTAAAACGACTCATGTAAATTTAAGAGCCCCCAGCTAACATGGGTAAAGGGTGTTTCTTTTAACAAGCAACTCACGTGAGCACGGTCGAACCGAACACAAATTAAAAATTAAAAACTTTGAGCATGAAAGCAACTTAGCTGGTTAATGTGCTCGGCATCGATGTCGCGGTCCGAGTTTATGGCGGGACAAGGTCTCAGCCCCTAAGCCGGTCCCGAGATGGAGGAGCGAAGAGCTCGGCACTCCGAAGTGGCGACACAGCACGGCCAATGTGGCGAGGTGGAACCCCCCGTCCGTCCGAGGCGATGGAGCAGGCTGACAGTATGACGCCGAAGTTCCCGGCATGGGTTAAAGAAGTGATGATGAAGCCCCCGATCCAGCCGAGGTGACAGCGCTGCCTAATCCGGATCATTTACCTATGCATAGAAGATAGTGCAAGCCGGAGATAACAGTAATAAAAAAAAGGTTGCATGATTAATAATTCATGCAAAGTGAGTAATAAAAGAAATATGGCCCGTGCGCCAAACACCCAACGAGGTAGGACCCTCTTGATGATGCCGAAGTCCCCGAGGCAACCGAACATGTCGGTATGGCAATTCAATCAACAAGATGATCATGCGAGCCGATTTATGCCAATTGGGACGACGACGTTGGCTTGCCGAAGTGACCGCGTGACGCGGTCGAAGTCGATCACCTACACACATAAAATAGTGCGGTCCAAAAATAATAATATAAATATATATATAATCCTTGCATAATTGCTTTTTGCAAAAATAATTTATTTAAAGAGATGTGGCCTGGCGCCGAAGTCAATGTCGATGCAGGGCGTGGGCATGATGCGGTAAAGGCGTGGCAAAGCCCGAATTCACAGGTTGGTCCGAGTTCCGGATGTGGCGTTTGCCGAACTATGTACGGAAACTGACCGAACCACCACGCGACCGTCGTCGATGAGGCCACCATTTTATAGAACTGTGTACAGATGATGGAACAAACCAGAGTAATAATTCTTTGGGAAAAATAAACCCAAACAAGCAAAAATTGCTAGGATTAATAGCACCTGGTTTATTTGTTGTAGTAGTCCGAAGAAAGGTTACTCCCAAAATTGGGACTCGATCCGCACACCCATTGCCTGATGGATGATGAAGCGACGGCATGGCGATGCTGGCAAAGATTGTCTCACCGAGGCAAAGCCCCCGGCCCAGCTAACGTAACGAAGCTGGCCGGCTGATGACGCCGAAGTCTTCGGAGTAGGTTGATGAAGCTAACGGCGTGGGTTGCCAACACAGGGCAACATGCCAAGGAGACGACACAACTGTGTCGACGGAGGTGGGAAAACAATCCTTTGAGAGGTTTGTTCGGGGTATCTTCACCTCGTCCGGAACCACAATTAATTGCCCCTCAACCTACTGCACCTACTGAAAATATTGAATATGTAATTCCTTCGGGTATGATAAAACAACTATTAGCTAATCTTTATGCAGGAGATGGAACCGAACATCCTGACTTGCACTTGATACATGTAGAACAAATTTGTGGATTGTTTAAGCTTGCAGGTTTACCCAGGTATGAAGTTATGAAAAAGGTTTTCCCTTTATCTTTGAAGGGAAAAGCATTGGCATGGTATTGGCTATGCAATGATATTGGATCATGGAATTGGAATCGTTTAAAACTGGAGTTTCACCAAAAAAATTATCCTATGCATCTAGTTCATCGTGATCGGAATTATATATATAATTTTTGGCTTCGTGAAGGAGAAAGCATCGCTCTAGCTTGGGGGAGGCTTAAGTAAATGTTATAGTCATGCCCCAATCATGAGCTCTCAAGATAAATTGTTATTCAGAACTTTTATGCTCGGCTTTCTCGTAATGATCAAACCATGCTGGATACTTCTTGTGCTGGTTCTTTTATGAAGAAAACTATTGAATTCCGGTGGGATCTTCTGGAAAGAATTAAACGCAACTCTGAAGATTGGGAACTCGAGAAGGTAAAGAGTCAGGTATAAAGCTTAAGTATGATTGTGTTAAATCTTTTATGGATACCGATGCTTTTCAAAAGTTTAGCACTAAATATGGACTTGACTCTGAGATAGTAGCTTCCTTTTGTGAATCATTTGCTACTCATGTTGAACTCCCTAAAGAGGAATGGCTTCAATATCACCCACCTATTAAAGAACCGGCACCAGTTAAATAAGAAACTATTCTCTATAATGTTGATCCAGTTGTTCCTATTGCTTATATTGAGAAGCCCCCTTTTCCTGTTAGGATAAAGGAACATGCTAAAATTGCAACTGTGGTTAACAAAAGCTCTGTCAGAACACCTAAACCAGATGAACAAATTAGAATATAACCTAATATTGCTATGGTTAAAGATCTCTTATAAGAAGATGTGGATGGGCATGTTATTTACTTCTGCAAAGAAGCTGTTAGAATTGCTAAACCTGATGAAAAAGATAATAATAGACCAGTTGTTGGCATGCCTGTTTTCGGTGTCAAAACCGGCAGATCTCGGGTATGGGGTCCAGAGCTGTGTGTCATGGATCGATGGGTAACAGGAGACAGGAGACACGATGTTTACCCAGGTTCGGGCCCTCTTAATGGAGGTAATACCGTACTTCTTGCTTGATTGATCTTGATGAATATAGAGATTACAAGAGTTGATCTACCCTGAGATCATATGTTGTGGTCTAAACCTTAGGGGTATGATGATTAATGTCATAATGATCTATCGACTAGCCTGGCCTTGGCTTATTTAATGCACCAGAGGCCTAGGATAACAAGGGTCCTAGCCGAATACATTGGTGGAGAGGAGTCCTCGTCTTGATCACCAAGTCTTGTGGAATACTCCTTGTATGCGGCATGGGCTGCCCGAAGCGGCCCATGAGTGAACCGCCATGGGGGTCCTCGGCCCGATCCACCTAGTCGGGAGACGATGTCGTGAGTACACCCTAGTCCAGGACACCGTCACCTGTCATTTCAGTTAAAATAGGAGACCACCGTTATCATGGTCTATGTGACATGGGTGCTAGTGTGAGTGCTATTCCTTACAAGTTATATCAAGAGATTAGAGAAGACATAGCACCTACAGAGTTAGAAGACATAGATATTACTATTAAACTTGCTAATAGAGACACCATATCACCTTGTGGGATTATTAGAGATGTTGAAGTCTTGTGTGGAAAAATAAAATATCCTACTGATTTTCTTGTTCTTGGTACCCCACAAGATGACTTCTGTCCCATTATATTTTGTAGACCTTTCTTTGAATATAGTTATGCTAGGATAGATTGCCAGAAACAAACTATGGGTGTTAGCTTTGCTGATGAGTCTCATAAGTTTATTTTTCTAAGTTTAGTAGAAACCATCATGAAAAAGAATTACCTAGTAAGGATGAATTAATTGGTCTTGCTTCTATTGATGTGCCACCTACTGATCCTTTAGAACAATACTTGCTAGAGCATGAAAACGATTTACATATGCATGAAAGAAATGAAATAGACAATATTTTCTTTGAACAAGGTCCTCTGCTTAATCACAATTTTCCCATTGAAACTCTAGGAGGTCCTCCTCCACCTTAGGGCGATTCCTGTATTTGAATTAAAACAATTGCCAGATTTTGAAATATGCTTAACTTGATGAAAAGAAGATATATCCTGTTATTATTAGTGCTAACCTTTCAGAACATGAAGAAGAAAGATTATTGAAAGTTCTAAGGAAGCACCGAGCTGCTATTGGATATACTCTTGATGATTTAAAGGGCATTAGTCCCACTCTATGTCAGCATAAAATTAATATGGAACCTGATGCCAAACCCGTGGTTGATCACCAACGTCGGTTAAATCCGAAGATGAAAGAAGTAGTAAGAACAGAAATATTAAAACTTCTGGAAGCAGGTATAATCTATCCTATAGCTGATAGTAAATGGGTAATTCTTGTTCATTGTGTCCCTAAGAAGGAGGTATTACTGTCGTTCCTAATGATAAGAATGAACTTATTCCATAAAGAATTGTTATAGGCTTTAGAATGGTAATTGATTTCAAAAAATTAAATAAAACTACTAGAAAAGATCATTACCCTTTTCCTTTTATTGATCAAATGCTTGAAAGATTATCTAAGCGCACACACTTTTGCTTCCTTGATGGATACTCTAGCTTTTCACAAATACCTGTTTCTCAACCTGATCAAGAAAAGACTACTTTTATTCGTCCTTTTGGAACCTATGCTTATAGACGTATGCGGTGGTATGCCTTTTGGTTTATGTAATGCACCTGATACCTTTCAAAGATGCATGATGGCTATATTCTCTGACTTTTGTGAAAAGATTGTTGAGGTTTTCATGGATGACTTCTCTATTTATGGGAAGTCTTTTGATGATTGCTTAAGCAATCTTGATCGAGTTTTGTAGAGATGTGAACAAACAAATCTTGTCTCGAATTGGGATAAGTGCCACTTTATGGTTAATGAAGGCATTTTCTTGGATCATAAAATTTCTGCAAAAGGTATTGAAGTGGACCAAGCTAAAGTTGATGCAATTGAGAAAATGCCATGTCCCAAGGACATCAAAGGTATTCGTAGTTTCTTAGGTCATGCTCGTTTCTATAGGAGATTTATCAAAGACTTTTCTAAAATTTCTAGGCCTCTTACTAATCTTTTGCAAAATGATATTCCTTTTGTCTTTGATGATGATTGTCTTGAAGCCTTTGAAACACTCAAGAAAGCTTTAATCACTGCACCCGTAGTTCAACCACCTGATTGGAACTTGCCTTTTTAAATTATGTGTAATGCTAGTGATTATGCTGTTGGTGCTGTTCTAGGACAAAGAGTTGATATTAAATTGAATGTTATTCATTATTCTAGTAAAACTCTAGACAGTGCTCAAAGAAATTATGCTACTACTGAAAAAGAATTCTTAGTAGTGGTGTTTGCTTGTGATAAGTTTAGACCTTATATTGTTGATTCTAAAGTAACTGTTCACACAGACCATGCTGCTATTAAATATCTTATGGATAAGAAAGATGCTAAACCTAGACTTATTCGTTGGGTTCTCTTGTTACAAGAATTTATTTGCATATTATTGATAGAAAAGGAGCTGAGAACCCCATAGCTGATAACTTGTCTAGGCTTGAAAATGTGCTTGATTACCCACTTCCTATTGATGTTAGTTTTCCTCATGAGCAGTTAGCTGCAATAAATGTTGCTAATGGTACTCCTTGGTATGCTGACTATGCTAATTACATTGTTTCTAAATATTTACCACCTAGCTTTACATACCAACAAAAGAAAAAATTCTTCTATGATTTAAGACATTACTTTTGGGATGACCCGCACCTTTATAAAGAAGGAGTAGATGCTATTATTAGATGTTGTATACCTGAGCATGAACATGGGAAATCCTATGGAAATGTCACTTCGAACCTTATGGAGGGCATCATGCTGGAGATAGAACTGCTCACAAGGTATTGCAATCTGAATTTTAGTGGCCTAGTCTCTTCAAGGATGCTCGTAAGTATGTCTCATCTTGTGACGAATGCCAAAGAATAGTTAATATTGGTAAGCGTCAAGAAATGCCTATGAATTATTCACTTGCCGTTGAACCATTTGATATTTGGGGATTTGATTACATAGGACCTTTTCCTTCCTCTAATGGCTATACACATATTTTGGTTGTTGTTGATTATGTTACTAAATGGGTAGAAGCTATTCCAACTAGTAGTACTAATCACAACACCTCTATTAAAATGCTGAAGGAAGTTATTTTCCCAAGGTTTGGAGTCCCTAGATATTTAATGGCTGATGGTGGTTCACACTTTATTCATGGTGCTTTCCGTAAGATGCTTGCTAAGTATGATGTTAACCATAGAATTGCATGACCCTAGCATACTCAGTCTAGTGGTCAAGTTGAACTTAGCAATAGGGAAATAAAATTAATTTTGCAAAAGACTGTCAATAAGTCCAGGAAGAATTGGTCTAAGAAATTAGATGATGCACTTCGGACTTATAGAACTGCATATAAAAATCCTATGGGTATGTCTCCTTATAAAATGGTTTATGGAAAAGCTTGTCATTTACCTCTTGAGTTAGAACATAAAGCATATTGGGCAGCTAAAGAACTCAACTATGACTTCAAACTTGCTGGTGAAAAGAGGTTATTTGATATAAGCTCATTCGATGAATGGAGAACCCAAGCTTATGAAAATGCAAAGTTATTCAAAGAAAAAGTTAAAAGATGGCATGACAAAAGAATTCAAAAACGTGAGTTTAAAGTCGGAGAATATGTTATTTTGTACAACTCTTGTTCTAGATTCTTTGCAGGGAAGCTCCACTCGAAATGGGAAGGCCCATATGTCATCGAGGAGGTTTACCTGTCATGTGCCATCAAAATAAATAATTTCGAAGGCACTAACCCGAAGGTTGTCAATGGGCAACGAAAAAAGCATTATATCTTAGGTATGCCTATTAATGTTGAAAGCAATATTATCCAAACTTTGACACCGGAAGAACACATAAAAGAGTCCTTCCCGAACACTCCAAAATCGTCAAAATAAGGAGGTACGTGATACAGTAAGTAAACGGACTCTGAAAAATCTGCAAAAAATATTTTTGATCAGTTTTGGAATATTTCAAAATTTTGGAAATAAAGAAACTCCCAGGAAGCGTCCCCTGGTTGTGCCCATCCGGGACACCTCCCGTACTCCGTTTTTCTTCCAGATGCTTGTCCTCCAAGATAAAAAAATCTATATATACTTCCAGAACCTGTTAACCGCCATATCGTGGAGAAAATCCTCTGTTCTCTTTTCTTGTTGTTTCTAGTCAGATTTGTCAAGCTAGGTATCATGTCTTCCCGCTCCTCCAACCACATGGAAGAAGATGCTTGGGTGATGAAGATCGAAACAAAGAGGGAGGATCCCACAGACGCTATCAAGGGAGACAAGGATTGTTGGGTTCTACGGTAGGGTGCGTCGACTGCAAATTAAAAATTCTCGCCGCAGAACATCCAGAACATGCTACGGAGATGGATCACAGTTCGTTACCACTAGACGCCGCATGCCGCAGCAGCGGAAGAAGAGTTGGGGCAGCGCGTCCGAGTGTATCGTCTTCTCCTCGTCCGATCTCCTCGAGCGGCCGGTCGTCCGATCCCACGACGAAGTTCGCCGGAGCGACGCAAGTGCACCGCCTCTAACGGTATCCGCTGCGGCGGAGGAACGTCGTGCGGCGGACTGCTAGGTCCGATCACACACGGGCGGCGGCGAGTGGAGGTGGCTATTCGCAACACATGCAAACCCTAGCCGCAACGCCAAGCGATCAACCGCTGAGTGTGCCGCACCTCCACTTTATATAGGCGTCCGTCGCGGGCTCAACACTTGGGCCTCGCCGACGGACCCTAAAGCCCAAAGTCTATTCGGTCACGTTCCTAGTCCAGCTCGGATCACATCCGACCGGTGTCCTCTGAACCGACCTCGTGGGTTCCTTCCTTGCGCGACCCCTTAGGTTCAAGTCGGCTTGGTCACGCTTCGGATCACCTCCGACATGCACGGTTGGTAGCGGCCTCTAGCATGGCGTGCCGACCACCAAGCAGACTATGAAGCTGGTTAGGCGAACTCGCACAATGTGTCACACTTCGCTCCCTTTGTCGCGACGATATATGTTGTCGGGCTCAAGGCGAGACTGTCATCCTTGTGCTAGCCCGACCTCTTTCTCGTTCCAAAGATACCGACCACCGTCCGGATTATCTCATAATCCTTGTCTCATGGCCATGTTGTTCCTGGTCGATCACACGAGGGCCCAGAGTATATCTCTCCGATCGGAGGAAAATCCCATCTTGCTCGACCATGTCTCGCAGCATGGGACTGGACAAACCGAAACCTACCTTTGTAACTACCCGATCCACGGAGTAGCGTTTGGTCGGCCCAAAGCAAGTCTGTCACCATCCCGAGTACATGCGTCAGCTCAGGTCTTAGGACATAGAACGTATGTTGTACTAGAGACTCACAGATGACATATCGCCGCGTCTCATAGTTGGGTCTGTCCGACTCGGACCTTATCTCGACTCGGATCCGACTATGTCGAATCCGACCAGACCTTTCCAAGTCCATATTATCCGGTTAGCATCCAATGCTCCATGGCTAGTGAGACCGATCCATCGACCGTGTCATATGCTAGTCTAGTCGGCTGCGTGTCCACACAGCCCTTTCGACTAGGGACCTTTTAGGACAGTCATCATACAATGCATAGTCCCACAAACAAGTCACGTACTTGCTGATACACATCATTAATAATGTCCAAGGACTATCTTTATTCATAAACACATAGGAAATATCATCATACATGATTGCCTCTAGGGCATATCTCCAACAAGGATCTCTTGACCTTCAAAGACGAGATCGCTTCTTCACCACCAAAGGAGAACTAAGTATCGGGTATGGGCACTCCCCTTGGCTTCCGCCAAGCTTGGGGGAGGTGCCCCGGCATTGTATCATCCCACTATCTTTTTTACTTTTACTTATCTTAGTCCAATATTTTGCTTAGATGAATAAAGGTTAGTTCGGTCTTTCCTTCTTTTAGAAGTTTGCTTAGTAATCTATCATTATAATCATGTGCAAGTTATGTAATAAAGTTAGTTTGAGTTTTTACTTTCTTTACTTTCATGTTGCAAATAAAGAAAAGAAATAAGAAAGAAATAAAAAGAGAAAGGAGGCAAATAAAAGAAAGGAAGTAAATCAATAAGACCATATACTAGTCCTATGGTAGGTGATAGCACTACACAAGGAAAAGTATAAGTAAGAAAAATTTATTAGAGATTGACAAACATAGCATCAGCCAATGATGCAACTCATGAAAGAATTAATAAGGGAAGGGAAGATTCACATATAAATATACTATCCTAGAAATCTTTTGTGATTGTGAGCCCTCATCAAAATATTATATGCCAAAATTGTTGACGTTGGACAAGGAAGACAACGTAATGGTTTATGTATGTTTATATTCACAAAGAAGTCATATTGTCATAGATCCTTTAACATGTGATGCTTGCCCCTATCTTTGCTAGCCAAAAACTCTGTACTAAGTAGAGATACTACTTGTGCATCCAAAAACCCTTAAACCCAAACCTTTTTCAAGTGTCCACCATATCTACCCATGGATTGTACAAGATCCTTCAAGTAAGTTGTCATCGGTGCAAAAAGGCAATAAAAATTGCTTCTAAATATGTAAGATCATTTAGTGTAAGAGAAAATTGAGCGTTGTACGAACTTGGATGGCAAAGAATAAAAGCGGCAGACTGCATAATAAAGGTTGTCATCTTAAGGAGCAATACAACGTGACGTTCTTTTGCACTAAGGGATCGAGCATGCAAACAAATAAGCACATGGCAACCTCGTCCTCCCTCTGCGAAGGGCCTATCTTTTACTTTTATGTATTTACTTTTATGCAAAGAGTCAAAGTTTTCCTTCTATTCCTTTTTATTAATTCTTTTGGCAAGCATCATGTGGTGACGAAAGATCTAGGCACATATGTCCAGTTGAATATAGATAGCATGAGTTATTAATGTTGACATCGCCCTTGAGGTGAGTAAGTTGGGAGGCGAAACTATAAGCCCCTATCTTTCTATGTGTCTGGTTGAAAGGTTTTGCTCATGGGTACAAGGTGAGTGTTAACAATCATAAAAGACTATATGATGGTTGAGTATTTGGACTTGCTTAAGAGCTCTAATATGTGACCCTTCCTGAAAAGATGATGAATTGTAGTTGCAAAGTTGACTGAGAACATAGTTTGTTGGTTTCTAATAGAGTTTTTGCTTTATACTTCGATTGTGTGATGAACTATTACTTATTCATGGGAAGTATATGATGCAAGTTCTATGATAAAAGTCCTATGTTTAAATTTGTGGCTGTTATAATAATCAACATGATGCTTCTATGTTCGTATTTTGTTTTTATCGACACCTCTCTCTCAAAGCATGTGGACATGTTTCTCGATTTCGGTTTTCGCTTGAGGACAAACAAGGTCTAAGCTTGGGGGAGTTGATACGTCCATTTTGCATCATGTTTTCTTACTGTTATTTATAATGTTTTTATCCATAATAATGCTTTTTGGAGTAATTCTAATGCATTTTCTCTCATAATTTGCAGGGTACACACCAAGAGGGAGAATTCTGGCAGCTGGAAATCCGGACCTGAAAATGCTACGTCATGCCACCTATTCTGCACAGCTCCAAATGGGTTGAAACTTCACGGAGATTTTTTTATGGAATATATAAGAAATATTGGACCCAATAAGTACCAGAGGGGAGCCACCAGGTGGGCACAACCCAACTGGGCGCGCCAGGCCCCCCCTGGCGCGCCCTGGTGGGTTGTGGCCTCCTCGGCCCACCTCTGGTGTCCATCTTCTGGTATATAAGTGGTTTTGACCTAGAAAAAATAAGAATAATACTTTTGGGATGGAGCGCCGCCGTCTAGAGGCGGAACTTGGGCAGGAGCACTTTTGCCCTCCGGCGGAGAGATTCTGCCGGGGGAACTTCCCTCCTGGAGGGGGAAATCATCGTCATCATCATCACCAACAACTATCCCATCTTGGGGAGGGAAATCTCCATCAACATCTTCACCAGCACCATCTCATCTCAAACCCTAGTTCATCTCTTGTATTCAATCTTGTTACCGGAACTATAGATCGTTGGTCGGGGGTGACTAGTAGTGTTGATTACATCTTGTAGCCGATTACTATATGGTTTATTTGGTGGAAGATTGTATGTTCAGATCCATTATGCATATTAATACCCCTCTGATCATGAGCATGTTTGTTGTTTGTGAGTAGTTACTTTTGTTCTTGAGGTCACGAGAGAAATCATGTTGCAAGTAATCATGTGAAGTTGATATGTGTTTGATATTTTGATAGTATGTATGTTGTGATTCCCTTAGTGGTGTCATGTGAACGTCGACTACATGACACTTCACCATATTTTGGCCTAAGGGAATGCATTGTGGAGTAGTAAATAGATGGTGGGTTGCAAGAGTGATAGAAACATAAACCCTAGTTTATGCACTATTCCGTAAGGGACCGATTGGATCCTAGAGTTTAATGTTATGGTTAGAATTTATTCTTAATACTTTTCTCGTAGTTGCAGATGCTTGTGAGGGTTAATCATAAGTAGGAGGTTTGTTCAAGTAAGAACATCACCTAAGCACCGGTCCACCCACATATCAAATTATGAAAGTAGCGAACACAAATCAAATCAACATGATGAAAGTGACTAGATGAAATTCCCGTGTACCCTCAAGAATGCTTTGCATATCATAAGAGACCGTTTTGGCCTGTCCTTTGCCTCAAAAGGATTGGGATACCTTGCTGCCATACTTATTGCTACTTTTGTTACTTGCTCGTTACAAATTATCTTGCTATCAAACTACTCGCTACTTACAGTTTCAACACTTGCAGACATTACCTTACTGAAAAATACTTGTCATTTTCTTCTGCTCCTCGTTGGGTTCGACACTCTTACTTATCTAAAAGAGCTACAATTGATACCCTATACTTGTGGGTCATCAGACTCGCATCGGAAGAAGAATATGACGATGAGTGGTGACTTGAGTGACGCCGTCTTGGTGAAGAGGTTGAGGAAGACGTGCGGCTCACGATCATGTTGCAGAATTCGTCCATTTGTTTGGAGAGGTTGGAGTCGAGGTAGTCTCGTTGTCTTGCTTCCGTTTGCAGGAGATCAGTGGTGAGTTGCTTGATGCGATCAACCAAAGCTTCACTCTCTTGATGTAGAGCTCGTTGTGCGATGAAGAAGTGATTCTTGGTGACGTAGTCGCGTTCGTCATCTTGATCCTCGAAGTGTGGGTTCGCCGAAGAAGTAGGCCTATCCATCATGTGGAAGTGGTGGTGAGTAGGAAAATGAGAGAACAATACCAAATTTACCTTTTCTGAAGATTGTGGATGTAACAAGTACGATCCCACGTGATGTTATAGTAGTAGAATTGGTACTGGGTTTTGTTTCTCACACCTACAAGTAAAGGCTTATGGAGGATCTCAGTTAGGAAGTGGCACAAATAATTCAAGCAAATCTTAGTCAAGGTGTTGAAGAAGTTGAAAATTGCAAGTAAGACAAATAGATCAAACCCAAGGGTATCACTTGGAACACACACACGGAAGTTAGATGGGATCCACACAACCAAGGAATGAGCTCTAAGAGGTGGAACCACGGGAATGCTCATGTTGCACGGATACTAGAGAGACACTGGCTCGATTGCTCTAATGGGCTAGATACGCTAGTGCACCAACCTAAGAGAGAAATGGGTCGTCTAGTATCCCAAGTATGCTTACGTATGTACTGGCCAAGATGATGTAACTATGCTATGAGGTTCGATGCTATTGTTTACTAGCTCTTTGCTTATCTTCTTTTTCTTTTGCTTAAAGCTTTTTTTTACTATGCCACAATGCTTGATATGCGAGCCACAATGCGAGATAACAAGTAGTATATGCACGGGAGAGACGAAACACTAAAGGTGCACTAAAAGCGTGGCCCCGTAATTCTCAAGTTGCTAGTCTCGATGGGTAAGCTACACAAAAGAGGCTCGAGCTATCAAGGTAATGGCAAGGGTAATACAATGGTGTCGTCGAGGTTACCGTCATTGCTTACGATTGCTATGAAGACGGGGTGGTCGATGTCGAAGTGGAGTCCAATCCGATGACGAGTGGCGGTAATGATGAAGACAAATCGTGCCTAAGTAGCCGAAACACCTTCGGACACGTGAGAACCGCAACTCCAAAGCTCAAACACTCATGAGAAATATTGCGGAAGATCAAGTGTGGTGGTGCAAAGGAAAAATGGTGGAAAACCGGTGATGACCGAACAGTTCTGCAAGGCCCGTGCGAATGGGGTGTTCTGTAGCGGAAGAACGCCTTCGGATCTGTGGACTTTTGCAAATTTTCGGCCAAATTCGATGGTTGGTTGGGTGGGGAAAGATGGTAAGGGATAGATCCACTTGTCAAACACCAAATTCGTGGATCAAATCAACCAAATCTCACAAAAACCAACAAATTGCAAGAAAAATTACGGGGCTATTTTTGGTGGGGATTTTTGAAATAGGACGAAAAACAACAAAATCAAGCTAGAATATGGGGGGTAGGGACTCCAAGATGTGAATCAGCCTTGCTCACAATACCAAGATATTGTAGGATGAAATCCTAAGATGGATCTTTTCACACTTAGAGGGGGGAAAAGGATGACACCAAGAACGCAGAGGAATTCACTCCAACAAAACCCAATCACACATTCACTAGAATAGCAAACACATAGATCCACAAGATTACAAGCACAATCAAAGGAAAGAAGCACTAGAAAAAGTTTCTCCCACTCCTAAAAGATGAGGTCTTGATAATGGTAGTCTTCTCGAAGAGAAGGTCTTGAAATCCACAAGTGGATCCTCTGCTAAGAGGCCTTGATCTTCAATGGAAGGATACTCCGCATAAACATATCAACCTTACACAAACACAAGAAAAACATGGGTGCTTAAATTAAACCCAAACGGTATCGTACGTTAGGCCGCGTGTCATGTGTCGGAGCTCCGGCATGAATGTTATATAGTCCCACTGGAAAGGCGGCCGACCGATGATTCCCCCATGACCCGAAAAGAAAAAGATGTCAATGAAATGGGGCAGTGGGCTACGCTTTAGTTAGATAGATAGAGTAAAGGTCACACGATCGATCGGTCGATCGAAGAAGGCTCCATCCAACCTCTTCTTCTCTGCTTTGTCCCTTTAAAACTGCCTGCCGGCTGCTTTGCAAGCTCGCAGCAGCATGGGACAGCGATCAAAAGCGATCGACGGTGGAAGATTTCCCTTTGCCAAAGAAGGTTTACGGCCTGTAGAACTCAAAAAGAAAAAGCGTTTACCTCATGGCGGGAAAGCATGGAATTTTTGGCTGGTGGAGCAGAGCAGCTATCTCCATCCATGGCTAGAGCTAGGCGGGCATGGCGGTAGAGACGAGGGAGGGGACAGGGCTCACATGCAATCTGCCTCGGGTGGCCCCCGCACATGCAGCCTTGCCGCGGCCCCATGCCGGCCGTACGATAGGACGCGCGCACTAATGGAAAATCCTGTCCATCACTTTGCGCCCCTGCGCGCGCGCGCGTGCGCCGCTGTATGTGACTGTGTGTCTACGTGCGTGTCGAGTCCTATGTACGGCCAACTCTACAGCACGATCCAAACGGACGTCCGTTTTATTCAAATTCTGTCCGTTTAGGATGATAATGGACAATAAAACGGAGATGCATGTCGGGGTTAAGTTAAAGACGCCCAACGCGCAGCTCGATCCCAAAATGTCTGCCTCGTTCTCGTGGCTCAACCGCCCACGAGCTCGCGCTCTCGCTCCACCGGTACTGCCGAGCTCGCCCGCTTCGCTTCGTCCCGCACCTGCCCGTGCCCTGCTGCGGCTAGCTAACGCCATGAGCCGTACCCGCCCGCGCCGCACCTGCGCTTCGCGCCGTGCCGCGCCCGCCTGCTGCTGCGCCCGAGCCCGCCGCCGCCACGCCACGCCAGCCGCCGCACGCCTGCGTTGCGCTCGCCACGCCGCCGCCGCCCGCACCCACGCCACGCCGCTGCCGCCGCCACTGACCATGGCGGCGCCTTCCCGCTGCCTCGCTGCTGCTCTGCTCAAGGCTTCGCCGCCGCTCGCTCCACTCCCGCTGCCGCGCACCCCAACGCGTGGTGGGCCAGGGAGAGAAAAGAAGGAGAGAGAGGGGTGGGTGGGTGGGCCAATGACAAGCGGGCCAGGGTCACATGCAGAAGGACACGCCCTGGACGAGGACCACACTGAGAGCGTCCGCTTGTGTCCGTTTTAGACCCAAAACCAGCCCAACTTTGATCCCGGGATGGGGCGAAGCGACAAACGAACTTTTTTTAGAATAAGGTCGCGCGCTAGGTCGTCTGGTATGTCCATTTTACTCTCAACAGACATACGCGGACAGAATAAGGTCGCGTGATCAACTTGGCCTAAATACTCGTACTACCAGAGAGCGGCTGGCCACGCCGCGCGCGCATCGATCGATCTAGTCAGGTCGCCACCGACCGCGCAAATCCTCAGCAGGAACAAAGGTATCGGGATTACGAGGATCAGCGCCGGGTTCCGAAACATATTCTCCGATCGACTGACTCCCTACTTTGGACGTCGAGTGGATGGGGGATGCTTCTGGTTCTTCCTGTGATTTGGGCGTCAGGAGAGGTTCGGATCTCAACACAAGTGTTGTGGATGGGATACGACTCTGGTTGTTCCATGGGAAAGGTTGGATCTTATAAAACGGAAAAAGTTGGTGCGGAATACTTCTTTCTTTTTTTTTTTGGAGGGAAGGCCATCATGGCTAGCTTTATTGATTGAAAATAGGGATTATATCGTCCACAAGGTTCGAAACAAGATAGGTCGGAGGCTCATCCATCCAATTAAGAGAAATCTTATTACAATAACTGTAGTTAGCTAGCACATGCGCTGCTTGGTTACAAGAACGTGGGCAGTACTGAAATTTGACCTTCCCGATCAACGAAGAGAGATCCACACATTCGGCAAAAATAGCTGCTGCTTCATCCCACCATCTAGCTTGGCCATCACATGATTCTATCACCGTTATGGAGTCCGATTCTGCTTCAATCCGGGGGAAACCAAGTGAATTTGCAAAAGCCAATCCATCTCTCATCGCAAGGGCCTCAGTGGTAACTACATTAGCTGCATGGGTATAAATTTACACTGCGCCGCTAGGAATGTTCCCTTCTCATCCCTAACTACAGCTGCTGTAGCACCCAAACCTTCATCAACAAAAAAATTAGAGAACTAGAACCGGCCGGTTGGATTTTCCTCCTTTTTGTTTCCTCTCTATCAGGAGAGAGATAGATATTTTTTTAGAGGTTAAGGACACTTTATTGATTAATCGAAGAAAAAATTAGAGATGCCGCACCGGCACATCGGCCGTACTTCTTTTTTGGGGTCTAACATCGGCCATACTTGGGTCCATTGTCCATCAATGACATTCGGCCCAATTCCTTTTGTGCACCACACAGTCGGGAATTCCTTCTCTTCCGCTTCGGAGCTCCTACGTGCCGCGTTTTGTGGCGAATTGCAAGCGCGACGCACAGGTGCTGTGCGATTGGGCCGACCCATCGACAAGCACCCGTGAATTGTATTTACAGCAGTAAAAACACAAAAACAGAAGGTAAATGTTTCACGCCGGGGCACCGGCCGAAGCTTCGGCCGGTTGCACCCGCGCAATCACTTACGTGTTGCTGCTAGTAGGCCCACCTCCCATCCCTTATCCTCTCATCCCTTCTTTCTCCTCCGCTACTTTCTTCCTTTTTCTGCTATCTCCATGGCGCTCAGTGCATGTCTCCTCACCACCTCATGTGAAGCCCGTCGCCGTTGAGGGTCCGACCGCCTGCTGCCCGGAGACCTCCTCCTCCCCCCCACACACACACACGCTGATGCAAGCATCTCTCCCCTTCCCCTGCTTCAAAGCTAGTGTATGTACAGAGGGCGTCGGGCATCCCCGCGCGTCCCGGACGGTTGATGCATGGGGCTGCTGGCGGTTCTGCCTTGCCGGAATGCCCTCAGGGCGTTGCTGCAAGCTGGGGGCGCCGGCGGCTGTGAGCTGCAGCGAGGAAGATGGGGGTGCTCTCTTTTCATGCCCAGCCAGTACCTCTGCTTCAACCGGTCAGATTTTTTGCTGGGACCGGCAATGATTTTTGCTGGAACTGGCGTCTGATTTTGCTGGGGATCACGCGTAGGTTTTGCTTTTTTGCTGCCACATATTTTGCTGGAACTAGCTACAATTTTTGCTGGAACCGGCGATGATTTTTGCTGGAACCGTTGTGTGAATTTGTTGGGGAACCCGGGTAAGTGGCGATCTTTTCTGCGACATTCATCAGATTTTTGCTGGGACCAACTACAATTTCTGCTGGAACCAGCTACAATTTTTGCTGGAACCATTGCCTGAATTTGTTGGGGACCCCGGGTATGTTGTGATCTTTTTTGCGACATTCATCAGATTTCTGCTGGAACCAGCTACAATTTTTGCTGGAACCGTTCTCTGAATTTGTTGGGGAACCAGTGCAAGTGATGGTCTTTGCTGCGACATACATCGGATTTTTGCTGGAACCAGTGACAAGTTTGGCTGGAATCGGCGGTTGAATTTGCTGGAACCGACCATCGGAGTTGATATGTTCTAGTCAGACCTGTCCTTGGATTTTGGTGTATTTTGGCGACATTTTTGCTACAACCGGCGATGGTTTTTGCTGGATCCAGCACATGCAGATGACGGAGACGAGGAGCACGACGTGTTGCAACAGGCACCCACCGGCGCCAGAGACGACACGTGGCCTTGCCGCTGCGAGCAGCCTTGTCGGATGAGTCTGCGGCGAGGCGTCATCCTGCAGCTAGCAGAGGTGGATCTGCTGCGAGGGGGCTTTTTCCCAGAGACTTCGAGCAGCGCTGCGAATAGGCTCACCGGCGATTTGAGTCAGGGGCGGATGCAATAGTGGAGGAAGCGAGCAGCGCCATGAACGCCATCTTGTTCCAGCGACGAGCGGTGGCCTGGGACGATGCGCGGAAGGGTTTGCGTTGACTAGCGATGAGGAGGTGGGGAGGAGATAATTGTGCGCTCAGGGGATGTGGAAGTGGGGACGGGATGATTCGATCTGACGGTTTCCACACATTGCATCTAACGGCCAGGGTTGGACCGGCCGAAAGTTGCGCCGGTGCCAAAACAGAAGGTAACGAAACGACGAATCGAACATGTGACGTGAATCTCCACAATGAGTGGTGCTAGCCACTGGAGCTAATTGCTCCTTGTGATTAAAAGCGCATCACGACCTTATCTAAAATTGCGGGATATTCCCTATTGCATGTTATTTTCTGTACGTGTATACATTTTTTAAAATTGAACACCTTTCGGAAAACGCGAAACAGGTTTTTGAATAAATGTGAACACAATTTGAAATTCTAAAAAAAAATTGAAATCATGATTTTTTTGGGACTTCAAGCAGATTTTTAAAAAATACATTTTCTAAAAACAAGAACTAATATATGTGAAGGTGATTCTTTTTTAGTTTTGAACAATTTTTAATATATATGAACGAATTTCAAAATTTTATTTTTGTACTAAAAATGAAAAAAATATTTTAATCCTGGAGGTTTTGCAAAATAATGAAGCAACATTTAAGTTCCAAATTTTTTAGTCATTTATTACGAACAAAATTAGAACATTTCAACATTTTTGAGAAAAGTGAACAATTTTGTAAAATGCGACCATTTGCAATTTGTGAAAAAAATTTAAAAACTCAAACAATTTCTCAAAACATGTACATTTTTAGGTATCTCAATGATTTATTCAACCAAAATTGGAATAAAAAAGAAAGTGAGAACATTTATTGAAATTATGAAGAATTTTTGAAATCAGGATAAAAATTACAAATCACCTAATATTTTTACACACTTTTTAACTCATGAACATATTTTGAATTTTAGAGAAAATTTAGAAATGGCAATTCTTTTAAAAAAATCCCAAACAAATTTAGAACGGGAACAAATTTTGAATACATAAACAAAAATGTGACAAGGAGTTTTTTAAAATTTGTGAACAGTTTTTGGAAAACAAGAAACATTTTTTGAAATCCCGGTCATTATATAAAAAGTACTAAAAGTGGAAAGAAACACTCCGAACAATTTTCGAAAAAAACATTTTTTGAATTCCCAATTTTTCTTTTCGAAAAATGAACATTTTCTGAATTTATGAACAAATTTCTAAAGTACAGCCATTTTTCAAAAAAATTGAACATTTTGTAAAAGCTCGAACAAATTTTTGAGTTTCCGAACAATTTTCGCAATATGAACTTTTGTAAAAAAAATAAACTTGAAAAGTAAAAAAGAAAAAAGAACAAAGAAATAAAAAAAGAATCAGAAAAACCTGTTCAAGGAACCTTCTAGAAGGTTTCCAAAACCAACCGAATGGAAAACTCTAGAAGTTTTCCAAAACCGGAAACAGTAGAACACATTAATGGGCCATCCCAGGTTACCGCTTGATCCCGAGTTCTGTGCGAAGCATCGACTGTTTGAGGCAGAATGCGGTAAATAGGATATTCCCGAAATCACTAATTGAGTAGTACTTGTTGCAAAGATCACTCCAACCTCTCCAGGTTGCGACAAGTGGCGCGCTGCATGTGCACCACTTCTCACAACCTAGTAGTTTTCTTTTTTTTTTCATAGATCCGTTTATTCAAAACGTTTTATCTCTTAAACCGTGCGTCCAAATCTCGACCGCTTTCATCGTTGGATTCCTCGCGTCCAGATCTTCAAAACTAGATCCCATGTTGATAGATTTCGATGAACTTTTTTTTCATGAAAAAACCAGACAAAAAAACCAAACCGGGAGCACAAGTTTTTTCCCTTTCCGAAAGAGGCACGCCCGTGTGAAAGGATCGATATAGTTGACTAGAGGAGGTGAATAGGCAACTAACAATTTTTAGTTTTTCTTTACCAAATTAAACTTTGCATCAAGTAGGTTGTCTAGAGATGCAACTAGGTGAGCAACCTATATGATGCAACAACAAGCATACAACCAAGCAATGAAAATAACACTAAGTAAGCTTGCACAAGTAAAGGTAAGAGATAACAAAGAGTGGAGCCGATGGAGACGAGGATGTGTTATCGAAGTTCCTTTCCTTTGAGAGGAAGTACGTCTCCGTTGGGGCGGTGTGGAGGCACAATGCTCCCCAAGAAGCCACTAGGGCCACCGTATTCTCCTCACGCCCTCACACGATGCGAGATGTCGTGATTCCACTATAGGTGCCCTTGAAGGCCGCGAACGAACCTTTACAAACAAGGTTGGGGCTATCTCCAGAACTCAATTGGACGCTCCCAACGATACCACGGAGCTTCACCACAATGGAATAGGGCTCCGAAGTGACCTCAACCGTCTAGGGTGCTCAAACACCCAAGAGTAACAAGATTCGCAAGGGATTAGTGGAGGAATCAAATTTCTCTTGGTGAAAGTGTAGATCCGGGCCTTCTCAACCAATCCCTAAAGAATCAACAAGTTTGATTGGCTAGGGAGAGAGATCGGGCGAAAATGAGCTTTGGAGCAACAATGGAGCTTGGGGGAAAAGAGGTAGGTCAACTTGGAGAAAAAGACCTCCTTTTATAAGGGGGGAACCAATCCAACCGTTTCCCCCCATTCAACCCCTCAAGACAGAAGTACTATCACTGGGGCAGCGGTATTATCGCTGGGTGTCGCGGTACTACCGCTTCCCCACGCTGTACTACCGCAGCAGCAGAGGGAGACCAGGGCGAGCGAGAATCGACCTGTATGCGGTACTACCAGCGGTGGTATTGGCGGTACTACCGCTTGCGGGCGGTACTACCGTCTCTACTGCCGCTGCCAGTGCCGCAAAACCCGACACGAGAGGCGACACCCTCGAGTCGAGGCGGAAGAAGCTCAACACAACAGCGGCACTACGGCTGAGATCCCCAGGCGGTACTACCGCTGGGGAGCAGTACTGCCGCCTGTGGCTCTTAAGCGATACTACCGCTGGGACCAAAGCTCACACAGGAAGCAACGAAAGATCCTCCATCGAAGCGGGAAGGCTCAGTGGGTGCAAAGGAGATGTGTACGTGTTGATTCCACCCTAGCCTTTTCAATGCGGACCCCCTCTTGATATTACGGTGACTCCTACGAAACAAGTCCGCCAAAACTGAAACGAAAGAGCTACACCGTCTTCGCTTAAAACTCCGAGGGGATGGAATCATCTCGTGCCAAAGAATGAATCTCTGAAATACTCAATGCACACGATTAGTCCGCAAAAGCATTGTCATCAATCACCAAAACTACTTAGAGAGAGACATGCCTTAACAATCTCCCCCTTTTTGGTGGATTGATGACAATACGGGATTTGCACAAAGGTAAGACATGAAAGTAAACAAATCCCAAAACTACAAAATATAGACGAGGCTCCCCCTGAATGTGTGCACCTAATTAGAGGTGCCTTTGGAAAGCAGGGCACACACATTAGGATCAACACTCCCCCTATATTTTATAGTCTGAGAGCATCAACAACAAATAACGATACATATATAGCTCGGATGCAGTAGAGTAGGAGTGAGCAAAGTATATAACAGGATAAGCATGCAACTCACATACTACCAAAGTACTCGACAAACATAGAATATAAAAGGATAAGGTAGCATATGTCTCACACCATATGATAGGGCACCAGGTCTCACAAGCACAAACCAAACCAAAGCAAATGACGAGAAAAGAGTTTGCGAGAAAGAAAGGTAAGGCAGACAAGCCACACAAACACACGCTCGCAACTCGACAGCGATCCGTAAACCCTCTCCCCCTTTGGCATCGAAACACCAAAAAGGCAAAGAGTGCTGCTACGGCTCCAGGTGATAGCAAACTAAGGACCTCCATCATCACATCCCAGCGGGATCGTCTGCACCGCCATCATCAGTAGGAAATTGCTCGGTGTCTGAATCTGTCCACGGGCAGTGCTGCTGAACCCACTACTCCTCATCGGTGATCTTGCCCTCAGATCCGCAAGCAACGGTTGCAACCAACTGACACATGAGCTCCTTGTGACGGCTCCTGGCCTTCTTCTCAGACACATGAGGCATGTACTATCCATGAGACTCCATGCAGAAGAGTTTCTTCATTTTGCGCTTGAGCTTCTTTGCCCATGAGGGCTCTGCTCCAAAGGGCTCATATTCATCGTCATCGTTAGCATCAGCCTCTGTCTCCATGTCAGCAGCTCCAGATGGAATCCCAGACCTCGGAGCCGAGGCGCCCCAGTTCTCCTTCTTCCTCAGACGCTTGATCTCATGAGAGACTAACTCGGCAGTCTCCAGCACCACATCATGATAAACGTGCGCCCAGGCCTTCTCAATAAGCAACATGATAAACGGTCCATAGATAGGTCACTTGCGCTCAGATATGGCGGAGACCAGTTCAGCCCACATGACATGGGAGATATCCAAGGATTCTCCAGTGTTTTCTTCCTTCTCATGCTGGCAAAAAAGAAGCATGTCCACGAGAAAAGAGTGAACCATATCAAAGTTCCCAATGCGAGGAAAGAGGATCTCTCTGAAGATGCGATGGAGTATGTCCAGAAAGGCAGGTAGCTCATAGGTCTCCTTCTGAGTCTTGGGGTTAATCTTCAAAGTATAGTATGGCCAGAGAGATTGCTTGTGCGTGGAAGTCGCATTGCGGTGAGGGCGAAAGCCAACTGGGTTCTCAAGACTGTGATCTTCAACTCCAAGTAACTCCATGAAAGCCTTCCACTTGACAGAAAGCAGCTTGCCATTTTTAATCCGAGTCAGACTTCTTTCCTCATCTGTTCCAAGATGGACCATGGCATAAAACTGAGCCACCAAATCAGCATCAAAGTCCTTGTTGAATTGCATGATCCTGAAAATGTTCAGCTGAGAACACATCTGAAGGGCTTCACCAAAGTAGGCAGGATCCTTCTCCAAATACTCAACGTCGATGGTGCGAACATCAACATAGAGATTCTTCTTCGCTTTGATCACATCATAGTAAATGCCCCACTGAAAGCGGTTCCAGAAAGGACGGTTGACCAAAGTGGGTTCTTGATCTTCCATATATGGGTTCCGCTGGCGCGTTTCCCAAAAGTCCTTTGCAGACATCTCTGTCACAGACTTGGTCCTAGGCTTGGGCTTGGATGCAATCTTATTCTTCGGCTGAGGAGGAGGAGGAACACTCAATGAGGCAGCCACTGTCTCAGAGGTGCGATAGCGCTTTGAAGTTGAACGCTCGGGGTTGACACGGCGGACATGTTGCTCAGAAGGGTCTGAAGGAAATATGCCCTAGAGGAAATAATAAAAGTTATTATTTATTTCCTTATATCATGATAAATGTTTATTATTCATGCTAGAATTGTATTAACCGGAAACATAATACATGTGTGAATATATAGACAAACAAGATGTCACTAGTATGCCTCTATCGGACTAGCTTGTTAATCAAAGATGGTTATGTTTCCTAACCATGAACAAGGAGTTGTTATTTGATTAACAAGGTCACATCATTAGTTGAATGATCTGATTGACATGACCCATTCCGTTAGCTTAACAGTTGATCGCTTAGTATGTTAATGCTTTCTTCATGACCCATACATGTTCCTATAACTATGAGATTATGCAACTCCGCCACCGGAGGAACACTTTGGTACTACCAAACGCCACAACGAATCGGGTGATTATAAAGGAGTACTACAGGTGTCTCCAAAGGTACTTGTTGGGTTGGCGATTTCGAGATTAGGTTTTGTCACTCCGATTGTCGGAGAGGTAACTCCAGCCTTCTCGGTAATGCACATCACTTAAGCCTTGCAAGCATTACAACTAATGAGTTAGTTGTGAGATGATGTATTACGGAACGAGTAAAGAGACTTACCGTAACGAGATTGAACTAGGTATTGATACCGACGATCGAATCTCGGGTAAGTAACATACCGATGACAAAGGGAACAACGATGTCGTTATGCGGTTTGACCGATAAAGATCTTCGAGAATATGTAGGAACCAATATGGGCATCCAGGTTCCGCTATTGGTTATTGACCGAGAATGGTTCTAGGTCATGTCTACATAGTTCTCGAACCCGTAGGGTCCGCACGCTTAACGCTTCGATGACAGCTCATAATGAGTTTATAAGTATTGATGCACCAAGGTTGTTCGAGTCCCGGATGTGATCACGGACATGACGAGGAGTCTCAAATGGTCGAGACATAAAGATTGATATATTGGAAGCCTACATTTGACATCGGAAGTGTTCCGGTGAAATCGGATTTTATCGAGTACCGGAGGTTACCGAACCCCGAAGTCTATGGGCCTTAATGGGCCATGGGAGAAGAGGAAGGGCAGGCCAGGTGGCTGCGCCCCTCCCCTCTAGTCCGAATAGGACAGGAAGGGGCGGCGCCTTCCTCTTCCCTCCTCCAATCCTAGTCCAACTAGGAGAGGGGGAGTCCTACTCCGGTGGGAGTAGGACTCCTCCTTGCGCGCCTCCCTAGGGCCAGCCACCTCCCCTTGGCTCCTTTATATACGGGGCAGGGGCACCCCAATACACACAAGTTGATCTACGGATCTTGCCTTAGCTGTGTGCGGTGCCCCTTCCACCATATTCCACTTCGGTCATATCGTTGCGAGCTTAGGAGAAGCCCCGCGCCGAGAAGTCATATCGTCATGAGCTTAGGCGAAGCCCTCGCCGGTGGAGCATCAACATCGCCACCACGCCGTCGTCTTGACGGAACTCATCCCGACACTTTGCTGGATCGGAGTCCGGGATCGCCATCGAGCTGAACGTGTGCGTAACTCGGAGGTGCCGTCGCTCGGTGCTTGGATCGGTCGGATCGTGGAGACGACGACTACATCAACCGCGTTGTTATAACGCTTCCGCTTTCGGTCTCACGAGGGTACGTGGGCGGACACTCTCCCCTCTCGCTGCTATGCCATCACCATGGTCTTGCGTGATCGTAGGAATTTTTTGAAATTACTCGCTCCCCAACAAAGGCATCCGAGCCTGGTTTTATGCGTTGATGTCATGTGCACGAGTAGAACACAAGTGAGTTGTGGACGATACAAGTCATACTGCCTACCAGCATGTCATACTTTGGTTCAGCGGTATTGTGAGATGAAGCGCCCGGACCGACATTACGCCAGACGCTTACGCGAGACTGGTTTCACCGCCCGAGCACTCGTTGCTTAAAGGTGACCGGCGGTGTCTGCTCTCTCACTTTAGTTGAATCGAGTGTGGCTACGCCGGTCCTTGAGAAGGTTAAACGGAGTCTATTTGACGAAGTATCGCTGTGGTTTTGATGCGAGGTAAGAACGGTTCTTGCTCAGCCCGTAGCAGCCACGTAAAACTTGCAACAACAAAGTAGAGGACGCCTAACTTGTTTTTGCAGGCATGTTGTGATGTGATATGGTCAAGACGTGATGCTATATTTTATTGTATGAGATGATCATGTTTTGTAACCGAAGTTATCGGCAATCGGCAGGAGCCATATGGTTGTCGCTTATTGTATGAAATGCAACGCCATGTAATTGCTTTACTTTATCACTAAGGAGTAGCGATAGTCGAGAAGCAATAGTTGGCGAGACGACAACGATGCTACGATGGAGATCAAGGTGTCGCGCCGGTGACGATGGTGATCATGACGGTGCTTGGCGATGGAGATCACAAGCACAAGATGATGATGACCATATCATATCACTTATATTGATTGCATGTGATGTTTATCCTTTATGCATCTTATCTTGCTTTGATTGACGGTAGCATTATAAGATGATCTCTCACTAAAATTATCAAGAAGTGTTCTCCCGAGTATGCACCGCTGCGAAAGTTCTTCGTCTTTGAGACACCACGTGATGATCGGGTGTGATAGGCTCTACGCTCAAATACAACGGTGCAAAACAGTTGTGCACGCGAATACTCAAGTTAAACTTGACGAGCCTAGCATATAACAGATATGGCCTCGAACACGAGACCGAAAGGTCGAGCGTGAATCATATAGTAGATATGATCAACATAGTGATGTTCACCATTGAAACTACTCCATCTCACGTGATGATCGGACATGGTTTAGTTGATTTGATCACGAATCACTTAGATGACTAGAGAGATGTCTGCCTAAGTGGGAGTTTTTTAATATGATTAATTAAACTTAAATTTATCATGAACTTAGTACCGATAGTATCTTGCTTGTCTATGTTTATCGTAGATAGATGGCTCGTCTTTGTTGTTCCGTTGAATTTTAATGCGTTCCTTGAGAAAGCAAAGTTGAAAGATGATGGTAGCAATTACACGGGCTGGGTCCAGAATTTGAGGATTATCCTCATTGCTGCACGTAAAAATTACGCCCCGGAAGCACCGCCGGGTGACAGTTCGCTGCAGATGCCGAGCCGAAGTTGTGAACGGTCGGCAAAGCGAGCTGATGACTACTCTATAGTTCAAGTGCCATGCTTTACGGCTTAGAACCGGTCTTCAACGACGTTTTGAACGTCATGGAGCATATGAGATGTTCCAGAGTTGAAGTTAATATTTCAAGCAAATGCCCGGATTGAGATATATGAAGTCTCCAATAAGTTCTATAGCTGCAAGATGGAGGAGAATAGTTCACATCGGTGAGCACATACTCAAAATGTCCGGGTATAACAATCACTTAATTCAGCTGGGAGTTAATCTTCCGGATGATAGTGTCATTGATGAAATTCTCCAATCACGCCACCAAGCTACAAGAGCTTCGTGATGAACTATAATATGCAAGGGATGACTAAGACAATTCCTCGAGCTCTTCGCGATGCTAAAAGCATGGAGGTAGAAATCAAGAAAGAGCATCAAGTGTTGATGGTCAGCAAGACCACTAGTTTCAAGAAAAGGGCAAAGGAAGAAGAAGGAAACTTCAAAAGAACAGCAAGAAAGTTGCGATCAAGAGAAGAAACCCAAGTCTGGACCTAAGCCTGAAATCGAGTGTTTTACCGCAAGCGATCGACATCGAAGCGGAACTGCCCCAAGTATTTGGCGGATAAAAAGGATGGCAAGGTGAACAAAGGTATATATGATATACATGTTATTGATGTGTACCTTACTAATACTCGCAGAGTACCGGTATTTGATACTGGTTCTGCTAATATTTGCAACTCAAACAGAACTACGGATTGCGAAGATTGGCTAAGGACGAGGTGACGATGCGCGTTGGAAATGGTTCCAAAGTCAATGTGATCGCAGTCGGCACGCTACCTCTACATCTACCTTCGGATTAGTTTTAGACCTAAATAATTGTTATTTGGTGCCAACGCTGAGCATGAACATTATATCTGGATCTTGTTTATTGCGAGACGGTTATTCATTTAAATCAGAGAATAATGGTTGTTCTATTTATATGAGTAATATCTTTTATGGTCATGCACCCTTGAAGAATGGTCTATTCTTGTTGAATCTCGACAGAGTGATACACATATTCATAATGTTGAAGCCAAAAGATGCAGAGTTGATAATGATAGTGCAACTTATTTGTGGCAATCGCCGCTTAGGTCATATCGGTGTAAAACGCATGAAGAAACTCCATACCGATGGGCTTCGAATCACTTGATTATGAATCACTTGGTACTTGCGTAACCGTGCCTCATGGGCAAGATGACAAAACGCCGTTCTCCTAACTATGGAGCGTGCAACTGATTTGTTGGAAATCATACATACCGATGTTTGTGGTCCAATGAATGTTGAAGCACGCGGCGGGTATCGTTATTTTCTCACCTTCACAGATGATTTGAGCAGATATGGGTATATCTACTTAATGAAACACAAATCTGAAACATTTGAAAAGTTCAAAGAATTTCAGAGTGAAGTGGAAAATCATCGTAACAAGAAAATAAAGTTCTACGATCTGATCGTGGAGGAGAATATTTGAGTTACGAGTTTGGTTTACATTTGAAACAATGTGGAATAGTTTCAAGAACTCACGCCACCCGAACACCACAGAGAAATGGTGTGTCCGAACGTCGTGAATCGTGACTTTACTAGATATGGTGCGATCTATGATGTCTATTTCCGATTTACCGCTATCGCTTTGGGGTTATGCTTTAGAGACGGCCGATTCACGCTTGAATAGGACACCGTCAAAATCCGCTGAGACGACGCCTTATGAACTGTGGTTTGGCAAGAAACCAAAGTTGTCGTTTCTTAAAGTTTGGGGCTGCGATGCTTATGTAAAGAAACTTCAACCAGATAAGCTCGAACCCAAATCGGAAAATGTGTCTTCATAGGATACCCAAAGGAGATCATTGGGTACACCTTCTATCACAGATCTGAAGGCAAGATTTTCGTTGCTAAATTCGGGTCCTTTCTAGAGAAGGAGTTTCTCTCGAAAGAAGTGAGTGGGAGGAAAGTAGAACTTGATGAGATAATCAGATCTGCTCCCTTATTGGAAAGTAGTTCATCACAAGAAATGGTTCCTGTGACAACTACACCAATTAGTGAAGAAACTAATGATGATGATCATATAGCTTCAGATCAAGTTACTATCGAACCTCGTGAGGTCAACCAGAGTAAAATACGCACTGAGTGGTACGGTAATCCTATTCGAAGTCATGTTACTTGACCATGGCGAACCTACGAACTATGAAGAAGCGATGGTGAGCCCAGATTCGCAAAATGGCTGGAAGCCATGAAATCTGAGATGGGATCCATGTATGAGAACAAAGTATGGACTTTGGTTGACTTGCCGATGATCGGCAAGCCATTGAAAATAAATGGATCTTTAAGAAGAAGACGCGCCGATGGTAATATAACTGTCTACAAAGCTCGACTTGTTGCAAAAGGTTTTCGACAAGTTCAAGGGGTTGACTACGATGAGACTTTCTCACCAGAAGCGATGCTTAAGTCTGTCTGAATCATGTTAGCAATTGCCGATTTTATGTTTATGAAATTTGGCAAATGGATGTAAAACCGCATTCTTGAATGGATTTCTAGAAGAAGAGTTGTATATGATGCAACCAGAAGGTTTTGTCGATCCAAAGGGTGCTAACAAAGTGTGCAAGCTCCAACGATCAATTTATGGTCCGTGCAAGCCTCTCGAGTTGGAATAAACGCTTGATAGTGTGATCAAAGCATATGGGTTTGTATGCACTTTTGGAGAAGCCTCAGATTTACAAGAAAGTGAGTGGGAGCTCAGAGCATTTCTAATATTATATGTGGACGACATATTATTGATTGGAAATGATATAGAATTTCTGGATAGCATAAAAGGATACTTGAATAAAAGTTTTTCAATGAAAGACCTCGGTGAAGCTGCTTACATATTGGGCATCAAGATCTATAGAGATAGATCAAGACGCTTAATTGACTTTCACAAAGCACATACCTTGATAAAGTTTTGAAGAAGTTCAAAATGGATCGTGCAAAGAAAGGTTTTTACCAGACATAAGGTGTAAGATTGAGTCGACTCAATGCCCGACCACAATGAGAAGATAGAGAGAAAATGAAAGATGTTCCTATGCTTCAGCCATAGGCTCTATCATGTATGCAATGCTGTGTACCGGACCGACGATGCTTAGCTGTAAGCTTGGCAGGAAGGTACCAAAGTAATCCAGAGTGGATCATCGGACAGCGGTCAAGAACATCCCAAATACCGAAAAGGACTAAGGATATGTTTCTCGATATGGAGGTGACAAAGAGCTAGTCGTAAATGGTTACGCCGATGCAAGTTTTGACACCGATCCGGACGATTCTAAATCGCAAACCGGATACGTTTTTATTAAACGGTGGAGCTGTCGGTTGGTGCAGTTCTAAACAAAGCGCCGTGGCGGGATCTACATGTGAAGCGGAGTACATAGCTGCTTCGAAGCAGCAAATGAAGGAGTCTGGATGAAAGAGTTCATTTCCGATCTAGGTGTCATACCTAGTGCATCGGGACCGATGAAGATCTTCTGTGACAATATCGTGCAATTGCCTTGGCAAAGGAATCCAGATTTCACAAGAGGACCAAGCACATCAAGAGACGCTTCAATTCCATTCGGGACCAAGTCCAAGTGGGAGACATAGAGATTTGTAAAATACATACGGATCTGAATGTTGCGAGACCTGCTGACTAAGCCTCTTCCACGAGCAAAACATGATCAGCACCAAGACTCCATGGGTGTTAGGATCATTACTTTGTAATCTAGATTATTGACTCTAGTGCAAGTGGGAGATCAAGGAAATATGCCCTAGAGGCAATAATAAAAGTTATTATTTATTTCCTTATATCATGATAAATGTTTATTATTCATGCTAGAATTGTATTAACCGGAAACATAATACATGTGTGAATATATAGACAAACAGATGTCACTAGTATGCCTCTATCGGACTAGCTTGTTAATCAAAGATGGTTATGTTTCCTAACCATGAACAAGGAGTTGTTATTTGATTAACAAGGTCACATCATTAGTTGAATGATCTGATTGACATGACCCATTCCGTTAGCTTAACAGCTTGATCGCTTAGTATGTTAATGCTTTCTTCATGACCCATACATGTTCCTATAACTATGAGATTATGCAACTCCTGCTTTACGGAGGAACACTTTGGTACTACCAAACGCCACAACGAATCGGGTGATTATAAAGGAGTACTACAGGTGTCTCCAAAGGTACTTGTTGGGTTGGCGATTTCGAGATTAGGTTTTGTCACTCCGATTGTCGGGGAGGTAACTCCAGGCCTTCTCGGTAATGCACATCACTTAAGCCTTGCAAGCATTACAACTAATGAGTTAGTTGTGAGATGATGTATTACTGAACGAGTAAAGAGATTACGGTAACTAGATTGAACTAGGTATTGGATACCGACGATCAATCTCGGTAAGTAACATACCGATGACAAAGGGAACAACGATGTCGTTATGCGGTTTGACCGATAAAGATCTTCAGAGAATATGTAGGAACCAATATGGGCATCCAGGTTCCGCTATTGGTTATTGACCGAGAATGGTTCTAGGTCATGTCTACATAGTTCTCGAACCCGTAGGGTCCGCACGCTTAACGCTTCGATGACAGCTCATAATGAGTTTATAAGTATTGATGCACCAAGGTTGTTCGAGTCCCGATGTGATCACGGACATGACGAGGAGTCTCAAATGGTCGAGACATAAAGATTGATATATTGGAAGCCTACATTTGGACATCGGAAGTGTTCCGGTGAAATCGATTTTATCGAGTACCGGAGGTTACGGAACCCCCGGAAGTCTATGGGCCTTAATGGGCCATGGGAGAAGAGGAAGGGCAGGCCAGCGTGGGCTGCGCCCCCTCCCCTCTAGTCCGAATAGGACAAGGAAGGGGGGGCCCTTCCTCTTCCCTCCTCCAATCCTAGTCCAACTAGGAGAGGGGGAGTCCTACTCCTGGGAGTAGGACTCCTCCTTGTGCGCCTCCCTAGGGCCGCCACCTCCCCTTGGCTCCTTTATATCACGGGGCAGGGGCACCCCAATACACACAAGTTGATCTACGGATCTTGCCTTAGCTGTGTGCGGTGCCCCTTCCACCATATTCCACTTCGGTCATATCGTTGCGGAGCTTAGGAGAAGCCCTGCGCCGGAGAAGTCATATCGTCATGAGCTTAGGCGAAGCCCTGCGTCGGTGGAGCATCAACATCGCCACCACGCCGTCAGGTTGACGGAACTCATCCCGACACTTTTCTGGATCGGAGTCCGGGATCGCCATCGAGCTGAACGTGTGCGTAACTCGGAGGTGCCGTGACGCTCGGTGCTTGGATCGGTCGGATCGTGGAGACGACGACTACATCAACAGCGTTGTTATAACGCTTCCGCTTTCGGTCTACGAGGGTACGTGGACGGACACTCTCCCCTCTCGTTGCTATGCCATCACCATGGTCTTGCGTGATCGTAGGAAATTTTTTGAAATTACTACGTTCCCCAACAGGGTCATGACCTGGAACCAGACACACGGACACAAGAAACAACAAGAAAGAACAAGCATAAGCCACCAAACAAAAAACATGGATCAAAATTTGGTAAGAGTATGATGGAAGCGGGCATCCGGCGGTAGTACCGCGATCAGTACGTGGCAGTACCGCTGCAGGGGAGCGGTAGTACCGCTCCAGGCGGGGGAATGGCGGTTCCCTACTGCCGTGGCCAAATCCAGCACTACCAGGATGCCAAATTCAAAAATAATCCTACCAAATATTGATACAAACATTTTAGATGCCTTCTCCAACCTACTCAAGCCTTGATTTAGCCAAAAATCGAGAGATGCAACAACTATTGCCCCTAAAGACTAGATCTGAAACCTAGGCACAAAGAGAAGGGGAATGGGGGCAATACCGGGATCCATGGCAAGAGGACGGGGTGGGGACCGATTCCACCGAAGGAAATGGAGAGGGACGGCCCGGAGACGGCGGCCCGCCGGAGCCCTCCTGCGGCGAGTCGGCGCTGGAGAAACGAGGAGGACGAGTGGGATGTGCGAATGGGTGTGGGGGAGAAGAAAACTCCCCCTGCCCCGACATAACCCCCTAGTCCCGCCCCGTAGAGGTAGTACCGTTTGGGCGGGCGGTAGTACAACTTGTTACTCACAAGCGGTAGTACCGCCCAACCAAGACTCGAAGACTGGACACTAAAAGGGGCTTAGCTCAAGAAGGAAAAAACGACGAGAAGAGAGAGCAACACAAAGGCAGCAAAAACACCAGCGAGAGGACAAGAACCACACACCTCTCCAAGAGAGGGCGGTGGCCGAGGCCACCTATGTTTGAGTCAAGAGGTATGGCACCGCGAAGATTTTAACCTTGGGCCCATGACCAAAACTCATCTTTGAAGCACAAGTACCATAAAAAATGGCTAATGTGAAAGACTTGATAAATTTATGCATAATGGGGTGAGGGAGAGTTCATTGAGAGAACAACACTCCCCTATGTCCATGCCTACACCTAAACAAGACATCACGATGAGTATGGTGGGGTGTGCAAAGGTTCAAGCCACATTGCTCGAATCAATGATATTTAGCTCATGCCTTAACTCGCAAAATCTTGCTTCATCCAAGGGCTTCGTGAAGATATCTACAAGGTTATCATGGGTGTTGACATAGTTGAGCTCGATCTCCCCTCGCCTAAAGTGATCCCAGATGAAATGAATACCGAATCTCAATATGCTTCGTCTTGAAGTGTTGCACCGGGTTGAGAGAAATCTTGATGGCACTTTCATTGTCACACCAAAGAGGCACTTTTGTCACAAATGACATTGTAATCCTTTAAAGTTTGCCTCATCCATAGAAGTTGTGCACAACAACTACCGACCGCCACATACTCCGCTTTGGTGGACGAGAGAGACACACAACTTTGCTTATTGGAAGACCAACACACCAAAGAGCAACCAAGGAATTGGCACCCTCCGGAAGTGGACTTCCTATCCACTTTGTCTCCCGCCCAATCCGAGTCCGAAAAGCCCACAAGATTGAAGTTAGCTCCTCTTGGGTACCATAAGCCAAAGTTTGGGGTATGAGCCAAATATCGAAAGATACGCTTGACCGCCACAAAGTGGCTTTCCTTAGGTGCGGCTTGAAACCGTGCAAAATTCCCACACTCAACATGATATCCGGTCTAGATGCACAAAGGTAAACCAAGGAGCCAATCATGGAGCGATATACCTTTTGATCCACCGCTTTATCATTGGGATCAATGTCAAGTTGGCATTTGACGGGCATTGGAGTGGAAGTCGGCTTGACATCACTTAGCTTGAATCTCTTGAGCATGTCTTGAGTATATTTGGCTTGGTTGATGAAGGTTCCTTCTCTTCTTTGCTTGATTTCAAACCCGAGAAAGAACTTCAACTCTCCCATCATGGACATCTTGAACTTCGAGGTCATGAGAGCGGCAAATTCCTCATTGAAAGCTCTGTTAGGGAACCAAAGATAATATCATCAACATATAGTTGGCATACAAACAACTCCCCTTTGACCTTCTTAGTAAAAAGAGTGGGGTCGATTTTCCCAATTTCAAATCCACAGTCTTGCAACAACTCGGTAAGGTGCTCATACCATGCACGTGGGGTTTGTTTAAGGCCATATAGTGCCTTATCGAGTTGGTACACATGGTCAGGGAAATAGGGAGCCTCGAACCCCGGGGGTTGTTTGACATACACCAACTCATTGATAGGACCATTAATAAAAGCACTTTTCACATCCATTTGTTGCAACTTGAAGTTATGATGAGAGGCATAAGCAATCAACAAACGAATAGATTCAAGGCGAGCAACGGAAGCAAAGGTTTCACCGTAGTCGATACCCTCGACTTGGGAGTAGCCTTATGCTACCAACCGAGCCTTGTTGCGAACAATAATTCCATGAGCATCTTGTTTGTTCTTGAATATCCACTTGGTTCCAATGACATTATGGTTCCCCGTTGTCCTTGGCACCAATCTCCACACCTTGTTGTGCTCGAAGTTGTTGAGTTCTTCATGCATGGCATTAAGCCAATCCGGATCCTCGAGCGCCTCATAGACCTTTTGGGGTTCAACACAAGAAACATACGCGTGATGTTCACAATAGTTTGCTAATTGTATATGAGTGCTTAGCCTCTTTCTTAAGCTTCCAAGCACATTAGTCATGAGATGACCCTTGGTAGTGAGCTTGGATGCAATCTTGGCGGCACGATGCTCCAATTCCTCCTCAGGAGTGAGTTGAGGAGCGGTAACTTGATCATCTTGAGCATCGTCTTGAGATTGTTCTTGATCTTGAGCTTGCTCTTGATCTTGAACTTGCTAAGTGGTGAGAACTTGACCTTGGGCATCACTTGGTGGTTCACCACCATCTTGTGGTTGACCTTGCCCTTGATCTTGTTCATTTGGTTGAGGGCCTTCACTTTGTTCCTCGGAAGCGTGTGGGTCTTGGGTTGATGATGGTTCCACTTGAGTGGAACATTGTCCTTCTCCTTCGGCCACAAGGGGTTCCTCAATGGGTAGGATATGACCAACAACCATTCTTCTTATGGCTTGGGGAGGAATTTTATCACCTACATCACAAGTACCACTTTGCTCCACTTGGGAGCCGTTATTATCATCAAACTCCACGTTACACGTCTCCTCAATAAGTCCCGTGGACTTATTGAGGACACGGTAAGCATGAGAGTTTGTAGCATAACCAACAAATATGTCCTCATCAGCTCTAGCCTCAAATTTAGACAAACGAACACATTTCTTGAGAATGAAACACTTACACCCGAACACCCAGAAGTATTTGAGGTTGGGCTTGTTACCAGTGAGTATCTCATATGGAGTCTTGTTCAAGCCTTTGAGGAGGTAGAGCCGATTGTGTAACATCCCAATTTTCAATTTGGATGTCAACCATTAGGTCATCATATGCATCCATGATTCTTGCATTTTGAATTAGTTTTATTTGGACATTTTGATCCTAGAGACCTTAAGTAACTCAAGGACCATTTGATAGAGTTGGAGGTTTTCATAAAATTCCATTTTGAATTTTTCAAAATCGGTAAATTGGATCAAGGCGATTTTTATTTGAAATTATTTTTTCAAATATTTCAAAACATATAAAAATAATGAGAGAAGATAATACGACTTCTTCAAAACAGAGGAAATCATGGAAATTTAATTTTAAATAAAAATAATTACTTATTTAAATTTTACTTGAGATTTTATTCGGTTAAATTGGAAAAAATTGCATTTTAGCCCAGAAAAATGTTCATGTGGTCCTAAATATTAGTAGAGGACCGTGATTTTTTTTGGATTTTAGGATTTATATTTATTCTATTTTGGATTTTTCCGTTTCGGTGAAATAATTTTAAAAAATTCCCTTCGACTGACTAGGCCGAAGCCCAGCCGGCCCGCAACGCCGCCGCCTCCCTGAGTCCGCCTCCCGCACGCAGCCACCGCCGCCGGAGTCCCGGTCGGACTCCGACTCCGCCGCCGCCTCGCCCTTTGCCCCCTCCCCAAGCCGGCCTCTCCCCCCCTCTTTAAATAACCACGCTGCCGCCCCACCCTTCTCAAGCCGCCACCCGTCGCGCCGCATCAAGCCCACCACCGCTCGCTCCCGCCAGAGCCGCCACCTCGCTGCCACGCCGAGCCGCCGTCCCGCCTCGCCGACCTCGCTGGAGGACGTCGTCGTCGCCGCCGGCCAAACCCGCGAGAACCGGTACAAAACCGCTCAATTTCCTATGGTTTTTTTCGGTTTTAGATTAGATCGGTATTTTTATTTTATTAGGTTATTTAGTGAACGCTCACCCGATTATTTCTGTTAACGAACGAATTAGTTCGTTAGTTTCTGTTAGCGAACGTTTGTTTGTTAGAATTTTTCCTTTTAGTTTAATTTTAGGTTAGGGACCTATCCGTGAATAGTTTTCGTACAAATTAGTCCCTGATCTTCAAATCCTCACTACTTTTTGCTCGTTTATCCAAATCCAGTGAAACCAACGCCGAAATCTTCGTCTTGTTCCCCTTTGTCCAGATAATCAACTTGAACATGACTGTGAAAATTTAAAATTTGGTTTCAAGAAGATTTGAATTCGAACTTCTTTGATCATAGTTTGAGTTTCGTAACTCCGATTCGATTGATTATTTTTGCAAATCAAAGCTCTTCACTTGAACTTTCAGCTTAGAGATATTCTTTTGGTTTTTACCATTTGCATCCTTATGCTTGAGTGCTTATGTATGCTATTATTTGTTCATGATAGAGTTTACGGAGTGCGAGGCTTGCTACTATGAATCTCTAGGGTTTTCCGATCGTCAGCAAGGCAACTAACACTTTGATCATACCCCTTTATTGCCCAGTTTTTATGCATTAATTTCAACCCTCAAACATTGCATGAGTAGGATGTGATAACATGTGGTATTTGGGAAGTAGTTGATGAGGTAGGAACCCATTGTCTTATATTCAAACCCTGGGTGTTACTACGTTATGCTTACACTACTTTGCTATGCTTGTAGACGTGGATTGGGTTGTGAGATTCATGAAAGATGTGAGAGTTATTTATATCTAAGGGTTAACTTAAGGTGGCTACTTTAGTACACATTTGGGTGGATTGGTTGTGGGCACTTGGGGAATCCAGTGTTGTCCAAGGAGATCCCGGGGTACCCATGTGATCATCCTATGGAATGCCACCCAGGCTCAAAGGGATCATAAGATTATTCATGCTAGAAACTTCCGTGTGCAGCCACAAGCCATTATGGGCTGTTGCATAGTTGAGTAAGTTGTGGGAATCCTTTCCATGATGAGCTAGCAGATGTAGGGGATTGTAGGTGTACCAGCCTATCTATCGGTTAAGGGGACCTCTTCGGAAAGATTCTGTCTCGGTCATCTGTTTCTCAAACATCATGCAGTGCGAGACAATTCAACGGAGGAGATTGAGTCTTGTGGGGAAAAGTGCGCAAACCTCTGCAGAGTGTACAAACTAATCATGGTTAGCCGTGTCCCCGGTTATGGACATCTTGAGTATCTGGTACTTGAATTATTATGTTGATCTCATCACTCTACTTAATGAATTTGTTGGGTTATTAATGTTAATTTGGGATTGAGTTGGGGGGTACCTTCTCAATAATTTCAACAAACACTTTAGTTAAATGAAATATATTCCTTTGTTGTAGGAAAAAATTGGCTTTATGCAAATGATAACCGTAGAGCCTCCACCAGCCAAATATGCATGTAGTGATAGTTGTTATTTGTTCATTGCTCTATGGTGTTATCTTGCCAGCACATTCCATGTGCTGACCTACACGCATGCAATGTATCATGTTTCAGAATTTTCAGACGAAGAGTAAGGTGCGCTAGGTCGTTGTCATGCTCTCAGTATTGCCACGGAGTTGGATGGACTCATTTATCTTCGATGCTTCCGCCATTAACTTATTTAGATGGCCTCCAGCCATATTATTGTAGTAAGTACTATTTTTGAGACACTCGTCTAATAAGTGTGTGATTGAACTCTGCAATAAATCCTCGAGTACTGTGTGTGTCAGCAATACCGATCCAGTGATGACACTTAAGCACAGAGAATACGGTCCATTGGGATCGGGTCGCTACAAGATGGTATCAGAGCACACGCTGACTGTAGGACGCGACCACTTGGAAAATCCATGGGATACTCTTCTCTACTCATTTCTAACTCTTCTCCATTTCTACTCTATAGATGGCGGACCCAAGGAACAAGTTCACTCAACCGGATGATGACACCCCATACGGACGACACTTGAAGTAAGTCACTAGGTACGTGAACATCAGCATACCAAGCTTCACCAGAACCTTCACCGCCACTTTACCATAAGAGGAGCGCCAGACGATTCAAGTTCGTGTTCCAGGAAGGATGTTTGCGCCAGTTACCGAGCCCATCGAGTTTTCCTTTGATGCACCAACCTGGAGTCTAGGAAAGAGCATGGCCGCCCACATCGCCATTGGACGCATAGGCGAGGTGTACAACAAGGATCTTAAGGACACCATCTACTAGATATGTGGACGCCGAGATGAGCAATGGGAGATGATTTGCACCAGGAAGGATAAGTCAATTGTAGCCTACATACAGGAGTTAAATCAGCACATTCGTCGTCAGGAGAACCAGATGTGCGCCAACATGATAGACACGAAGAAGGTGATGACCCGGAACATGGAGCTGGAGGAAGAACTCAAGTCTACGTACGATGGTTATGAAGAAGAAATTGCTGTACTACTGGAGAAGAATGAAGACTTGAAGAAGAAGCTAGGGATATTCACGGGGGATCCTGAACCTGGAGTGGACATTCGTTCGGAAGATTACATCATACTAGAAGACACGAATTCCGACCCTGACAGCGATGATGATTATGAAGACAAAGCTGGAGCAGATATCATGGAGTCTTCCACCGAGCAAAATTTCTAGTTGACCACCATATTACCATTAGTATTATCCCATGTATATAGTAATAGTCCGCGAGATTTTGTAACGGTAGCTTAGATCGATTGCATGAATCTTGTTTGAATTGATTGGTGTGAAATGAATGTGTTTGCCTCATGTGCATATGGGTAGTGAAATATCTCTTTAGACCTCACTCTATTCTGTTCTCACCCATCTAAACCTATCAGATGCCTCCAAGACGTGACCCCAGATTTGTCTTTCCACTGGAGCTCACTCAGTTGATCCAACAGAAGAATGCCTTGATGCAGTTACTAGTCAACAACAACAACAACAACAACAAAGAATAAAGAATAAAGAATAAAGAATAAAGAATAAAGAATAAAGAATAAAGAATAAAGAATAAAGAATAAAGCACAAAAGAACAACAACAACAACAACAACAACAACAACAACAACAACAACAACAACAACAACAACCTCCAGTGGACAACTTAGCCCGTTTTCTAAGGTTGAATCTGCCGGTGTTCTCTAGTAGCACCGAGCCGATTGTTGCTAATGGCTGGCTCCGCAAGATTGGAAGGGAGCTGACCACCGCAGGTTGCACAAATGCTGAGAAGGTGCGCTTTGCCGCACATCAACTGGATGGACCCGCAGCCTCATGGTGGGAGAACTACACAGTCACTTTCCCCGTAGCCAATGTCACTTGGGATCAGTTTCAGCAAGCATTCTGCACTGCACATGTCTCAGCTGGAGCTACGAGCATGCAGAAGCGTGAGTTTTGCAACTTACGCCAGGGAAATCCTACCGTGGCGCAGTACGTGGATGAGTTCAGCAAGTTAGCTCGCTACGCCCCGGATGACGTGGCCACAGATGTCGCGAAGAAGGAGAAGTTTATGGAGGGGCTGAATGACGAGCTGAGTATGTAGTTGATGGTGGCAACATTCACTAACTACCAGGAGCTGGTAGACAGGGCACTTATGATTGATGTCAAGCAGCAACAGATAGAGAACCGCAAACGGAAGTATGGACAAGGGAAGTACAACTCTGGAGCTTAGCAGAAGCCTCGTTTTACCCTGAACTCGGGAGGACATACCCATCATAACCATGGAGGCCATACTCACAATGGAGTAAGTACACATAACCACAGTGGCCCTAAGAATGGGAATGGGAATGGAGGAAACAACAGTCAGAGCCGTTCCAACCCGAAAACACCCACCAAGAAGGATTTGAGCCATGTTACCTGTTTCAACCGCGGGAAGACTGGACACTACGCCAATGATTGTTCTGAGTTAAAGAATGGTAACGGAAATGGAAGCTCTGGAAAGAAGCCCAACCCTTTCACCAGAGGGCGGGTGAACCACGTCAACGTGGAGGAAGTTGAAGAGCAGCCCGATGCAGTTATTGGTAAGTTTTTGATTAAGTCATTTACCGCTATTGTCCTTTTTGACACTGGTGCATCGCATTCATACATATCAAGGGGATTTGTGGATAAGTTTAAGTTGCCCGCCGTAGCCCTTAAGACACCTATGTTAGTAAGCTCACCTGGAGCGGAGTATATGGCTAGCAGAGGATGTTTTCAGTTGCCATTGACCATAGGTAGGCATGTTTTCCCCTCAGACCTAATAATTCTGGAGTCACAAGGATTGGATGTGATACTAGGCATGGATTGGCTATCGATGCACGGAGGAAATATCGAGTGTGCTAGTAAGTCAATTCTCCTCACCACCCTAGAGGGTAAAAGGATCAAGTATGTGTCTAGGCATGCGCCAAGGAGGACTCAAGTAAATTCACTTTCGGGAGTTATTCAGGAGGAAGTGCCAGTTGTGAAGGATTATCCCGACGTATTTCCGGAGGAACTACCAGGCATACCACCAGATCGAGATATAGAATTTTTGATAGAGCTATTACCAGGCACCGGACCAATATCGAAGAGACCGTATCGGATGCCCGCAAATGGTCTGGAGGAAATTAAGAAGCAGATTAAGGAGTTATTGGAGAAAGGTTATATTCGACCAAGTTCGTCACCATGGGGAGCCCGAGTGCTCTTAGTTGAGAAGAAGGATGGATCTTTAAGAATGGTTGTGGATTATCGTGCGCTGAATGAGGTGACGATCAAGAACAAATACCCACTACCGATGATCAACAATTTGTTTGACCAGCTGCAGGGAGCTAAAGTATTCTCCAAGATTGATCTTCGATCAGGATACCACCAGCTGAAGATCCGAGAACATGATATACCTAAGGCAGCTTTTACCACAAGGTACGGGCTATATGAGTACACTGTCCTAACTTTTGGTTTGACTAATGCCCCTGCCTACTTTATGAGTATGATGGATAAGGTGTTCATGGAGTTCTTGGATAAGTTTGTTGTGGTGTTCATTGATGATATATTGGTATACTCGAAGAATGAAGAAGAACACAAGGAACATTTGCGCTTGGTTCTTGAGAAGCTCAGGGAATATCAGCTATATGCCAAGTTCAGCAAATGTGAGTTTTGGTTGAAGGAAGTTGGATTTCTCGGACATGTTATATCAGGAGAAGGTATAGCAGTAGACCCTTCCAAAGTTCAGTCTGTCATTGAGTGGTTGGCACCCACCTCAGTAGGAGAGATACACAGTTTTCTTGGACTCGCAGGATATTACCGAAGATTCATTGAGAATTTTTCCAAGATTGCGAAGCCCATGACGGAGTTATTGAAGGACACTAAGTTCAAACACACTGAAGAATGTGAGGCCAGTTTTCAGGAGTTGAAGAAACGTTTAGTTACAACCCCAGTGCTAATTCTTCCAGATATACGCAAGGATTTCCAAGTGTATTGTGATGCTTCTCGCCAGGGACTTGGAGGTGTGCTTATGCAAGACGGAAGAGTTGTTTCATATGCCTCACGTCAGCTTCGACCTCATGAGTTGAATTATGCCACACATGATTTGGAGTTAGTAGTTGTAGTGCATGCGCTCAAGACCTGGAGACATCTTCTTATTGGAAACCGTTGTGATGTGTACACGGATCATAAGAGTTTGAAGTACATCTTCACGCAGAAGGAGTTGAACCTCAGGCAGAGGAGATGGTTGGAGCTAATAAAGGATTATGACATGAAATTGCATTATCATCCATGAAAGGCCAATGTTGTAGCAGATGCGTTGAGCCGCAAGAGTTATGTTAATACTCTCGTGACTGGAGGATTACCACAAGAGTTAGCCGACGATCTCAAGGAACTTCGTTTGGAGATAGTTCCGAGAGGTTTTGTTGCAGCATTGGAAGTTCAGTCCACATTGTTGGGAAAGATTCAAGAAGCCCAGAAGACTGATAAGGAGATTACGGAGATAAAGGAAAAGATGAGTAAAGGAAAAGCCAAAGGTTTTCGTGAGGATGAGCACGAAACTTTATGGTTTGAGGATCGTATTTATGTGCCCAATGACCCAGAGATCAGGAAGTTAATACTTTAGGAAGCTCATGACTCGCCATACTTGATTACTCAGGAAACACCAAGATGTATCTGGATTTGAAGGAATGTTTCTGGTGGACAGGAATGAAGAAGGATATTGCCGAGTATGTAGCCGTATGTGACGTATGTCAGAGAGTTAAGGCAGAACACCAGAAGCCAACAGGATTACTTCAGCCTATGCCAATACCCGAATGGAAGTGGGATAAACTTGGCATGGATTTCATCACCGGATTACCGAGCACATGATCAGGTTACGATTCCATCTGGGTAGTAGTTGATCGCTTGACCAAAGTGGCTCACTTTATCCCTGTGAAAACCACTTATACGAGCGCGAAGTTGGCCAAGATATATATGACCAGGATCGTATGTCTGCATGGAGTTCCGAGTACCATCTTATCAGATAGAGGAACACAGTTTACCTCGAAGTTTTGGAATCAATTACACCAGACTTTGGGTACCAGGCTAGAGTTCAGTATATCCTTTCATCCGCAGACAGATGGACTTACCGAGAGAGTCAACCAGATTCTGGAAGACATGTTGAGAGCTTGTGCGCTAGATTATGGATCTAGTTGGGATGATAATTTGCCTTATGCAGAGTTCTCATATAACAACAGTTACTAGGCTAGTTTGAATATGGCCCCTTTCGAAGCTTTGTGTGGAAGGAGGTGTAGGACACCATTGATGTGGGATGAAGTTGGAGACCATCAGTTGTTCGGACCAGATTTAATCAAGGAGTCTGAAAAGAAAGTCAAGTTGATTCGTGATAGACTGAAGGTAGCCCAGTCCACACAGAAGAGTTATGTTGACACTAAACGCAAGGAGGTAGCCTATGAAATCGGAGATAGAGCATATCTCTGTGCGTCACCACTTCGAGGAGTTATACGATTTGGAGTCAAGGGAAAGTTAGCACCACGATTTGTAGGGCCATACCGAGTTTTGGAACGTATGGGTGAAGTTGCTTACAAGCTGGAGTTACCCGAAGGTTTGTCAGGAGTTCATGATGTGTTTCACGTTTCCCAGTTGAAGAAGTGCCATGCAGAGATGGCCGATACTCCTTTAAGAGATATAGTGCTGAAAGAACATGCGGTGCCCCCATGTTTGGTTTTGGTAATTGATGACAATCTCTATGGACTAATGGTTGCCTTGAGTTATATTTGAAGGTTTTTTCCATAGGCTTTTCTTGGAGTACATGTGTTGGTTTCAAGGAGAGTTTGTGTTGACCAAGGTGCTATTAAGGAATTATCCAAAGATTGGTCATGTGAGAGTTGAGCTTATTGAAAGCATGTCTTGAATAAGAAGATTGTGTGATCATTCATGTTTACCTTCAAGACATCATCCAAATGAAGAGAGTTGGAAATATTCAAGGTTGATCAAGACTAAGTCAAGAGTGAATCAAGTTGATCAACTCACAAAGCGTAGAAGATGTACCGAGAGGGATCAAGTGATCCCATGGCATGGTAAGCATTGTCCATTGTGCTTTGTGTACTAACCCATGGTCTATGTGAGAGTTCTATGTGGGGTTAGGTACGTGTTCATGGGCTTGCGTCGAGAGGAAGATATCGCTCAACCCATGGAGATGATGACATCAAGTGGTGATCGTCATCAAGATTGTTATGTGCAAGTTCAAGTGGAGCATCACGAAGAGATCAAATGCTTGAAGCTTTCCATCCATTGTGGTGTCAATGGACTTGTGAAGATGTGCCGAAGAGTGGCTCACCCATGGTGGAGTATGGGGGAGCAATCATCTAGTCTCCATCGACCCAATGCAATCAAGAAAGGTGGTCCATCTTGAGGAGGACAAGATCGTCATCATCTAGCTCAAGTGGATCATGTGCAAGGCAAAGGTTTGCCCTTGATAGGTTTTCTATTTTACCGGTCTCATGGTGGTAGTTGGGAGACCGGGTTATAGGATCGATAGCCGTACTATCAAGGGGGGCTCTCAAGTGAGTAGCTTGATCGTATCGTCCGTCGAGAGCTCAAACCATTGCATCCTTGCATCATGTTTCTTGGTTGTTGTTTGGTTCTCCTTGTGAGTCTTAGAGCTTATGGTCATCTTGATGACAAGCTTGATTTCATCGAAAACGGAGTTTGCATGCATCTTCTATGATGTTTTCGGTGTTGTAGGTTTTACCGGTCTTATCCGAGGAAGGGTTCTCACCATTTTCCTTTGGGCCTTTTCTCATTTGCTTCTTATTGGTATTTCTTTCAAGATTGTGTTAGCCCTTGTCGCTAGCTTTCCAACAAACTTGGTTTCGTTGAATTCGGAGTCCGTTTGCAAAAGTTGTGGTTGTTTTGGTAAAGGCTGCAGCGGTACTACCGCGACTAGAGCGGATGTAATTTTTACTACCGCTCGAGCAAAGATTACTACTGCGGCTCCTAAGCGGTAGTACCGCCCGGACCAAAATCTCGTGTTTTGCTCAGCGGAAGTAGGCACAGAAGTATTTTTGTAGTACAGCTCGCAAGCAGTAGTACCGCTACCATTTGCGGTAGTACCGTGAGGTCGAGCGGTAGTACCGTGAGGACGGCGGTACTACCGCTCCGACGGTTCTTCCGCCTTTTGCCTCCTCGCTGTTGTGTTTGAGGGGGTACTACCGCCTAGCGGTAGTACAGCTCCTTGAGCGGTAGTACCGCTCCTGTCTTGGGCTGTGAGCATAACGGTTGGATTCGGGAGCTCCTATAAAAGGGGTCTTCTTCCCATTCAACCTTATCCTTTGAGCTCGTGTTCTTCCCCATTGTTGACCTTCTTCGAGCTTGCTAACTCTCAATCCCTCCAATGATTCTTGCTAGTTCTTGAGGGAAAAGAGAGAGGAGATCTAGATCCACGTTTCCACCAATCACTTTCTCCTCTAAGTGAGGGGAACCCCTTGGATCTTGATCTTGGAGTTCTTCGTGTTCTTCTTTCGTTCTTCCTCTCATTTTACTCCCTAGCATTAGTTGCTTTGGTGGGATTTGGGAGAGAAGGACTTGGGCACTCCGTGTGCCCTTGCCATTGCATTTGGTGCATCGGTTTGAGTTCTCCACGTGATACGTGAAAGTTACGAGTTGAGAAGCTTATTACTCTTGGGTGCTTGGTGCCCTTGAGCTTGTTCCTCTTGGGTGCTTTGGCACACTAGACGGTTGGTGGTGCTCGGAGCTCAATCATTGTGGTGTAAAGCTCCGGGCAAGCGTCGGGGTCTCCAATTAGGTTGTGGAGATCGCCCCGAGCAATTTGACGGGTACCGGTGTCCGCCCCCAAGGGTTGCCAAAGTGTACGGGTTCGGTGACCGCCCCCAAGGGTTGCCATTTGTACGGGTTCGGTGACCGCCCTCAAGGGTCCCTTAGTGGATTCATGGCATCTTGCATTGTGCGAGGGCGTGAGGAGATTACGGTGGCCCTAGTGGCTTCTTGGGGAGCATTGTGCCTCCACACCGCTCCAAAAGGAAATTAGCATCCGCAAGGGTGTGAACTTCGGGATACATCATCGTCTCCGCGTACCTCGGTTATCTCTTACCCGAGCCCTTTACTTATGCACTTTACTTTGTGATAGCCATATTGTTTCTTGTCATATATCTTGCTATCACTTAGTTGTTTATCTTGCTTAGCATAAGTTGTTGGTGCACATAGGTGAGCCTAGTTGTTGTAGGTTTTGTGCTTGACAAATTAACTGCTAGGTTTATTCCGCATTTGTTCAAGCCTAAACTGTAATTATTTTAAAAGTGCCTATTCACACCCCCCCCCCTCTAGGCGACATCCACGATCTTTTAATTGGTATCATAGCCTCGTCTCTCTTTGTTAGGCTTAACTTCCTAGAAAGTTGTAACACCCCGGAAGTAACTTTCCATATTTGTAACTCCAACTCTTGCCATTTTCGGCATTGATATATGATATTCCCTCCGTGGTTGGGTTTTCTCCTTTTTTGCATTTTGTCCATGTCATGCATTTTTATCATGTCATCTTGTGCATCGCATTTGCATACGTGTTCGTCTCATGATTCCGAGCATATTTCCCGTTGTCCGTTTCGAAATCCGGCACTCCTATCTCCCCCGGCGGTCCCTTTTACGTTTTTCCGCAAAGGGTATTAAACCTTCTCAAAATGGACCGAGGTTTGTCTAGTGGCCTTGGTATACCACCAGAGACCACCGGTCAAGTTTCGGTCATTTGAGCTCGTTTGGTACTCCAACGGTTTATCAGACTCGCAAAGGCCTCTTTTAAGTTGCATCCCAACACCCTTTCAAAACAGCCCAATAACCCATCTAAGTCACTCCCATGCTCTCCGTCGTTCGATCACGATCGTGTGGAAAAACTACACCTCATTTGGACTCTCCTAGCTCCTCTATGCCTATTTAAACATCACCCCTTCCAAATCCGGGTCTTCCTCCCCTAACCCTAGTTTTCTCTCTGCCACGGCGGACGTGTCCGCCGGCGCCGGACATCGCCGCCGCCCCAAGCCAGTGGCAGGTCACACCTGTCCGCGCCACCGCCCATACGCCGCCCGCCCGCCCAGCCCAGCAAGGGCCGCCCGGCCCAGCGCCACCGCACACATGCCCACCGGTCCAGCGCCGCCGCCTCGGCCGCCCAGCCATTGCTGCCGCCGCCGCCCTCCGCCTCGGCGACCTCCGACTGGGCCCGGCTGCCGCCGCCACACCGCCGCCGCGCCGCCGCCCGACCTCGCCCGCGCCTCACACGCCCGCCATGGCCGCCGCGCCGACCACCGCCGCCCGGCGACCTCGCCCTCACCCCGTCGGCGACCTCCCTCCTCCTCGCCGGCCCGCGCCGCCGCCGCCGTCGCCGATCGGGCCGAGCCCCGATCCAGATCCGGCCTCGGGCCGAGAGCCCGTTGACCTCTCTCTCCCCTCCAGTTTTCTCTAAGTCTTTTGCATCTATTGTTATTTTGTGGCAATTTCAACGTGCTGTAACTTTGTCATCGTAGATCCATTTTGCGCGTATAATATGTCAAAATGTTCGCCTCGAAGAGTAGATCATTCCATCTCATTGCATCATTTTCATTTGGGCTCATCTTGATGCCCGAAATGCTGTTGGAAGGGTGCTATGTGTTGATAGTTTCTGTTTCGTAACAGAACTTGCACTTTTGTTATTTTTGCCATGATTATTGTGTGCACCCTATGATTTGAGTCCTACATGTGTTTTGAAATATGCCATGCCATCTTTCCAGGGGTGTATGCCATGTATTTTTGTGATCTATGTGGTGACTAGCACAAGCATGCAAAGTAGGTGTCCTGCTGTTGCTGATTTCAGCCCTGTTTTAGCTGATTTTGATGCCATGTTAACTTGATGATACCGAGAGATCCATGCATATTTAGAGATACTTCAGTAAAGGTGTTTTGTAAAGCATGTCTTGCTCTATCCATCCATGCCTTTTTTTTTTGCAATTATGGAGTGCCATAGCTTGAGTCAATCGAGCTCTATTTTTGCTATCAAATGTTTCCTGGCAGATTGTATACATGTTATTCAATTTTGCCTAGGTTGTTGTGGTTGATCCATTTATGCTATGTTATTGTTATTGCCATGTATGTCTTCTATGCCATGTCTTCTTGATGTATGTATGCTTAGTTTTTCATATAAGGCTCTGTAGTGAGTGCATTGAGCTTGTAAACATGCCTACTCGTTATCAGTTTTTGACATGTCATGTTGCTGAATTGTTAACGAAACTTTCAATATTGACATGGGTGTTACTATATTTTCTGATCCTTTTTGGCTGATGGTCAGTAAGGGACTTTTGATCTATGCTTTGAGTAGATTCATGCCATGCCTTGTTTTGATATTTTAAGTTCCTGTAGCATGTAGTTTTCTTGCTCTGAACACGGCAACCTGATGCTGTTTTTGCCATGTCCAGCCTGATACTTTGTGCACTTTTGCCATGCTTGTTTGAACCTGTTATGATATGAACTAGCCGTAGCTCAGTGCTCATCTTTTGTCGAGCATCATGTGTATATCACTGCCATGTGCCTTGTTGATACGTTTGGGTGCAGTAGCTTAATTATTTGTTGCTTGCTAAGTGGCATCATGCTGTTAATGGCAGATTTGCGCCATTCTTGTTTTGCTTGTCATTTCAAACCGTGCATCCGATTCCGTGATCTTTATATCGATTTCAACCAAATCATCTCATCTTTCCAGTGGCATACTTGGTTTGCCAAGTTGATGCCTGGTTCATCATTTACCTTCCGGGCGCATATACGCATTGCATATCGCATCCCGCATGTCATGTCATGTTTTGCATCATGTTGATTGTGCTTTGCACCGTGATTTATTGTGGTTCCTTTGTTTGTGTTGTTGCTTTGGGTAGAGTCGGAGACGAGTACGTGAACGAGGAACCTGTTGAGAACGCTTACGAGGATCAAGCTTTCGACAACTCGAGAACATTGCGCAAGATGACCATACCCTCGAAATCACTTCTATCTTTGCTATGCTAGTTGCTCGCTCTTTTGCTATGCCTATGCTGCGATGCCTACCACTTGCTATATCATGCCACCCAAATTGCCATGTCAGCCCCTAACCATCCTTTCCTAGCAAACCGTTGATTGGCTATGTTACCGCTTTGCTCAGCCCTCTTATAGCGTTGCTAGTTGCAGGTGAAGCTGAAGTTTGTTCCTTGTTGGAACATGGAGATGTTGTTCCTTTTTGGAACATGTTTACTTGTTGGGGATATCACAATATATATATATATATCTGCTATGTTTAACACATCTATATACTTGGTAAAGGGTGGAAGGCTCGGCCGTATGCCTGGTGTTTTGTTCCACTCTTGCCACCCTAGTTTCCGTCATACCGTGTTATGTTCCTTGATTTTATGCTCCTTACACGGTTGGGTGATTTATGGGACCCCTTGACAGTTTGCTTTGAATAAGACTCCTCCAAAGCAAGGCCCAACATTGGTTTTACCATTTGCCACCTAAGCCTTTTTTTCCCGGTTTTCGCGAGCCCGAGGGTCATCTTTATTATAACCCCCGGACCAAGGCTCCTTCGAGTGCTGGCCCGAACCGGCAGACCTCTTGGGCCACCATGGGGAAACTCGAGGCTTGGTTTTACTCGTAGCTTGACTTATCCGGATGTGCCACGAGAACGAGATATGTGCAGCTCCTATCGGGATTTGTCGGCACAATCGGGCGGCTTTGCTGGTCTTGTTTTATTGCTGTCGAAATGTCTTGTAGTCCGGGATTCGAGATTGATCGGTCTTCCGGTAGAAGGAATATCCTTCGTTGACCGTGAGAGCTTATAATGGGCTAAGTTGGGACACCCTGCAGGTAATATCTTTCAAAGTCGTGCCTGCGGTTATGAGGCAGATGGGAATTTGTTAATGTCCGTTGTAGAAAACTCAAAGTTGACCTCAAATAAAATTCACATCAATCAAGTGTGTAACCGTGATGGTCTCTTCTCGTGAGTCCGGGAAGTGAACACGGTGTTGGAGTTATGTCCGACGTAAGTAGTTCAGATCACTTCTTGATCGCTACTAGTTTCACGACCGTGCTTTGCTCCTCTTCTCGCTCTCTTTTGCGAAATAGCCACCATATTTGCTAGTCGCTTGCTGCAGCTCCACTTTACTACTCTGCCCTTCCTATAAGCTTAAATAGTCTTGATCTCGCTGGTGTGAGATTGCTGAGTCCCCGTGACTCACAGATACTTCCAAAACAGTTGCAGTTCCGATGATGCGGTCAGGTGACTCAACCGAGCTCAAGTGGGAGTTCGACGAGGAACGTGGTCGTTACTTACGTGTCTTTTCCTGATGATCAGTAGTGGTGCCCAGCTGGGACGATTCGGGATCTGTGTAGCATTTGGGGTATCTTCTTTTATTTTGGTTCCGTAGTCGGACCTTGAGTGTACTCAATGATGGATGTTTATTTATGTACTGTGTGAAGTGGCATCGTAAGCCAACTATGTATCTCTTTCCCTTAATTATTACATGGGTTGTGTGAAGATTACCTCACTTGCGACATTGCTTTCAATGCGGTTATGTTTCTAAGTCGTGCCTCGACACGTGGGAGATATAGCCGCATCGGGCGCTAAGTTGGTAATCGAGCCTTCCCGACTTAGGAGCCCCTACTTGATTGTTTGTTTGGCGTTGTTGAGTCTAGAATGGAAAATGTTTTGAGTCTTAGGATTATATATATCGGAGAGTAGGATTCTTTTACTCCCCAGTCCTTCGTCAGCGCTCGGTGAGGTATCCCGACGAGAGTTTTGACTCTTCTCTCCTCAAATTTCACTAAATTTTTTTAGGATCACGTGGGTATCTTGGAATCGTTCGATGGTTTTGTGACGAGAACATTGTTCTTGGTGCCTCGACATTTAGGGGTTGTGGCGGTGTCCGGGGAGTTGAGCTCCGAGGTGTTGTCGCCACAATTTTATCGCTGATTCGAATACCCGAGTTTTGCCGACATCGAAATCTCTTTTGTGCAGTTGTTGGTGAGATAACCTGATAGCCCAAGATCGAGGCGAAAAGGGAGTATTGCCATGACTTGTATAACGGATGTTTTTCAAGGTCGAGGTACACGATTTCGAGGATTTCTTGGTTATGTGTTGACGGATGGATACAATGGATCTAGGTATTGTTAGTTTGGGTGATATATTTTGTGTCCCCTGTATCCCCAACACCAGATTGCATAACCAGAAAGTTTCGGAGTTTATAGGTGGGAATTCTAGTAGCTTACGGGATATTCTTTCCGATGATGTATGATTTGAGATTGGGGTTCAACGTCTAGTGGTCCGCCCATTCACGGTCGATTCACGATGGTCGCGAGACGCCTTAAAGAATCCTTGGCTATGCTGATTCGGGACGCCTTGTTTGTCATTCGTGACGTCCGCTATACGTCGTGTCCGTGTGGGCCCCACCACGAACACTTTGGGCGTAAATCTCTATCATGTGTTTGTTCCGCTCATTCTAGAAGCCAATCTTTTGTTTTCAGTTGTGATATTCGATTTGTTTCTAAGATGATGTTGTTTCCATATCCTTTATCTAAGTGGCTTCTCACCTTAATGGACGTGTGATGATTAACTTTGGAATTCATTCGCTCATTTTTGTTCTAATGTTTATTGTGAAGACTATATGTTGCAATTTCTATCCGCTGATTCTACTTATCTATTTGTCTATCAAAGGACTAACGGATGTCACCCTCCGGATGGCTCCGCCAACGCGTACGAATCCGGATCGCAATGATGGGGATCACCAACCTCCACCTCCACCTCCACCTCCGCCTCCGAGGCTCGGCAAGCTATCATGGCAGCCACCAATGCCAATGCTCGATGATTTTGCAGCTCTTGCAAGAACGCACTCGAGGGCAAGGCAATCAAGGAATCAAGGTCAAGGCAACAATCAGCCACACTTTGCTACTCTCGATCGGTTCCTCGCTAATCAGCGAAGTCTTTCGGTTTACGTGTCGAGGCCACGACGCCGACGATTGGTTAGTGGACATCTGCAAGCACTTTGATCGTAGCAATGTCGCACTCGAGGACTTTGTCAAGTTTGCATCGCTTCAACTCAAGGATCAAGCTGCTGAGTGGTACCAGAATACAAAGATTCCAGAGGAGGTCGTGTCTTTACCTGGGATGAGTTCCTCCGTGATTTCAGAGCTCATCACATTCCGGAAAGTGTTGTTGAGAGCAAGCGTGAGGAGTTCCGCAATCTCAAGCAAGGCAACATGTCTGTCTATCAATACAATATCCAGTTCCAGAAGCTCGCTCGTTTTGCTAAGCAAGACGTGCCTGATGAAAAGAGTATGATCTATCAATTCAGAGGTGGTCTGAGAGAGGATCTGCAATTACCTCTTGTGCTTTTTGAGCCAGATAAGTATGATGATTTCTACAACATGGCTCTGAAGCAAGAAGCTGCCCAGCTCAAATGTGAGGCCTCTAAGAAGAGAATCAGGGATGCAGTTCAGTCTTCTTCTTCCTCTCAAGTGGCAGCTAAGCAGCAGAAGTTTTACCTTCCTCCTCCTCCGTTCCGTCAGCCTTATCAGCAGAAGAACTCAGGTGGCCGTGAATCTTCCCACCCACCCAACCCAAGCTATCAGAACAAGTCAAATTCTCAAGCTCCAAGGTCAAATGCTCCTTACCACCGTCCGCTCTCTGAGGTGACTTGCAACAAATGTCAGCAGAAAGGTCACTATGCGAACAAGTGCTTCAACCAGAGGCGCCTTCCGCCTCCTCCTCTGTGAAATCTTCCAGCAATGCAAAGGGTCAAGCATAATCCCAAGTTTGCAAAGGTCAATATGATGAATGCAGCTCAAGCAGAGGATTCTCTCGATGTGATCATGGGTAATCTTCCGCTTAATGATATTCCCGCCAAAGTCTTATTTGATACCGGTGCATCGCATTGTTTCATGTCAAGATCGTTTTTGCAAAGAATGATTTTTCTTGGTCTTACCTCGATAAACCTTTGGGTGTTATTTCTCCGCGAAGTCAATGAGAGCCAACTCAATAGTTCATGATGTTTCTATCAAGATGGGCGATTATAGATTTCTTTCCAAACCAATGGTTCTTGGTGACTCGGATATTGATCTTATTCTCGAATGGATCGGCTCTATCAAGACAAAGCTCAGCTTGATTGTGCTGCTGTGGAAATTCAATTGACTCACTCTTCTAATGATGTGATCATCTATGCCGCTCGTGATGAAACCATTCGGTTGTTTTCTCTCAATGAGAAGGCGAACTGAATGCTATCTCTCGATTCCATCGCTTGTGAGTACCAAGATGTTTTTCTAGAAGAGCTTCCGGTATGCCTCCTCATCGCCGCTTGAGTTCGTTATCGATCTTGAGCCCGCATCGAACCCGCTTGCAAGCGCCCATACAAGCTTGGACCTGAAGAGCTGAAGGAATTGAAGAAGCAGCTCGATGAACAAGAGCGTCTGGTTTGATCGGACGAGTTCATCTCCTTGGGGTTGTGGTGTTCTTTTGTCCGAAGAAGGATGGCACGGACCGACTTTGCGCCGATTACCGTCCATTGAATAAGAAGACAATCAAGAACAAGTATCCACTTCCCAACATCAATGAGCTTTTCGAGCAACTCAAAGGTGCTACAGTTGTTCTCCAAGCTTGACCTTCGATGGGGTATCATCGATTCGCATTCGTGAACAAGATATTCCCAAGACAGCTTTCGTAACAAGCTTTGGTTCTTATGAATATACTTGTCATGTCTTTCGCCTCGTCAATGCTCCTCCAACATTCTCTCGGATGATGAACTTCATATTCAACCCCTACACCAATGAATTCGTCTTGGTCTATCTTGATGATATTTTGGTCTTCTCCAAGAATAAGAAGGATCATGCCAAACATTTGCGATTGGTACTAGACAAGCTCAGAGAGTATCAATTCTATGCTAAGTTCTCCAAATGTGAATTTTGGCTTGATGAAGTGCTTTATCTTGGTCATATCATCTCCGCCAAGGGCATCGCTGTTAATCCCGAGAAGGTGTCCGCAATTGTGAATTGGGAACCTCCTCAGAATGTCAAGCAGCTCCGCAGTTTTCTCGGTCTTGCAAGCTATTGCCGAAGATTCGTTGAGAATTTCTCCAAGATTGCAAAGCCTCTTTCCAACCTCCTCCAGAAGCATGTGAAGTATGTCTGGTCTCCTGAGTGTGACGTTGCTTTCAATACCCTCAAAGAGAAACTCGTCACAGCTCCTGCTCGACTCCTCCCGATGAATCCAAGCCATTTGAAGTTTTCGTGATGCTTCTCTTCAAGGTCTCGGTGCTGTGTTAATGCAAGAGAAGAGAGTTGTGGCTTATACCTCTCGCCAGCTTGAAGCCAACGAAAAGAACTACCCCACTCACGATCTTGAGTTGGCGGCGATTGTCCATGCATTGATTACGTGGAGACATCTCTTGTTGGGAAGAAAAGTGGACATTTTCACCGATCACAAGAGTCTCAAGTACATCTTCACTCAACCCAACCTCAACCTCAGGCAGACTCGATGGGTCGAAATGATTCAAGAGTACAACCCAAGTATTGAATATACTCCGGGCAAAGCCAATGTCATTGCAGATGCTTTGAGCAGGAAAGCTTACTGCAACAGTCTAATCCTCAAGCCCTTTCAGCCGGATCTCTGTGAATCTTTCCGCAAGCTGAATCTTCAAGTTGTTCCTCAAGGCTTTCTTGCCAACCTCATAGTCTCTCCTACTTTGGAAGATCAGATTCGTGAGGCTCAACTTCTGGATACCATGGTGAAAAAGGTGAAACGTGGTATCGACAAGGGCATTTCCAAGTACAAGTGCTTCCACGTTGATGGCAAAGACACTCTGTTCTTTGAGGACCGGATTGTGGTTCCTAAGGGTGATCTGCGAAAAGTCATTATGGACGAGGCTCACAATTCGCTTCTATCTATTCATCCTGGAAGTACGAAGATGTACCATGATCTCAAGCAGTCATATTGGTGGACTCGAATGAAGCGAGAAATTGCTCAATTCGTGAATGAGTGTGATGTCTGCAGAAGAGTGAAAGGTAACACCAAAGACCAGTTGGTCTCCTCCAACCTCTTGCTATTCCGAATGGAAGTTTGATCATATTGAAATGGACTTCGTGATCGGCTTTCCAAAGTCCAAGCGTGGAAATGATGCTATCTTCGTTGTCATTGACAAGCTTACTAAAGTGGCTCATTTTCTTCCTATCAAAGAATCCATCACAGCAGCTCGGTTGGCGAGCTATACACCTCCAGATTGTCTCTTTGCACGGCATTCCTCAAGTGATCTCTTCTGACCGTGGCAGCATCTTTACCTCCAAGTTCGGGATTCTTTTGAAAGGCCATGGGCACCAACATTCGTTTCAAAGACAGCTTTCCATCCTCAAACAAGTGGCCAAGTCGAGCGAGTAAATCAAATCCTTGAAGATATGCTCAGGACTTGTGTCATTTCTTCGGTATGAAGTGGGAAGATTGTCTTCCATATGCCGAAGTTCTCTTACAACAACAGCTTCTAAGCGAGTTCGGGCAAGGCCCCATTCGAAATTCTCTATGGCGAAAGTGCCGACTCCTCAATTGGTCTCGAGACAGTGAACGCCAACTTCTTGGCAATGACTTGATCACGTAGCGTAAGAAATGTGCCAAGTCATTCGTGAGAATCTCAAAGCCGCATAATCGCGCCGGAAGAGCTATTATGATGATAAGCACCGTGATGTGGCTTTTGAAATCGGAGACCATGTCTACCTCCGCGTCTCTCCAATGAAAGGCACTCGTCACTTCGGTATCAAAGGGAAGCTTGCACCTAGATACGTGGGTCCTTTCAAGATCATTGGGAAAAGAGGCGATCTCGCCTATCAACTTGAGCTTCCATCCAACTTTGCAAACGTGCATGATGTGTTTCACGTGTCACAGCTTCGCAAGTGCTTCAAGACTCCTGAACGCACTATCAACTTCGAAGAGATTGACCTTCAAGAAGATCTCTCTTATCATGAGCACCCCGTTGCTATTCATGAAGAAACCGAGCGCAAGACTCGCAACAAGTCAATCAAATTCCTGAAAGTGAAGTGGTCACACCATTCCGACCGAGAAGCTACACAGGGCGCGAGGATCACCTCCGCTCTGAATATTCGAGTTCTTTCAGTCCTAGATCTCGGACGAGATCCTCTTGTAGTGGTGGAGTGTTGTAACACCCGAAGTAACTTTCCATATTTGTAACTCCAACTCTTGCCATTTTCGCATTGATATATGATATTCCCTCCGTGGTTGGGTTTTCTCCTTTTTGCATTTTGTCCATGTCATGCATTTTATCATGTCATCTTGTGCATCGCATTTGCATACGTGTTCGCCTCATGATTCCGAGCATTTTTCCCGTTGTCCGCTTTTGAAATCCGGCACTCCTATCTCCCCGGCGTCCTTTTACGTTTTTCCGTAAAGCGGTATTAAACCTTCTCAAAATGGACCGAGGTTTGTCTAGTGGCCTTGGTATACCACCCGTAGACCACCGGTCAAGTTTCGGGTCATTTGGAGCTCGTTTGGTACTCCAACGGTTTACCGCACTCTCGCAAAGGCCTCTTTTAAGTTGCAGCCCAACACCCTTTCAAAACAGTCCAATAACCCATCTAAGTCACTCCCATGCTCTCCGTCGTTCGATCACGATCGTGTGGGCGAAAACTACACCTCATTTGGACTCTCCTAGCTCCCTCTATGCCTATTTAAACATCACCCCCTTCCAAATCCGGGTCTTCCTCCCACCTAACCCTAGTTTTCTACTCTGCGCCGCGCCGGACGTGTCCGCCCGGCGCCGGACACATCGCCGCCGCCCGCAGCCAGTGGCAGGTCACCACCTGTCCGCTGCCGCCCCGCACACCCGGCCAGCCCCGCAGGCCAAACCCTTCGCCCCAGCGCCCGCCTGCACACCACCAGCCCCCGCGCCCACACACGGTCCGCCTGGCCTCCGCCTCGGCCACACACCCGCCATGAGCGCCGCCATCCTCCGCCTCCGGCGACCTCCGCCGGCCCATTGCTGCCGCCATCACACCGGCCACCGCCCGCGACCTCGCCCTCCCCGCCCGGCGACCTCCTCCTCCTCGCAGGCCAGCGCCGCCCATTGTCGCCGATCGGGCGAGCCCGATCCAGATCCGGCCTCGGGCGAGAGCCCGTTGACCTCTCTCTCCCCCGCTTCTCCAAGTCTTTTGCATCTATTGTTATTTTGTGGCATTTTCAACGTGCTGTAACTTTGTCATCGTAGATCCATTTTGCGCGTATAATTTGTCAAAATGTTCGCCTCGAAGAGTAGATCATTCCATCTCATTGAGTCATTTTCATTTGAGCTCATCTTGATGCCCGAAATGCTGTTGGAAGAGTGCTATGTGTTGATAGTTTCTGTTTCGTAACAGAACTTGCACTTTTGTTATTTTTGCCATGATTATTGTGTTCACCCTATGATTTGAGTCCTACATGTGTTTTGAAATATGCCATGCCATCTTTCCAGGGGTGTATGCCATGTATTTTTGTGATCTATGTGGTGACTAGCACAAGCATGCAAAGTAGGTGTCCTGTTGTTGCTGATTTCAGCCCTGTTTTAGCTGATTTTGATGCCATGTTAACTTGATGATACCGAGAGATCCATGCATATTTAGAGATACTTCAGTAAGGGTGTTTTGTAAAGCATGTCTTGCTCTATCCATCCATGACTTTTTTTTTGCAATTATGGAGTGCCATAGCTTGAGTCAATCGAGCTCTATTTTTGCTATCAAATGTTTCCTGGCAGATTGTATACATGTTATTCAATTTTGCCTAGGTTGTTGTGGTTGATCCATTTATGCTATGTTATTTTTCTTGCCATGTATGTCTTCTATGCCATGTCTTCTTGATGTATGTATGCTTAGTTTTTCATATAAGGCTCTGTAGTGAGTGCATTGAGCTTGTAAACATGCCTACTCGTTATCAGTTTTTGACATGTCATGTTGCTGAATCTGTTAACGAAACTTTCAATATTGACATGGGTGTTACTATATTTTCTGATCCTTTTTGGCTTATGGTCATTAAGGGACTTTTGATCTATGCTTTGAGTAGATTCATGCCATGCCTTGTTTTGCTATTTTAAGTTCCTGTAGCATGTAGTTTTCTTGCTCTGAACACGGCAACCTGATGCTGTTTTTGCCATGTCCAGCCTGATACTTTGTGCACTTTTGCCATGCTTGTTTGAACCTGTTATGATGTGAACTAGCCGTAGATCAGTGCTCATCTTTTGTCGAGCATCATGTGTAGATCACTGCCATGTGCCTTGTTGATACGTTTGGGTGCAGTAGCTTAATTATTTGTTGCTTGCTAAGTGGCATCATGCTGTTAATGGCAGATTTGCGCCATTCTTGTTTTGCTTGTCATTTCCAAACTGTGCATCCGATTCCGGTGATCTTTATATCGATTTCAACCGAAATCATCTCATCTTTCCAGTGGAATACTTGGTTTGCCAAGTTGATGCCTGGTTCATCATTTACCTTCCGGAGCGCACATACGCATTGCATATCGCATCCCGCATGTCATGTCATGTTTTGCATCATGTTGATTGTGCTTTGCACCGTGATTTATTGTGGTTCCTTTGTTTGTGTTGTTGCTTTGGGTAGAGTCGGGAGACGAGTACGTGAACGAGGAACCTGTTGAGAACGCTTACGAGGATCAAGCTTTCGACAACTCTGAGAACATTGCAGGCAAGATGACCATACCCTCGAAATCACTTCTATCTTTGCTATGCTAGTTGCTCGCTCTTTTGCTATGCCTATGCTGCGATGCCTACCACTTGCTATATCATGCCACCCAAATTGCCATGTCAGCCCCTAACCATCCTTTCCTAGCAAACCGTTGATTGGCTATGTTACCGCTTTGCTCAGCCCTCTTATAGCGCTGCTAGTTGCGGTGAAGTGAAGTTTGTTCCTTGTTGAACATGGAGATGTTGTTCCTTTTGGAACATGTTTACTTGTTGGGGATATCACAATATATATATATATATCTGCTATGTTTAACACATCTATATACTTGCTAAAGGGTGGAAGGCTCGGCCGTATGCCCGTGTTTTGTTCCACTCTTGCCACCCTAGTTTCCGTCATACCGGTGTTATGTTCCTTGATTTTGCGTTCCTTACGGTTGGGTGATTTATGGGACCCCTTGACAGTTCGCTTTGAATAAGACTCCTCCAGAAGGCCCAACATTGGTTTTACCATTTCCCACCTAAGCCTTTTTTCCCCCGGGTTTTCGCGAGCCCGAGGGTCATCTTTATTTTAACCCCGGACGGTGCTCCTTCGAGTCTTGGCCCGAACCGAGCAACTTCTGGGGGCCACCACGGGGAAACTCGAGGCTTGGTTTTACTCGTAGCTTGACTTATCCGGATGTGCCCTGAGAACGAGATATGTGCAGCTCCTATCGGGATTTGTCGGCACAATCGGGCGGCTTTGCTGGTCTTGTTTTATTGTCTTTGTCGAAATGTCTTGTAGTCCGGGATTCCGAGATTGATCGGGTCTTCCCAGAGAAGGAATATCCTTCGTTGACCGTGAGAGCTTATAATGGGCTGTTGGGACACCCCGCAGGTAATATCTTTCAAAGCCGTGCCCATGCGGTTATGAGGCAGATGGGAATTTGTTAATGTCCGGTTGTAGAAAACTCAAAGTTGACCTCAAATAAAATTCACGTCAACCGCGTGTGTAACCGTGATGGTCTCTTCTCAGCGGAGTCCGGGAAGTGAACACGGTGTTGGAGTTATGTCTGACGTAAGTAGTTCAGGATCACTTCTTGATCGCTACTAGTTTCACGACCGTGCTTTGCTCCTCTTCTCGCTCTCTTTTGCGAAATAGCCACCATATTTGCTAGTCGCTTGCTGCAGCTCCACTTTACTACTCTGCCCTTCCTATAAGCTTAAATAGTCTTGATCTCGCGGGTGTGAGATTGCTGAGTCCCCGTGACTCACAGATACTTCCAAAACAGTTGCAGGTTCCGACGATGCCAGTGCAGGTGACTCAACCGAGCTCAAGTGGGAGTTCGACGAGGAACGTGGTCGTTACTACGTGTCTTTTCCTGATGATCAGTAGTGGTGCCCAGTTGGGACGATTCGGGGATCTGTGTAGCATTCGGGGTATCTTCTTTTATTTTGGTTCCGTAGTCGGACCTTGAGTGTACTCTGAATGATGGATGTTTATTTATGTACTGTGTGAAGTGGCGACTGTAAGCCAACTATGTATCTCTTTCCCTTAATTATTACATGGGTTGTGTGAAGATTACCTCACTTGCGACATTGCTTTCAATGCGGTTATGCCTCTAAGTCGTGCCTCGACACGTGGGAGATATAGCCGCATCGGGGGCGTTACAAAAGTAAAGATGTCGACTAGGGGATTAGGTTTCTCTGACAATCTTAGTTTCGATGGCACAAATTTTGATGTTTGGGTAATTCGCATGCTTAATCTCTTTAGGGTCATGGACCCAAATTTAGAGCGAATTGTAGATATGGGTTTTTCTCCTCCAAAGGAACCCCAAAGATTATCTTTAGAGGATGAGAAAAACTCTTATCTCAATGCTCAAGCTTCTAATGTGCTTTTCGATGCTTTGAGCAATGTAGTTATATTTCAACTCATGCCGTTCCGAGATGCTCATGAGTTGTGGACGAAGCTTCAAGATAAATATGGTGTGTCCAAGATTTGTGGGGATGATTGTTCTCCCTCCACCTCCGGTCGTATAGTCTTCTCAACTGCTTCTACTTCACCTACATGTGGTTTGCCACAAGGTAATGATATGGTGAGTAGTGTTGGTCATTGCAATGATGATAGTATGCTTATTGTGGATGATCCTTCATCACTATATTATTGCAATGCTCCTTCTTTGGGCTTTAACACTTCGAGCACTCCAAACGTTTCACATGCTTGTGTTGATACTACTTGCATATCATGTAGAAATTGCTTGACTAAATCTCATGATGATATGCTTTCTATGTCTTGTTGCCATGATAAAAATGCATCTATTTCCTTGAATTGTTGTGCTAACAATGTAGAGGAAATCCAACACTCCATGGAACAAGATGTGGTGTTTAATGGTGCCTCAAGGGATCCTACACCATCATCTATTGCTTTTTGCCTTATGGCTAAGGTGTCAAAGGTATCTCCTACTTTGTACCCCAATATGTCTCTTGATGTTGATGTTGATGCTAATGATGATGAGGATAATGATGAAGAGAATGATAATGTTGCCTCCTTAAACACTAAGGGGGAAATGATTTTTAAAGCTCTTCATAAAAATAAAATTGCTCGTTCCAACTTCATGGAAATAATGTCCATTGCCATTGATGGCAAGAAATACATTGAGGAGTTGGAATCTCATCTAGAGGAGCATGAGGTCACCATTGAGAAAATGGAAGCTCATGGGCGTGATTACGCAAATGAGATCGCGGAGCTATCTCAAGCTCTTGAACATGAACAAACCACCTCCGAATCTCTTGAGGAGACTTTTGCTCTAGAATTATCTAGAGTGAGGGAATCTCATGATAGAACTCTTGAGGTGGCCAATGATTTCAAAACTAAAAATGCTAAGCTTGAAGTTGCTCATGCTAGACTCCTTGAGGACTTTGAGCACCTCGAAAATGGCTCAAGGGTCATCAAGGGTGAGCTCATCAAACTCACCGAGTCTCATGCTCAACTTGAAGCTTCTTATTTAAAAGAGCTTGCTAAGTTGCCCCCTCCTATTGTCGTTAATGATGATGCTTGTTCTAATAACTCTATTACTTGTGAAGCATCCATTTTGAAGGAGAATGTTGAGCTACGAGCTCAACTTGAGTTGCTATCTAGCAATTATGGGAAATTGGAAGAAAGCCATGAAAAGCTCTCAAGCTCTCATGACGATCTTCTAGTATCCCATAATGTGCTAAAGATAGCTCATGAGGCCATGATTGCTAAGGTAACATCTAGTGAGCCTCATGTGGATACTAGCACTACTTCTAGTCAAAATAGTATATTGCCATGTGCTAGTCCTTGTAATTCATCTACTCACAATGTTGGTACATCTTGTGATGAATTGCTTTCCTTGCCTTGTTGCTCTAACGATGAAGCTTATACTTCATCTAGTACTTGTGTTGAGACTAACCATGTAGAGGAAATCAAAGAGCTCAAGTCCCAAGTCACTTCTTTGAAGAAAGACTTGGAAAAGGGTCATCAAGGGAAATCCACACTCAACAATATCTTGAGTGTGCAAAAATCCCCCAATGACAAAGGTGGACTTGGATTCAACTCCATAAGAAGAAGAAGTCCAAGATGAACAAAAGGAAGGGCCAAGAACAAGTCAAGAATTAGGCCAAGATTGTTTGCTTCAAGTGCAAAGTAGAAGGGCATCATGTTAGATCTTGCCCATTGAAGAAGAAGGCCATTAGTGTCAAGCAACAAGGGAAGAGGGCACAAGTTCAATCTCATGCTCAACCTCAAGTTGAAGAAAGGCCTCTTCCCAAGAAGACCCAAGTTAATGATTCTCTTGTTGAGAAATCAAGTGAGAAGAAAGTGAAGAGTAGACGTTGCTACTTATGTCGTGAGAAAGGCCACCTCGCTTCTTCATGCACTAGTGGTAACTTATCCAACCCAATTACTATTGATGATATCTATTCTCTTGGGAAGGATAAGGTCGGCAATGTGTTTGCCAAGTTTGTTGGTACTCAAAGTGGTGTCAAGAAAAGAACCATTTGGGTTGCCAAGCCTATTGTGACTAACCTCTTAGGACCCAACTTGGTTGGGGACCGACAAGCTCAAACTTGATCAATAGGTGTTGTTGGAGGGCATTGGAGACTTGGCTACATTATGAAGAATTAAGGGGACTTCATCATTCTTATTGTCTCAAGCCAAGTCAATTGGATTATCAAGTTTCTATCTTATATCCAATGTGCCTCCTTGCGGTAACTTGTACTTAAATTGTTTAGATTGAAAGTTACTTTCCCCCATGCATGTGTTGGTTTTGTTCCTTGCATGTGTTTGTATATGTTGTGCTTCCAACTTGCTTATCTTGAGCAATCAAGTATGTGTGTGTTGGTTTGCACATCATGTACGTGTGTGCCGTGCGTTGAGCCTTTTTTGCTTCTTGTGTGTATCCTAGTTGGCTCATGTGAGAGATTAATGGAACATCCCATTTTGGGGGAGTGATGTGCTTTGTGCACCTCACAATCCTATAAATGTGTGTACATGAGGAATACCATCTAGTATTGATATTACAAGATTATCTAGTCGCTAGGTGATATATCTCTCATGAGAAATTCAAATTATAAAAATTCCATTGATTATCTCGTGTTGGATCCTCTTATTGCCTCTTGTTAAGTTCTTATTGGTATCACATTATGGGGGAGTAATATGCTATGTGCATATTACAAGCCTAGAAAATGTGTACATTTGAGATAGTGTCTCCTAGAATTGATATTGTAAATTATATTGTTCCTAGGTGACAAGTTAGCTCTACAAGTGGCAATTTGCTTGTGTTTGTTGTGAAGATGATGTTGGATGTCCTTGTTATCTACCACCGGGATTTATTTTCAAATACTTATTATCTTTGACAATTGGTAGTCACTTATGTGTGGTAGAATTTGTTGATCATCTTTACTTTGGTTTTTGTATTTATTTGCCTTTTCTCTTGCCAAGGTTTGTGTCAACTCCTGTTGTCTTCCCTACCACTTGTGGATCTTGTTTATTTCTTGTTCCTGTCTAGTGTTTTTTAGATATAGTGAAAGTGGTGATCCCACCTTGTGCATTTTGTATTCAAATGCAAATCCTATATAATGCACAACTCGTGGGGGAGCTATCCTATTTTCTTTAGAACACTCTTCTTGTGATCCTTATCAAGTGGGTTTTGGTGGAAGGCAAGCCATTTCTTTTTGGTACTTTGTGCCATCATGAAACTTTATTGAGAGCTTGGTTTGTTTGGAACCATCCTCTCTTTGGGAGTTTGACATCTTTAGTTTAGCGTGTATCAATGGATATCTCATTCCTTGATGTATCTTTAATGATATCTTCCAAGTGATGATTTCTCCATTTGGTATCCTTTTCACTTGGCATTTCTTTGTCTTTTGGTTTCGGGTTTTGAAGTCTTGAGCATGCATGTTTACTTCATGTAGTTTATTTGGCTTGCTTTCTTTCTTTAACTCAATATATAGGGGAAACTCCACCTAGTCTCAATTTGGATGAGATGTGCATGAAATTCATTTTCATATCTATATGCACATATTTATGTGGAGTTTGTCCTATGTATTGGTGTTTCTAACTATTTGGTCCCGATGAGTTTGGATACCGTTTAGTTTGTGTTGTTCTTCTAGGAACATTTGGAGATGCATTGGATGCTCGGCTCACTCACAAGGAAGGTGTCATCACCATGTGCTCATTGGAGTCAAGCTAGGATGATCAATGAACTACTATCTACCTTCAATTAGTATCTACTACATCCTTCCAATGATGTCTCGCAACAAGTATCTATTCATGCTCTCCTCTCTTGCATTCAACCTTGTGTAGGTTGCATCTTGGCATGATATTCATTTCATATCTTGTGATTCTTGCTTCCTTTCTCAAAGCATCTCAACGATGATCTCATGTTGCTAGTTGTGATGTCTTTGATAGTTGTGTGGTAGGAATTCATCTATATCCAATAAGACCATATCTAGCCATGTGCTATGCTTCCAAGTAAATATCTTATTGGTATATGTATGACTTCCTTTTGGATATCTTGTTCCTTCGTGTTGTAACTATTTCGGGTGTACATCCTTCTTTGTAGATATATATCGTCATGATTTCGTCTACCTAGACCCTTATACACTTGAGATAAATTACATCTCTAGATGATATCCTTTCTTTCACATCCACCTTGTCTTTCTTTTGTTATTTCTTTGGTGGCTCTGTGAAAGATTTTGCTTGAGTGCGTGTCCTCTATCTCTGCATCTTGTTGCACTCTTGTGTGGTGAAGATTATTTTCCTCATGCTTATCTTTACGAGGCTTTTGCCATCTTAATTGGTATCCCTCGTCTTGATGAGGCTTTCATCTTCTATCTTCACCACGGGTTGTCACAAGCACATGTTCTTTATATGCTTATTAGTAAGCTTGTGAACCCAATTGCTAGTTGTGTGTGGGAATGATAGGCCTTGAACCGTGTGCCTCTTTCTTTCAAGACTTTATTGATGCTTAATGCTCATCCGTACATTAGTCTTCTCAAGTGCATTGCCTTGACTCACACACATCATTTTGGTTGAGCCCATTCTTAAGTTGCCTCTTTTACTTGTTGCTCAACCATGTGTTTGTTGCAAGTACTAGGCTTTGTTTCCTATATGATCACTTGCACTTGTTGTAAGTTTCTATTGATTTTGGGGGAGCTATGATCCTATTTTGTGCACTTTGTATCCAAATACAAATATTCTTATGTGTGCACAAATCACGGGGAGCTTCTCTAGTTTCTTTAGAACACTCCTTTGCCCATATCATAATATCCTTTATTCATGTGGCTCGTAGGATCTTTGGTCTAGTTGTTTCAATTGATATCCTTTGATTTCTTGCTTCAATTGGTATCTTTTGATTTCTTGATTGCTTGTGTCTCTCTTTGTTATGTCCTTGTGGCATATCATTCTTTAGCAATCTTTGTGCCTCAATATAGTTTGTGTTCCTCCAAGTATTTACCGTTGGATATGTGTATTGCATTCCACTCTCTTGTGAAGAAATACAGAAATTATGGAGGAACACAATTTATATTGGCCTTCTAAGCTTTTCTCCTATCTTGGCAATCGATGCCAATGGGCGTGAAGTTTCAGAGAGTTTTGTGGAGAAGTTTAGAGAATTCTCTCCTCTTGCTTTGGTTTTGTTCCTAAGCATTTGCATCTCTTACTCATGCATCATTGGTTGTTGCATTGCATGGTGATGCATAATTCCTTATATAAACTCTCTTGAAAGTGATTGTCATCAATTACCAAAATGGGGGAGATTGAAAGAACATGCGGTGCCCCCATGTTTGGTTTTGGTAATTGATGACAATCTCTATGGACTAATGGCTGCCTTGAGTTATATTTGAAGGTTTTGTCCATAGGCTTTTCTTGGAGTACATGTGTTGGTTTCAAGGAGAGTTTGTGTTGACCAAGGTGCTATTAAGGAATTATCCAAAGATTGGTCATGTGAGAGTTGAGCTTATTGAAAGCATGTCTTGAATAAGAAGATTGTGTGATCATTCATGTTTACCTTCAAGACATCATCCAAATGAAGAGAGTTGGAAATATTCAAGGTTGATCAAGACTAAGTCAAGAGTGAATCAAGTTGATCAACTCACAAAGCGTAGAAGATGTACCGAGAGGATCAAGTGATCCCATGGCATGGTAAGCATTGTCCATTGTGCTTTGTGTACTAACCCATGGTCTATGTGAGAGTTCTATGTGGGGTTAGGTACGTGTTCATGGGCTTGCGTCAAGAGGAAGATATCACTCAACCCATGGAGAGGATGACATCAAGTGGTGATCGTCATCAAGATTGTTGTGTGCAAGTTCAAGTGGAGCATCATGAAGAGATCAAGTGCTTGAAGCTTTCCATCCATTGTAGGTGTACTGGCATTATCCAAATGGGCTCTGAAATAGTTGAGTAAGTTGTGGTAATCCTTTCCATGATGGGCAAGCAGATGTAGGGGATTGTAGGTGTACTGGCATATCTATCGGTTAAGGGAACCTCTTCGGAAAGACTGTGTCTCGGTCATCTGTTTCTCAAACATCATGAAGTGCGAGAAAATTCAGTGGAGGAGATCGAGTCTTGTGGGGAAAAGTGCGCAAATCTCTGCAGAGTGTACAAACTAATCATGGTTAGCCGTGTCCCTGGTTATGGACATCTTTAGTATCTGGTACTTGAATTATTATGTTGATGTCATCACTCTACTTATCGAATTTGTTGGGTTATTAATGTTAATTTGGGATTGAGTTGGGGGTACCTTCTCAATAATTTCAACAAACTTTGTAGTTAAATAAAATATATTCCTTTGTTGTAGGGAAAAATTAGCTTTATCCAAATGATAACTGTAGAGCCTCCACCAGCCAAATATGCATGTAGTGATAGTTGTTATTTGTTCATTGCTCTATGGTGTTATCTTGCCAGCATATTCCATGTACTGACCTACACGGCTGCTGATACGTCTCCAACGTATCTATAATTTTTTATTGTTCCATGCTATTATATTATCTGTTTTGGATGTTTAATGGGCTTTATTATACACTTTTATATTATTTTTGGGACTAACCTACTAACCAAAGGCCCAATGCAAATTGCTGTTTTTTTTGCCTATTTTAGTGTTTCGCAAAAAAAGGAATATCAACGGAATCCAAACGGAATGAAACCTTCGGGAGAGTGATTTTTGGAACAAATGTGATCCAGGAGACTTGGAGTGGACGTCAAGAAAGAAGCAAGGAGGCCACGAGGCAGGGAGGCGCGCCTGCCCCCCTGGGCGCGTCCCCCACCCTCGTGGGCCCCTCGCAGCTCCACCGACCTACTTCTTCCTCCTATATATACCCATATACCCCGAAAACATCTAGGAGCACCACGAAACCCTATTTCCACCACCACAACCTTTTGTACCTGTGAGATCCCATCTTGGGGCCTTTTCCGGCGCTCCGCCGGAGGGGTAATCGATCACGGAGGGCTTCTACATCAACACCATAGCCTCTCCGATGATGTGTGATAGTTTACCACAGACCTTCGGGTCTTGTTGGGGATATTACCACTGAGTATAAACCGGCCAGGAGGGGCCCGGTTATACCCATAATGAGTTATTCATATTGAAGCCCATGAAGTTAAGGAGTATGGCGCTTTACATTGGAGATCTACACGAAGGCCCAGGGCCCAAGGGCGGATTAGGGCCCATAGACATAAACCGCCATATGATATGTAACTTGTGTTGTAAGATAGGAAAGGGTAGAAACCAAGCCGGACACGTTTATGAGCCAGCCGGGATTCTGTGAACCGCCGGGCGTCAACCTGTGTATATAAAGGGACGACCCGACGGCGGTTTAGGGACAAAAAACAACAACTCGAGAACCAGACATAGCGGATTCGCTCCTTGGTCATCGAAACCCTAGCAATTCCACATCAACTGGATTGGGCCTTTACCTTCACTGCAAGGGGCCAAACCCGTATAAACTCCTTGTGTCCTTTGTCCCGCTTTAACCCCTTTAAGCTAACCCGTCGCGATGGCTCCACGACTAAGTCCTCTCACTAGCACATCTGTCTTGACAAAACCACGACAGTTGGCGCCCATTGTGGGGCTATCGCACGATGGTTTCGAGTTCTTAGAGGGCAGCTTCGAAGGGCTCAAGGGATACGCTGTGGGCCGGATGACCAAGAGTCACCGCGGCAAGCTCTACATCGACAACGCAGGCTGGGGCCCCGAGGCTGGCTCAATTGAGTACGGGTAGCGGGTCCCCTTCGGCGACGTTCACGTCTTCATTGGCAAGATCGGCGAACCGGGCCCTGAGTCGTACATCTGCACCGACATCATTGAAACGGCTCAGTGTGTGAGACCCGCCCGGGTTCAGCCCGCTATGAAGCGTGCCTTCGTGGGAGTTATCCACGGAGCGGAATCTGAGGATAGATCGGCATCTGGGGGTGAAACCGTCGTCTACTCTGATGACAAGTCATCTACCGGAGAGACCGAGTCATTGTACCAACTCCAAGATGGCCGGTTTGGGGGCTGTTCCGATGGCGATAGTATTCCGGACCCCTTCGATCCACCAAGCCGGGTTGCGATCTTCCTGGCCGGTACACAGCCTGCGCAGCACTCTTCGAGTGCAGCGGCGATGATCTCCGGGTCAGCGGCGGCGGCACCAGCTGGGGCAGGAGGCCCTGTGCGGCCGCCGGCTCAGGTTTTGTCTGACTTATTCGACGCTTTGGCAGCGCTACTGGTGGCAAAAGTTAACCCGGCGAATTAGGATGAGCATAACGCGGAAATCGCGAAAGTGAAAGATCAGATAACTCAAGCCAAGGCAGACCTGGCAGCTGAGGACACCAGGATGGCTGCAGAGCGGGCTGAGTTGGATGCGCAGGCTTACCGGCTTATGTTGGATCAGAGCACGTCAAATGATGTCATGAGGAGAAGGTACCGATCTCACCTGCCTCCGGTTTATGAGGCAAGGAATCTCTTTAATATGCCAGGAGCAGGTACCTTTAACCAGCCAGTGGTAAACCGGGTGGAGGCACCTGGAGCGGGGGCGCCGGTTCAGCCGCGCCCGATGGATCCGCCTCGTCAGAACAATGTCCTGTCGCAGCACGTCTCAACGCCTCCGGGTCATTATTCTAACCCGTTGGATAACATAGTCGCCGCCGCTTCACGATTGGCGGCTCTCCCGATCGAAGGTGAGTCTCCAGTAGCGGTTGAGACACGACGGGCTACACAGCTCCTTCAGACAGCCTTGACTCAACAGCAGGCTTATTCATACAGCCGCGAGAGGATTCATTCCACTCCCCGCCCAAGCCAGAGTTACAACAGGCGTATTGATGAACCGGCTGTGTCGAGCAGTGCGCGGAACCGTAACTCGCCTAGAGGACATTATCCGGCGGGCGGTGGTGCTAATGCTCAGGATGTGGTAGATCATGGTAGGGCACGTCGAGAAGCCGAGTTAGCGGCGCAGAACGCGGCCCGTCAGCTTACTCCGGTTCGTCCAACAACATCAGTGGAGCCAGGAGTTGCCTCCAGCCTCCAGTTCTTTGGGGGTGCCATGTCTCACCCCGGCTTTACGTAATGTACGGCTGCCCAGGGATTTCAAGGGTCCATGTAAAGTGCCCAATTACACTGCCGACTTATCCCCCGAGTCATGGGTCGAAAGCTATGATATGGTGATGGAGATGCTGGATGTGGATGATGCGGCATGTGCTAAATAGTTCACCATGATGTTGGAGGGAACAACTCGCACTTGGTTGAAAAACTTGCCAGCTAACTCCATTAGGTCATGGGCCGAGTTAAGGGCCCGGTTTATCCAGAATTTCAAGGACACATGCAAGCAGCCCATGTCAATTGCGGACTTAGCTGCTTGTGTCCAAGAGGAAGGAGAATCGACAACCCATTGGGTACGCCGGGTTTCAGAAATCTTGCATTCATCGGACCGCATCAACGCTGATACAGTTTTAACATTGGAAGGCAATTGCCGGTTCGCGCCTCTGAAGCTGAAGTTGGGATGGCTCAAGCGTCATTGCAATGACATGGGGACGCGTATGGCAGCTCTGGTTAAGTATGCCGACTCTGATAGTACCAAGGACCCTGAGTCTGACGATGAAAAGCCGGGAAAGGGAAAGAAGAGTGGCAGCACCAAAGGGCAGCAGCATAATCCGGCGGGTCATGGAAATAGCTGTAAGCGTAAAGCGGATAACAGTTTAGATTTTGTGGCTAACACCAACACGCAGCATAATGGTCAGCATCGCAAGGGTAAACCGCCCCCGCGGAGTGGAGGATCAGGTCCCAATCTTGAGCGCCTGTTAAACCAACCTTGCCCAAAGCACGGGTCGCGAGAAAGGCCAGCCACGCACCTCTGGAAGGATTGCTTTATCATGCGGGAGTTCAAAAATTTGGATCTTTTCCGATATGATCATGGACCATCTGGCGGTTCAGGACCCGGTTCTCATGGGCCGGGTTATGGTGGAGGCATTTTTGGCTCAGGATTTCAAGGTAATCAAAGCGGACATGGCAATCAAGGCAGTCAGGGCAGCCAGGGTGGTTATAATCATCAGGGGAGTCAGCAGTAGCAGCAGCAGTCGGGTTACCAGAGCAACCCGAAGCAGTTGAATAGTGGGCAGTATCATGTCTTCACCACTAGCCTGTGCAAGCACGATCAGAAGCTTCATAAAAGGGAAGTGAACTCCGTTGAACCAGCGGTGCCCCGTTACTTGCGCTGGTCTGAACAGCCCATTGTGTGGAGTCGAGAGGATCATCCACCCCGGGTTGATAATCCGGGTCATCTAGCATTGGTGGTGGCGCTCTAGGTTGGAGGATATAAGTTCACCAAAGTGCTCATGGATGGGGGGAGCAGTATCAACATCCTTTATTATGAAACCTTCCGTCGCATGGGGTTAACAGATAAAAATCTTAAACCGTCAAACACCGTTTTCCATGGTGTGGTACCTGGTAAATCAGCGTATCCAGTTGGTAAGATAGCTCTGGAGGTTGCTTTTGGAGATGAGCATGATTCAAGATCAGAAACCTTGACCTTTGAAGTGGTAAAAATCAAGAGCCCGTATCATGCCGTGTTTGGACGGCCGGCTTATGCTAAGTTCATGGCAAGGCCCTGTTATGTTTATCTGCAGCTCAAGATGCCAGGTCATAAGGGGACTATCACAGTACATGGGAGCCATAATATCGCTTTGGAATGTGAAGAAGGAGATGCGACCTATGTTGAGTCGGTTTGTGCAACAGAGGAATTGAAGTTCTACAAGGACAATGTTGATCCGGAGGATATGACTTCTTTGAAAAAGCCCACTACAGAGCATGATCCTGCCTTGAAGTTTAAATCGGCTGATGAGACTAAGCTGGTTGATTTTGTTCCTGGTGATTCATCCAAGCAGTTTAGCATCAGCTCTAACCTGGATCCGAAACAGGAAAGCGTGCTCATCGAGTTCATCCGTGAGAACTGGGACATCTTTGCATGGAAACCTTCTGACATGCCAGGTGTACCGATGGAACTCCCTGAGCACACTCTTAATATCGATCCCAAGTTTAAACCGGTCAAGCAGTTTCTCTGCCGCTTCAATGAAGAAAGATGCAAGGCTATTGGTGAGGAGCTGGGTTTATCATCGAAGTATTTCATCCTGAGTGGCTGGCTAATCCAGTGCTAGTACTTTAGAAGAACGGCACTTGGCGTATGTGTGTGGACTACACAGATTTGAACAAGGCTTGTCCAGCGGATCCTTTTGCTCTCCCTCGTATTGATCAAATCATTGATGCTACGGCGGGTTGTGAGCGTTTGAGCTTTCTGGACGCTTATTCTGGTTATCATCAGATTAAAATGGCGGTGAAGGACCAGGAGAAGACAACTTTATAACTCCCTTTGGAGCCTTCTGCTATGTATCTATGCCTTTTGAGCTCAAGAGTGCCCAGGCAACTTATCAGCGTTGTGTGCAGAATTGTCTTCATAATCAGATCGGGCGCAATGTTCATGCTTATGTGGACGATATTGTGGTGAAGTCCAGAAATGAGGAGACGTTGATAGATGATTTGAAGGAAACTTTTGATTAGGCCTGGGCGTTCGGTAGAAACCTAAAATTCAGTTTCTGCTGTTCGGTTTTTTGATGAATTCGGTTTGCATAAGTGGAAACCGAATTAAGCACTAAAAATCAATTAACCGAAATTTCGGTTAACCGATTTTTTCGGTTCGGTTTTCGGTTTAACTGAATTTTGTACCATAAACAAAATATGCCCTTTTGCTTTCAGAACAATGTAACCAATGTAAATTTCCAGCAGTATTAAATTTCTAGCAATGTAAATTTCCCGGCTGAGTTGGTGTCATGTCCAGATGTTACTAAACAAGAGAGATAGAAAACATTCATACAGTACATACAAACTACAAAGACATAGGCCTGGGCGTACATTCATACAGATTACAGAATATTGCAGTACTGGCCAAACTACACTTTTTTCTCTGCATAAAAAAGAACCAGAGACCTCTTCTTTTTTCTCTGCATCCACATCCACGTTTACCATCTACTCACAAAGAACAAAATAAAATAGGAGACAATGGATGGGAGATTGGGCTTATTACGTTGACTGAATGCTCAGTTTTTGCTGTGGAAGACGTGATGACGAACTAGAGAATACGCTGCCGAGAATCCGAGATGCTGTCAAGTGCTGAAGGCGATGGATGTGCGGCGTGACGGCAGGTCCTTGTCTGAGTTGTCTGACCTCTCCTTCCTTCCTGCAGATGTGGTGGCAGAGGCTGGGTAGGGCAGGCCGGCAGGGGGCGCCGAGTGGGGGAGAAGATGCGGTGGCCATTGGCACCGGCGGTGGAGTCCCAGCCGCTCAGATGAGAAGCGGCGGCGGCGGCTGGGTAGGGCAGGGGGCGCCGGGACGGGCGGCGTGGGGGAGGGGAGGGGTCGAGGGCGAGGGTGCCTAAGTTTATGTCGGTGTGTGCCTCGACTAGAAGTGGGAGGGTGGGTGGGTCGTGGTCGTGGAAGTGGGAGGTTGCGGGCTTGCGACCTCTTGGGTGGGTCAGATCAAGGGCGGGGCGGGGCATGGGGTGGACTGTATTTCGGTTAATCGAGAAATACACTGAACCAACCGAATTTGGTTCGGTTAGTAGCCCAGCTAACCGAATTTTTCTGTTTATACTAAAAAACCGAAATTTCGGTTTATTCAGCTTCGGTTTCGGTTCAGTTTTTGGTTGGTCGGTTTTTATGCCCAGCTCTACTTTTGATAATCTCTGGGTTTATAAAATGATGCTTAATCCGGCCAAGTGTGCCTTTGGTGTTCCGGCAGGCAAGCTCTTGGGTTTTCTAGTGTCAAATAGGGGCATTGAAGCTAATCCAGAAAAAAAAATCAAAGCTATTATGTCTTTGTCTAAACCGACGTGTATCAACGATGTTCAATGTTTGGCGGGCGTATTGCAGCACTGAGCCGGTTTATCAGCTGATTGAGAGAGAAGGCTATCCCTCTATATCCGATGATGAAAAAGACAAACAATTTTGTCTGGAGTGATGCTGCTAATGCGGCATTTGAGGACTTAAAGAAGTAGTTAGCCGAGCCACCTGTCCTTGCTGCTCCGGTCGATAAAGAGCCGTTGTTGTTATATGTGGCTGCCAATGCCCGGGCTGTCAGTGTGGCCATGTGGTAGAGCGCAAGGAGGCCAGGAAGGAGTATCCGGTTCAACGGCCGGTTTATTATATCAGTGAGGTGCTTATTGGGTCCAAGCAGAGGTACCCACATTGGTAGAAGCTGGTGTATGGAGTTTTCATGGCGAGCCGGAATCTTAAGCAGTATTTTCAGGGTCATACCATCACTATGGTTAGTTTTGCCCCTTTGGGAGATATAATACAAAACAAGGAAGCAACTGGCCGGGTTGCCAAGTGGGCCATTGAGCTTGGACCTCATGGGATAAAATATATGCCTCGGACGGCGATTAAGTCCCAAGCGCTTGTGGATTTCATCAATGACTGGACAGAGTTACAGGCGCCAGAAGAGAAGTCGGATCACACTTATTGGACTATTCATTTTGATGGGTCCAGGCAATTGGAGGGCTCGGGGGCTAGAGTTGTATTAACTTCCCCAAGAGGTGATAAGTTTTGTTATGTTCTCCGTTTAATGTTCCCTTGCACTAACAATGCAGCTGAATACGAGGCCTTACTCCATGGTCTTTGAATGGCTAAGGAGATGAATTTAAGCCGGGTTAAGTGCTTTGGTGATTCGGACCTGGTAGCTCAGCAAGTGTCTGGTACTTGGGACTCCAAAGACCTGCTCATGGTGGCGTATCGACGAGAGGTGGATATTGTGGCTGGTCACTTCAAGGGTTATCAGGTTGTTCATGTGGACAAGCGAAAGAACGAAGCGGCGGACACTTTAAGCCATTTAGGTTCCAACGTAAACCGGTGCCACCCAATGTTTTCCTGGATGTTTTGCATAACCCATCGGTCAAGCTACCTACAGAGGAGGATTTGGCTGTTCCTAACCCGGAGGCTCAGTTGGTGGCGGCTCTTCACGTTATCCTGGACTGGACGGTCCCATATTTGGCGTGTATGAACCGGGGCGAGTTACCAGAGGATAAAACTTTGGCCAGGCAGATAATCCGGCAATCCAAGTCAATGACCATTGTCAATGGAGAATTGCATCATTGAAGTGTAACAGGGGCGTTTCAGCGTTGCGTATCTCCTGAAGAAGGCCGTGAGATTTTATGTGAGATCCATGAAGGAGACTGTGGCCACCATGCAGGTTCAAAGTCCTTGGTAGCTAAAGCTTTTCGTCCTGGTTTCTATTGGCTGACGGCTCATGCTCACACTGAGGACTTGGTGGAAAAATGTGATGGTTGTCAGAAGTTTTCACGCCGAGCTCATGTTCCGGCTCAAGAATTGAGGATGATTCCAATCACTTGGTGATACGTCCATTTTGCATCATGCTTTTATATCGATATTTATCGCATTATGGGCTGTTATTTCACGTTATGTCACAATACTTATGGCTATTCTCTCTTATTTTACAAGGTTTATCATGAAGAGGGGGAATGCCGGCAGCTTGTATTCTGGCTGGAAAAGGAGCAAATATTGGAGACCTATTATGTGCAACTCCAAAAGTCCCGAAACTCCACGGAATATCTTAAAATAAATAAATAAAAATCATTGCCAAAGATGAAGGCCAGGGGGCCCACACCCTGCTCACGAGGGTGGGGGGCGCCCCCCTGGGGCACGCCCCCCTACCTCGTGGCCCCCCTGGTAGCTCTTCGATGCCCATCTTCTCCTATATGAAGTCTTTCGATGAGAAAAAAATCAGAAGCAACCTTTCGGGATGAGACTCCGCCACGAGGCGGAACCTCATGCGTAACCAATCTAGGGCTCCGCAGAGCTGTTCTGCAGGGACACTTCCCTCGGAGGGGAAATCATCATCATCATCATCATCACCAACGCTCCTCTCATCGGGAGAGGGAAATCTCCATCAACATCTTCACCAGCACCATCTCATCTCCAAACCCTAGTTCATCTCTTGTATCCAATTATTGTCTCCAAGTCCGGGATTGGTGCTAGTAGGTTGCTAGTAGTGTTGATTACTCCTTGTAGTTGATGCTAGTTGGTTTATTTGGTGGAAGATCATATGTTCAGATCCTTTATGCATATTATTACCCCTCTGATTATGAACATGAATATGCTTTGTGAGTAGTTACGTTTGTTCCTAAGGACAAGGGAGAAGTCTAGCTATTATTAGTCATGTGAATTTTGTATTCGTTCGATATTTTGATGAGATGTATGTTGTCTAGCCTCTAGTGGTGTTATGTGAACGTCGAATACATAACACTTCACCATTATTTGGGCCTAGAGGAAGGCATTGGGAAGTAATAAGTAGATGATGGGTTGCTAGAGTGATGAAGCTTAAACCCTAGTTTATGCGTTGCTTCGTAAGGGCTGATTTGGATCCATATGTTTCATGCTATGGTTAGGTTTACCTTAATACTTTTGTTGTAGTTGCGGATGCTTGCAATAGAGGTTAATCATAAGTGGGATGCTTGTTCAAGTAAGAACAGCACCCAAGCACCGGTCCACCCACATATCAAATTATCAAAGTACCGAACGCGAATCATATGAACGTGATGAAAACTAGCTTGACGATATTCCCATGTGTCCTCGGGAGCGCTTTTACTATTATAAGAGTTTGTTCCGGCTTGTTCTTTGCTTCAAAAAGGATTGGGACACCTTGCTGCACTTCATTTACTCTTGTTACTTGTTGCTCGTTACAATTTATCTTATCACAAAACTATCTGTTACCACTTATTTCAGTACTTGCAGAGAATACCTTGCTGAAAACCGCTTATCATTTCCTTCTGCTCCTCGTTGGGTTCGACACTCTTACTTATCGAAAGGACTACGATAGATCCCCTATACTTGTGGGTCATCAAGACTCTTTTCTGGCGCCGTTGCCGGGGAGTGTAGCTCCTTTGGTAAGTGGAATTTGGTAAGGAAAAATTTATATAGTGTGCTGAAATTTTCTGTCACTTGTTACTATGGAAAGTAATTCTCTGAGGGGCTTGTTCGGGGTATCTTCACCCCATCCAGTAGAGCAATGAGTTGCTCCTCAACCTATTGAACCTATTGAAAATGAAACTCCTTTTGAAGTTCCTTCGGGTATGATGGAAAAACTGCTGGCTAATAGTTTTACAGGAGATGGAACAAAGCATCCTGATGAACATCTACTCTATGTGGATGAAGTTTGTGGATTATTTAAGCTTGAAGGTATACCCGATGATGTTGTTAAGAAGAAGGTCTTCCCTTTATCTTTGAAGGAAGACGCATTGACATGGTATAGGCTATGTGATGATACGAGATCATGGAACTACAAAAGATTGAAATTGGAATTTCATCAAAAGTATTACCCTATGCATCTTGTTCATCGTGATCGCAATTATATATATAATTTTTGGCCTTGTGAAGGATAAAGCATCGCTCAAGCTTGGGGGAGGCTTAAATCATTGTTATATTCATGCCCCAATCATGAGCTCTCAAAAGTGACAATTCTTCAGAATTTTTATGCTCGGCTTTCTGATAACAATCGCACCATGCTCGATACTTCTTGTGCTGGCTCTTTTATGATGAAGACTATTGAATTTAAATGGAATTTATTGGATAGAATTAAACGCAACTCTGAAGATTGGGACCTCGACGAAGGAAAGGAGTCAGGTATGACGCCTAAGTTTGATTGTGTTAAATCTTTTATGGATACCGATATTTTCCATAGTTTAGCACTAAATATGGACTTGACTATGAGATAGTAGCTTCTTTCTATGAATCTTTTGCTACTTATGTTGATCTCCCTAAAGAGAAGTGGTTTAAATATCATCCTCCCATAGAAGTAAAAGTAGCTGCACCTATTAAAGTTGAAGAAAAGACTGTCACTTATAATGATCCTATTGTTCCCACCTCTTATGTTGAGAAACCACCTTTCCCTGTTAGAGTAAAGGATCATGCTAAAGCTTCAACTGTTGTTCGTAAAAGCAATATTAGAACTTATACACCTCCTGAGCAAGTCAAAGTAGAACCTAATATTGCTATTGTTAAAGATCTCTTGTCTGATAATATTGATGGGCATGTTATTCAGTTCTGTGGTGAAACTGCTAGAATTGCTAAACCTTGTACTAAAGATAAACATAGACATGTGGTAGGCGTGACTGTTATTTCTGTTAAAATAGGAGATCATTGTTATCATGGCTTATGCGATATGGGTGCTAGTGCTAGCGTTATACCCATTGACTTATACAAAGAAATTATGCATGATATTGCACCTGCTGAGTTAGAAGATATTGATGTTACAATTAAACTTGCCAATAGAGATACTATATCAGCAATGGGAATTGTTAGAGATGTTGAAGTCTTGTGTGGAAAAACCAAATACCCCGCTGATTTTCTTGTTCTTGGTTCTCCACAAGATAGCTTTTGTCCCATTATATTTGGTAGACCCTTCTTGAATACTGTTAATGCTAAGATAGACTGCAAAAAAATGTTGTTACTATTGGCTTGGATGATATGGTTCATGAGTTTAATTTCTCTAAATTTAGTAAACAACATCGTGAGGAAGAATTGCCTAGTAAGGATGAAATTATTGGTCTTGCTTCTACTGCCGTACCTCCTAGTGATCCTTTAGAACACTATTTGCTAGACCATGAAAATGAGATGTTCATGAATGAAAGAAGGGAAATAGATGAAGTATTCTTTAAACAGGAACCTATTCTGCAACACAACTTGCCTGTTGAAATCCTAGGGGATCCCCCTCCACCCAAGGGTGATCCCGTGTTTGAGCTTAAGCGGTTGCCTGATAATCTTAAGTATGCTTATCTTGATGAAAAGAAAATATATCCTGTTATTATTAGTGCTAACCTTTCAGAGCATGAAGAAGAAAGATTATTGAAAACTCTGAAGAAGCACCGTGCCGCTATTGGATATACTCTTGATCTTAAGGGCATTAGTCCCACTCTATGTCATCATAAAATAAATTTGGAAGCGGATGCTAAACCAGTTCGTGATCCTCAACGACGTTTGAATCCTAAAATGAAAGAAGTGGTAAGAAAAGAAATACTCAAACTTCTGGAGGCAGGTATAATTTATCCCGTTGCTGATTGTCAGTGGGTAAGTCCTGTCCATTGTGTCCCTAAGAAGGGAGGTATTACTGTTGTCCCTAATGATAAAGATGAATTGATTCTGCAAAGAATTTTCACAGGTTATAGGATGGTAATTGATTTCCGCAAATTAAATAAAGCTACTAAGAAAGATCATTACCCCTTACCTTTTATTGATCAAATGCTAGAAAGACTATGCAAACATACACATTATTGCTTTCTAGATGGTTATTCTGGTTTCTCTCAAATACCTGTGTTGGCTAAAGATCAATCAAAGACTACTTTTGCATGCCCTTTTGGTACTTTTGCTTATAGACGTGTGCCTTTTGGTTTATGTAATGCACCTGCTACCTTTCAAAGATGCATGATGGCCATATTCTTTGATTTTTGTGAAAAGATTTGTGAGGTTTTCATGGACGACTTTTCCGTCTATGGTTCCTCTTTTGATGATTGCTTGAGCAATCTTGATCGTGTTTTGCAGAGATGTGAAGAAACTAATCTTGTCTTGAATTGGGAAAAGTGCCACTTTATGGTTAATGAAGGTATTGTCTTGTGGCACAAAGTTTCTGAAAGAGGTACTGATGTTGATAAAGCCAAGGTTGATGCTATTGAAAAGATGCCATGTCCCAAGGACATCAAAGGTATAAGAAGTTTCCTTGGTCACGTAGGATTTTATAGGAGGTCCATTAAGGACTTCTCAAAAATTTCTCGGTCTCTGACTAATTTATTACAAAAAGATGTACCATTTGTCTTTAATGATGATTGTGTAGAAGCATTTGAAATACATAAGAAAGCATTAGTCTCTGCACCTATTGTTCAGCCACCTGATTGGAATCTACCCTTTGAAATTATGTGTGATGATAGTGATTATGCTGTAGGGGTTGTTCTAGGGCAAAGAGTTGATAAGAAATTAAATGTTATCCATTATGCTAGTAAGACTCTAGACAATGCTCAAAGAAATTATTCTACTACCGAAAATGAACTTTTAGCAGTTGTATTTGCTTGTGATAAATTCAGACCCTATATTGTTGATTCTAAAGTAATTATTCACACTGATCATGCTGCTATTAAATATCTTATGGAAAAGAAAGATGCTAAACCTAGACTTATTAGATGCGTTCTCTTGCTGCAAGAATTTGATTTGCATAGTGTTGATAGAAAAGGAGCTAAGAACCCCGTTGCAGATAACTTATCTAGGTTAGAGAATGTTCTTGATGACCCACTACCTATTGATGATAGCTTTCCTGATGAACAGTTAAATGTCATAAGCACTTCTCGTAGCACTCCATGGTATGCTAATTATGCTAATTATATTGTTGCTAAATTTATACCACCTGGCTTCACATACCAACAAAACAAAAAGTTCTTTTATGATTTGCGACATTACTTTTGGGATGACCCACATCTTTATAAAGAAGGAGTAGATGGAGTTATTAGACGTTGTGTGCCTGAGCATGAACAGGAACAGATCCTACGCAAGTGTCACTCCGAAGCTTATGGAGAGCACCACGCTGGAGATAGAATTGTGCATAAGGTATTGCAATCCGGTTTTTATTGGCCTACTCTCTTCAAGGATGCCCGTAAGTTTGTTCTGTCTTGCGATGAATGTCAAAGAATTGGTAATATTAGTAGACGTGAAGAAATGCCTATGAATTATTCACTTGTTATTGAACCATTTGATGTTTGGGGCTTTGATTATATGGGACCTTTTCCTGCCTCTAATGGATACACACATATTTTAGTTGCTGTTGATTACGTTACTAAGTGGGTAGAAGCTATTCCAACTAGTAGTGCTGATCATAGCACTTCTATTAAAATGCTTAAGGAATTTATTTTTCCGAGGTTTGGAGTCCCTAGATATTTAATGACTGATGGTGGTTCGCACTTTATTCATGGTGCTTTCCGTAAAATGCTTGCTAAATATGACATTAATCATAGAATTGCATCTCCTTGTCACCCACAGTCTAGTGGTCAAGTAGAATTGAGTAATAGAGAGCTCAAATTAATTTTGCAAAAGACTGTTAATAGGTCTAGAAAGAATTGGTCCAAGAAACTTGATGATGCATTATGGGCCTATAGAACTGCATATAAGAATCCTATGGGTATGTCTCCGTATAAAATGGTTTATGGAAAAGCATGTCACTTACCTCTCGAACTAGAACATAAGGCATATTGGGCTATTAAAGAGCTCAACTATGATTTCAAACTTGCCGGTGAGAAGAGGCTATTTGATATTAGCTCACTTGATGAATGGAGAAGGGCCTATAGAACTGCATATAAGAATCCTATGGGTATGCCAAGTTATTTAAAGAAAAAGTTAAAAGATGGCATGACAAAAGGATACAAAAGCGTGAGTTTAATGTAGGTGATTATGTATTGCTATACAACTATCGTTTAAGATTTTTTGCAGGAAAACTTCTCTCTAAATGGGAAGGCCCCTACGTTATCGAGGAGGTCTATCGTTCCGGTGCCATAAAAATCAACAACTTCGAAGGCACAAACCCGAAGGTGGTAAACGGTCAAAGAATCAAACATTATATCTCAGGTAATACCATAAATGTTGAAACCAATATTATTGAAACCGTAACCCCGGAGGAATACATAAGGGACACTTTCCGGACCGCTTGGACTCGAAAGGAATAGGTATGTGGTACGGTAAGTAAACCGACTCCAAAACAATTTTAAGGCAATATTTCTCCGTTTTGGAATATTTAGAAAAATAGAAAAATAAGTGGCAGTCCGGGAAGGACACGAGGCCTTCACGAGGGTGGAGGGAGCGCCCTACCCCCCTGGGCGCGCCCCCCTACCTCGTGAGCACCTCGTGTGCCCTGCGGACTCCGTTTTCTTGCACGATATGTATTTTGGTCGGTAAAAATTCATTATATATTCCCCCGAAGGTTTTGACTCCCGTATCACGCAAATATCCTCTGTTCTTGTTTTGAGTTGTTGCTGCTGCAGATTAGATCAACATGTCGTCCCAGGGTTCGGAAGGAGAAAGCTATGTGTATGATTACCTAGCAAATCCTAAGGTCTATGGAGACGTGGAGCACGATGGTTGGACTACAGAGGAAGAAGAGGGCTATGAACCCAAGGGGAAGGAGGAGACGAGCTCAGATGAAGGTGAAGTCCCATTACCTCAACCTGGGGACATGCATGTGGAGTTCAAAAAGTCAAGTATCCCTGATAGGGTAAAGAAACCAAAGTGCGAGTTTATCCCTTTTCGTCTCTTGCAGGAAAATAAGCAGGACCTATGCAAGAATTTATTAACCCTGGAGTGGGAGATTGATGATCTGAGGGATCAAAATTCCGTCCTCAAGCGCAAATTAAGGGAGAAGTTTATGCCATCAACTAAGTCAACAACACCTCCACCTTCACCGACCAAGAAGGAGATATAATCACATGGGTATGGGCACTCCCCTTGGCAACTGCCAAGCTTGGGGGAGGTGCCCCGGTATCGTATCACCATCACAACTCCTATCTTTACTGTTTTTCTTAGTTCGATCCTATTAGTAGCATCTTGATTTAGTAGAATAAAGTCATGGCATGATCTAGTTTTGAAGTTTTGCTTTATCATCCCTCTATGTAATCGAGTCCGTGAGCTATATATAATAAAGATTAGTGTTGAGTCAAGGGCTTGATTATTTTGCCATGATCTTGGGTGAATAAAAGAAAAATAATAAAAAGAAACAAAGAGTTCATATTGATCTTATTGAAAGTAATGACTTCACATAGAAGGAGTATGATGATTAAAAGTTGTTGGGAGTTGGCAAATATAGCTTTGGTCATCGTTGCAATTAATAGGAAGTAATAAAGAAAGAGAGGTTTCACATATAGATATATTATCATTGACATCTTTTATGACTGGGAGCACTCATTAAAATACAACATGCTAAAGAGTTGATGTTGGACAAGGAAGACAACATAATGAGTTATGTTTTCTTGTATCTGAGATAAAGTATGTTGTCATGGATCCTCTAACATGTTGAGCTTGCCTTTCCCCCTCATGCTAGCCAAATTCTCAGCACCAAGTAGAGATACTACTTGTGCTTCCAAATACCCCTAAACCAGTTTAGCCATGAGAGTCCATCATATCTACTTATGGATTGAGTAAGATCCTTCAATTAAGTTGTCATCGGTGCAAGCAATAAAAATTGCTCTCTAAATATGCATGACTTATTAGTGCAGAGAAATAAGCTTTGTACGAACTCGTTGTGGAAGTAATAAAAGCGAAGGACTGCATAATAAAGTTCCACATACAAGGGGCAATATAAAGTGACGTTCTTTTGCATTAAGATTTTGTGCATCCAACCATAAAAGCGCATGGAAACCTCTGCTTCCCTCTGCGAAGGGCCTATCTTTTATTATTATCTTCTACCTTATGCAAGAGTCACGGTGATCTTCACCTTTCCCTTTTTCATTTTATCCTTTGGCAAGCCCAGCATGTTGGAAAGAACATGATATATATAAACAAATTGGATGTAGGGGAGCATGAATTGTTATTGTTGACATTACCCTTGAGGTAAAAGGTTGTGGGGCAAAACTATAAGCCCCTATCTTTCTCTGTGTCCGATTAAAACTCCGTAACCACAAGTATTGCGTGAGTGCTAGCAATTATGAAGGACTAAGTGATAGTTGAGTATGTGGGATTGCTTTTAAGCTCTGACATAGACTCTTTCCGATGTTATGATAAATTACAATTGCTTCAATGACTGAGGTTATAATTTGTTGGTGCCCAATAAGGTTTCTGATTCATACTTTTGCATTGTGAAAAGATCATCACTTGAACATAAGTAATCATATGACAAAATCTATATATGTTGCTGTTTTGAAAATAATCATGATGCCTTCATGTCCGTATTTTATTTTTATCGATGCCTCTACCTCTAAACATGAGGACATATTTATTGTTATCAGCTTTTCGCTTGAGGACAGGTCTAAGCTTGGGGGAGTTGATACGTCCATTTTGCATCATGCTTTTATATCGATATTTATCGCATTATGGGCTGTTATTTCATGTTATGTCACAATACTTATGGCTATTCTCTCTTATTTTACAAGGTTTATCATGAAGAGGGGGAATGCCGGCAGCTGGAATTCTGGCTGGAAAAGGAGCAAATATTGGAGACCTATAATGTGCAACTCCAAAAGTCCTGAAACTCCACGGAATATCTTAAAATAAATAAAGAAAAATCGTCGCCAAAGATGAAGGCCAGGGGGCCCAGACCCTGCTCACGAGGGTGGGCCCCCCTGGGGCGCGCCCCCTACCTCGTGGGCCTCCTGGTGGCTCTCTGATGCCCATCTTCTCCTATATGAAGTCTTTCAATGAGAAAAAATCAGAGGCAACCTTTCGGGACGAGACTCCGCCGCCACGAGGCGGAACCAATCTAGGGCTCCGACTGAGCTGTCCTGCCGAGGACACTTCCCTCCGGGAGGGGGAAATCGTCGTCATCATTATCACCAACGCTCCTCTCATCGGGAGAGGGCAATCTCCATCAACATCTTCACCAGCACCATCTCATCTCCAAACCCTAGTTCATCTCTTGTATCCAATTCTTGTCTCCAAGTCCGGGATTGGTGCTAGTAGGTTGCTAGTAGTGTTGATTACTCCTTGTAATTGATGCTAGTTGGTTTATTTGGTGGAAGATCATATGCTCAGATCCTTTATGCATATCATTACCCCTCTGATTATGAACATTAATATGCTTTGTGAGTAGTTACGTTTGTTCCTGAGGACAAGGGAGAAGTCTTGCCATTAGTAGTCATGTGAATTTGGTATTCGTTTGATATTTTGATGAGATGTATGTTGTCTAGCCTCTAGTGGTGTTATGTGAACGTCGACTACATAACACTTCACCATTATTTGGGCCTAGAGGAAGGCATTGGGAAGTAATAAGTAGATGATGGGTTGCTAGAGTGACAGAAGCTTAAGCCCTAGTTTATGCGTTGCTTCGTAAGGGGCTGATTTGGATCCATATGTTTCATGCTATGGTTAGGTTTACCTTAATATTTTTGTTGTAGTTGCGGATGCTTGCAATAGAGGTTAATCATAAGTGGGATGCTTGTTCAAGTAAGAACAGCAACCAAGCACCGGTCCACCCACATATCAAATTATCAAAGTACCGAACGCGAATCGTATGAACGTGATGAAAACTAGCTTGACGATATTCCCATGTGTCCTCGGGAGCGCTTTTCCTATTATAAGAGTTTGTTCCGGCTTGTCCTTTGCTACAAAAAGGATTGGGACACCTTGCTGCACTTTATTTACTCTTGGTTCTTGTTGCTCGTTACAATTTATCTTATCACAAAACTATCTGTTACCACTTATTTCAGTACTTGCAGAGAATACCTTGCTGAAAACCGCTTATCATTTCCTTCTGCTCCTCGTTGGGTTCGACACTCTTACTTATTGAAAGGACTACGATAGATCCCCTATACTTGTGGGTCATCACTTGGCCATTTGCAACTTGGGGGCTGGATATGGATGGGCCCTTTAAGAGATCCAAGGATAAGAAAAATCACCTTCTGGTGGCGGTTGATAAGTTCACTAAGTTGGTAGAGGCAGAACTAGTCAGTAAGTGTGATGCAGCCACGGCGGTTCAATTCATCAAGAAGGTGATTTTCCGGTTTGGTTTTCCACACAACATCATAACTGATAATGGCACTAATCTATCCAAGGGTGCTATGAAAGAATTTTGTCAACGTGAGCACATGCGTCTTGACGTATCATCAGTGGCTCACCCCCAGTCTAATGGTCAAGCGGAGAGAGCCAATCAAGAGATCCTGAGAGGCATCAAGCCCCAGCTCATGGTTCCTTTACAACTGATGCCGGGTTGTTGGGTGGAGGAGTTACCTTCTGTGTTATGGAGCATCAATACAACGCCCAACAGATCTACGGGTTACACGCCTTCTTTATGGTTTACCGAGCAGAGGTGGTTCTCCCTAGTGACGTCCGTCATGACTCGCCTCATGTGGCGGCTTTTGTCGAAGCTGACAATGAGAAGGCACGACAGGAAGCACTTGACCTGTTAGATGAGGAGCGTGACATTGCAGCGGCTCGTTCGGCGATTTACCTGCAAGATCTGCGTCGCTATCACAACCGCCGGGTTAGAACCAGAACTTTTCAAGAAGGCGATCTGGTTCTTCGACTCATCCAGGATCAGACCGATATGCACAAGTTATCCCCGCCTTGGGAAGGACCCTTTGTGGTCAGCAAGAATCTGCATAATGGGTCATACTACCTTATCGATGTTCGAGAGCACAAAGACTCACGTAAATCGGAGGAGGAGACCCACCGGCCGTGGAATATCGCTCATCTTCGGCCTTACTATACTTGAGCCACAGGCTCTTCTTATGTACATAGTTATGACAATGTATATATTATGATCAATATAATAAACCAGAGCCTCAGCTAAAGCGGGGTCTCTGTTGTTTTTCTTACATCATGTGTGGTTACATGGGGGCTTCTGTTTATAAAGCGGAGTTCTGTTTACCCATTGATTTGGCTTATAAAGCCATATGTATAAAAAATCACTTGGGGTCTTGGTCGTATTCGAACCATAGCTACACCTCTTGATCGGCGTAAGGCCACCAGGGAAATCACTTGGGGGCTTGGTCGTATTCGAACCATAGCTACACCTCTTGATCGGCGTAAGGCTACCAGGGAAATCACGTGGGGGCCAAAGAGAGTGTTGCAAAGGCACAACTCAAACATAGGCACCCACTAAGCACAGCTCAAAATATTGCTCGGGGGCTCTTTGCTTCTCAAAGAACAAAGAGTCTACACCCTTGTAATAGGCTATCAAGCCAGGCTTGGAAGCCAGGTGTATTCACCTAAAACCCCGGGTTATCCTGCCTTTTTTAAGTAAGCCACTCCGTCCAGGTAATCCTGGTATGACCCACCAAACGTTTGGCAAGTCAATCTTATACAGACCCTGGACTTGTCAAAGTTAAAACAATGATTGGTTAATGTGATGTCCATCTTAAAAGGCTTTGTAAAATGGTTTAACTCAGTGGCCCGACAGCCCATGAAAAGCCTCGATTTTGGGCCTGGCAGCCCATGAAAAGCCTCACATGTTCTTTTTATGTTTTTATTTGCCAAGTTTTTTCTCCTTTGATGAGGTTTATAATATCTTATGATAAACCGACGTTTATTGACCCAACTTGGCTTTCAACTACAAGTTGTCAGTACATGATCAGTTATAATCCGGTGCTTATTAACCCGGTCTGGTTTCGACTACAAGTCGCCAATATTATATATGGATAATCCGGTGTTTATTGCAACCCGGTACGGTTTTATTATAAACCGGCAAAATTTGGAAGTAGTTATCAATACTCAAGATTTGGGTTATCACCCTTATTACAAAAAAGTTGGTGAAACCAACGATGTGATTCAATATCACAGGTATGTTATATTTCATATTTAATTACTTTCAAGTGCAGCCTTGGTTACAAACCTGGATTATGTGTTGGGCATTATGACCCGTCCGGCGGTAAACCGCCAGGACCCTTTAAAACTTGTTGTATGCAGAAACAGGTTGAATAAAGCTGCTAAGAATGATAAGCAGACATAGTATAATGATGGTAGATCAACAGTGTCATGCAAGATAAGTATGCACGATGGCATAGCAGACCAAGTGTTTCAACTAGCCTATTACAAGGCGCTTTGAGGCCCGAAAGGATAATTGTTTATCACAAGCATTGCAGTATGCAGAAGATAAACCGGCCTCCAGATCATGAATTTTCGCCAGGCTGACTTGACGGTTGTGGATCATCCCGCGTCGGTTCATCCTTCTCCTCTCCACCAAGCAGCTGGAAGTCAATGGTTGTCCAGTTAATCCCAGTTAAGGCTTGGAAGACAGCTTCATTGCTTATAAGGGTGGACGGTTCAGTGTCAGGGGCATAAGTATGCTTACGTATTGGCGGGATAAGATTCTGCACATCATAATTGGGCGCATTAACCCATCTGTTGTTAGCATCGTAAATTGACTGGTAATAAGAAAGATCAGTTTCTTCAGCCAATTTACTAGCCAGAGGATGCATTTCCCTTGTCAAAGCTCGGAGGTCATCATTGTCAAAATCTGATCCGTCCTCCTTTATACTCAGGTATCCATTCCCTACATCAGCCGGGTCAAGATCTGGCACCCATGCTTTAGCCCGGGTAAGCGCAGTCAGAGCACCTGCCCTTGCAGCTGATCTTTTTAATTCCTCAAACCGGGCGGGTAGCATTGACAGCCTCTCTAATGTCTCCTTGATCAAGGTTGGGGGCGGTTTGTTATGAGAGGTCATACAAATGATCCGTTGTGCGCCGGTATACAATTGCTCTATAAGAGTATAGGCAGCTTTCAATTTCTTTTGCATATCAGATCCAAGATGGGTAATGTGAGATCCTGCATCATTAGGCATGTTGGTAAACCGGCAATTTATGGGATAATACATGTTAAAAGCTTATAATAAGGGTATTTACAAAATACAGCAGTGGTTATGGCGTTTATCTGCCGCTTCAAACCAGTCAGCTCTTCTACCACCGGTTTAAGGGTTGTTTCTGCATCCTCAGCCCTCTTTTGCAATGTGGACTTCTCTGTGTCCCAGTCCGCCCGCTCCTTCTTGAAATCCTCCTTCAGCTTTTCCATGGTTGCTAAGGCACTGGTTAGCTCATCTTTGGCTTTGGAGGTTTCTGCTTGTTCGGACTTGATGTTTTCTTGAAGATCAGCGACTTCGGATTCCTTCTTGCTCAGCTCAGCCTATAAGAAACATACATATCATGAATTGGCAGCACATATTTGAAGTACCAAGCACATAACAAGTTATACACTAGGTACTTGGGGGCTAATGCCTATTTGCTTGTTATCAGAAATTTTTACAAAGTCCCAAGCTCAATACAAGTATTATTCCTGGCACTTGAGGGCTAATGTATATTTGTTCAAAGGAACATCATGAAAATTGGCAGGATCAAAGTCCCGGTTTATCTTGAAAGAATAAACCGGCCCTTGGGGCTACACAGGCGGAAGTTGTAACATTCATATTCTAAAGTCCCGGTTCATTTTGAAAAGATAAACCGGCCCTTGAGGGCTACGTAAGCAAAGTTGAGGTACTACAAAGTCCCAGTTTACATTGATATCATAAACCGGCCCTTGGGGGCTACTGGAGTTGATATTAGAAATTGAACACAAGAGAGAAACAGTTATGTAGAGTTAAACATCATTTACCTCATATCGCTCTTTTATCAGGTTCACTAAACCGGCTTCATAGTCGTGGCTTGTGTACAGACGGTTCAAAAGCCAGAATGAATGTCTTGGGCGTTGAGGTGGGCGTAGCTTGACAAATCTGTATTCCACTTGCCCTTGTCCATAGCAGAAAATTCTTCCTTGGCACTATGCTTTGATAAAGCGACAGGATTTCCAAGGGTGCTGTGGCCGAAGCCAGTAATCATAATATCATCCGCCTTGTCATCAGCAGCCTTGACTGGACTTGATGGTTTATCAACAGCCTTGACTGGACTTGACGGTTTATCAGCAGCTCAGACCGGGCTTGTCGGTTTATGAGCATGGCCCGTTGGGTCAACTTCCACTTGTTCAACAAAAAAGTCCTGATCTTGTGGTGGCGGATCATTAAGCACGGCGTCAGCATTGGCTTCTTCCGGTTTTGGAGTTCTCTCTGGTTTAGTGGTCGGGTTATTATCAGCCGGTTTATTTAATTTGGCCTTTTTGCTAGGTCTAGGCCTAGCACTGAGAAGAACAAGTATAAAGGTCAATACATCAGGCAAATATAAGGTGTTAAAGATAAATTTAAAGCATAACTTACCCAGGAACCGTTTTAAGGGTTGGAAGTTGTGTCCCGGTTGATTCGCCAGAAGAGGAATGAGAGGTTCCCTGATAGTTGGAATCAGACGGATTAAGAGGGAGTCTGAAATAACCCGCCTTGGGATAACATGTGTCAGAAATATGAGAGACCTCTGGGCGGCGTTTACGAACATGCGTGTTGGTAAACCGGAGGAAGTTACCACATGGCCACTATGACAGGTTATGCGACGAGCTTCGTGTTGCTGTTTCTTCAAAAGAAAGTTTGGATCCAAGTGAGCTAGGGGGGTGAGAAAATCTTACTTTCCGGTTTTCTTGACGGGTTTTCTGTGTTGGCAGAGGATCTGAGCTGGAGGAAAGAATAATTACCTCTACGTCACCAGCGTGGCTAGCCTCAGCATCACCCTGATAAGGATCATTGTCAATGAGATGTATAAAAAAGGAGCCAAGTGAATCAAGTTCTACCTCTGACTCATGATCATCATCAGCAGCATCAATGTTTAACTCGTTGGAGTTAGCAGTTTTCTTCTTGGCAGGTTTTTTGGTAACCTTAGTCTTGGGGCGAGGCGTCTTGGCCGGTTTGTCCTGTGACTTCTTCTTCTAGAACGGATCATCACCCTGTCAAAGATTGATGAAAGTTAAAAGGGAAGATTATAAGGGTCGGATTAAAATAAGAGTTACGCAATTCTTACAGCTGGTGGTTTATTGGACACGCAGAAGGGACTAAGCCCTGTTTTGCTGCAGACAGCCACCGGTTCATCCAATATCTTTTTAACAGTTTCTGTAATTTCAGCATCAGTTAGCTGAATGTTGATATGCCGTTGAGGATCTTTTGAGTCCCCTGTATATTCGCACATTAAACCGGGGTGACGGCTTAAAGGCAGAATGCTCCAGGATATCCAGCAGCGAACAAAGTCAACGCCTGTTAAACCGTTCGCAACAAAGGCTCTGAGCTTTGAGAGTTGTGGTGCATAGTTGGACCGTTCCTTCGCAGTCAGCCTTTGAGGGAATGGATGTGTATTGGTAAGCCGGTGAGCACGATAACCCGACAGAAGATTCTCTTCAATGGGAGACGTATCCCGGCAATAGAACCAAGTCTAGTTCCAATCTTTGGGATGAGTATGATGTTTGGCGTGAGGGAAACTGACATCTTTCCTCTTTTGAATTGAAACCCCGCCAAGTTCAGTATTTGGCCCATCTGTAAATTCAGTACGGCGGTTCTAATAGAAAAAGTCTCTGAACAGTTCAACCGTGGGTTCTTCCTGCAGATAAGCCTCGTAGAACACTTGAAAGTTACAAATATTGGACACAGAATTGGGTCCAATATCTTGAGGGTGGAGTTGGAAACTAGCAAGCACATCGCGGAATTTTTTTGATCTGGGGGGACTGAACCCTCGACCCAGGTGATCAAAGAATGCAATCACTTCTCCATCTTTGGGTTCAGGAGGATTTTCTGGACCGGGGGCCCTCCAGTGTATGACGTCCTTTTTTGCTAAGGCGCCGGTTGCAATGCACCCATTCAGTTTCTCTTCAGTAACCCGGGAGGGGACCCAGTTACAAGCATAAAATTGTTTGGCCATTTCAATGAAAAGCTAGAAAAAGATAAATGCCGGTTTAAGATTCATGACTGACAAGTATAAAGCGCCGCAAGGTCAGAAGGAGAAGACATTGGAGCATATATACATGTTAAACCGGATTCTGACATTAGCAGGGCTATAAAAATGACGAATTGGCGGTTTAATAGAGGGCTAATTGTACCTGGCGGATTATAAGTTTCTAAAAGTTAAACCGCCTACTTTGGGATAGAAGGTACAGATCTGTGGCGTGTCAGCAAATCAAAATATATTCAGACCTAAAATTCTGATACTTGAACAGTCAAGGGATCCAGATGGGATTTTCTGTTATAGAGAGATGCACTAATGGAAAAGGACTACAGATATCACTAAACGGAGGAAAAGAGTTAAGGTTTGAATCTAACAAGCCATGGCACAGTGATGAACACCGACGAACTCCGATGAACACCGAAACCCTAATAACAGATCTAGGGTGGAGGGAAAGAGGACTTACCAGTGTCACAGAAGCAGCAGAGAGGCGCCGCGGTTCTCTGGTTCGATCAGGTTGATGCAGCGGCTGTTGTTGGGGCAAAGACGAAGGTCGACGGCGGCGGCAACACTCGAGTACTGAGGCGACGCGAGGTGGAAGAAAGGCAAAGAGGCAAGGGGAGAAAAGTAAAGGGACCCTTGCCCCTATTTATAAGACGAAGGGATAAGCGATAGGTGCGGGAATCGAGGAGCCCAAAAAATGGATATGTGACAAAGCTGTCGACTCGGTTTTCGGAGGCTCGTTAATAAAATTAAGGTATATATGGTTTTTTAATGAACAGTTGACGTCATGACGGTTTACTATAATCCTGGAAGATGACGTCGTGGCGGATTACAAGGTTTGCTCGAAGGCGCTGAAGAAGAAATTTTTCCTAAGTGTTGAAGATTGACATGAACAGGTTCAAATCAATCTGGGGCCTAATGTTGGGGATATTACCACTGAGTATAAACCGGCCCAGTTATACCCATAATGAGTTATTCATATTGAAGCCCATGAAGATAAGGAGTATGGCGCTTTACAGAGGAGATCTACATGAAGGCCCAGGGCCCAAGGGCGGATTAGGGCCCATAGACATAAACCACCATATGATATGTAACTTGTGTTGTAAGATAGGTAAGGGTAGAAACCGAGCCGGACACGTTTACGAGTCGGACGGGATTTTGTGAACCGCTGAGCGTCAACCTGTGTATATAAAGGGATGACCCGGCGGCGGTTTAGGGACAACAAACAACAACTCGAGAACCAGGCATAGCGGATTCGCTCCCTGGTCATCAAAACCCTAGAATTCCACATCAACTGGATTAGGCCTTTACCTTCACCGCAAGGGGCCGAACCAGTATAAACTCCTTGTGTCCTTTGTCCCGCTTTAACCCCTTTAAGCTAACCCGTCGCGATGGCTCCATGACTAAGTCCTCTCACTAGGACATCTTCCGTGATAAAACCACGACAGGTCCATAGTTATTAGCTAGATGGCTTCTTCTCTCTCTTTGGATCTCAATACAAAGTTCTCCTCGATTCTCTTGGAGATCTATTCGATGTAATTCTTTTTGCGGTGTGTTTGTCTAGATCCGATGAATTGTGGGTTTATGATCAAGATTATCTATTAACAATATTTGAATCTCCTCTGAATTCTTTTATGTATGATTTGTTATCTTTGCAAGTCTCTTCGAATTATCAGTTTGGTTTGGCCTACTAGATTGATCTTTCTTGTAATGGGAGAAGTGCTCGGCTTTGGGTTCAGTCTTGTGGTATCCTTTCCCAGTGACAGCAGGGGCAGCAAGGCACGTATTGTATTGTTGCCATCAAGGATAAAAAGATGGGATTTATATCATATTGCTTGAGTTTATCCCTCTACATCATGTCATCTTGCCTAATGCGTTACTCTGTTCTTATGAACTTAATACTCTAGATGCATGCTGGATAGCGGTCGATGTGTGGAGTAATAGTAGTAGATGTAGAATCGTTTCGGTCTACTTGTCGCGGACGTGATGCCTATATACATGATCATGCCTAGATATTCTCATAACTATGCACTTTTCTATCAGTTGCTCAACAGTAATTTGTTCGCCCACCGTAATACTTATGCTATCTTGAGAGAAGCCACTAGTGAAACCTATGGCCCCCGGGTCTATTTTCCAGCATATGAGTTTCCAAAATATTTTATTTTGCAATATTTACTTTATAATCTATATTATAAAAATACCAAAAATATTTATCTTATTATCTCTATCAGATCTCACTTTTGCAAGTGGTCGTGAATGGATTGACAACCCCTTTATCACGTTGGTTGCAAGGTTCTTATTTGTTTGTGTAGGTACAAGGCAATTTTGTGTGTAACCTCCTACTGGATTGATACCTTGGTTCCCAAAACTTACCTTGGTTCCCAAAACTGAGGGAAATACTTACGCTACTTTGCTGCATCACCCTTTCATCTTCAAGGGAAAAACCAACGCAGTGCTCAAGAGGTAGCAAGAAGGATTTCTGGCGCCGTTGCCGGGGAGGCTTACACCAAGTCAAGTCAAGATTTGATCTCCCAGTCAAGGTTGGAAAAAGCGGTAGGCGTAAGCGAGGCGGTTGGCCTTCGCCTAGTGCCTAGGCGGTGCTTAAGCGTCCTAGGCGCAGCCTAGGCGGTAATATAGTTTTTACTATCAGGGTGTATTTGTGATATTATATGTGTGTCAATATTAATTTAGGTCACATTAATAATTTAATTACCAGCTACCGCCATTTGAATATGGCATGTTTGGCATAGTAGTGTAATATGGAAAGATTTCTCTCTCAAGTAGACAATTTCTTGCTTGAGCCTGCCTAGACTTCCGCTTATGCCCTAGGCGAGGCGTTTGTCCATCGCCTAGCGCCTAAGCGTGCCTAAGCGCCTCCTAGGCACTGCCTTTTCCAACAGAGCTCCCAGTAGCTAGCCATTTCTGGCGCAGTTGCCAAGTCAAGTCAAGACATACCAAGTACCCATCACAAACTCTTATCCCTCGCATTACATTATTTGCTATTTTCCTCTCGTTTTCCTCTCCCCCACTTCACCTTTGCCGTTTTATTCGCCCTATTTTTCCGTTTGCCTCGTTTCGCTTGCTTCTTGTGTGCTTGTGTTGTTTGTCACGATGGCTCAAGACAATACTAAATTGTATGACTTTTCCAATACCAACAACAATGATTTTCTTAGCACTCCGATTGCTCCTATTACCGATGTTGAATCTTGTGAAATTAATGCTGCTTTGTTGAATCTTGTCATGAAAGATCAATTCTCTGGCCTTCCTAGTGAAGATGCCGCTACACATCTAAACAACTTTGTTGATTTGTGTGATATGCAAAATAAGAAAGATGTGGATAATGATATTGTTAAATTGAAGCTATTTCCGTTTTCGCTTAGATATTGTGCTAGAACTTGGTTTTCGTCTTTGCCTAAAAATAGTATTGATTCTTGGAATAAGTGCAAAGATGCTTTTATCTCTAAGTATCTTCCTCCCGCTAAGATCATCTCTCTTAGAAACGATATTATGAATTTTAAGCAACTTGATCATGAACATGTTGCGCAAGCTTGGGAGAGGATGAAATTAATGATACGTAATTGCCCTACACATGGTTTGAATTTATGGATGATTATACAAAAAATTTATGCCGGATTGAATTTTGCTTCTAGAAACCTTTTAGCGGCCCCGGGAGGCACTTTTACGGAAATCACTTTAGGAGAAGCTACTAAACTCCTATATAATACTATGGTTAATTATTCTCAATGGCACACCGAAAGATCTACTAGTAAAAAGGTTCATGCGATAGAAGAGATTAATGTTTTGAGTGGAAAGATGGATGAACTTATGAAATTGTTTGCTAAGAGTGCTTGTTCTGATCCTAATGATATGCCTTTGTCTACTTTGATTGAGAATAATAATAAATCTATGGATGTGAATTTTGTTGGTAGGAATAACTTTGGCAACAACGCTTATAGAGGAAACTTTAATCCTAGGCCGTATCCTAGTAATTCCTCTAATAATTATGGTAATTCCTACAACAACTCTTATGGAAATTTTATTAATATTCCCTCTGATTTTGAGGCTAGTCTTAAAGAATTTATGATTTCTCAAAAGAATTTCAATGCTTTGCTTGAAGAAAAATTGCCTAAGATTGATGAGTTGGCTAGGAACGTGGATAGAATTTCTCTTGATGTTGATTCTTTGAAACTTAGATCTATTCCACCTAAGCATGATATCAATGAGTCTCTCAAAGCTATGAGAACTTCCATTGATGAGTGCAAAGAAAGAACCACTAGGATGCGCGCTAAGAAAGATTACTTCGTAAAAGCGTGTTCTTCTAGTTTTCATGATAATAGGGATGAAGATCTAAAAGTGATTGATGTGTCTCCCATTAAATCTTTGTTTTGTAATATGAATCTTGATAATTATGGGACTAGAGATGAGTCAACTTTAGTTAAAGGTGTCCCAATGATTCGAAGTTTTTAGATCTTGATGCAAAATTTGGTAAAAGTGGGATGGAAGAGGTCAAAACTTTACATAGCAATGAACCCACTATTTTGGATTTCAAGGAATTTAATTATGATAATTGTTTTTTAATAGATTGTATTTCTTTGTTTCAATCCGTGTTAAATTCTCCTCATGCTTATAGTCCCAATAAAGCTTTTACCAAAAATATCGTTGATGCTTTAATGCAATCCTATGAAGAAAAGCTTGAATTAGGAGTTTCTATCCCTACAAAACTTTATGATGAGTGGGAACCTACTATTAAAATTAAGATTAAAGATCATGAATGCTATGCTTTGTGTGATTTGGGTGCTAGTGTTTCCACAATTCAAAAACCTTTGTGTGATGTATTAGGTTTCCGTGAATTTGATGATTGTTCTTTAAACTTGCATTCTTGACATAGATTGCAATCCTACATGTCCTATTATTCTTGGTAGACCTTTCCTTAGAACGATTGGTGCAAATATTAATATGAAAGAAGGAAATAATAAATTCCAATTTTCGTCATGGAAAGGCATGGAACACTTTCCTAGAAAGAAGATTAAATTACCTTATGAATCTATTATGAGAGCCACTTATGTACTGCATACCAAAGATGATAATACCTAGATCTATCCTTGCCTTTATGCCTAGCTAGGGGCGTTAAACGATAGCGCTTGTTGGGAGGCAACCCAATTTTATTTTTGTTTCTTGTTTTTTGGTTCTGTTTAGTAATAAATAATTCATCTAGCCTCTGTTTAGATGTGTTTTCATGTTTTTAATTAGTTTTTGTGCCAAGTAGAACCTTTGGGAAGACTTGGGTTAAGTCTTTATGACTTGCTGTAAAAAACAGAAACTTTAGCGCTCACGAGATTAGCTGCCATTTTTTACTGGAGAGTGCTTTTAGGTTGATTCTTTTTGCAGATGATTAAAAGACAAATTCCTCACGTCCACAAATTTATTTCAGAATTTTTGGATTTACAGAAGAATACGTTTGATACAGATTACTACAGACTGTTCTGTTTTTGACAGATTCTGTTTTTCGTGTGTTGTTTGCTTATTTTGATGAATCTATGGCTAGTATCGGAGGGTATAAACCATAGAGAAGTTGGAATGAATTATTTTTAACACCAATTTAAAACATAAAAGAGGCTAGCCAACTCACCTCCAGGAGGCTCCCCCGATTGGCCCTTCGTTGGCCGTCGGATCTGTCTTTCTGGCTTGTCTGGCCCGTTGGATCTTCACCTCGCGGTTAAACTATTTTCACCTCGCAGTCGTTTTTACTAGCCAATGACAAGTGGGCTCGTCTCGCACGCTCATTGGCTGGGTTGGCCGCGCCCGCGTGCAGGAGGTTTTCCCCAATCCGCACCCCGCGTTCCCCATCCAATCCATCCTCGCCTCGTCCCACTCCCGCACCAGCCACCACCCAAACCCTAGCCCCCTTTCCCCTCGATCCCCACAGCCTCTCCCGCCTACTCCATCCCTCCTCCTTGCCTCGCCATGGCCTCTGCCGCACCTGCGAGCTCGGTGGCGGGATGAACGGACAGGGGAGGTGGGCGATGAGGGCTACTCCATCCACCAGATCCGCGCCGCTCCTGCCCAAATCCTCTCCGAGTGCACCGCAACCAATCCCGTCCTCGCTCATCTCGTCCCATGTCCAGCTCCCCATCCTCCTGCGGTTCCCCTCCCTTTCTTCCTTCTCCTCCCTCACGACACGTCACCTGTGTCCATCCCGCGTCCTCGCTGCCGCCACAGCTTCAGGAGGCTCGCCCTCCGTGTTGCAAAGCAGCAGGCCCGGACCTGGAGGAGGAAGAGGAGATCCCGAGGTCCAGGCAGTGCCTCGGTCGATGCGAGGTGGCGACGAGCCGATGAGCGTGGGCGGTCAAGACTACAGTTGCAGCTTTGGTGGTTGCTCACATGTCAGCGAGCGCATTTGATGTCACACACCGAGGTGAGCTTCTCTCTCTCTCTCTCTCTCTCTCTCTCTCTGAACTTGTACTACACTGCATAAAATAGCTTCTCTTTGGCCATGTGTTATTTGGAGATTGTTGCTCCATGTTGTTTCGCTTGATTAGGTTCAGAAGATGATTGTAGCAGTTAGTCCAATTAGTATTCTTTTCATATGCTTTGAACAAAACTGTGTATAGAGATCATGTTGTATACACTTAGGATGCATACAATCATTTTTGCAGGTTCAAACAGGAGAAGAAGAACTATCTTTCCTGCCTGAAATTGATAGGAGCTCAGCCTGAATGTCGGATGTTCATGAAGAAATACCTGGAATGTAGGATGGAGAGGTTAGCATGCTTACTCCATGTGTAATGATTTCAGAACTACTGTGTTGTAGTAATGTGTTTAGCTAAATTGGCACATCCATAATTCAAACCAGTTTATGCGTGATGATTTAGGGTGTGTTTTGCTTTTTTACTACTTTAAATTTAAATGCTCAAGAAATTTGATAAGCGTAGATTGCAGTTGCAGAGAGTATGGGCATAAAAGTTTTGAAGAAATTTGTGAAGGTTGTCATTAAGATCTTTGAAGAGAGATATCTCACCTGGTAATTTGCCTGGTGATATTGTCACTAAAATTTGTATTTGACAATAGCCTCAACAGTTGGAATGAGTAAACATTCTGATTGGGGAAGTCTTCTCTGGTTTATGAGAGCCTATGAGAAACTACAAAAGCAAAAAAAGGGCATGCTTTGATATTTCTTTATGTGGTTGCCACATTCAAACAGGAGAAGAAGTACTATCTTGCCTGCCTGAAATTGATAGGAGCTCAGCCTGAATGTCGTATGTTCTTGAAGAAATACCTGGAATGTAGGGGGGAGAGGTTAGCATGCTTAGTCCATGTGTAATAATTTCAGAACTACCGTGTTGTAGTAATGTGTTTAGCTAAACCTCTTATTTGCTACATCCATAATTCAAACCAGTTTATGCGTGATGATTTAGGGTGTGTTTTGCTTTTTTGCTACTTTAAATTTAAATGCTCAAGAAATTTGATAAGTGTAGATTGCAGTTGCAGAGAGTATGGGCAGAAAAGTTTTAAAGAAATTTGTGAAGGTTGTCATTAAGATCTTTGAAGAGAGATATCTCCTTGTACCAAATGAAGTGGACGCTACAAGGCTTCTGCAGATGGGTGCATCAAATGGCTTCCCTGGTAGTTGTGGAAGCATAAAATGTATGCATTGGAGGTGGTAGCATTGCTAAAGATCTACATATTGTAGCAGTAGTTTTTACTGTGAAACATAAGCTCTTTTTACACAGCAATTATTAAATTGTAGTAGTAGTTTTTCTTGCAGCTTGTAGTAGTAGTTTTTCTTGTCAAAATCAGTCCTTTCTCTGTACTTGTTGATCTTTTTAGTCTGAATTTTCCAGCCAATTCAGGATTTTTGTTTTGCAACATTATGGACGATGCATGTCTTTTATATTGGGCTCGGATTGCAAGCTCTTCTTTACATTGGTGACACATATGACCTACAGCGTTGAATCAGTTATATTTTGGTTGAATTTCAAATCAAAATTCTTGAACTACAGTTTCAGTTCTTTCTACTTAGCTTGGCAATTAGTTAACTATCCAAGTACAGCTTACTGAATGACATGTGTTGTCATGAATGAAAGCTGGTCGATCAACCTGTCTTTTTATTGGGTCTAAAATTTGGTGAACCTGAACTGAAGTTTAGCTCAGCCTCATTTGACAAATAGATACCTTGGTGGGTTTGTATTCAGAAAATTAATGTGCCTATTTTTGCTTTTTAATCTGTGTTGGGAGAAAGATGTTCCTCTTTGTTGAGAAAATGTTTATTGTATGGAAATACTCACCATACAAAGTTCTTTCTCCGATGCAACTATGATCTGTTTTCCTTGTGCAGAGAGGCTGCGGCGAGGGGGCAGTGTGGCGGCAACAATAGGGGTTGGCGGATGCTCCGAGACCAATAGCCTACTTAGTGGTATGCCTCCCTGTTCATTTTTTGGTGTTTCCTCCAGATTGGTGTTGTGCAGTTCTGAGTTGTTTTGTATGCGTGTGTTGTGTGATGCAGATGGGAAGGAGGATCCGACAAGTTAGCCCCCACAATTGTGTTGTTGGAGAACTTCTGCGAGCTTAGTAAAATAATGAATCTTCATCTCCCATGTTTTCTCTCGAAAATGGAGCGTGGATCGCAGGAGCAAGGAGCTGGTACCTCCTCTCTCTCTCCGGCTTCTCTCTTGTTTTGGTTGTTTCTTGACCTGCTGTTTCCATTGGTGATCCTTCTTGTTCATATAAACACACCCACATTTTGAATGATTAGAAATGTTTCTTTTATTGTAGTATTTTTTCATTGTCAAGGTTTCTTCAATTAGTCTCCTCTGTAGTTATTTTTCTTTTATAGTGTGCTACGGGCTTCTTGCCAATGGACATCCTATTGCTTATATCCTATCTGTAGCACCATGCCTCCTTGTCGCCCTATTTGTCAAAAGCCTGGTACAACCAGTAGCAAGGTGCCTCCCCGACATGTTGTTCATCGAAAGCTCTCTTAATAGGAAGGCATATAATGCTCAGTAAATACAACCTTAAGTTGATGACAACTTGATATGTAGTTCTCCTGTTACAGTGCTTCGATTAGTTAATACTCCCTCTGCAATGAAGATTATGTGCAGTGTGTCTGTGCCATTAAAGAATTTAATATTTCTTTGAACTTCTGGCGAGAGATTTATTTCATTTGGTCCAACTGGTTCCGATCATAGCAAGCTACTACATAAAAGGTACGACATAATTTTGTTGACAGAGCTTGCTGGAAATATCGGTTCTCATGTAATCTAACCATTACACCTCTTGAGTCCAATTAGGAACTCTTCATTATTGGTTCTAAAGTGTTTGCTTTGATCAGTTAATACTCCCTTTTTTCATAAATACAAAACGTTTTAGAGAAAAGCTGCATATTTAATGAAGCATCCACTTGCTGTAGAAAGCATGTTTTATGGTTCTGTACCAGGTAAGGTGTTCAGATGGCATAAATATAACATCGTGTCTAGGTTATTATCATTTTAAATAATTATCCATTTGTTCCCCAGTTTGAGTAAAATATTGTATTTGCGAAGCACAAGTTCTGTTCTGGCTACTATTTTTATTGCAAGCCAACCTATATCTTCAACCTTCTCTTGCATAGGGCAGGCAGTGGTTCTTGGTTGCCTTCAAAATACTCGACACCTCTTTAGGAGTACGGACAATATTGCCAATGCATACGGTCTGTGCTTTTGTCTTTAGGAATTTGCATCAGTATCTTGTTTAAACATCTACTCCCTCCGTCCCATAATGTAAGACGCTTTTTGACACTGTAGAATATATATCTTCAGTAACCTATTTAATAATGATTTTCAACTTTTTTCCATATTGTTGTGTAATAATCTACTGATAGCCAGTTACAACACCATTTTACTATGGACATTGCATATGATGTTCTTTATTCTCAGCAAAGCAAACATCTCATTTGTTTCACATACTATTCTCTACAAAAAACTAGGCGTTGCTGAAGTTGGAGTTATAATGGCGTTAGTAACCTTGGTGATGCTTCTTACACGGCAAACCAACTTGTTCTTGATTATCCAATGGGTTATTTATCCAGATGTTGCACATAGGAGTATTGTGGAGCTAATAATATTTGAATCTGAGCTAGCCTACTATTTCAATTTGAGGTTGTCGGATTTCGGGTTCCGGCAGACCCTTGAGGTTCGAACACTGGGGTGCGCGCGGAGATCCAACCCTCCACCATCTCGCACTTCGCCGAATCGCAGGGACCTAAACTACTAAACAGGACAGCACAAGAGAAACGAGATTTATACTAGTTCGGGCCACCGTTGTGGTGTAATACCCTACTCTAGTTTGTGGTGTGGTGGATTGCCTCTTGGGCTGACGAGGAACAGTACAGGGAAAAACAGCCTCGCGAGGGTCTGTTCTTCGTGGGTGTGATGAACTGCTAGGTGGTTTTCCGTTGCTCTAGCTACTGGTTCCTTGGTGAGGATTCCGATCTCATACTCGGGGGGCCGATCTTAGATCTCCCCTCTCTGAGTGTGGCTACTCCTATTTATAGGCGAAGGCCCCGGCCTCTTCCCAAATATTGAGCGGGAAGGGCGCCAACAATTAGCCATTTGAAGGGGAACAGCGGGTACACTTATCCTGACTAAAGTTGGTCCTCGCCGCCAAAGGCTCGTGATGGCGCTTTGCTTGGGCTCCACGATGACTCCTTCCAGCCGTTGGGGCTGGTCTTGGTCTTGTTGCACCAAACAGGTGCCTTTGTTTGATGCTCTACTGCGCTTGCTCCTTTGCACCAAAGAGGAAAGGATGGCGCTGCACGGGCTGGCGCCCGATCGGCGCCCCAGTGCGTCATGGCTTGCGTCATGGGCACCTCGCGAGTACCCTGCCTTGAACTCTCTGCCTCCTCATGAGCCAACTTTGACGAGGCGTGCTCGAGAAGCTCTGGTCGTCCGCCCGCATGAGGCTTGGCCCCTCGTGAGGGTCTTGAGCTTGTTGATGAAGATGGGCTGTCCTGGCCTCCTTTGAGCCACGCCGCAGGCCGCAGCGAGCAAGTCTGGGACCCCGTTCCCGAACGCCGACAAGAGCCCGGGCCTGGGCGCCCGAACTTGGCCGAGCAGAGAGGCGAAAGGGTAAGTCTGCGAGCGTCGTGGGCCCTAACAGCTGCGGCCTTTGGGCGCCGCGTGGCGGTGATTGGACGACATCGCTTTGCTTCCCCACGATGCCTCGGTAACCACCGGATTCGACAAGTCCACGCATGCGAGTCGGTCATGATTACGGTGATCGTGGAGGCCGACGGTTGGCCTTCGCCGGCTATAAGTCACGGCACGCGCGCGCTTCCGATCTATCCTACCTTCTCCTCCTCCTCGCCTCGTCTGGTTGCCATGGCTCCGATCCGCCGGTTCTCCAAGGAAGAGAAGGGAAAGGCTCCTCAAGAGGATCCTGACCTGCTCCCCCCAAAGAAGCGGCTTGCTCTCTAGTGTCAGGGCAGGAGCGCTCGCGAGGAGGCACCCATGCCCTAGTGCGTGCGGCCGCCACCAGGGTTTCCTCTTCCCTTGTACGCGCGAATTGGTGGCCCTGAAGGAGGCGAGGCCGGGCGCCACGAGCGGCGCTGCCGATGGCCGCCCAGGGTCACGAAGGTGTCGTCTTCCCCACAGTTCACGCCGAGGGCTCTGCCGGAGTTCGTGCCCAGCGTCGCGCGCCTCCCAAGTCTTGGATTCGTCTTCCTTCTTTCTTCGCCTCCGTCGTCCGGCAATGGGAGCCCCTGGGACTCTGGCTGCAGCACGCCGGCTACGGCACCCTCGCGACCGGGGCAGAGGTCGCGGTAGTTGCCCCGGGCGAGGTCTTCATGACACGAGGCTGGGCGAGGTCGCCCGGTCTGCAGGGCGAGGGCGCCTCGATCCACAGAGTACGGTGGTGCTTCGGTGGTGTCCTTCAAGGTCTTCGATGTGGAGGGCCGCCGGCTGGAGTGCTGTCCCGGGAGAGGCGGTCGGGGTCCTGCTGCGGCGAGACAGAGGCCGACCGACGACTCCCTTGGCATCTCCTCGGCGGCATTAAAGGCGCCGGAGGATCGATGACTCCGCCGAGCTCTTGGCGCGCGGAGGCGAGCGGCGACAGCCACTGAGCCCCGAGCCTGCGCCGCTCCGGGCGGTGTGGGCTCGTCAGTCGTCGCCGCCCCGATCTGGATGGGGTTGGCTCGGACCGGTGGCCCACTGTTGATGATGGCGTCTGTCGTGGTGGTCCCTGTAGATAGGACTCCTTAGGATTCGCGTCTTTTGTTCCTGCGAGGAGCCAAGAATGTACCCCGCGGGGGCTTGTAAGATGTTTGTAGCTTTGTTTGCCAATATGATCCTTATTGTGAGGCAGTGTGAGATGCTCATTCCGTTCTAGCTCAGTTTCTTCCTTTCGGACCTCGTGAGGGCCTGATGCTCTGCGCCGACAGGTCCCTGTCCCAAGGCGGCTTCAGCCGTCGCTGGTATGCCAGGTCGCGATGCCGTGGTCAAGGCCAGGAGGTGAGCGGCCCGAGGTCCGGTAAGAGCCTCTGAGTCGCGATGCTCAGGGGGTCCCCCTTGGCGCTCAAGCAGCCATCATTTGGTGAGAAAGGAGAGCGACGTTGCCAACACGGGGTTGCATTGAGTGTGGGGATAGTGTTGCGATAACTAGTGTGTCCGGAGGGTGACTTATCTCGTGGGTCAGGGCAATGCTTCCTGGTGCGGCGCTAGGTCCGTGCCTTGGCCGACGAGAGATTGCGTGGCGAGGTCATTTCATGCTCCTTGGAGGGACCCTGCAGGTTCACCACAAAAGGAACAAGAGCTCGCCGTGGCGATCGTTAGTCCTGCCGTTAGTTGCTTTGGAGAGGCGCGAGAGGCCTCGCGAGGTGTGTTGGGGCACCCGTGAGCCAGCGCGGGACTCACGAGGCCCTACCTCAAGGCAGGTTGCGCCTGGCTCTGGGCCTTACCTTCGAGTGTGTTCCTGCAAATTTGGCGGATGCGGTGCTCTCGTCTTGGTCCGGCTCTCGGCTGGTCTCGGCCGTCGCTGGCAAGCCAGGTCGCGATGCTATGGACAAGACCAGAGGGTGAGGGCGGAGAGCCGTAGGAGCCACGAGTCGCGATGCTCGTGCACCCCCTTTAACACGCAAGCTGGGTTAGATGGCGAAACTCTCGTCCTCGGGTCCGGCTCTCGAGCTGGTCTCAGCCGTCGCCTGGCAAGCCAGTCGCGATGCCATGGACAAGACCAGAGGTGAGGGCGGAGAGCGGTAGGAGCCACGAGTCGCGATGCTCGTGCACCCCCTTTAGCGCGCAAGCTTCCGCCACCTGGAAAAGGCACCAAATAACAAGCATGGTGGGCGAGAGCATAATCCTAAGGAAAAAGCAGGAAGGATACATGCAGCTGGGACTGGCCCGGCGGCTTGGGGATGATGCAGCCCGAGGCGCCCCCAGCAGGATAGGCTAACGACATGAAATAAAGGGATACATGCCGCAGGGGCGGACCCATGCGGCTGGGAATATCTGCGCCTGAAGGCGCTCCCAGCCGGAAATAAAACTTAAAGATGTCACCTGGTGATGTTGGGGATCAAGGGGTGTTGGCGTAGTAGACTCGGTGGGCTGCGGGAGCCGATCCTCGTGAGCCCCCAGGCCCAGGGGCCTCGGGAGGCTCCGGAGGCGTTGGCGGCTCCTCGCGGGCCATCTCCATCTCCGCCGGGGTGCGCGGCGCCCGACCTCTTGAGCCTCCAGGATGGTCCTCATGAGGCAGCTGGTGCGCAGCAGCCGCGTTTGGCGAGCCATAAGGCATGCGTGCGTAGTGGGGCGGACCCTGCAACGTCCCACTCGCGAGGGCAGGCGCTCTTGAGATGCGGCTCGGTTGAGCCTGGTATGTCGATGCGACGCGCAGCCCACCATACTCTCTGGATGGGGGCCACACGGAGGGCGGCGGCTGCCCCTCATGACCCTTGACTCCTGTAGCTCTGAATGGCCTTGCCGACAAACTCTTGAGGTTACGCCCTTCGGCCTTGCTCACCTTGTGGGAAGCGTGCTTGAAACACGCCTCCACATGGTGCCCAAGCGCCTCCCTCGATACCTTGGCGAGGTCGGCGGCCCTCCAGGGGAGAGCCCCCGAGCCCTGCCTGAGGAGGGCGCCAGGCGCGCTTTCCTATGCGTTGGAAGGAGACTCTCCCTGGCCCGATGCGGGCCCTGAGGGGCCTGTCTCTTGAGGAGCCAGGCCGGTCGATGTCTTCTTCTTCTTGGGTGCGGCCTCGGGAGGCCTCCTGCTGCTGTGGTCTGGGTCTTCCAGCGGTGCGGCCTGAAAGGCTCGCTCCAGGGAGCACACTGCGTCTCTCTCTTCGCAGGGCACCGTGATGACTCCACCGCTTCCTGGCATCTTGAGGACGTTGTAGCCATGGTGGGTTACGGCCATGAATTTGGCCAATGCTGGGTACCCGAGGATGGCGTTGTACGGCAGGCGAATGTGGGCGACGTCGAAGTCGATGAGCTCGGTGTGGTAGTTGTCGCGAGCCCCGAAGGTGACAGGAAGGTGGACCTGCCCGATCGGGACTGTGGAGCCGTCGGTGACTCCGGAGAAGGGCTTGGTTGGCTGAAGCTGACTGTAAGGCACTTGAAGATTGTTGAATGTTTCCACGGACAGGGCGTTGAGCCCTGCCCGCCGTCGATGAGGGTCTTGGTGACCAGCACGTTGTCGATGATTGGGGAGCAAAGCATCGGGAGAACTCCGGTGTGGCTGCGCGCTTGAGCTGATCCGCTGAGCTGAGCGTGATGGTGCCGCCGACCACCGAGAGGGCGTGTGGCCTCGAGCTTGGGAGGACTGCATTCACTTCATGGGCGAACTGCTTGAAGATCGCCGAGAGGCTGGGGCTTGAGCTCCGCCCGGGATGCAAAGCGATCGCACGCGCTTCCGGAAGCCCCAGCCCCTCGTCCCGATGGCGGTCTTCAATTCTCCTTGGTGGCGGCAGCAGGAGGAGGGCTCTGCGTTCCCTGCAGGCGATCCTCACGAGGCCGATCCTCTAGCCTCCCTCGCGAGGTGGGTCTTGCCAGCGGTCCTCGCGAGGTTGGTCGCGCCACCCTTGGCGCGGGCATGATCTTCCAGCATCTGCATTCCTTCCTCCTCCTCGGCAGTAGCCCCTCGCTGCGCTCGGCGTCTGCCGACCCTTCCTTCTCGTCTGGCTCGAGTTCTTGGCATTCATTGGTGTTGTGGGTGTGGAGGTCGTGGTACCGCAGATGCGGCTGCTCTTGGAGGACTCGGGCTGATCTACGCCTCGCTTGGTGTGCGGTTGACCATGAGCACAAGCAGCCCCTTGCGCTTCACGTCCTTGGCCTTGGACTTCTTCTCTTCGGGATCCGTGGCAGGCAGCTCGAGGAGGGAGAGGCGCCCCTCCTCAGCCCTGGCCACTTGGTCGCCAAGTTGAACAGCTCCAGGGAGGTGCACAGATCTTCATGCATCGCCAGCTCCTCCTTCATATTGGCGTCGCGCACGCCGTCGGAGAAGGCAGATATGATGGCCTCCTTCGTTACCCTGGGGATCTTGAGGCGCGCGTTGTTGAAGCGCTGGATGTACTTTTGCAGGGTTTCCCCTGGCTGCTGCTTGATTCGGCGCATGTCTCTCACGGCGGGTGGCCGGTCGCGAGTACCCTGGAAGTTGGCAATGAAGCGGGTACGCATCTCGGTCAAGGAAGAGATCGTTCCTGGAGCCAGATTCAGGAGCCAGGTGCGGGCTCCGTCCTTGAGCGCCATGGGAAACCAGTTCGCCATGACCTTTTCATCCCCGTTGGCAGCCTCGATGCCCAGCTCGTAGAGCTGGAGGAACTCCGTAGGGTCAGCTGTGCCGTCGTAGCGAGGAGGCAGGTCTGGCTTGAACTTGGCGGGCCACGCGACGCTGCGCAGCTCGGAGGTGAAGGCGCGGCAGCCCGCCGTGGCCGCGGGGGGCCTCGGACGGCAGGGACCTTGGTCCTGTGGGCCTTCTTGCGCCGCGGCTGGGGGCAGCGCAGGGTCTTGACGTGCTAGAGCGGGGAGCGCTCGGGCAGCTTCTTGCGGGCGAGGAACTTCTTGACAGCTCTGCTCTTGCAGCGCGGCGCTTAGCGAACAGGTTACGCCCGGGGCCGCGCTTTGGGGCTGTGGCGCTGTCTTGAGGAGGAGGCGGTTCAGGCACCCCGGGAGCTTCATCGCCCGCGCGGGGCGGGGTGCGGTGCAGCGAGACGGACGGCGCGGGGTCGCCTCCTGCAACGCGGACGAGCTCGGCGACTCGGTCGAGCCATTCTTCGTAGACGTCGTCGACGGGGCGGTAGCGCAGGAGCTCATTAGCCGCGATGAGTGCAGCTCGAGCCTCCATGGCCGCACGGGGCGCGCGTGACGAAGAACCAGCGGGGGTGAGCGAAGGCGTGGCGGTGCGGCCGTCCCGCCTCATGGACGGGTGCTGGGATGACGCTTGCTACTCGTTCCCCGCCGGGTCGGTGGCGGCGTTGATGGCAGGTGACGGGGAACGACGAGGGCGCCCACCGACGGGAGCTGTCTGGGCGACGTGGGAGGCGAGGGCGGCTCGGCGCTCGGCGCGGGCCCGACGAGCGTCAGACATGGTTGCGGTGGTCGAGGAAGAGCGAGGCGACGGAAGGCAGATTCCGGCGCACCCCTACCTGGCGCGCCAAATGTCGGATTTCGGGTTCCGGTAGACCCTTGAGGTTCGAACACTGGGGTGCGCGCGGAGATCCAACCCTCCACCATCTCGCACTTCGCCGAACTGCAGGGACCTAAACTACTAAACAGGACAGCACAAAAGACACGAGATTTATACTAGTTCGGGCCACCGTTGTGGTGTAATACCCTACTCTAGTTTGTGGTGTGGTGGATTGCCTCTTGGGCTAATGAGGAACAGTACAGGGAAGAACAGCCTCGCGAGGGTCTGTTCTTGGTGGGTGTGATGAACTGCTAGGTGGTTTTCCGTTGCTCTAGCTACTGGTTCCTTGGTGAGGATTCCGATCTCATACTCGGGGGGCCGATCTTAGATCTCCCCTCTCTGAGTGTGGCTACTCCTATTTATAGGCGAAGGCCCTGGGCCTCTTCCCAAATATTGAGCGGGAAGGGCGCCAACAATTGGCCATTTTGAAGGGGAACAGCGAGTACACTTATCCTGACTAAAGTTGGTCCTCGCCGCCAAAGGCTCGTGATGATGGCCTTTGCTTGGGCTCCACGATGACTCCCTTCCAGCCATTGGGGCTGGTCTTGGTCTTGTTGCACCGAAACGGGTGCCTTTGTTTGATGCTCTCGCCTGCGCTTGCTCCCTTTGCACCAAAGAGGAAAGGAGGACGCTGCACGGGCTGGCGCCCGACTGGCGCCCCTGGTCGTCATGGCTTGCGTCATGGGCACCTCGCGAGGTACCCTGCCTTGAACTCTCCGCCTCCTCATGAGCCAACCTGACGAGGTCGTGCCTGAGGAAGCTCCTGGTCGTCCGCCCCGCGAGGCTTTGCCCCTCGCGAGGGTCTTGAGCTTGTTGATGAAGATGGGCTATCCTGGGCCTCCTTTGAGCCACATCGCAGGCCGCAGGCAGGCAAGTCTGGGGACCCCCGTTCCCAGAACGCCGACAGAGGTCAAAAATTACAAATCTCAGTGTTTGTTTTCAGTTGTCAATCTTCTTCCCATCTCCTTTTTTGGGTCACTTTTGATAGCTTCTTTCATTCTGTACATATTAGTTGCCTCCTCAAGCCATGGCTCTCAATTTACTGGAAAATGCAATCTTCATTTACTGAGTTATATTTTTGTCTTGCTTTCTTCCAGGTCCCTCATACAGTGGTTCAGAAACAAAACCTATCCAATGGAGATGATGCATGAGGAGCAGCAAAGACATGATCCATGAAGCCTATGTTGTTCTTTTTCTCGCTTGTTAGTTTACTTTTTTATGGTTGGATGCCAAGTAGCCAATTAGACGCTTTTTTGTAGATTAGTTGCTTAGTTTCATATGTCAAACTGCGTTGTCAAGTGTAGTGAACAAGCAATCAATGCGGCACATGTGGAAGTTGTGAGAGCTGTGAATGGCACCGGTCTTGTCATACTTATGAGCAGGAGCACCGGCCACATTACTCTTCATGCCACTCTGAGCAGTCGGCTGCTGCTTGAGATTGATTTTCATGTTGAAGGGAAGGGATACCTGATTGAGTTCCTGTATATGCAAGGATAAAGAAGAAGGGCATTGTCGTGGTTGTTCTTTGAAGGTGTTGGTCGGAGCTGATTCTTGGGGACTGATGACAAGAACGGAGAGCGTGATGAGTATGTCAACATGTTGTTCCTTGACGTTGGCCTTCTTCTATAAAGTTCACATGCAACTCTCCTCCATGGTTAGAAAAAACTAATTTAAACATTTTGTTTCTTTGATGGTTACTCGTTTCTCTTACCGTTGTTGTATCAAAAAGATTTTATTTTCGTTGATGGCCGCTTGGGCTCATTTTCGAGGAGAATGAGATGTGGAATAAACTACTCTGAAATGGTTGGTTCCCTTCAAACAATTTATTAGCTAACTAATTTTGGTTGTTGTTGCACATGATACAATTGTGCTCTGTTGTTGCCATCTTGCATTTTATGGGAGCTTAAACAGACAATCAATTAAACTTTTACTAAATTCTTACCGTATGTATTTGCTCAAATAGCTACTGAAAAAATACAAATATTTTTAGCAAGTATATGGTTTTAAATGGGACTCAGTGCCATTTAGCGCAATGGGCAGTGTTATATAAATATATATTTTTGGTGCAATGGTTATACATTTTTTCTCAAACTTGGATTTCATAATGTGATAGACATTTTCAAAAGAGTATGGTTTAATATATGGGATTTCTACAACGAGTATTGAAGTCCTTGCAAAATGAAACTATTTTCATCGACAACATGGCTTTAGCGGGTCTCTGCGCCATTTGGCACAACGGATAAGAAATCGCGTCGGTCGGTGGCTGAGGAAACGCCTCTGTCACCCAAATGAGAACATTGGATCCGCCCCACGCTTCATATTCAGCTCCTCACGGGCCACAGGCATCTCTCTACGTGGGATGGGCTAAATAACATATGGGATATCCTAATACCTCTTGATCCCTACATCTCCGTATATGCACAACAAAGACATGTTCTTTTTCTTAGGTTTATTATCGTTTTCCCTCTTTTTTTGCAGAAAAAAGATGCACAGCCAGGTTTCTTATCATGATAACCATGTTTTCAAACTTGCTAAAAAAATACAACCATCCATCTTTACTCTCTCATCATAGTGGCCGTATTTTCAAACTGAACATATTTATATTATGCGAAGTTTCCCTTTTCCCAGACTATTATTTAACAACGTAATAAACATGTTTAAAAAATAGCATGATTTAGTTGAAGGTTCTTGCAGCGTGAAACTATTTTCATCGACATGATGTCTTCAGCAGGTCTCTGCGCCATTTAGCGCAACGGGTCAACTAGTATAAATAAATAATGAGTTCATTACAGTACCTTGAAGTGGTGGTTTGTTTTCTCTCGCTGACGGAGCTCATGAGATTTTTTGTTGAGTTTTGTGTTGTGAAGTTTTCAAGTTTTGGGTAAAAGATTTGATGGATTATGGAATAAGGAGTGGAAAGAGCCTAATCTTGGGGATGCCCAAGGCACCCCAAGGTAAAATTCAATGACAACCAAAAGCCTAATCTTGGGGATTCCCAGGAAGGCATCCCCTCTTTCGTGTTCATCCATCGGTAACTTTACTTGAGGCTATATTTTTATTCATCACATGATATGTGTTTTGCTTGGAGCGTCTTGTATGAGTTGAGTCTTTGATTTTTAGTTTACCACAATCATCCTTCCTGTACACACCTTTTGGGAGAGACACACATGAATCGGAATTTATTAGAATACTCTATGTGCTTCACTTATATCTTTTGAGCTAGATAATTTTGCTCTAGTGCTTCACTTATATCTTTTTGATCACGGTGGTGGTTTTATTTTATAGAAATTATTGATCTCTCATGCTTCACTTATATATTTTGAGAGTCCTTTATAACAGCATGGTAGTTTGCTTTGGCTATAAAATTAGTCCTAATATGATAGGCATCCAAGATGGGTATAATAAAAACTTTCATAAAAAGTGCATTGAATACTATGAGAAGTTTGATACTTGATGATTGTTTTGAGATATGAAGATGGTAATACTAGAGTTGTGCTAGTTGAGTAGTTGTGAATTTTAGAAATACTTGTGTTGAAGTTTGCAAGTCCCGTAGCATGCACATATGGTAAACGTTGTGTAACAAATTTCAAGCATGAGGTGTTCTTTGATTGTCATCCTTATGAGTGGCGGTCAGGGACGAGCGATGGTCTTTTCCTACCAATCTATCCCCCTAGGAGCATGCGCGTAATGTTTGGTTTTTGATGACTTGTAGATTTTTGCAATAAGTATGTGAGTTCTTTATGACTAATATTGAGTCCATGGATTATACGCACTCTCACCTTTCCATCATTGCTAGCCTTTTCGGTACCGTGCATTGCCCTTTCTCAACTTGAGAGTTGGTGCAAACTTCGCTGGTGCATCCAAACCCCGTGATATGATACGCTCTATCACACATAAACCTCCTTATATCTTCCTCAAAACAACCACCATACCTACCTATTATGGCATTTTCCATAGCCATTCTGAGATATATTGCCATGCAACTTTCCACCCTTTCATTTATTATGACACGCTTCATCATTGTCATATTGCCTTGCATGACCATGTAGTTGACATCGTATTTGTGGCAAAGCCACCATGCATAATTTATCATACATGTCACTCTTGATTCATTGCTCATCCTGGTACACCGCCGGAGGCATTTAGATAGAGTCATATTTTGTTCTAGTATCGAGTTGTAATCATTGAGTTGTAAATAAATAGAAGTGTGATGATCATCATTAATAGAGCATTGTCCCAAATAAAAAAAACAGAAAGGCCAAATAAAAAAAGAGAAAGGCCCAAAAAAGAAATAAAAAGAAATAAAAAGGGACAATGCTACTATCCTTTCTTTTCCACACTTGTGCTTCAAAGTAGCACCATGATCTTTATGATAGAGAGTCTCTTGTTTTGTCACTTTCATATACTAGTGGGAATTTTTCATTATAGAACTTGGCTTGTATATTCCAACAATGGGCTTCCTCAAATGCCCTAGGTCTTCATAAGCAAGCAAGTTGGATGCACACCCACTTAGTTTCTTTTGTTGAGCTTTCATACATTCATAGCTCTAGTGCATCCGTTGCATGGCAATCCCTACTCCTTGCATTGACATCAATTGATGGGCATCTCCCTAGCCCGTTGATTAGCCGCGTCAATCTGAGACTTTCTGTTTTTTTGTTTTCTCCACATAACCCCCATCATCATACTCTATTCCACCCATAGTGCTATATCCATGGCTCACGCTCATGTATTGCGTGAAAGTTGAAAAAAGTTTGAGATTACTAAAGTATGAAACAATTGCTTGGCTTGTCATCGGGGCTGTGCATGATGAGAGCATTCTTGTGTGATCAAAATGGAGCATGACCAAACTATATGATTTTGTAGGGATGAACTTTCTTTGGCCATGTTATTTTGAGAAGACATAATTGCTTAGTTAGTATGCTTGAAGTATTATTATTTTTATGTCAACATTAAACTTTTATCTTGAATCTCTCAGATCTGAACATTCATGCCACAATAAAGAAAATTACTTAGAAAATTATGTTAGCTAGCATTCCACATAAAAAATTCTGTTTTTATCATTTACCTACTCGAGGACGAGCGGGAATTAAGCTCGGGGATGCTTGATACGTCTCCAACGTATCTATAATTTTTTATTGTTCCATGCTATTATATTATCTGTTTTGGATGTTTAATGGGATTTATTATACACTTTCATATTATTTTTGGGACTAACCTACCAACCAAAGGCCCAGTGCAAATTGCTGTTTTTTTGCTTATTTCAGTGTTTCGCAGAAAAGGAATATCAAACGGAATCCAAACGGAATATAACCTTCGGGAGAGTGATTTTAAGAACAAACATGATCCAAGAGACATGGAGTGGACGTCAAGAAAGGAGCAAGGAGGCCACGAGGCAGGGAGGCGTGCCTGCCCCTGCTACCTCTTGAGCACTGCGTTGGATTTCCTTGAAGAGGAAAGGATGATGCAGCAATGTAGCGTAAGTATTTCCCTCAGTTTTTAAGAACCAAGGTATCAATCAAGTGGGAGGCTACGCGCGAGTCCGTCATACCTGCACAAAACAAATAACTCCTCGCAACCAACGCGATAAGGGGTTGTCAATCCCTTCATGGTACTTACGAGAGTGAGATCTGATAGATATGATAGGATAATATTTTTGGTATTTTTTGTGATAAAGATGCAAAGTAAACTAAAAGCAAAGTAAAAAAGCAAAGGAAACAACAAAGTGTTGGAAGATTAATATGATGAAGATAGACCCGGGGGCCATAGGTTTCACTAGTGGCTTCTCTCAAGAGCATAAGTATTTTACGGTGGGTGAGCAATTCTTGTTGAGCAATTGATGAATTGAGCATAGTTATGAGAATATCTAGGTATGATCATGTATATAGGCATCACGTTCGAGACAAGTAGACCAACTCCTGCCTGCATCTAATACTATTACTCCACTCATTGACTGCTATCCAGCTTGCATCTAGAGTATTAAGTTCAAGAAAACAGAGTAACACCTTAAGCAAGATGACATGATGTAGAGGGATAAATTCATGCAATATGATAAAAAACCCCATCTTGTTATCCTCGATGGCAACAATACAATACGTGCCTTGCTTCCCCTCATCCTTTGGGAAAGGACACCGCAAGATTGAACCCAAAGCTAAGCACTTCTCCCATTGCAAGAAAAACCAATCTAGTAGGCCAAACCGAACTGATAATTCGAAGAGACCTGCAAAGATAACCAATCATACATAAAAGAATTCAGAGAAGATTCAAATATTGTTCATAGATAATCTTGATCATAAACCCACAATTCATCGATCTCAACAAACACACCGCAAAATGAAGATTACATCGAATAGATCTCCACGAGAGAGGGGGAGAACATTGTATTGAGATCCAAAAAGAGAGAAGAAGCCATCTAGCTACTAACTATGGACCCGAAAGTCTGAAGTAAACTCCTCACACTTCATCGGAGAGGCTATGGTGATGATGTAGAAGCCCTCCGTGATTGATGCCCCCTCCAGCGGAGCTCCGGAACAGGCCCCAAGATGGGATCTCGTGGGTACAGAAGGTTGCGGCGGTGGAATTAGGTTTTTGGCTCCGTATCTAATTGTTTGGGGGTACGTAGGTATCTATAAGAGAAGGAGTACGTCGGTGGAGAAACAGGGGGCCCACGAGGGTGGAGGGCGCGCCCCCCTACCTTGTGGCTTCCTCCTTTATTTCTTGATGTAGGGTCCAAGTCTCCTGGATCATAATCTTCCTAAAAATCACGTTCCCGAAGGTTTCATTCTGTTTGGACTCCGTTTGATATTCCTTTTCTGTGAAACTCTGAAATAGGAAAAAAAACAGCAATTCTGGGCTGGGCCTCCGGTTAATAGGTTAGTCCCAAAAATAATGTAAAAGTGGATAATAAAGCCCAATAATGTCCAAAACAGTAGGTAATATAGCATGGAGCAATCAAAAATTATAGATACGTTGGAGACGTATCAGCCCACCCTGGGCGCGCCCTGACCCTCGTGGGCCCCTCACAGCTCCACCGACGTACTTCTTCCTCCGATATATACCCATATACCCCGAAAACATCCAGGAGCACCACGAAACCCTATTTCCACCGCCGCAACCTTCTGTACCTGTGAGATCCCATCTTGGGGCCTTTTCCGGCGCTCCGCCGGAGGGGGAATCGATCATGGAGGGCTTCTACATCAACACCATAGCCTCTCCGATGATGTGTGAGTAGTTTACCATAGACCTTCGGGTCCATAGTTATTAGCTAGATGGCTTCTTCTCTCTCTTTGGATCTCAATACAAAGTTCTCCTCGATTCTCTTGGAGATCTATTCGATGTAATTCTTTTTGCGGTGTGTTTGTCGAGATCCGATTAATTGTGGGTTTATGATCAAGATTATCTATGAACAATATTTGAATCTCCTCTGAATTCTTTTATGTATGATTTGTTATCTTTGCAAGTCTCTTCGAATTATCAGTTTGTTTGGCCTACTAGATTGATCTTTCTTGCAATGGGAGAAGTGCTTACTGAGGGAGTCCTGGACTAGGGGGTGTCCGGATAGCGAACTATCATCACGGACGGACTCCAAGACTATGAAGATACAAGATTGAAGACTTCGTCCGTGTCCGGATGGGACTTTCCTTGGCGTGGAAGGCAAGCTTGGCGTCGGATATGTAGATCTCCTACCATTGTAACCGACTCGTGTAACCCTAACCTATCCGGTGTCTATATAAACCGGAGGGTTTTAGTCCGTGGGGCGAACAACAATCATACCATAGGCTAGCTTCTAGGGTTTAACCTCCTTGATCTCGTGGTAGATCCACTCTTGTACTACCCATATCATCAATATTAATCAAGCAGGGTAGGGTATTACCTCCATCGAGAGGGCCCGAACCTGGTAAAAACATCGTGTCCCTTGTCTCCTGTTACCATCCACCTAGACGCACGCTTGGGACCCCCTACCGAGATCCGCGGTTTTGACACCGACATTGGTGCTTTCATTGAGAGTTCCTCTGTGTCGTCACCTATAGGCCCGATGGCTCCTTCGATCATCAACAACGACGTGGTCCAGGGTGAGACTTTTCTCCCCGGACAGATCTTCGTATTCGGCGGCTTTGCACTGCAGGCCAATTCACTTGGCCATCTAGAGCAGATTGAAAGCTACGCCCCTGGCCAGGTCAGATTTGGAAGTCTGAACTATACGGCCGATGCCCGCGGAGACTTGATCTTCGACGGATTCGAGCCACAGCCGAGCGTGACGCACCGTCTCGATGGGTATGATCTAGCTCTGCCGCCGGATAGTGCCCTGGAGGCCACACCAGCATCCGCTCCGACCCTTAGTCCGGAGCCGGATTCTCCGATCGAGGACAAGTGGTTGGACACCGCCTCGGGGGCTACGATCTCTACGGCGATTGAGCTGAACTCCATCCCTGTCCTTTGCGAAGACCTTGACTCCAGGGTGCCAGACTCCTCTCCGGACTCCGAACCCTCCACGCCCCAGCCAATCGAATCTGATTGGGCGCCGGTCATGGAGTTCACTGTCGCGGACATCTTTCAGCACTCGCCCTTTGGCGACATCCTGAATTCACTACAGTCTCTCTCTTTATCCGGAGAGCCCTGGCCGGACTACAAACAGGAAGGTTGGGATACGGACGACGAAGAAATTCAACGCCCACCCACCACCCACTTTGTAGCCACTGTCGATGATTTAACCGACATGCTCGACTTCGACTCCGAAGACATCGACGGTATGGACGACGATGTCGGAGACGACCAAGACCCAGCGCTGCGAGGCAATGGAAGGCCACCTCGTCATCGACATATACATGGTTGACATCCCAAAAGATGGGAACGGCGATGGAACAACGGAGGATGACCCCTCCAAGAAGCAACCAAGCGCCGACGTCGTGGCGCCGCTCTAAATCCCGCCACGGCAAAACCGGTGATTCCGGCACGGGAGATAATAACACCCTGGACAGTGCGAAGACAGCCCCTCCAGCAGGATTCAGCGCAGGAGGAGGAGAAGCAAGTCCGCACGACGGTCGGCGTAAAGAGAGGTAGAGGATGATAATTATCGCCTCCCTCGAAGATGAGGCAAGCCTCGGCGACGCAATTTATTTGTCGTGCTCGAGGATCCCGCCAACAGGAGCGTTTCAAATGCAGGCTTATGGCCACGGCAAGCAGCCTCAAGAAAAAGCAACAACAGCTTAGAGCTGACCAAGACCTGCTAGGCGGCGGATGGATGAAGTCCTTGCAGCGAAGAGTATGAACTCGAACGCCCTCAAAAGCTACCCCAAACGCAGGCCGTTGCCTCGTCGATGGAGGAAGCACCCAAGTCACCAGCGCACGACATGGCAGACCGGCCACACCGTGGCCGCGACAGAGAAGCCTCTCGGCCCTTCGCTCAAGCCACACCCCGACGCCGCTCAAGAAGTACCAAGGCACGGGAAAATGCGTCGGACTTGCGAGATATATTGGAGGATAAGGCAAAACATACAAGATCGATCTACGGATCGCGTGGGCCCACGACATGTGATGATAACCGTCACGCGGATACAAAGAAACCCGGCGGGCGAACACGATGAGACAAAGCTCATATGAGCTACCTCGTGATATAGCCCAATACAGGGGCGCCGCACACCCACTATGCATCACAGATGAAGTAATGGATCATCAAATCCCTGAGGGCTTCAAACCCGTAAACATCGAATCATACGATGGTACCACAGATCCCGCGGTCTGGATCAAAGATTATCTCCTCCATATCCACATGGCCCGCGGTGATGATCTACATGCCATCAAATACCTCCCACTCAAACTTAAAGGACCAGCTCGGCATTGGCTCAACAGCTTGCCAGCAGAATCAGATGGTCGTTGGGAAGATCTGGAAGCCGCATTCCTTGATAACTTCCAGGGCACATATGTGCGACCACCAGACGCTGATGACCTCAGCCATATAATTCAACAGCCAGAAGAATCGGCCAGACAATTCTGGACACGGTTCCTAACAAAGAAAAATCAAATCATTGACTGTCCGGATGCAGAGGCCCTTGCAGCCTTCAAACATAACATCCGCGATGAATGGCTTGCCCGCACCTAGGACAGGAAAAGCGAAATCCATGGCAGCCCTCACAACACTCATGACCCGCTTTTGTGCGGAGAGGACAGCTAGCTAGCTCGAAGCAACAACTTGACCAAAAACCCCGGTAGTTCGGATACCAAGGACAACAATGGCAGGTCGCGTCGCAATAAGAACAAGCGCCGCGTTAACAGCGACAATGATGAAGATACGGCAGTCAATGCCGGATTCGAGGCTTTAAACCGGTCGTGAAAAGCCATTCAAAAGAAATACCCAGGGCCGTCCCAACTTGGACCGAATACTCGATCACTTGTGCGGATACATGGCACCCCGAAAACCAGCCAATCACACCAACAGGATTGTTGGGTGTTCAAGCAAGCACGCAAGTTACGTGCGAACTCAACGACAAGGGGCTGCATAGCGATGACGAGGAAGAGCCCGGCCGCCCGAACAATAGAGGATGAAGGGTTTTCCCACACAAGTGCGGACGGTGAACATGATATACGCAACCCATATACCCAAAAGGGAGCGGAGCGTGCACTAAGGGACGTATATGCGATGGAGCCATCGCCCAAGTTCAACCCATGGTCTTCCTGCCCGATCACCTTCGATCGAAGGACCACCCACTAGCATCTGTCACGGCGGTTTCGCGCATTGGTTCTTGACCCAATTATTGACGGATTTCACCTCACCGAGTCCCGATGGACGGCGGTAGCAACCTGAACCTGCTTTATCGGGATACAAGTCGCAAAATGGGCATAGACCCTCAAGGATTAAACCTACAAAGACGACCTTTAAAGGCGTCATACCGGGTGTAGAGGCCAATTGTACAGGCTCAGTTACACTCGAAGTGGTCTTCGGATCCCCGGATAACTTCCGAAGCGAAGAGTTAATCTTCGACATCGTCCCGTTCTGCAGCGGCTATCATGCACTACTCGGACGAACCGCATTTGCAAAGTTCAATGCGGTGCCGCACTACGCATACCTCAAGCTCAAGATGCCAGGCCCTAGAGGAGTAATCACGGTCAATGGAAACACCGAACACTCTCTCCGAACGGAGGAGCACACGGCGGCCCTCGCGGCGGAGGTGCAAAGCAGCCTCTCACAACAATTCTCGAGTCCGGCCACTAAGCGTCCGGACACTGTCAAGCGCGCCCGGAGTAACCTACAACAAGACCGCCTGGCACGATTCAAGCACGCGTAGAAATCCGGCCCCAACCCCAGCCCTCGCGAAATTGTGAAGCCAGTATTACCCGTACATAACTACGCTCTGGAGATACCATGGGCATAAGGGGAGGGGCACGACCAAGGCACGCCCGGAATGCGGCTCAACCGCACCAGGGGCTCCCGATTGTGTCATTCTTTTTCTTTTTTCTTTTTTCTTCCTTTTCTTACTTTCAGACTCCGTTTTCCGAAGTCTGTCCGCACTAGAATCGCCGAACTCACGATGCAACAGCCAGGGAAGCGTAGCTACGCCGAGTGTTCAGGTGGTCTCTATTACGAGCATTATACCTGTTTTACATACCATCCCGCAGCTTACCCCTGGAGGGGGACATGTTAGATAGTCCCATCCCTTGCTTATCGCACTATTTTTATCGTTCTGCTTTCATTGCAGTACCTTTTTGAATAAACAATACATAGCTTTTGCCTATTATTGCACTCCTTTCTTTATCTATATATACGTTCATTTCATGACATGTTGCACCCGTACACTTTGGCACGGCCAATACATGAGGGGCTCAAGTACCCCAAAAGTATGGTGTGATAAGTCCGAACACTTTCACAAGTGCGGCACCCCGAACTTATAGCATTATATGCATCGGCTCCGAATCATGTCTTGGGTCAATAGTTGGGTTTGCCCGGCTCCTATGTTTTGGTACCTTACATTCCGTTATATCGGCTAAGGTAGCACCAGGAGAACCACTGCGATTGTACCCCGGTTGAGCTGGGTTGAGCACCTCAGTGGAGAAAGCTAAAACTGACCGTCATGATAGGGCGAGAGTCGGTCGCTGTTCGAGAGGTTTTTCCGGGTCCCTAAAGACTTATGCCGCTTAGAGCGAGGAACCGAATTGTCCGCCAAGGCGTGGATAGCGCCCGAACTTGGTCTTCCGAATACTAGGGGCTTCACCAAATTTAAAATTATAGAATTCTATGGCTAAGTGAGAGTGTTCAAGCATTATAAGTCCGGTTGCCTTGTTCGCTATGTTGAGCGCCTCCTAGATGGACCCAAGAATGGGAACAAGAGTTCTCAAGTTTATCCCAACACCCCAAAGACTGTGGCATGGGGCTGAAGCCAACGACTTGCCATCTCTCAAATTTGATAAGCGGCCGCATGAAGGTAATATTTTAAATTAACAAGCATTTCTTAGCGCATATGAACAAGTTTTCAGCGTACAGGATAACAAATGCGAGTCTATTCAAAAATTACATCTTTGGAGCACTCATCCGCTATTCGGCGGGCACCCTTCAGGAGGCCCTCATAGTACATTTCGGGCGTGCGATGCTCCTTGCCCTTTGGTGGCCCGTCCGTCACAAGCTTCTCCGCATCCAGCTTGCCCCAGTGCACTTTAGCACGGGCAAGGGCCCGACGGGCACCTTCAATGCAGACGGAGCGCTTGATGACTTCAAACCGTGGACATGCGTCTACCAGCCACCGCACTAGCCCAAAGTAGCTCCCAGGCATGGCTTCCAATGGCCACACCCGAACTATGAGGCCCCTCATGGCCTGTTCGGCGACCTTGTGGAGCTCGACCAGCTGCTTCAGCTGGTCGCTTAGGGGCACCGGATGTCCGGCCTCGGATACCGAGACCGAACACCTTCTCCGTCGAGCTCCCTCCTTGGCGCGGTAGAATGCGGCAAGATCGGACACACTCTGGGCAGATCTGCGAATGCTCCTGGAGAGCTCCGAATCCGGGTAAGTAATAGGTAATTCACCTTCACATGCTTTCTTTGCATAAAGAATGCCTTACCCGCCGCTATCTTCTTTAATGATTCAATTTCTTGGAGGGCTTTTTGGGCCTCGGCCTTAGCAGCTTTGGCACTCTCAAGAGCCGAGGCAAGCTCGGACTCTCAGGTCTTCGAGTCACGCTCCAAAGCCTCTTGTTTTTTCACGAGAGCCTGGAGCTCTTGCCGCACCTCCGCCAGCTGCGCCTCCCCCTTCTCTCGCTCGGTGCGCTCCGCGGCCGCTTTGCTTTCGGCCACGGACACCGCCTCCTTCAGGGTCGCCACCTCGTTCGTGGCCCCTGCGGTACCCATGTTATTCCTGTTATTTTTTGCAACCGAATCCTTTCTATAAGGTATTTCTTTAATAAGGTATTACTTACCTTCCTTGTCCTCGAGCTGCTTCTTGGCAAGGCCGAGCTCGTTCTCGGACCGCTTGAGGCTCTGCTTCAATGAATTGACCTCCATGATCGGTCAAGGCGGCAGAGGTCGGCAGCAGCCTTTGCATTCCCATATTCACATACTTATGTTAGACTCCTGCGTATATATTTTAGATCCTTAGTCCGCTTTTCTTTCCGAACACCGAACTAAGCATCGAGGGCTACTGTCTATGCGGTAATATTTTTACATATTCTAAACTTACCTCAAAGCCTATTAGAAGGCTGGTACAGGCTTGACCAGCCCGCTCTTGGCGGATGAACTTCTGGATCACCACACTCATAACAGTGAGGTGCTCCTCCTTGATGGAGGCGCCAGAAGCGCCTCCGATGCTATCCGGTGCCTCCGGTTGGGCGGAAGACACGGCGTCTTACCCTTCTTCGAAGGACCGCTTGCGGACTCGGAACCGCTGAAGGTTCCGGCATGGAGTCCGGACGAGGTCGGGCTTAGAGCCTGAGGGGTCTCGCCCCACGCGCTCGAGTCCGGAGGTTGCCTTGCGGCGCCTCCTGCGCCACCTCCTCTGGACCAGGCCCCCCTAGGGGCACCACCTCGGCGTCGTCCGCAGCGTGAGGCGATGAGGCGGTCGGAAGTGAAGTACTCTCCATTTCCGACGAACTCAGGGACCCGCTCGACGAAGCGGCGAACTCGCCCTTTGGCGGGCTGCATGATTGTTCGGCATTAGAGAACACTATGCAATAAAAAAGCCATGGGTATCCGGACACTTACGATCTCGCCAGGGGCTTGGCCCTTGTCGGCCAATCCTCCTCGTCGTTGTAGACGTTGGTGGAGAAGTCCGGAGGAAGGGTTCTTCCCTTCTTGGACCCTCCGGCCTCCCCAGTTGAGGCGGCCTTCCTTTTCCTCTCCTCCCGGCACTGGGAGAGGCTTTTTTCCTCCTCCTCATTCTCGGGAGAAGATTCGCTTGAGACCGACAGACTGGCGCCGGGAGCTCCTTGAGTTCCGTTGCCTCCTTCTTAACCTTCTTCTCCGGCACCACAAGAGGTACCGGAGCCAGCAGCCCGTCGGTCGGGCGTCTGCTGGGTCTTCCGCAAAGAAGCCGACAGTTAACCTGTCCGGACGTCTTCACCAGTCTGTTAAAGGTTAGGGAGTTTTAGATCCGCATAGAGTCAAACTATGAAAAAGAGTCCCATAAAGGGTAAAATAACTCACCTCGCTGGCTTGACGCTGCGAGCTGAATCCGCGATCTTGATAGCGGATGTAGGAGCCTCGGCGCCCTTGAACAGCACCTTCCGGCATCTTCGCACGTAGTGTCGAAGAGCCTTGTCGAGTTGAGTGCTTTGTCGGATCGAACTCCCACAATTTGAAGGCCCGTTGTTGGCATGGGAGAATCCGCGGATGAGCATCACTGGATTACGCTGACAAGCCCGAGATTCTTGTCCACCAGGTTTGGACGCATGTTTGGAGTCCGGATAGCTCGTCCGAATTCCCCACGTCGGCCCGTCTCTTTCCATGATGAGAGCCGTGTGGGAAGCCAGATCTGAATTGGGGCCGCCGCCCATTTGGAGTCGCGGCTCGGTGATATAGAACCACCTCGATTGCCACCCTTTATTGTCTCCACGAAGGAGCCTCGAGCCATAGGACTTTGGCCATCTTGCCAACCATGGCGCCTCCGACTCCGCTTGACGGCCGCTCACTACCTTCGCCCGACATTGAAGATCTTCAGCCATAAGCGAAGTGGGGCTGGATGCAGAGGAAGGCCTCGCACGACGATGAACACCGAGATGTTGAGGATGAAATTGGGGCCAGTCGTGGAAGTCCAGGCCGTAGTAGAACATGAGCCCCCAGACAAATGGGTGAAGTGGAAAACCTAGTCCGCGGAGGAAGTGGGGGAGAAACACCACCCTCTCATGGGGCCTGGGGGTTGGAATGAGCTGCCCCGCGTCGAGCAGCTGGTGCGCGATGTTGCTGGATAAGTATCCGGCCTCCCGCAGCTTTGTGATGTGCCCCTCCGTGATGGAGGAGGCCGTCCACCTGCCTCCCGCTCCGGGCATAATTGGAGAAAGTTGAGGTGGGGTGTGCGGACTTGGGCGCTGGAGCTCGAGTGCGCGAAAATGGATGAGCAAAGGAGGAAGAAGGCGTAGGTGAAAAGGTGGATCCTTATCCCCTTATATGGACGGACGAAGCTATGCGCCCCCCACCAGCCTGGTAAAACTCGCTTATCTCCCAAGCGCCGTAATCAATGGCGCGGATGGGTTACCCACGTCCGTATTGATGAGAATCCCGGAATAAGGGGGCACGATCTATGATTTGATAAGACGTGCCAAGGAAACCGCCTTGCTAAACGCGCTGAGGTGGAACAGTAAAAAACGATTCATATAAAGGCCTGGCCGTGGTGTGATGTCACGCCGCGGAATACGTCAGCAGATCTGTGCAAAAGTTATTCTCTCTGCGGTGGTATGTGGAACTTGTTTTGCAGAACCGGACACTATCCTTGTGTTCAAAACCTTCTATGAAGTATTCAGAGGAGGAACCAGCCTTGCAATGCCGAAGACAATATGCGCGCCGGACTCGTCGTCATTGAAGCCTGGTTCAGGGGCTACTGAGGGAGTCCTGGACTAGGGGGTGTCCGGATAGCCAAACTATCATCACGGCCGGACTCCAAGACTATGAAGATACAAGATTGGAGACTTTGTCCCGTGTCCGGATGGGACTTTCCTTGGCGTGGAAGGCAAGCTTGGCAATACGGATATGTAGATCTCCTACCATTGTAACCGACTCTGTAACCCTAACCTATCCGGTGTCTATATAAACCGGAGGGTTTTAGTCCGTGGGGCGAACAACAATCATACCATAGGCTAGCTTCTAGGGTTTAGCCTCCTTGATCTCGTGGTAGATCCACTCTTGTACTACCCATATCATCAATATTAATCAAGCAGAAGTAGGGTATTACCTCCATCGAGAGGGCCCGAACCTGGGTAAAAACATCGTGTCCCTTGTCTCCTGTTACCATCCGCCTAGACGCACAGTTCGGGACCCCCTACCTGAGATCCGCCGGTTTTGACACCGACACTTACCTTTGAGTTCAATCTTGCGGTGTCCTTTCCCAGTGACAGCAGGGGCAGCAAGGCATGTATTGTATTTTTGCCATCGAGGATAAAAAGATGGGGTTTATATCATGTTGCTTGAGTTTATCCCTCTACATCATGTCATCTTGCCTAATACATTACTCTGTTCTTATGAACTTAATACTCTAGATGCATGCTAGACAGCGGTCGATGTGTGGAGTAACAGTAGTAGATGCAGAATCGATTCGGTCTACTTGTCGCAGACGTGATGCCTATATACATGATCATGCCTAGATATTCTCATAACTATGCACTTTTCTATCAATTGCTCGACAGTAATTTGTTCACCGACCGTAATACTTATGCTATCTTGAGAGAAGCCACTAGTGAAACCTATGCCCCCCGGGTCTATTTTACATCATATAAGTTTCCAATCTATTTAATTTTGCAATCTTTACTTTCCAATCTATATCATAAAAATACCAAAAATATTTATCTTATTATCTCTATCAGATCTCACTTTTGCAAATGGCCTTCAAGGGATTGACAACCCCTTTATCGCGTTGGTTGCAAGGTTCTTATTTGTTTGTGTAGGTACAAGGTGATTTTGTGCGTAACCTCCTACTGGATTGATACCTTGGTTCTCAAAACTGAGGGAAATACTTACGCTACTTTGCTGCATCACCCTTTCCTCTTCAAGGGAAAAACCAACGCAGTGCTCAAGAGGTAACAGCTGCAACGTATCATGTTGCAGAATTTTCAGACGAAGAGTAAGGTGCGCTAGGTTGTTTTCATGCTCTCAGTATTGCCGTGGAGTTGGATGGACTCATTTATCTTCGATGCTTCTGCAATTATCTTATTTAGATGGCCTTCAGCCATATTGTTTAATTAAGTACTCTTTTTGAGACACTCGTGTAATAAGTGTGTGATTGAACTCTGCAATAAATCCTCGAATACTGTGTGTGTCAGCAATACCGATCCAGGGATGACACTTAAGCACAGAGACTATGGTCCATTGGGATCGGGTCGCTACAGATTGGATGCATGACACACGGTGTTGATTGCTTTGGCCCAAAAGTTGTATGGAGACTTGAACTCCGCCATCATGGTCCTTGCCGCATCCATCAACGTCTGGTTCTTCCTCTCTGCTTCACCATTTTGTTGAGGGGTATAGGGTGCGGAATATTGATGCTTGATACCCTCGTCACTAAGAAACTCATCCAAGGTGTAGTTCTTGAACTCGGTGCTATTGTCACTTATTATCGTCAAGATCTTTGCATTGTGTTGGCGTTGAGCTTCATTCGCAAAGTCAATGACGGTTTGTTTGGTCTTGAAGATGTATAACCAAGTGTACCTTGAATAATCATCCACAATCACCAAGCAATACTTTCTACCCCCAAGACTATCAAAGGATTGAGGCCCAAAGAGATCCAAGTGAAGGAGCTCCAAAGGCCTTTTCGAGTAAATGATAGTCATGGGAGGGTGAGCCTTCTCATGTAGCTTTCCTTCGATACAAGCACTGCAAGCACGATCTTTGGCAAAACTAACATTTGTTAGTCCACGGACATGGTCCCCCTTGAGAAGACTTTGCAAAGATCTCATATTGACATGGGCTAAATGGCGATGCCAAAGCCATCCCACGTCAACTTAGCCATTAGGCTTGTCGCGGTCTTAGTGGGTCGCTCCAAAAAGTTAATCACATAGAGACTGTTCTCGACATGCCCAACAAAGGCTACTTTAAGAGTCTTGCTCCACAAAAGGGCCACGGAATATTATCAAAGAAAGTGGCAAAGCCCATGAGTGCAAGTTGACGAACAGAAAGTAAATTGTATGCAAGGGACTCAACAAGCATGACTTTCTCGATCGTGAGATCATGAGAAATGACAACCTGATACGTTCATTTTGCATCATGCTTTTATATTGATATTTATTGCAATATGGGCTGTTATTACATGTTATGTCACAATACTTATGCCTATTCTCTCTTATTTTACAAGGTTTACATAAGGAGGAGAATGCGGCAAATGGAATCTGAAATTTGGAAAAGGAGCAAATATTAGAGACCTATTCTGCACAACTCCAAAAGTCCTGAAACTCCACGAAAGTCATTTTTGGAAATAATAAAAAATATTGAGCGGAAGAAGTACACCAGAGGGGGACCCACCTGGCCACGAGGGTGGGGGCACGCCCTACCCCCCAGGGCACGCCCCCTGCCTCGTGGGCCCCCTGTTGGCTCTCTGGTGGCCATCTTCTGCTATATGAGGTCTTTCATCGAGGAAAAAAATCATAAGCAACCTTTCGGGACGAGACTCCGCCGCCACGAGGTGGAACCTTGGCGGAACCAATCTAGGGCTCCGGCAGAGCTGTTCTATCGGGGACACTTCTCTCCGGGGGGGATCATCACCATCGTCATCACCAACGCTCCTCTCATCGGGAGAGGGCAATCTCCATCAACATCTTCACCAGCACCATCTCCTCTCAAAACCCTAGTTCATCTCTTGTATCCAATTCTTGTCTCCAAGTCGGGGATTGGTACTAGTAGGTTGCTAGTAGTGTTGATTACTCCTTGTAGTTGATGCTAGTTGGTTTATTTGGTGGAAGATCATATGTTCAGATCCTTTATGCATATTAATACCCCTCTGATTATGAACATGAATATGCTTTGTGAGTAGTTACGTTTGTTCCTGAGGACATAGGAGAAGTCTTGCTATTAGTAGTCATGTGAATTTGGTATTCGTTTGATATTTTGATGAGATGTATGTTGTCTAGCCTCTAGTGGTGTTATGTGAACGTTGACTACATAACACTTCACCATTATTTGGGCCTAGAGGAAGGCATTGGGAAGTAATAAGTAGATGATAGGTTGCTAGAGTGTAGAAGCTTAAACCCTAGTTTATGCGTTGCTTCGTAAGGGGCTGATTTGGATCCATATGTTTCATGATATCGTTAGGTTTACCTTAATACTTTTGTTGTAGTTGCGGATGCTTGCAATAGAGGTTAATCATAAGTGGGATGCTTGTTCAAGTAAGAACATCACCCAAGCACCGGTCCACCCACATATCAAATTATCAAAGTACCGAACGCGAATCATATGAACGTGATGAAAACTAGCTTGACGATATTCCCATGTGTCCTCGGGAGCGCTTTTCCTTATATAAGAGTTTGTCTAGGCTTGTCCTTTGCTACAAAAAGGATTGGGCCACCTTGCTGCACTTTATTTACTTTTGTTACTTGTTGCTTGTTACAAATTATCTTATCACAAAACTATCTGTTACCACTTATTTCAGTACTTGCAGAGTATACCTTGCTGAAAACCGCTTGTCATTTCCTTCTGCTCCTCGTTGGGTTCGACACTCTTACTTATCTAAAGGACAACGATAGGTCCCCTATACTTGTGGGTCATCAAGACTCTTTTCTGGCGCCGTTGCCGGGGGGTGAAGCGCCTTTGGTAGGTGGAATTTGGTAAGGAAAAATTTATATAGTGTGCTGAAATTTACCGTCACTTGTTACTATGGAAAGTAATCCTCTGAGGGGCTTGTTCGTGGTATTTTCACCCCGACCAGTAGAGCAAAGAATTGCTCCTCAACCTACTGAACCTACTGAAAATGAAAATGTTCCCTTTGAAGTTCCTTCGGGTATGATAGAAAAACTGCTAGATAATCCTTTTATAGGAGATGGAACAAAGCATCCTGATGAGCACCTAATCTATGTGGATGAAGTTTGTGGATTATTTAAGCTTGCAGGTATACCCGATGATGTTTTTAAGAAGAAGGTCTTCCCTTTATCTTTGAAGGGAGATGCGTCGACATGGTACAGGCTATGTGATGATATGAGGTCATGGAACTATAAACGATTGAAATTGGAATTTCATCAGAAGTATTATCTTATGCATCTTGTTCATCGTGATCTCAATTATATATATATTTTTTGGCCTCGCGAAGGAGAAAGCATCCCTCAAGCTTGGGGGAGGCTTAAATCAATGTTATATTCATGCCCCAATCATGAGCTCTCTAGAGAAATAATTCTTCAAAAAATTTATGCTCGGCTTTCTCATAATAATCAATCCATGCTTGATACTTCTTGTGCTGGCTCTTTTATGATGAAGACTATTGAATTCAAATGGAATTTATTAGATAGAATTAAACGCAACTCCGAAGATTGGGATCTCGAAGAAGGTAAGGAGTCAGGTATGACACCTAAGTTTGATTGTGTTAAATCTTTTATGGATACTGATGTTTTCCATAAATTTAGCATTAAATATGGACTTGACTCTGAGATAGTAGCTTCTTTCTGGGAATCTTTTTCTACTTGTGTTGATCTCCCCAAGGAAAAGTGGTTTAAATATCATCCTCCCATAGAAGTAAAAGTAGCTGCACCTACTAAAGTTGAAGAAATACTGTCACTTATAATGATCCTATTGTTCCTACTTCTTATGTTGAGAAACCACCTTTCCCTGTTAGAATAAAGGATCATGCTAAAGCTTCATGTAGCGACCCGACCCAAAATCGGTCAAGTCTCTGTGTCTGTACCATCCCAAGATCATGCTGGCACTCACAGTACATTGATGAAATAATCAAAGTTCAATCACACCTGAATTTATTACACGGTTCTCATATCGAGTCTTTATTACAATAGAATAAATTCGGCCGAAGGCCAACTCATGAGAAATAAACTAAGTAAAGCTGCGGAAGCGTAGAAGAATAGCGAGTCCATCCGACTCCATAGGGCAATCGCCAAGCGCGGATCGTAGCCTCACTCCTGATCGAATACTCCTCTGCAACATAAGACGTTGCAGCCGTGTAGGTCAGCATTTTGAATATGCCGGCAAGTCATGAAGAGAGAACAATAATAAAATTTCTAACACTATATGCAATTTGGCTGTGGGGCTCTAAGTTTCATCATTTTGCGAAAAGCCAATTTTTCCCTACAATAATGGACTTGTTTGCAAATACTACAAAATTGTTGGTAATTATTGAGATGGTTCCACCAACCAATGTCTCACTCCCAAATATTAATTTATAACCCCCTCAATTAATTTATTAATTTCAATGTTGAGATTTCCGAAATACTTCCAAGTTCCAGAGGCTCAAATTGTCCGTAACCGGGGACACGGCTAATCGATTAGATCTTTTCTCTGCAGAGGTTTGCGCACTTTACCCACAAGAATCGTTCCTCCTTTTAAGTCTTCGCACTTCATGGTGTTTGAAGACGGACGAACGCAACAGGGTCTTCCAAGAGTTCCTCCGCCACCGCCGGTACCCATCCAATCCTACCGTTCTTCTACATCTTGTAGCACCGTCCGCCAGAGTCACAACTAGGGTTGACCAAGCCAGAGCCCATAATGGCTTGCGGCTGCACAGTAAGCTTCCGTCAATGGGGTATCCATCCGTCTCTTCGTGGCTGGGTGAAGCTTTCCGCAAGATGTCATGGCGCTTCTCCATGCATCCCGCCAACCACTGGGTTCTCCAGGTGCCCGTCAACCGCCCTCCACCCAAAGAGTGAATTTGAAGTCCATCTTGAGCTTGAAGTTCATGGGGTTGTCATCATCTTGACTCTCACATCTCCCTTATGAATTCACTCAACCAACCCGTCTCACGAGCATAGCAAAATAAACTACTTCGTCCGGGTCATGGTAACAAGGGAATTGGGTTCATCCTACCTCATGATACTACTCAAGAACATAACTTCAAATTTCTCCTACTGCATGCATGGTGGGAGGTATAATTCTAATGCAATAAAATCATAGGTATTGTAAAGAAACATGATCAATGACTTGCCTTGCTGACGATCTTGAAAGCTAGGGACTCGTGGTAGCAAGCTTCAGACTCGAAATTCTACCGAGGCAAACAACAATCATAATAAGCATATAGCATATGATCACTTAACATAATAACATGCTAACATAACACACAAAACAAACGAATCAAAAACCCAAAGGAAAACTCGAAGAAATCCAACTCAAAGTTTTCCTACATCAAGCAACAACTAAAAAAAAATAGTTTTGCACCACAAAATTTTTCTTAACAGGACCTAAGCTTGGGTTTATGCTACCTAACAGAAAAGAAGTCATCATGCAACTAGGAGCAAAAAGAATCACCTTAAAATCTATTATAAAACTCCTATTAGGCCTAAAGCAAATTCTAGTAAGAAAAATAAAATAAAAGTTTTATTTATTATAAATAAAAGTTCATGCTCTAAAGTTACAGAAACTAATCAAGAATAAACTATCACATAGTAGAAATAAAATTATTTGCTAATTAAAACAATAGGAAAACAGTAGCTAGTTGAATAAATAGGAATAACATGATTCTGGTTAAAACTATTTTTTATTAATTTCTAAAATTCCCAAATAAGTTCCTACGGTTAGGCAATGTCAAAACAAAGTTGTGACAAAATGAATCACTAAAAATAATATTCCTAACTCATTTTATAGCAGAATTACTATTCTGTCTAAATCTAAAATAAAGCAATTTTAAATACTTTTAACATGACTAATTATATTTTCTACAGAAACTATAAGAAATTTGCAAACCAACAAAAAAAGAATCACTTAAAAATATTAAGTAGATTAAAAGATATGAATTTTTCAAATCTGAAACTATTCTGTTAAAAACAGAAACGAAAAATAAAATTAAAAGAAAAATCGGCGCTAATGGGCCTATCTAGCGCCCTGGGCGTAATATAACTAATCGGGCCCTAGTGGTTAAACCGAGTCGGTCCGGTCTAGACTAACCTAAATAAACCGATCTAAACCGGAATAAAACCGGTTCACTTAAACTAAACCTAACTAAACCGTACCCCTTCGGGGGGATCTATCCTAACCCTACGATCTAGATCGAACGGCGACGAGAGCTCCGGCGACTTACCGAGGCGGCGACGGCGACGGCGGCTCGGGCGGCGACGGTTCCGGTGGCTCCGGCGGTCGGGGACGACGGCGGAGAGGTCCGGCGAGTGCGGCGTGGCGAGGGGGGCTCGGGGTGGGGTTGAGGGAGCTCGAGGGTGGCCGGGGTGGTCGGGACGAGGCTAATGGCGGCGGCGGCGCACTCGGGCTCCGGCGAGCGATGCAGCGAGGGAGAGAGGGTCGGGCGAGGGGGCGAGGGGGGAAACGGGGTCGGGTGGGGGGTATTTATAGGGGAAGGGCTCGGCTTGCGCGAGGGGCGATCGGGAGGGGATCGGGATGATATCCCGGGGATCTCGGGATCCCGGCGACGGCGGCGATCCGGTGCGTGTTCTTGCAGGGGAAGAAGGGTAGGGGCCACCGTCGGTGAGAGAGGGAGCGGTCGTCGGGCGGCAACGGTGCGAAGGAGGTTCGGTGCGGGGGCTCGGTCGGCCGTCGGCTGGGCAGCTCGGTATTGGTGGGCCACGCTGGGTGGGCTGCGCCGCTGGCGATGGCTCGGGTCACTGGTCTTGGTCTGGGCAGTTAGCTGGCCGGCGCTGGTCCTTCTTTTCTATTTTTTTTTTTGAATTTAAAGAGAGAGAAAAAATATAATAAATATAAGTATTTTATATAGGACATATATATATCAAAATGATCAGGGGAATATTCCTATAATTTGAACATTTTCCAGGGCAAAATCCAAACTTTATAAAAATCATTTTCTAAAATTCCAAATAAACTCAAATTTGAATTCAAACTTTTGGCAATGTTTTTCCTCTGATATTTTTGGAGTGTCATGTTTACTCCTCTCATACTTTTTCTCAAGTATTTATTAGGCATAGTTTTTGAAATAATTTCCACTGCCAAAATTTGAATTCAAATCCCAACAACTCCAAAACTTCTGAAACTTCAAATGCCACTCAAATTCAAACAAAATGCATAGATGCTTAGCTATAATTGTAAAACATTCCAAATAGGAAATTTGGGATGTTACAAACCTACCCACCTTAAGATGAATCTCGCCCTCGAGATTCGGGTTGGCTAGCAAATAGGTGCGGGTGGTCTCGGAGGAGATCTTCTTCTCGCTCCCAGGTGGCTTCCTCCTCGGAGTGATGACTCCACAGCACCTTGCAAAACTTGATGATCTTGCTGCGGGTGACTCTGTTCGCAGTCTCGAGAATTCGGACGGGTTTCTCCTTATAAGTCAGATCACTGTCGAGCTGTATGGCCTCTAGGGGCACTGTGTCTCTCAACGGAATATCGGCCATGTCGGCATGGCATTTCTTCAGCTGAGAAACATGGAAGACATCATGAACTCCGGACAATCCTTCCGGCAATTCCAACTTGTAAGCAACTTCTCCACGACGTTCGAGGATTTTGTAGGGGCCAATAAATCGGGTGCTAACTTTCCTTTGACACCAAACCTCTTGATTCCACGGCGGGGACACACGAAGATATGCTCGGTCTCCGCTTCGTAAGTTACTTCCTTGCGTTCTTGTCGGCATAACTCTTCCGCCTCGATCGAGCTATCTTGAGCCTATCTCGAATCAGCTTGACTTTCTCTTGGAATCTCGATAAGATCGGAACCGAAAAGTGTTCGATCTCCAACACCATCCCACAAAGAATGGTGTTCGCACCTCCTTCCGTATAGAGCTTGAAGGGGCCATCTTCGATCGGGTCTCGATAACTGTTGTTGTATGAGAACTCTGCGTATGGCAAATTATCATCCCAGCTAGACCCATAGTCTAGCACACAAGCTCTCAACATGTCCTCCAGAATCTGGTTGACTCTCTCGGTCTGTCCATCTGTCTGCGGATGAAAAGCTGTACTGAACTCCAGCCTCGTACCCAAAGTTTCATGTAACTGATTCCAAAACTTTGAGGTAAATTGTGTTCCTCTATCTGACACGATACTCCACGGAACTCCATGCAGACATACGATCCCGGTCATGTATATCTTGGCTAACTTAGCACTGGTATAGGTAGTCTTCACGGGAATGAAGTGAGCTACCTTGGTCAATCGATCAACCACTACCCAGATGGAATCATAACCTGAACGGGTCTGGGTAATCCGTGATAAAATCCATTCCAAGTTTTCCCATTTCCACTCGGGAATCGGCAAAGGTTAAAGTAACCTGCTGGCTTCGATGTTCCGCCTTTACTCGTTGGCAAACATCGCATACTTGCTACGTACTCGGCAATATCCTTCTTCATACCGTCCACCGAAACTTTCCTTCAAATCCAGATACATCTTGGTGTTACCGGGGTGAATCGAGTACGGTGAATCATGAGCCTCCAGAAGAATTAGCTTCCTGAGTTCGGGATCATTGGGTACATAAATACGATCCTCGAACCATATAGTTCCGTATTCATCCTTACGAAATCCTTTATCTTTTCCTTCATTCATCTTTTTCTTTATCTCATCAATTTCCTTGTCCGACTTCTGGGCTTCACGAATCCTTTCGGCCAAAGTGGACTGAACTTCCAGAGTTGCAACATATCCTCTCGGAACTATCTCCAGTCGGAGATCTCTGAGGTCATCGACTAACTCCTGGGGTAATCCTCCTGCTACAAGAGCATTCACATAACTCTTACGGCTCAACGCATCTGCTACAACATTAGCCTTCCCTGGGTGATAATGCAATCTCATGTCATAGTCCTTGATTAACTCTAGCCATCTCCTCTGCCTGAGTTTCAACTCTTTCTGCGTGAAAATATACTTCAAGCTCTTATGATCTGTGTAAACATCACAACAGTTTCCGATAAGGAAATGTCTCCAGGTCTTGAGTGCATGCACTATGGCCGCTAACTCCAAATCATGTGTGGCATAATTCATCTCGTGAGGTCGTAGCTGTCTGGAGGTATAAGCTACAACTTTTCATTCCTGCATGAGTACTCCTCCGAGTCCCTGACGAGAAGCGTCACAATATACCTGGTAATCCTTGTGTATGTCCGGCAAAATCAGTACTGGGGCTGTAACCAAAGGTTTCTTCAATTCCTGGAAACTGGCTTCACAATCGTCGGTCCAAATGTACTTGGCATTCTTCTTCAATAGCTCAGTCATGGGCTTGGCAATCTTCGAGAAATTTTCAATAAACCTCCGATAATATCCTGCGAGTCCGAGAAAATCATGGATCTCCTTGATCGAGGTGGGCGATCGCCAATCGGTGACTGATTCAACCTTGGCGGGTCAATCGCTATTCCTTCTCCTGAAATAACATGTCCGAGGAATCCAACTTCCTTCAGCCAAAATTCACATTTACTGAACTTGGCATACAACTGATGTTCTCGAAGTTTCTCCAGAACTAGACGCAAATGTTCCTTATGCTCTTCCTCGCTCTTGGAGAATATCAGTATATCATCGATGAACACCACGACAAACTTGTCCAGATATTCCATAAATACCTTGTTCATCAAATTCATGAAGTATGCAAGGGCATTAGTCAATCCAAATAACATGACGGTATACTCATATAAACCATACCTGGTAGTGAATGCTGTTTTGGGTATATCCTTTTCACGGATCTTCAACTGATGATACCCTGATCGAAGATCGATCTTGGAGAATACCTTGGCTCCAACTAGCTGATCAAAGAGATCATTAATCGTCGGCAGAGGGTACTTGTTCTTGATGGTCACATCGTTTAGCGAACGATAATCCACAACCATTCTCAAGGTTCCATCCTTCTTCTCTACCAAAAGAACTGGGGCTCCCCAAGGTGATGAGCTTGGCCGAATATATCCTTTCTCCAATAGCTCATTAATTTGGTTCTTGATCTCTTTCAAATCGTTCGGTGGCATCCGATAGGGTCTCTTGGATATCGGGGCTGTGCCGGGCAATAACTCAATCAGAAATTCAATGTCTCTGTCCGGTGGCATTCCTGGTAATTCCTCCGGAAACACATCGGGAAAATCTTGCACTACTGGCACTTCTTCCTGAACAACTCCCGTGAGGGAATTCACCTGATTCTTCATCCGCTACGTGCGGATACATACTTGATCCTCTTTTGCTCGGGGTGGTGAGAAGAATCGACTTGCGGGCACAGATCTATGTTTCCTCAAACTTCGTCAACCAATCCATGCCTAGGATTACATCCAAGGTCTGGGTTTCAAATACTATGAGGTCTGCGGAAATTTATGATTCCCGATGTTGAGGGTTGCATGACAGCCTAAGCTGCCATCATTTCTCCTCTGCGGCCCGACGCCAAGGGGCTTCTAAGGGTTTTAGTGGGCAGCCCGTACTTTTCCACAACTACCCTTGATATGAATGAATGTGTTGCACCAGAATCAAAGAGTACCAATACTGGATGTGAATTCAATAAAAACTTACCAACCACAGTGTCTGGCTGATCATAGACGTCCTCCACGTCAATGTGGTTCACCTGAGCACGAGGAAAAGGATTGGGCTTCTTTGCTGAGCTTCCGTTGCCGTTTCCATTCCTCTGCTTGGCCTCCGGGCAGTCGGTGGCATAGTGCCCTGTTTTCTGGCACTTGAAACAGGTGATGTGACTCAGATCCTTCGGAGCCGGGGCAGGACGATGCTGGTTGCCATTGCCGTTTCCATTGCCTGACTTGTTGTCCTGGTTGCGGTTGTTCCCATTTCCTCCATGGTTGTGATGGGTATGCCCTCCTGAGTATGGGGCATATCGGGGCTTCTGCTGAGCTCCAGAGTTGTACTTCCCCTGGCCATACTTCCGCTTGCGGCTATCAATCTGTTGCTGCTTGCCTTCAAGTATGGTGGCTTTGTCTACCAGCTCCTGGTAGTTGGTGAAGGTAGCCACCATTAGTTGCATACCCAGCTCGTCATTGAGTCCCTCGAGAAACTTCTCCTGCTTTGCGGCATCTGTAGCCACATCATCCGGGGCATAGCGAGCTAACTTGCTGAACTCATCCACGCATCGCCCCACATGACGGTTCCCCTAGCGTAAGTTGCGGAACTCACGCTTCTTGGCACTCATGGCTCCAAATGATACATGAGCGGTGCGGAAAGCCTGTTGGAACTGATCCCACGTGATGGTGGCGATGGGATAAGTGGCGGTGTAGTTCTCCCACCAAGAAGCTGCAGGTCCATCAAGTTGATGTGCGGCAAAGCGCACTTTCTCTGCATCAGTGCATCCAACAGTGACTAACTCCCTTCCGACCTTGCGGAGCCAATCATCGGCCACAATCGGCTCAGTGCTGCTAGAGAACACTGGCGGATTCAGCCTTAGGAATCGAGTCAAGTTGTCAACAGGGGGTGGTGGCGGTGGATTGTTGTTGTTGTTGTTGTTGTTGTTGTTCTGGTTCTGAATGAGCATCTGCATGAGGGCATTCTGCTGCTGGATCAGCTGGGTGAGCTCCGGCGGAAAGTTGAGACCGGGGTCACGTCTCGGAGGCATCTGGTGTTTTGGAGTGGATGAGAAAATTAGAATAGAACAATGGTCTAATGAGAAATAACACTACCCATATGAATGCACAATCATAATCACACCAATCATTTATTCAATCAACTCAAACATGGTTCAATCTCGATTACAAAATATCTCACGACTAATCGAAAATAACGGCCTAACTGATCGACGAAAATAAAATAACATGGCGGTCGACTAAATGTCTTCATCACTAATCCTTGCGTCCTCTGGTGCGACGTCCTCCGGTGGGGCGTCCTCTGATGCGGCGCCTCCTCTTGCGGCTTTCTTCAGTGGAGCTCCATTCATAATCTTGATCATTGCTCACGAGAGGTCCGTCATCTCCACTCGGAAAAAGATCTTCTCCGATGTCCTTCTTCTCCTCTAATGCGGCAACATTCATCTTCAGGTTGTCGACTCTCTCCATGAAGTCCGCGATTTCTTCCTCATGGTCAAGGAAGTCTGCGTGTGCCTTCTCCTCCAGTTCTAGTTCACGGAACAACAGCCTCCTATGTACCTTCGAGTTACGGCGAGTCTGGATCTCCCGTTTCCTGAGGAGACACTCCAAGTCTTGGACATATGAGAGAATGGAGTCGTCCTCTACGGTACGGATGATATCTCCATTCCTAGCTCTGCGAGAAACCATGGCGAGGTCTGATGGATCGAGCTCGGCCCTGTACTCTTCTCGGAGATGTCCAAGTGCACGATAAATCGCCATGTCTCTTCCGAGGATCCAGTTGAAGTCAGTAAACTCAAAGTCAATAGGCTCTGTATGTCCTCCGAAGGTTCTCCTTGGAATGTGCACCTCGATCCTGTGGCGGTATCCGCCGGAAGTGCATTGGTAGGCTTCCCGGTGATCGAAGGCGAGCAATCTTCAGCTTCTTCACGATCTGGACCAGCTTCTGCCGAAAGGCATCGCCTCATCTGGTGGCAAAACTCCGTAGCAAAACTGGGTGAACTCGTGCCATCTAGAATGTTGAAAATCGGAGAGAAGTTAGAAATGAACAGGGAGAATTACGGAATGATAAGGATATAAAATAAATAGTCTCTTCCTATGGCTTTCCGATCCTAGGGGTTACGCCCTACGGTCAGCGTGTGCTCGATACCATCTCAGAGCGACCCGACCCAAAATCGGTCAAGTCTCGTGGTTCATACCATCCCAAGATCATGCTGGCACTCACAAGACATTGATGAAATAATCAAAGTTCAATCACACCTAAATTTATTACACGGTTCTCATATCGAGTCTTTATTACAATAGAATAAATTCGGCCAAGGCCAACTCATGAGAAATAAACTAAGTAAAGCTGCGAAGCGTAGAAGAATAGCGAGTCCATCCGACTCCATAGGGCAATCGCCAAGCGGATCGTAGCCTCACTCCCGATCGAATACTCCTCTCGCAACATAAGACGTTGCAGCCGTGTAGGTCAGCATTTTGAATATGCTTGGCAAGTCATGAAGAGAGAACAATAATAAAAATTCTAACACTATATGCAATTTGGCTGTGGGGCTCTAAGTTTCATCATTTTGCTAAAAGCCGCTTTTTCCCTACAATAATGGACTTGTTTGCAAATACTACAAAATTGTTGGTAATTATTGAGATGGTTCCACCAACCAATGTCTCACTCCCAAATATTAATTTATAACCCCTCAATTAATTTATTAATTTCAATGTTGAGATTTCAAATACTTCCAAGTTCCAGAGGCTCAAATTGTCCGTAATCGGGACACGGCTAATCGATTAGATCTTTTCTCTGCAGAGGTTTATGACTTTACCCGCAAGAATCGCTCCTCCTTTTAAGTCTTCGCACTTCATGGTGTGTGAAGACGGACGAACGAAAACAGGGTCTTCCAAGAGTTCCTCCGCCACCGCCGGTACCCATCCAATCCTACCGTTCTTCTACATCTCGTAGCACCGTCCGCCAGAGTCACAACTAGGGTTGACCAAGCCAGAGCCCATAATGGCTTGCGGCTGCATGTAAGCTTCCGGTCAATGGGGTATCCATCCGCCTCTTCGTGGCTGGGTGAAGCTTTCGCAAGATGTCATGGCGCTTCTCCATGCATCCCGCCAACCACCGGGTTCTCCAGGGTGCCCGTCAACCGCCCTCCACCCAAAGAGTGAATTTCAAGTCCATCTTGAGCTTGAAGTTCATGGGGTTGTCATCATCTTGACTCTCACATCTCCCTTATGAATTCACTCAACCAACCCCGTCTACGAGCATAGCAAAATAAACTACTTCGTCCCGGGTCATGGTAACAAGGGGAATTGGGTTCATCCTACCTCATGATACTACTCAAGAACATAACTTCAAATTTCTCCTACTGCATGCATGGTGGGGAGGTATAATTCTAATGCAATAAAAATCATAGGTATTGTAAAGAAACATGATCAATGACTTGCCTTGCTGACGATCTTCGAAAGCTAGGGACTCGTGGTAGCAAGCTTCGCACTCCGGAAATTCTACCGAGGCAAACAACAATCATAATAAGCATATAGCATATGATCACTTAACATAATAACATGCTAACATAACACACAAAACAAACGAATCAAAAACCCAAAGGAAAACTCGAAGAAATCCAACTCAAAGTTTTCCTACATCAAGCAACAACTAAAAAAAATAGTTTTGCACCACAAAAATTTTCTTAACAGGACCTAAGCTTGGGTTTATGCTACCTAACAGAAAAGAAGTCATCATGCAACTAGGAGCAAAAAGAATCACCTTAAAATCTATTATAAAACTCCTATTAGGCCTAAAGCAAATTCTAGTAAGAAAAATAAAATAAAAGTTTTATTTACTATAAATAAAAGTTCATGCTCTAAAGTTACAGAAACTAATCAAGAATAAACTATCACATAGTAGAAATAAAATTATTTGCTAATTAAAACAATAGGAAAACAGTAGCTAGTTGAATAAATAGGAATAACATGATTCTGGTTAAAACTATTTTTTATTAATTTCTAAAATGCCCAAATAAATTCCTACGGTTAGGCAATGTCAAAAAAAGTTGTGACAAAAGAATCACTAAAAATAATATTCCTAAGTCATTTTATAGCAGAATTACTATTCTTTCTAAATCTAAAATAAAGCAATTTTAAATAATTTTAACATGACTAATTATATTTTCTTCAGAAACTATAAGAAATTTTCAAACCAACAAAAAAGGAATCACTTAAAAATATTAAGTAGATTAAAAGATATGAATTTTTCAAATCTGAAACTATTCTGTTAAAAACAGAAACGAAAAATAAAATTAAAAGAAAAATCGGCGCTAATGGGCCTATCTAGCGCCCTGGGCGTAATATAACTAATCGGGCCCTAGTGGTTAAACCGAGTCGGGCCGGTCTAGACTAACCTAAATAAACCGATCTAAACCGGAATAAAACCGGTTCACTTAAACTAAACCTAACTAAACCGTATTCTTCTGGGATCTATCCTAACCCTACGATCTAGATCGAACGGCGACGAGAGCTCGGCGACTTACCGAGGCGGCGACGGCGACGGCGGCTCGGCGGCGACGGTTCCGGTGGCTCGGTGGTCGGGGACGATGGCGGAGAGGTCCGCGAGTCTTGGCGTGGCGAGGGGCTCGGGGTGGGGTCGAGGAGCTCGAGGGTGGCCGGGTGGTCGGGACGAGGCTAATGGCGGCGGCGCGCACTCGGCTCCGCGAGCGATGCAGCGAGGGAGAGAGGGTCGGCGAGGGGCGAGGGGGAAACGGGTCGAGTGGGGGGTATTTATAGGGAAGGGCTCGGCTTGCGAGGGGGCGATCGGGAGGAATCGGGATGATATCCGGGGATCTCGGATCCCGGCGCGATCCGGTGCGTGTCTTCGCAGGGGAAGAAGGGTGGGGCCACCGTCGATGAGAGAGGGAGCGGCGCGTCAGGCGGCGCGACCGTCTGAAGGAGGTTCGGCGCTGGGGGGCTCGGTCGGCCGTCATTGGGCGGCTCGGGCGCTTAGCCGGGCCGCCTGGCGATGCTTCGGGCCGCACTGGTCTTTGGGCCGGGCAGTTGGCTGGCCGCGCTGGGTCCTTCTTTTTCTATTTTTTTGAATTTAAAGAGAGAAAAAACATAATAAATATAAATATTTTATATAGGACACATATATATCAAAATGATCAGGGAATATTCCTATAATTTGAACATTTTCCAGGCAAAATCCAAACTTTATAAAAAATCATTTTTCTAAAATTCCAAATAAACTCAAATTTGAATTCAAACTTTTTGGCAATGTTTTTCCTCTGATATTTTTGGAGTGTCATGTTTACTCCTCTCATACTTTTTCTCAAGTATTTATCAGGCATAGTTTTTGAAATAATTTCCACTGCCAAAATTTGAATTCAAATCCCAACAACTCCAAAAACTTTTGAAACTTCAAATGCCACTCAAATTCAAACAAAATGCATAGATGCTTAGCTATAATTGTAAAACATTCCAAATAGGAAATTTGGGATGTTACACTTCAACTGTGGTTCGTAAAAGCAATATTAGAACTTATACACCTCCTGAGCAAGTTAGAGTTGAACCTAATATTGCTATTGTTAAAGATCTCTTAGTTGATAATATTGATGGGCATGTTATTCATTTCTGCGGTGAAACCGCCAGAATTGCCAAACCTTGTGCTAAAGATAAACATAGACCTATGGTAGGCATGCCTGTTATTTCTGTTAAAATAGGAGACCATTGTTATCATGGCTTATGTGATATGGGTGCTAGTGCTAGTGTTATACCTCATACTTTATACGAGGAAATTAAGCATGAAAATGCACCTGCTGAGTTAGAAGGTATTGATGTTACAATTAAACTTGCCAATGGAGATACTATATCAGCAATGGGAATTGTTAGAGATGTTGAAGTCTTGTGTGGGAAAACTAAATATCCTGCTGATTTTCTTGTTCTTGGTTCCCCACAAGATAGCTTTTGTCCCATTATTTTTGGTAGACCCTTCTTGAAAAATGTTAATGCTAAGATAGACTGCGAAAAGAATGTTGTTACTATTGGTTTGGGTGATATGTCTCATGAGTTTAATTTCTCTAAATTTAGTAGACAACACCGTGAAGAAGAATTGCCTAGTAAAGACGAAATTATTGGTCTTGCTTCTATTGCAGTACCTCCTAGTGATCCTTTAGAACAATATTTTCTAGACCATGAGAATGATATGTTTATGAATGAAGGAAGGGAAATAGATGAGGTATTCTTTAAACAGGAACCTATTCTGAAACACAATTTGCCTGTTGAAATCCTAGGGGATCCTCCTCCACCCAAGGGCGATCCCGTGTTTGAGCTTAAACCGTTGCCAGATAATCTTAAATATGCTTATCTTGATGAAAAGAAGAGATATCCTGTTATTATTAGTGCTAACATTTCAGAGCATGAAGAAGAGAGATTATTGAAAACTCTGAAGAAGCACCGTGCTGCTATTGGATATACTCTTGATGATCTTAAGGGCATTAGTCCCACTCTATGTCAACATAAAATAAATTTGGAAGAAGATGCCAAACCGGTTCGTGATAATCAACGACGGCTGAATCCTAAGATGAAAGAAGTGGTAAGAAAAGAAATATTAAAGCTTCTTGAGGCAGGTATAATTTATCCCGTTGCTGATAGTCAGTGGGTAAGTCCTGTCCATTGTCTCCCTAAGAAGGGAGGTATTGCTGTTGTTCCTAATGATAAAGATGAATTGATTCTGCAAAGAATTATTACAGGTTATAGGATGGTAATTGATTTCCGCAAATTAAATAAGGCTACTAAGAAATATCATTACCCCTTACCTTTTATCGATCAAATGCTAGAAAGATTATGCAAACATACACATTATTGCTTTCTAGATGGTTATTCTGATTTCTCTCGAATACCTGTGTCAGCCAATGATCAATCAAAGACTACTTTTACTTGCCCTTTTGGTACTTTTGCTTATAGACGTATGCCTTTTGGTTTTTGTAATGCACCTGCTACCTTTCAAAGATGTATGATGGCTATATTCTCTGATTTTTGTGAAAAGATTTGTGAGGTTTTCATGGACGACTTTTCCGTCTATGGATCCTCTTTTGATGATTGCTTGAGCAATCTTGACCGAGTTTTGCAGAGATGTGAAGAAACTAATCTTGTATTGAATAGGGAAAAGTTCCACTTTATGGTTAATGAAGGTATTGTCTTGGGGCATAAAGTTTCTGAAAGAGGTATTGAAGTTGATAAAGCCAAGGTTGATGCTATTGAAAAGATGCCATGTCCCAAGGACATCAAAGGTATAAGAAGTTTCCTTGGTCACGCCGGATTTTATATGAGGTTCATTAAGGACTTCTCCAAAATTTCTCGGCCAATGACTAATTTATTACAAAAAGATATATCATTTATCTTTGATGATGATTGTGTAGAAGCATTTGAAATACTTAAGAAAGCATTGATCTCTGCACCTATTGTTCAGCCACCTGATTGGAATTTACCCTTTGAAATTATGTGTGATGCTAGTGATTATGCTGTAGGTGTTGTTCTAGGGCAAAGAGTTGATAACAAATTAAATGTTATCCATTATGCTAGTAAGACTCTAGGCAATGCTCAAAGAAATTATGCTACTACTGAAAAGGAATTCTTAGCAGTTGTATTTGCTTGTGATAAGTTCAGACCTTATATTGTTGATTCTAAAGTAACTATTCACACTGATCATGCTGCTATTAAATATCTTATGGAGAAGAAAGATGCTAAACCTAGACTTATTAGATGGGTTCTCTTGCTACAAGAATTTGATTTACATATTGTTGATAGAAAGGGAGTTGAGAACCCCGTTGCAGACAACTTGTCTAGGTTAGAAAATGTTCTTGATGACCCACTACCTATTAATGATAGATTTCCTGATGAACAATTAAATGTTATAAGTACTTCTCGTAGTACTCCATGGTATGCTGATTACGCTAATTACATTGTTGCTAAATTTATACCACCGAGTTTCACATAGCAACAAAAGAAAAAGTTCTTCTATGATTTGAGACATTACTTTTGGGATGACCCACATCTTTACAAAGAAGGAGTAGATGGTGTTATTAGACGCTGTGTACCTGAGCATGAACAGGAACAAATCCTACGCAAGTGTCACTCCGAAGCTTATGGAGGACACCACGCTGGAGACAGAACTGCACATAAGGTATTGCAATCCGGTTTCTATTGGCCTACTCTCTTCAAGGATGCCCGTAAGTTTGTCTTGTCTTGTGATGAATGTCAAGAATTGGTAATATTAGTAGATTTCAAGAAATGCCTATGAACTATTCACTTGTTATTGAACCATTTGATGTTTGGGGCTTTGATTATATGGGACCTTTTCCTGCCTCTAATGGATATACACATATTTTAGTTGTTGTTGATTACGTTACTAAGTGGGTAGAAGCTATTCCAACTAGTAGTGCTGATCATAACACTTCTATTAAGATGCTTAAAGAAGTAATTTTTCCGAGGGTTTGGAGTCCCTAGATATTTAATGACTGATGGTGGTTCACATTTTATTCATGGTGCTTTCCGTAAAATGCTTGCTAAGTATGATGTTAATCATAGAATTGCATCTCCTTATCACCCACAGTCTAGTGGTCAAGTAGAATTGAGTAATAGAGAGCTCAAATTAATTTTGCAAAAGACTGTCAATAGGTCTAGAAAGAATTGGTCCAAGAAACTTGATGATGCATTATGGGCCTATAGAACTGCATATAAAAATCCTATGGGTATGTCTCCGTATAAAATGGTTTATGGAAAAGCATGTCACTTACCTCTCGAACTAGAACATAAGGCATATTGGGCTATTAAAGAGCTCAATTATGATTTCAAACTTGCCGGTGAGAAGAGGTTATTTGATATTAGCTCACTTGATGAATGGAGAACCCAAGCTTATGAAAATGCCAAGTTGTTTAAAGAAAAAGTCAAAAGATGGCATGATAAAAGGATACAAAAGCATGAGTTTAATGTAGGTGATTATGTATTGCTATACAACTCTCGTTTAAGATTTTTTGCAGGAAAACTTCTCTCTAAATGGAAAGGCCCTTACGTTATCGAGGAGGTCTATCGTTCCGGTGCCATAAAAATCAACAACTTCGAAGGCACAAATCCGAAGGTGGTGAACGGTCAAAGAATCAAACATTATATCTCAGGTAATCCTATAAATGTTGAAACCAATGTTATTGAAAGCGTAACCCTGGAGGAATACATAAGGGACACTTTCCGGAACGTTTCAGACTCCGAAAAGGAATAGGTATGTGGTACGGTAAGTAAACCGACTCCAAAACAGTTTTTAAGGCAATATTTCTCCATTTTGGAATATTTAGAAAAATAGAAAAATAAGAAGCAGTCCGGGAAGGACACAAGGGCCCCACGAGGGTGGAGGGGGCGCCCTACCCCCCTGGGCGCGCCCCCCTACCTCGTGGGCACCTCATGTGCCTTCCAGACTCCGTTTTCTTGCACGATACGTATTTTGGTCGGTAAAAATTCATTATATATTCTCCCGAAGGTTTTGGCTCCTATATCACGCAATTATTCTCTGTTCTTGTTTCGAGTTGTTGCTGCTGCAGATTAGAGCAAGATGTCTTCTCAAGAGTCAGTGGGGGAGAGCCGGGTGTCTCATCCGGCATCAAAACCAAGGACAAACAGCGATGCTGACCACTTTGGGCCAGCACCGGAGGAAGAGATGGAGGCTGACTTGATGAGGGTAGATGCCATGGAGGATCAAGAAGTCACTTCCCGCTTCCGAGCTAGGTTCACGATGGGAGAACTACAGAGCTCAGCCATTCCAAACTCGGTTATCCCTTCCAATGCTAGATTTCTTTCTTATGAAAATATGAAGAGGAGTGTCACTTGTTCTCCTGCAGCTATGCAACACCCTTGGGTGCAAGGAGCTTTAGCCGTTCTGAAAGCTTCAGAAGGAAGTGATGGACCTCAAGCAACAAGTCAATAAGCTCGAGGAGGAGAATCAGATTCGAGGGGCATCATCGCCAAGAATATTACACCATCACCAAAGAAGGAGATATAATCACATGGGTATGGGCACTCCCCTTGGCAACTGCCAAGCTTGGGGAGGTGCCCCGGTATCGTATCACCATCACATCTCCTATCTTTACCGTTTTTTCTTAGTTCGACCTTATTAGTAGTATCTTGATCTAGTAGAATAAAGTTTATGTCATGATCTAGTTTTGAGTTTTTCCTTTTTGATCTCTCTATGTAATCGAGTCCGTGAGCTATATAATAAATATTAGTGTTGAGTCAAGGGCTTGATTATTTTGTCATGATCTTGAGTGAATAAAAGAGAAAAAGAATAAAAAGAACAAAGAGTTCATATTGATCTTATTGAGAGTAATGACTTCACATAGGAAGAGTATGATGATTAAAAGTTGTTGGGAGTTGGCAAACATAGCTTTGGTCATCGTTGCAATTAATAGGAAGTAATAAGGAAAGAGGGGTTCACATATAAATATATTATCGTTGACATCTTTTATGACTGGGAGCACTCATTAAAATATGACATGCTAAAGAGTTGATGTTGGACAAGGAAGACAACGTAATGGGTTATATTTTCTTATATCTGAGATAAAGTATGTTGTCATGGATCATCCAACATGTTGAGCTTGCCTTTCCCCCTCATGCTAGCCAAATTCTCAGCACCAAGTAGAGATACTACTTGTGCTTCCAAAAACCCTTAAACCAGTTTTGCCATGAGAGTCCACCATACCTACCTATGGATTGAGTAAGATCCTTCAAGCAAGTTGTCATCGGTGCAAAGCAATAAAAATTGCTCTCTAAATATGTATGACTTATTAGTGTGGGAGAAAATAAGCTTTATACGATCTTGTGATGTGGAAGAAATAAAAGCGACGGACTGCATAATAAAGGTTCATATCACAAGTGGCAATATAAAGTGACGTTCTTTCGCATTAAGATTTTGTGCATCCAACCATAAAAGCGCATGGCAACCTCTGCTTCCCTCTGCGAAGGGCCTATCTTTTATTATTATCTTCTACCCTATGCAAAGAGTCATGGTGATCTTCACCTTTCCTTTTTACATTTTATCCTTTGGCAAGCACAGTATGTTGGAAGGATCCTATATATATATATATATATATATATATATATATATATATATATATATATATATATATATATATATATATATATATATATATATATATTGGATGTAGGGGAGCATGATTTATTATTGTTGACATTACCCTTGAGGTAAAAGGTTGGGAGGCGAAATATAAGCCCCTATCTTTCTCTGTGTCCGATTAAAACTCCGTAACCACAATTATTGCGTGAGTGTTAGCAATTATGAAAGACTAAATGATAGTTGAGTATGTGGACTTGCTATTAAGCTCTGACATAGAGTCTTTCTGATGTTATGATAAATTGCAATTGCTTCAATGACTGAGATTATAGTTTGTTGGTTCTCAATAAAGTTTAGGATTCATACTTTTGCATTGTGAATAGATTATTACTTGAGCATAAGAAATCATATGATAATATTCATGTATGTTGTTGTTATGAGAATAATCATGATGCCCTCATGTCCATATTTTATTTTTATCGACACCTCTACCTCTAAACATTTGGACATATTTATCGCTATCGGCTTCCGCTTGAGGACAAGCGAGGTATAAGCTTGGAGGAGTTGATACGTCCATTTCGCATCATGCTTTTATATCGATATTTATTGCAATATGGGCTGTTATTACACGTTATGTCACAATACTTATGCATATTCTCTCTTATTTTACAAGGTTTACATAAGGAGGAGAATACCGCACTGGAATTCGGGTGGAAAAGGAGCCAATATTAGAGACCTATTCGCACAACTCCAAAAGTCCTGAAACTCCACGAAAGTCATTTTTGGAAATAATAAAAATATTGAGCGGAAGAAGTACACCAGAGGGGACCCACCTGCCACGAGGGTGGGGCGCGCCTACCCCCAATGGCCCCCCCTGCCTCGTGGGCCCCCCTTGGCTCTCCGTGGCCATCTTCGCTATATGAGGTCTTTCGTTGAGGAAAAATCATAAGCAACCTTTCGGGACGAGACTCCGCCGCCACGAGGCGGAACCTTGGCAGAACCAATCTAGGGCTCCGGCAGAGCTGTTCTGCCGTGGACACTTCCCTCCGGGGGGATCATATGTTCAGATCCTTTATGCATATTAATACCCCTCTGCTTATGAACATGAATATGCTTTGTGAGTAGTTACGTTTGTTCCTGAGGACATGGGAGAAGTCTTGCTATTAGTAGTCATGTGAATTTGGTATTCGTTCGATATTTTGATGAGATGTATGTTGTCTAGCCTCTAGTGGGGTTATGTGAACGTCGACTACATAACACTTCACCATTATTTGGGCCTAGAGGAAGGCATTGGGAAGTAATAAGTATATGATGGGTTGCTAGAGTGACAGAAGCTTAAACCCTAGTTTATGCGTTGCTTCGTAAGGGGCTGATTTGGATCCATATGTTTCATGCTATGGTTAGGTTTACCTTAATACTTTTGTTGTAGTTGCGGATGCTTGCAATAGAGGTTAATCATAAGTGGGATGCTTGTTCAAGTAAGAACAGCACCCAACACTACAAAAAAAAAGACACATCCGTGACATTTTGGGCCGAACAATTTTTTTTCTGTCATACATATGACACTTCTATGACGATAATTGTGACAAAACTTGGTATCATCATAGATGTGGTGGGCTCCTACTTCTATGACAAAAAATCATGACAGAAAATGGGCTTTTCATCCTGGGCGGGTCGGAGAAGCAGCTGCATGACATTCTTTGGGCCGTCCAAGACGGAAAAACCGTGGTAGAAGCGAGGGCGAGGAAAATTTCGACGAGTTCCCGGTTACGGTGGGAGGTCGGGGCGAAGCGATCGCGCTGCTTTCTTGTACACGTCTGCTGCGTGTGTGCGAGGCATTGGCTCTAATCAACCCGAAGCGAGGCGTTGGGCTCTAATCAACCCGGCGATTGCCTTCGTAGGCTACGCGTTCTCGAACCCGAGCGATCGATCGATGGCTGTTAACTAAACCCGATCGAGCGATTCTTCGCTCTGCCGCTAATCAAGTCGATTGATTGGATGAACAAAGGCGTTGCGCTGGGGGTTGGATGAACAATGGAGCGGTGGCGTTGCCTCTGGATGAACAGGACCCGTGGTGTGGAGGGCTGGATGAACGATGAGCGGTGGAGGGTGCCCGTGGAGGGTGGTTGAACAGACCCGTGGTGTAGAGGGCTGGATGAACGATGAGACGATGGAGGGTGCTCGTGGAGGGGTGGTTGAAAAGTAGCCGGTGGAGTAGCGCACGATGGAGGCTGGATGAACAAGAGCACGTGGAGGCTGGAGGAGGTCGACGGTAGCCTGTGGAGGCTGGAAGAGGTCGACGGTGGAGATGAACAAAGATCCGTGGAGTCCGCTTTGTGGTACGCCACACCCTCCCGATGAACAGGACCCCCGTTTCGACCGTAGCGCTCCAACACAAGTCCGTTTCATCCGTTTTGCGGTACGCCACACCCCTCTCGATCAACAGGACCGCCGTTTCGATCGTAGGAGGTCCGTTTCGTCCATTTTGTGGTACGCCACACCCCTCTCGATCAACAGGACCCCCGTTTCGACCGTAGGAGGTCCGTTTCCTCCGTTTTGCGGTACGCCAGACCCCTCCCAATCAACAGGACCCCGTTCCGAACGTAGGAGGTCTGTTTCCTTCGTTGTGCGGTACGCCAGGCCTCGTTCCCATCGCGTGTTCCGTCCAAGCCCTCCTGATGAACACGACCACGCATTCCGTTCCGACCCAGCCGGTTGGCTCCCACGCATTCCGTTGCCTCCCGATGAACACGACGCATTCCGTTGCCTCCCCATGAACACGACGCATTTCGTTGCCTCCCCATGAACACGACGACGACGCTGTTTCTCCGTTCCGACCAGCCATGTACATGAGCCCTGGCCGTACGTATGCGCGAGTAGGCGTTCGAGACCCCGCCCGTAAGTACACATACGTGGTCGTATTTTCTTTCTTGCACCCTGGCCGCTGTACATACGTGTACATGATACATGCGCGCCTCTACTACGACACGTACGCGCCTCTACATCCACCAGTATATATGTACGTACACGTTCGCGACCGGAATGACAACGCTACGTACGCTTCGACCAGGTGGGTCCCGACTGTCAGGCACTTCCTTGCCTGCGAAGATGTAGCTGGTGGGTCCCAGCAGTCTGGGCGGCGAAAATCGTTTTTTTTTGCTCGCATGCACTTCCTTGCGTGCGAAGATGTAGCTGGTGAGTCCCAGCAGTCAGGGGCAAACGTTTTTTCGCGAAATACGGTGGCCCGTCCGGTGGGTCCCCACTATCAGGTGGAGGAATAATTATTTTGCACGTAATAAGGAGGCACTTCCTTGCTACGGCCGTGGACCCAGCTGTTAGCCTCTCCACATACAGTCCACGTCCGATGGAAGCCGTTCCTTGACCACGTTGACCACGCCGCGCCGAGAGCACCAGGGCGGTGGACAACGGCGAGGCCTAGGAAGGGGACGACGCGGAGCCGGGGACGACGCAGCAGTGAATGCCAATGCGTAGAGGAGTACGAGGGTTCACTGGTTCGCTGCGGTGTGAGGCTGCCGTCGCTGCAGAATAACAGGGGGTGTGCGTGAGCAGAGGGATGGCCTGGCCAGCGGTGGGAGTAGTAGGGGCGGTGAGGCCTCCGCCGCATCGCAGCCGGCCACGGGAGGTAGGAGCATGAGGCACGACCGGCGCTTGTTTGGGCGGCTGGAGCAAGAAGACCAGAGGTTGAAGAAGCACTACGGCCGTTGGATGGACATCGTACGGTCACTGGAGCTAGAATCGTGCATATTGACTAAGTTGCCAAAGCCCTCCGTCCCCGTCAACTTAGTAGGCCCACAAGTCAGCCTGCCACTATACCGGGTCCCAGCTAACGGGGAGTATTCAAATTTTTGTGCGTAATAAGGAGGCACTTCCTTGCGTGCGAAGATATAGCTGGTGGGTCCGAGCTGTCGGTGCGGTAACGTTTTTTCGCGAAATACACAGGCCCTTTCGTGGGTCCCTCGATGTCGTGGAGGAATCATTATTTTGCGCGTAATAAGGAGGCATTTCCTTGCGTGCGGCCGTGGACCCAGTTGTCGGCCTCTCCACGTACAGTCCACTTCAGATACATGTCGGTCATTGACTACGTTGACCAGGCCGCGCCGAGAGCACCAGGGCGGTGGACGACGGCGAGGCCTGGGAAGGGAACGACACGGAGGCAGGGAAGACTCGGCAGTTGTTTCCCATGCAGAGGGGAGTACGACTGTATGAGGGTTTACTGGTTCGTCTGCCGTCGCCGAAGAATAACAGCAGGTGTGGGTGAGTAGAGGGATGGCTAGGCCAGCGATGGGAGTACGGTGGGGCGGTGAGGCTCATGGCAAAGCACAGCCCGGCCATGGGGAGGAGGAGCAGGCAGTCCTGCCGGCGCTTGTTTGAGCGGCTGGAGCAGGAAGAGCAGAGATTGAAGAAGCACGACGGCCGTTTGATGGACATCCAACAGTCGCTCCTTGTGCGTCAACCTTTTTTTTAGGAAAGCCTCAAATCTGTGGAAAACAGCATACAACCCATCTGCCATTATTTCTAATAATTTACAGCCCATTTGCTAATTCTTAAGGTTTTTTTTGGAGCCCATATTCTTTTTGTTAGCATTACAGCCCATATTGTGGCCACGGTTAAACAATTATACGAAATTTTGCATATTTCAAAAGGGTCCGAACTGTTTTTAATCCCAAATTTCGACTCACATTCAAACTGATTTTAAAAATAAGTGTATATCAATATAAAATCCAACAAATTCTCCACGATAAAAATTAATGTAATTTAAAATCTCAAAATGAAAAAAGATATTTGAAACTAATTGCGGTTTGATGTGTTTTAAAATGTACAGCCCATTTCTCATTATTGATAGGCCATTTTCTCACCAAATTAATGAAGCTCTCCTCGTCTTGAAATATTTGCAGCCCAACAGGCCTGAAAAAGTGACTTACTTGGCAAATCACAAAAAAAATGTGATGTGGCCGTGGACCCAGCTGTGAGCCTCTTCACGTACAGTACTGTTCTGATGAAAGTTGGTCATTGACCACATTGACCACGCCGCGCCGAGAGCACCAAGGCGGTGGACGACGGCGAGGCCTAGGAAGGGGACGACGCGGAGCCGGGGAAGACGCGGCAGTGGATGCCCATGCGGAGAGGAGTACGAGGGTTCACTGGTTCGGCTGCGGCATGAGGATGCCGTCGCCGCAGAATAACAGGGGGTGTTGATGAGTAGAGGGATACCCTAGGCCAGCGGTGGGAGTAGTAGGGGGCGGTGAGGCCTCCGCGGCATCACAGCCGGCCACGAGAGGCAGGAGCATGCGGCACGACCGGCGCTGCTTTGGGCAGCTGGAGCAAGAAGACCAGAGGTTGAAGAAGCACTATGGCTGTTGGATGGACATCGTACGGTCACTGGAGCTAGAATCGTTCATATTGACTAAGTTGACAAAGCCCTCCGTCCTCATCAACTTAGTAGGCCCACAAATCAGCCACCCACTATGGTGGGTCCCAGCTAGCAGGGGGTATTCATTTTTTGGTGCGTAATAAGGAGGCACTTCCTTGCGTGCGAAGATATAGCTGGTGGGTCCGACCTGTCAGCGGGGGGAACGTTTTTTTTCGCGAAATACAGAAGCCCTTCCAACGTCACGAAGGCGCGACATGTGTAATAAGGAGGAACTTTCCTTGCGTGCGACCATGGACCTCGTGGGTCCCAGCCGTCAGGCTCTCCACGTCTGATCCTCTTCCGATGACTCTCGATGTTGACCACGCCACGCCGAGTGCACCGAGGCGATGGACGACGGCGAGGCCCCAGACTGGAATGACCGGAGATGGGGAAGACGTGACAGTGGAGTCGCAGACGGAGAGGAGTGGGAAACTTGACTGGTTCGGGTGCGGGGTGGGCCTACACTCGGCTGAGAATAAGAGGAGGTGCAGAGTGGAGGGATGGCCTGGCTGTCGGCGGGGTAGCGTTTCTCTGAGGAGCGCAAAACAATGTCGTTGGACGCCGAAGGCTGGAGCAGGCGGTTCCGGCAGCGCTGGGGGAAGAAAACGAGAGATTGAAGAAGAATGTCGGCCGTTGGATGTAAATCCAACGCCTTCTTAGGCTTCGACCTACTGGCCCACATGTCAGCCAGTCCATTTGTTTTTTTAGTCCATTTGGTGGGCTGGGTGAAACAATGATGTACCATCTATGCAACCCATTTAAATCCCATTTGCATTTTTCTCGAAATCGGCGGACTTGCTAGGCTAGGTGAAAATATCATGTTGGGCTAGACGAAGAAATGTTATAAAAACATAAACACATGATTGCACGTCAGTAAAATCTTTGCAAGCTTATGTACGCAATCACTAGGAGTTAACTTGCCAAGTTATATATAAACAATTATTATTATTATTTTGTAAGAACTTTCAACTTACAAAATAAAATATCATTTTAATTTGATGAGTTAATAGTACGTGGGTATTATTATTTTTAGGCTAGACGGGGACAGTTGAGTTGGTTCTAGGGAAAGTATTGGGAGAAAACTCAGTTTACATCAAAAAGAAAGTAGGAGAAAATTCAGAGACCTGTTGGGTCCACGAGGAGGGAATATGTTGGGAGGAAGGAGATTCAAAGCACGGCAGCCGAGTGAACTAGTTTTTTTTACGGACAAGTGAACTAGTTTACATACATAAGCAAATAGCCACTAAAAAAGCAATCAGGTTAATGGGTTCTTAAAAGAAATATTTCGGACAAAACAGATAATTACGACACATAGGCTAATGCATGAAACACTCAGATGATAAAGGTGCTTATAAACAGATAAAGTACAACATCTAGACCTTCCTGGCATGCTTGATCATGACGCTGCGGCTGTCCGTGTACTCGTCGGTTACGGGAAGCAGACACGCCCTCATGTCCAAGATCTGCCTGTACATGTCGTAGCATGCGTATGTGTCCTTGGCCGCGTAGGTTATGTAGGCTAGATTCAGAGGTACCTCCCACGTGTTCAGGTCAACTTCTTTCATGTTGGCGTATCAAGGGTCGATGATGGTCTTAGTGAGGTCAACCACGGAGTCCTTCTCCTGCCCGTTGCTGATGATCTTGTATTGCTTCTGGATGTCGACAAGCTTGTTGCACCAGATGGCGAATCTTCGCGTTCTTCCTTCTCTCCACCATAGAGAAGGTGCGATGGGCGCCGCCGATGAAACGGGCGAATGCTCCGTAACTGGTGCAGCCATAGGACTGAGGCGAGGCGAGCTTCACCGAGTCCGTATCATTGGTGTACATCACATTCAACTTTGTGCAGCCATAGGACTGAACGGCGAACTCAAAGGGGAACTCCTTGCTGAAGTCCATATCCAGCAGCTCACCCTCGGATCGCCATTGAGTCTCTTCGAGTGAACGAGTGTGTGGGCGGCGGCAGCAGTTCGTTTTTCAGCTCTTGGGAACTGGATTCAACAAGAAGCTGAGTGTGTACAAGCGACAACAATTACTACCCTCCTCGTCTGCTTGCACGCCTGGCAAAAGATGCACCCTCGGCCACACGCCGGTTCACGAGCGGGTCTCAGATTGGTACAGTAATAACAAGAGTTAGTGGTCACTTTACTTAAATTTAATTAGCTTTAATAGAAATTTATACTTAAAACAAGCAATGCATTCGCTCGTTCTATCAGTGCCACAAGATCAACATGCACAACAATTATAATTATTATTCTCAGGACGCACCCGATCAGCACATTTGTTGCACTTTCACAAAGATAATACTACCAAGTTTGAACTGTTTTTATGGTTGTTGTCCTCTGCATCATCATGCCGTGTTTCCCAGCTTGCAAGATTTAGAACCAACAAATAAGATCCAAATAATAAGTACAACAAAGATGCCTACACATCTCATTGATTCCTAGCTTGCAAGATTCGTAACCAACAAATAAGATCCAAATAATAAGTACAACAAAGATGCCTACACATCTCATTGATTCCCAGCTTGCAAGATTCGTAACCAACAAATAAGATTCAAATAATAAGTACAACAAAGATGCCTACACATCTCACTTGATTCCCAGCTTGCAAGATTCAGAACCAACCCATTAGAGCCTTTTGATAAAGTGAATATCGGGATTAAATCCATCTTGGCTAGCCATGTCATACAATCGGAGAACTTGGCGAATGCTCTTGACCGTCACAACATCTCAGTAGTTGAGTATTCCTATTTGCACAAAGATGTTTGCACAAGACAAACAAGGAGACAGGAGAGCATGATTTCGCTTTAATAGCGGCCTCCTTGAACTCAACCTCCAGCTCTACTTGGATGAGGTCTGCTGAGTTCCATGATTCAATTCATGCGCCTTTTTCTCGCAGTTCACCTGAAATGAAGCAAAGATTGCATCATTCACTAGCAAGAAGTACTTGCTCTTGTGAGTGGCAAGTTCTTCTTTAGTAGTTGCACTAAAATTGAGGAACATTAAGGTTGGCTGTCCGGCTCATGTAAGGTGCAACTATAATTTTCTTATCCTTTTGTGCAGTTCCACTAAAATAAAGTGCCATTGTGGTGATAGTGACGGCTCCATCTTGCAAAGGCTAATAAAATGTTGCATGAGATTACGAGCAGAACTTGATGGAGATTTTGGAAACTCCAATCACCATTTTGTGCACTTCCACCAAAATTGAGAGATGTTGCCCACGTGACATTTTAGTTGAACTGCACAAGACACTCATTCCAAAAAAAGTGTTTTGTGCAGTTCACCAAAAGGTCACAATAGCAACAAGGTGAAATGGATATCCTTATCTGCACAAAAAGATAGAAAGTAAACAGTTGTTGGTCAATAAGAATATACGAAACATATACAAAATGAAAAGAAGCATCTTAATTATGTTCATGGCAATCACGCAAGGACGAGAGAAATTTTAAAAGCGTCGGCAATGCTTCATGTTACCGTAGCATTACGATCAACAATGAGATTCCTCAAATATGGGATTACTTTAATGGTGGCATTGCTTGTTTACTGACACGATAAATCAACAACAGCTAAAGAGTTGGTTTAAGGGCATGGGACCGTGGGGACACCAGGACACTCAAAGAGCGTAAAGGAGCAACTTACTTATCATACTGGGGGAAAACAGCAGGAGTGCCATTTGTAACACGCTTTAATTGCATCTTATCACCGGAGGCATTAGATTAACAATAACACTCGTTAGACATGTCCCTAAGGTAACAGTGTGATCGCTTCATTTTACATGCGCCTTACATTAACAACAGCAAAAGGTTGGTATAAGGACATGCGACGGTGGACACATCAAGACAATGTACCTACAAGGAGGCATAAAGTGGTGATGCCGAGTTTGTTCATGCTATGTGAGGGCAGCAAACCTAATCCTCGAGACCTTGTACTATGTGAGGGCAGCAAATCTAATCTCGAGACCTTTTACTATGTGAGGGCAGCAAATCTAATCCTGAGACCTTTACTATGTGAGGGCAGCAAATCTAATCTCGAGACCTTTTACTATGTGAGGGCAGCAAATCTAATCCACGAGACCTTTTACTATGTGAGGGCAGCAAATCTAATCCCGAGACATTTTACTATGTGAGGGCAGCAAATCTAATCTCGAGACCTTTACTATGTGATGGAAGCAAATCTAATCCTGGACATACTCTGCTGACTTGTCCACCACCGCCACTTTCTATCCTTTTTTCAACCAATAATAGATCTGTTCCTTATCCAGTTTGTACTGCGCTTTCCCATTATTTCCCTTTTCAACCAAGAGACCGTTGGGTATCCGGTCTCTACTACTTTCACCATATTATTTCCTCTTTGAATCAAGTCCTAGATTCATGCTACAACTTTCCCCCTTTCTTCGTTGTTTGAACAAAGCCCTAGATTCAATGCATGAAGTAGCTTTACCTCTAATAATACTAAAAATTTAGGTGGCTTTGGAAGAGCTGATGGGAGTAGAAAAGATGCACATGCAGACACGGGGGAGCTGGGGCAGTAGAGCAAGGCCGCTTCAAGAACTTATACCGAGGGTCGCGGGATGTCGGCGGCGGCAGGTCGGATCTCGGACAATACGGCAGGGAGGAAGAAGGGTCGAGGACCTCCCGAGCCGGGCCTGTGTCGGAGAGAACGGCATGGGCAGAGGATCGGGCCCCTCCAGCAGCTGTGGGTTTCTCCTCGGCGGCGATGACCGCATGAACGATGCACCTTTAGTCCTCTACACACACGGCCAAGGGATCCGGCCGGATCTGTGACCAGCGGTGAGCAGAGAGAAAATGTTGCTACCGATGTCTTGTTTATATCTGGAGAGGATGAGAGAATGAAGAGAGCAACCCTAGTAAAGCAAGCGCCAGGCCCTGCATCCATATATAGTGGAGTGATTATCTTTTTCTCTCCACAACAAGCGCTTTCAATTTGTGTACGTGGCATTAAAGAAAAGAAACTCTCTATTTAAGGTGACTATCAGACGACTCCTACTTACTACTAGTAGTACTACAAGATTGTTCACTTGTGCTCCCGCCTCCATTCATTGAACAACCCCACGGGTGAATAAACATACAGTAAGTACTGTATTTATATAGAACGAACAAGCTCGAACTATTTTCACGTAGTTAAAAGTTGAGGGCGGGGCTTTTCCCGGGCAGTACGCACGGCAGTTTTCGGGTAGGCGGTTTGACAGAGAGGCGAGGAGGGTGAGCGAGTGGGGCTGTGTGATTTGACGGCGTTCTATCTGCTGGAAAGACTTGTGATATGACCACTCACTATAGTCATGAATTCTCGGCGCCCGACCGGGTGATGCCCCCTTCCGCTCAGCGCCTAATCTGGTGCATGACACGTCGACCGGATGTCGGCTCTCCCACATGTTGGAGTAGTAAGAAGGAGCAAAGAATGATGTGGTATATACTAGTATTATACTACTCCTCCGTTCCTAAATATAAGTCTTTGGAGAGATTTCACTATGGACCACATACGGAGAAAAATGAGTGAATCTACACATAAAATGCATCTATATACATCCGTATGTGGTCCATAGTGAAATATCTACGAAGACTTATATTTAGGAACGGAGGGAGTACTACTCAGGTCGGAGGAGTGCGAACCACGGCAGCCCAGTGAACCAACAGTGCGAGCCACGATAGCCCAGTGAACCAGCAGTAGAAAACAATGTGGTGATATGGCCATAAAAAACAATGAGTTAGAGCTAGTTTGGGTTGAAATAGACTCAAATTATCGAAACAAGAGGGGTTAGTTTGAGCTAGTTTGCTCTAACCCAGCTGAAAAAACTAGCCCGGTGGAGAGGTTCTAATTGGGTTAGTTATCCTCGGGGCCACTAAAAGAGAACTAAAAAAATCTCCCCTGCCCGCGCCAGATCGCTCCCCCCCCCCCTCTCGCACGACTCCTCTTTGTTCCCCATAGGGCCGCTTGCCCTCTCTCTCCTCCGGCCGCCCTCTCCTTCCGGCCTCCGCCGCCTCTACTCCGCCGCCTCTCCTTCGCCTTGAAGGTCGCCCGCTCCCCTTCACTACTCGTTTTTCTCCTCTCATGTCAGCAAAGCGGCGGCGCATCTCTACCGTGGAGGTCGCAAGAGGGGTGAGTTTGTTCGTTCCTTCTCCGTCTCACGGCCATATCATTGATCTTGCTTGCTCTAGCGCTAATTCTGATTTGGAAAAGTAGATCCTGATCAAACTTGGTATAGATTTGTGGTGCACGCATGGAATTGTGTGATGCTGCTTGAGGAGGTAATAAATCTTTCTAGAGGCCCAAAGATTCAGGTCACCTTTCTAGGTATTTAAATTTCAGGCTTGCATTATTTCTAGAGGCCCAAAGATTCAGTTCACCTTTCTAGGTATTTCAATTTCAGGCTTGCATTATTTCTAGAGGCACAAAGATTCAGTTCACCTTTCTAGGTATTTCAGTTTTAGGCTTGCATTATTTCTAGAGGCCCAAAGATTCAGTTCACCTTTTTAGGTATTTCAGTTTTAGGCTTGCATTATTTCTAGAGGCCCAAAGATTCAGTTCACCTTTCTAGGTATTTTAGTTACAGGCTTGCATTATTTCTAGAGGCCCAAAGATTAAGTTCCCAGTCGGCGGCAAGCGGCCCTGCTACCTATGCCGATGTCGACCTCAACTCGCAAGGGCCGGCGTCGGAGGGGTTCCCGGGGCTTGGGCTCTACAGAGCCTTCCTCCAGAGTGACGATGGCGAGCTCCTCCCACGGTGCGTGAGGGGCTTCGGGCTCCCTCTCTATCGTGAATGACTTCCGTGATGAGTTAGCTCATTCTTTGTTTCATGAAGTGTTTTTTTATTTTGTGAAGCTTGATTGACGACTTGTAAGTGGGATATCTCATTTGTATGGACAAAGTAAAAATTATCATGTTTTGCATGCTTGATTTGTATAGATGGTTCGTTTATGTCAATTGTGAGCGGGAGGAGGCCATAGAAGAGCCGACCACACCAAGAGGGTGCTTGGATCCAAGGGACTTATTTTAGTCTGACTAAAAATATTCTCTTTAAGAGGCTAAAGTTCCAAGCACCCCTGACTAAAGAGGGGCTAAAACTAGTCTTGAGACTAAAAAAATTTAGTCAGGGGTACCCCTACTAAAATGTGGATAAGTCCTCTCTCTCCTCATTTAACTCCTCTCCTTTAACATAGGCGAGTTCTGGATTGGAGGGTTTGGAGGATAATAAATGCTCATTAACTTGATTTTAGTCTCTTTAGTATATGGATCCAAGCATGGGTGAGTCTAGCAAGTTTTAGTCCCACTACTTTTAGTCATGGAACTAAAACGTATCCAAGCACCCTCCAAATCCGGCAAGAAATAGGGTCCAAAGTAGTCAAATGATTGAGATAGAGCATTTATTGTCAATCTAACCCTGCCATCCATACACCTCTTTGGTTTAGAGTTAGTTCAGGGTTAGAATCTAACTCTAACCTCTAACTGAGTTAGAGTTCTCCTCGTCTCGGTTCATCGCCATCATACTTTCCCCATTCCTGTGTTTTCAGTATCCTGCGAATCAAAGAGGCCCTTTTTTGCGGGAAAAATCAAAGAGGCCCTTAGACTGGTTTCGGTCCGGTCATTTTTTATAAACGTGTTATGTCCAAAATTTAATGAACGTGCTCCGGTTTCCATGAAAATAATCCGGTTTCATGTAGTAATTCATTCATTTATTTATTCTTCTGCGGGGGGTTTGCATGTAATTCGTGAGGTCTGAAATGTAAAGTACCCCGGCATATGCTCCGAGTCGTGCATGCACTACGACCCAGATGCTCTATGTCCCACACGTCAGGAGCACGTGGAAATAGCCTAGGAGTACATATAGGAGGATAAATGCGTGAAATAATATGTACTGTGAAGCGTAGCCGCGGTTCAAAAAGGAGACCTAAAGTGATGACAGCTATAGGTCGCACGTACCCAACTAGTGGTACTAGACATACAACTAATTTTTCCTCAAAAAAAGAGGCACGAGTGCTCAAGATTCTATTCTATAAACACGAGTCCCATCTCGACAACAGCGTCCGTGCTACAGCTAGCTCTCCTCCTCGCTTTCTCTCTTCTAATTCTAAACTCGCCGACGCCTTGGTGGGCGGGGTGGGTTTGCTCAATCATGCCCCACCTCACAAAGAAAACGTTACGAATGGAATAAAATGCCATATACTCCTCCGTTCATAAATATAAGCCTTTTTAGATACTATTTCAAATGGAATACAACATACGATGTATGTAGACATAGTTTAGAGTGTAGATTCACTCATTTTGCTCGTATGTAGTAGTCACTTGCTGGAATCTTTAGAAAGACTTATATTTGGGAAGGAGGGAGTACTATACTAATAAAACATTAAGGCCACGAGGCGATGCAAAGGTGGTTACAGGAGGCAAGAAGAAGAGATGCATCCATCGACGACGCCCACCTCCTCGACTCAGGCGCCGCCCACCGAATCGCGCCTAAGTAGCAGCGGATTTCGTGGCTGTGTCGACGTGCTTCAACAATGGCGCCCAAAGATTCCAGCCACTGGAAGAAGGCCAACGTCTTTCTGTCCTCGCTTGCCTTGTAGTGGCCTATGTAGACGATTTCCTCGTAGACGTGGATGTGCAGGTCGACGGTTTCTTGCATGGCGAGGCGCTGCGCGGCGAGCGCGGCCTCGAGGTGCACATTCTTCGTCGCGACCTCCGGCACCTGCAGGGCCACCAGGGCTTGAAAGAGTTTGTCACCATGGAGGCCGATGAGGGTGGCAGGCAATGAGGAGCCTGGGCGCTGAGCTGGAGCAGTACAGCAAGGTCGTCCGCGCGCTTCTTGGCGGCGGTGAACTTGCGGATGGAGTTGACCATCATGTCGCCCATGCGAGAGGCGGCCGGCGGCGTCGGCGAGGGCTACGATGCATGCGGTCGCCAGACCGTCTCGAACGCTGCGCGGTGTGGCAGCAGGCAGGCGCCTTGGATGATTTGGCACACCCGATCGCCGCTCGCGGCCCATCGCCTCCATAGGTGCTTGTGGCTTCGGTCACTTGGTCTTGGATTGGAGTGAGCAAAGTGTTGCGCAGAGACTTGGGAGTAGATGGATTGGAGTGGTGGGCGCCTTTATTATATGAGAGTCCAAACTCGTTGCATTCACATCGTGTTGGCTCTATTCTCGCTTCTCCAATTAATTCCCTCTGCATGTAATTGAGGATGCATCATTGACCGCTCAACGCCTCGGGAACCGCTACCCTCTCCTCCTTGGCATTCAAGCACCTATGGACCCGCCGACGCCGAGGTGCCTATGGTGACTTCGTAAATTTCAAGATGATAGTGCCGTGCGTGTGTGCGTTCATAGGGGTGAGTGTATGCGCGTGTATATGAGCGCTTGTGTTTGTACTGTGTAAAAAACGTAAATGCGTGTCAAAAGAGACTAGGATATACTCAATATTGTGCACCTCGGAGAGGAAAACGATAGAACTAGTACGTATTTATTTACGGTGCAGATTCACTCATTTTGCTCCATATGTACTCCGTCTCGGTGTAGTCTAGTCACTTGTTGAAATCTCTAGAAGGGCAAATACTCCTTTCTAGTTTACAGGGCTATACTAGCAAGTAGTTGTACGTACTAGTACAATAGTGGGCTCACATAGCAATTTTGTCTCATGCAAGAGCATGGCTATATGCGTGCTCCAATGTTCGCAATCTTCAACGCTCGGTTTGCGCTTGGCTCTTCGCTTCTTCGAGAAGACGAACAATGATGTTACTACTATCGCTTCTACAAAGGTCGAATCCATCGCTGCATGTCCGTCCACCGCGAAGCGGACGGATAGCTTGTTGTAGAAGTACTACTAAGCAAAAGCCTGTCCTCGCTTATGAGCAACACACAGCATGGGTGAGGGAGAAGGTGTAGTAAAATCAAGCTTCTCCTCATTGTACGAGTTGACGCGACACATCATAGCACTGGCCCCACATGCTTGCCTCTAAACTTGGCTGAAAGACCCGCAGTGTACAATATATTTGCTGCAACCTCTAACATTTACCCACCACAAATTAAAATATATGTGGCTGTATGCATCGTTCTGATGCAGAGGCCGGGGAGTCCCCCCTTTTCGAAAAAAAAACAAATTAAAATATATATTCCTGTCTTGACCAGATGAGTGTGCAAACTACAATCACCAGGGTGTCGGGTAGGGCCAGAAGACTATTTTAATTTTTTTTTAAACTTCGAGACGGCCACATAGCATGGAGCCGACCCAAACGGTTTTAAGCTTACAGGCACGGTACACGCTATCCTAGACTACTCTACACATGAAACTGCCACACGAGCGTCCGGGCTGCGCTTGGCTCTTCGCCTCTTCAGGAAGTCGAACAATGATGGAGGAGTACTACAGTACGCTTCTGGCCATCTGACACCGATTGAACTGCTGAATGTCCACCGCGTGCGGGAGGGAGAGCGTGTAGCGAAAGCTTCTCCTAGTCTTGCCAGCCACCACGCTCATGGGCGAGGGAGGGACGCTCCTGCATTTGTGTGTATGACAGGTGGGCCCTACAGGTGTGTGGCCAACCTGTCATACAGCCAAAGGCAGGTGTAGTTAAGTCCGCGAGGGAGAGGATAATCAAACTTCTCGTTGATGTACGAGTTGACGCGACACATCAAAGCACTGCACTCGATATATTTCAATAATTTGCATTTACCGATGCATTAATTACAACGCATGCATGCATGCCGTGACTCTCCTTTTGATACTTGCATGTGTTGATTTAATGCACCTTGAAGTAGTATAAAATATGTGAAGGTAAAGCTTTGTAATACCCCGGACCAAGTCGAGAGATGGTTGTGCACAAGGAGGGTGAGATCATGCAGACCGAACAGGACCCGACGATGGAGCTCTCTAAGGTCTCGATGGACCTCACCGTGCTCCACTGCCCCTTGTGCCTCCGCCCCTTGACGCCTCCAGTGTATGAGGTTCGAATACACCTCGTCTGCTCGGCTGATTGAGCAAGGTGCAGGTTTCTTGATTGATGTGTTGTTCGATTGATTTCGGCGTGCAATGGAGGGCACTGCCTCGCGGACTGCCGCGTCCGAGCGCCCGGGAACCAGCGGCAAAGGCTGAAGCGCGAAAAGCGGCGGTGGCTTCGACGTGTGGAACACGGCGGTGGACTCCGTCCTTTCGTCGGTGAGGGTGGAGTGCCCACACGAAGGTTGTGGGCTCTACGTCACTTACCACAAGCTCGCCGATCACCGGCGCAGTGTCCGCCGCGCCTGCAAATGCCCGTGCCGCCTCATGGCTCGAAGGCCGCCGCGGTGCTCTACCACCACATCAGCACCGCGCATCCCATGCCCGTGCATAGGATCTAGTACGGCAAGGTGCTCCAGCTGCAAGTGCCACTGTCGGAGCCACGAATCTTGCTGTTCGTGGAGGAGGACCGCCGCGTGTTTTTCTTGGTCGGCGGCGTGCTCAAATCGGCGCGCCTATCGCCACGCTTCGTCGCTCATCGAGCGGGCGCCCCACCGCCGCACTACGTGGCCAAGCTGTGGGCGAACGGTCCACGGGGAGCCCAAAGGCACGACCGACGCCGTCAAGGTGGAAATGGAGGTGACAAGCAGCAAGGATCCCGGCGACGCCGACGCAGGAGGAGCTGACCTTCTTGACAGCCCGCCTAAGTCTGCTGGCCGGGCTAAGCTTGTGTCCCTCCACATTCAGATTGACAAGCTCACGTCCTAAATGTTTCTATAGTGCCTTCTGTTTATCTTAGTAATATGCTAATATAGGGATTACCTTGGTCTACTTTAGCTTAAGAAATGGTGGGTTTTGGTGGTAATGCAGCAATTACTTCGACATCGATCAAGAATTCCAACAATGAACGGATATTTTGTGTCTGTTGTATATAAAGTTCCTTTGGGTAAGAAGTACTACTTGTCATCAAAATGGATAAAAGGAGATGTATGTAGACGTATTTTAGTTCTAGATACGTCCCTTTTTATCCATTTTGATGACAAGCACTCCCTCCGTTCCACAATACATGCCTTCCATTTGTCAAAATATAGATGTATCTAGACATGTTTTAGTATATAGGTACATCCATGATAGAGCCAATCGGATGGTTGAGAACACTACAATTCGTAGATACAGATGCATGTGTGACTCCCAGATGCAGAGGCCGGGGGTCATCATCCTCCTTTTCAAGAAAAAACTGACGCGTGTGTGAGAGGACAAGTGCGTGCATGCACCTCTTCTCTTCCTGTATGACGTACTACTAAACTCAGAGTACAAGTTTTTGTGGGTGGCATGATGGTGCATGCGAGAAGTCCCGAGAGATAGGTTTAATGCGTCTGAAAAAAGACTAACCTAGAGCTCGCCATGCGGCTATTCCTGTCGAACGCCCCATTAACCGTAAGATATGTATACGACGGTGCCGCTTATTGCACGCATACACAGCAGTACTCCTCCTTTCCGGTTTATAGGGCTTAATTCAAAATCTCACCAACCAAGATGGTGAGTGGTGGAATATTTTTGTAGTTTGCAAAAGCACCTAATTAATGCTCTTGTTTTTCTCAAAAATTATGTTTATCAATGCATTAATTGTAATGCATGCATGCATAAAGTACATGCATTGGTCAATTTTCTCTTAATACTTGCATGCAATGATTTAATGCACCTTGAATCTGAACATGTGTTGGGGAACAACCAAATTGAGCCTTATAAAATGGAAAACTAAAATTTTGAGATAAGCCCTATAAAACCGGAAAGGAGGGAGTAGAAAAGAAGTACTCCATCCGGAATAGTGCCGCACTTCAAACTAGAACCGCAATAAATTTTGAGCTTGCGTCTCGTCACATTCCAAATTACTCCGCGCTATATTGAATTGCAAACCTGTTCACACCTATCACAACCTAAACGGTTTCCACCTTATGAGCGTATTAGTACCACGCTATATTGAATTGCAAACCTGTTAACACTGATCACAACCTAAACAGTTTCCCACTTAGGAGCGTATTAGTACTCGGTTATAAATACTAGTATGCCAAGATGACTGCACATTCCTCCTCAACTCCTCATCCACAAAAACAAACAAGTCATTCAGCATCCTTCCCTTGCGCCCCGCCATGGCCAGCGTGAGTTCGGGTCGAGAGATTGCCACCGTGAGAGGCGAGCATGGAAGCGAAGCACGAGAGATGTCCCGCCGCTGCAAGAGCAGCCGACATGTCCAGCCGCATGGAAGTAGCAGCACAGAGGTCCCGCCACGCCACTGAAGCAAAGACGGAGGTCCCGCCGCGCCGCCGATGCAGCAGATCGGTCCGCCGCCGTGCATGCTGAAGCAGCAGAGATGTCCCGCGCGCCATGAATGCAGCAGAGATGTCCCGCGCGCACGCGGCGGCTCGGGAAAATTTCTCGCGGCAAGCGACGATCATTACAGCGCATGCATGCGATCGTCCATAGCCGATGGATCAGATCTCCGGCTAGGCGAGGTTGCAGGACGACATGAAAGCCTCGTTTGAACAGGCTACCGCGCCATCCGCAACTAAGGGAGGGCAATGAGAGGCTCCGGCCGAGCGCGACCTGCCGAGGGAGAAGATCGTCCGGTGCGCACCAGAGGAGGAGACCAAGTGCCTTGTTGAAGAGGACCGCGCCATCGCCAAGAAACTTATGGACGAGAATGACATGCTCGCAATGAGCGCCAAAGGCTGGTGGAGGAATCCGTGGATGTTCTCAAGCAGCGTCTTGAGGACACGAAGAGCTCATCGCCGCCGCCACGGAGACTAGTTCCATGCCTGCAAAGAACGCATCAAGAAAGTAGAGATCAGCGAGCCGATCCTTGTCTTCCTTCTTCTTTTGCCCTTGTGTATTTCGGGCGAGCCGCATGTGGCTTTTTTAATTATCTTTCTAATTATGTAAGACAATTAATCGCCCTTATCTTTCTGTGGAAGATCAATGTTGCGAGCTGGAATGAAGAAAACTCTTGATGTGGCGACCATTCGGCGTTGTTGTTCTTCTAGTTGTTGCTGGGCTTCCTTCAGCTTCCTGGTTTCTTTTGATGTAATAATCGGTTTAGGATGTGGATTGTGTCGTCGGTTGTGAAATGTTGGGTTCTAGCGCGATGTTTGGCCTTTGTTGGCCTCTTGGGATGTTGCGATTTCAATCTGTAGCTTTTAGTCCTTCGTGTTAGGCTGGAGTTGTGCTGAACTTCTTGTGAATTGTGGTGGTTTTCAGAATGAAAATCGGAAGGGCAAGCCCTTCTTTGATCAAAAAATATTAATCGTCCTTATATATTCATCGGTCTTGCTATAAGTCGCAGAGATGCTATATAGGTCCGTCGGATCTTACATCAAGATCCGTGCTTTTAGATTTTCTTTTTCTCTCTTAAATCTCAATCGAGTGAGACATAGCCACGCCATTAAACAGAGGCTCGGGCGCCATTAATGGAGACCTTGGGAGAGAGGTGGACGGCAGATGGAGGTCAAAGGGCTCTCCTCCCGATAAGCACGCGCAGGGGTCTGATCGCACGCCTCTCGTACTCAAATAGCTACCCTGCACGGCGCCTCCTAGCTAATAAAAAATGGGACGCGTATGCACGTAAATGGTACTAGTAAGTAGAACGCCCACGGTTTCAATAATACTTGTGTTTCCGATTGTAACGTGACAACACTTGTTCCAAAATGACTTTGTTGATTGTTAATGTGTGCGCCTTCGCAAATCGGACTGCAAATTTACCACAATATGTTGGTGCCATGTCATGGCACCAAGCCAAGTTCCATTATTTTCATGTGTGTTTTGGATTTACAGGAATTAAAAAACTAAGTTTCTCAATGTTTCCAACCCAGCCACGACGCCCAGAATTTTGAATTTCATTCCCATTTCTTGCATGGAACCTAGAAATTTACCCGAGGACACACATGTGATTTTTCAACCAACTTTGGTGCACTTTGAACATGTGCTTGTATTTCAAATTTGAATTATGCACACAAAGGTGACACGCTCCTCCCGTAACCACGAGCCTTCTTGAGAGAAGTCCGATTTGCAAGAAGCTTATACCAAAATTTGTTCCTATTCGCCAATTTTTTACCACGGCATGGTACTACCATGACATGACACCATGCCAAGTTTCATGATTTTAAAACCAAGTTTCTCAATGTTCTTGACCGAGCCACGATGCCCAGATGTTTGAATTTTATTCTCATTTTTGCATGGGACCTACTCCCTCCTTCCATCTATATAGGGCCTAATGTGTTTTTCAAGACAGCCTTTGACTATTGACAAGATTAATAGCACATGAGATGTATACTATGAAAATTATATTATTGGAAGCTCCTTTGACATACAAATTTGAAGGTATGCTTTGTGTAAGTTGCATGTCATATATTATTGCTCTAACATTTGGTCAAAGTTAGCCTCGAAAAACGCATTAGGACCTATATAGATGGAAGGAGGGAGTAGAAATTCACCCGAGGACACAAATGTGATTTTTCAACCAACTTTGGTGCACGGGAGCATGTGCTTGTAGTTCAAATTTGAATTATGCACATTAAATGACCAAAACTCAATTAATGTGTAAATAAGGCCAAACGGCCGGAATAATTCCAAAATTTAACAGGGCACTCATGTAGTTCTATGTTGCCTTTGTAAATAAACTCAAGGGGACAACGATATCGTTTCAAGACTCAAAGGTGGCACGCCCTCTCGTAACCACGAGCCTTCTTGAGAGAAGCTTCGGTTTGCAAGAAGCTTATACCAAAATCTGTTCCTATTCGCCAATTTTTTACCACAACATGGTAGTACCATGACATGACATCCATGCCAAGTTTCATGATTTTCAGACGTGTTTTGATTTACAAGAATTTTAAAACCAAGTTTCTCAATGTTCTCGCCGAGCCACGATGCCCAGATGTTTTAATTTTATTCTCATTTCTTGCATGGGACCTAGAAATTCACCCGAGGACACAAATGTGATTTTTCAACCAACTTTGGTGCACGAGAGCATGTGCTTGTAGTTCAAATTTGACTTATGCACATTAAATGACCAAAACTCAATTAATGTATAAAAACGACAAACGAACCCGAATAATTCCAAAATTTAACAGGGCACTAATGTAGTTCTATGTTGCCTTTGTTAAGAAACTCAAGGGGGGGGCGATAAGTTTCACACTCAAAGGTGGCACGCCCTCTTAGAACCACGAGCTTCCAAATCGCCCAATTTTTACCACAACATGTTAGTGCCATGACATGACACCATGCCAAGTTTCATGATTTCCAGCGAGTTTTGGATTTACATGAATTTAAAATCAAAGTTTCTCGATGTTCTCGGCGAGTCATGACGCCTGGATGTTTGAATTTCATTCTCATTTCTTCCATGGGACCTAGAAATTCAACCAAGGACACACATGTGATTTTTCAACCCACTTTGGTGCACCGAGCATGTGCATGCAATTCATATTTAGATTATGCACATTAAAAGTCCGAAACTCAATTAATGTATAAAAGGCCAAATGAACCCGAATAATTCCAAAATTTAACAGGGCACTCATATAGTTCTATGTTGCCTCTGTAAATAAAATCAGGGGAGGCAGCGATATCGTTTCAGCACACAAAGGTGACACGCTCCTCTCGAACCACGAGGCTTGTTGAGAGAATCTCCGGTTTTGCAAGAGGCTTATACCAAAACTTGTCCCAATTCAGCCAAAAATTATACGTATGAAAACAGGGTTTAGATTATCCCAAACATCTCGCTACCTAGACCAATAATGTACTATGATTTGAATTCAACATAAAATGGATACAAATATTTGAATTGGAGAGCGATGGTACATGTAGTTCATAGTGAAATATGATTACTGCTATATGTATGTTTTTTGTTATCAAGATAATATTTAAATTATTGTATAACTTGACAACAATCGATTCAAATAAGGAAAATTGATTCAAATTTAGTCCATATGGTAGACGACAATATATATGTTCACATGGTGGAGTAAAATGTTCATATATGATGGAAGATCAAAATGTACGACTACATCAATTATAAACCGCAAGGTCACCTAACTATATATTCGAATTCAACATAACGTGGATTCAAAATTGAAATTCGAGATCATGGCATCTGTAATCATATAAAAAGGGACATTACTCTTTCTTTGGTGGGAATTGATTTGTTTTTTGTTGTTGTTGAGGAAGTGCTAATCGATTTGGTACTTGTGCAGGTAATCTTGTTCTCCGATTTTTTACATTTTTCTTGTAGTTTTTTCAATGGCATCTATAGCAATATAGTAAAAGGGGACATGAATCTCTTGTGTCTTGTATGAATTGTTTTTTTACACGTTAAGTTTGTTCTGCCGAACAAGGAATCCGCACCTTGTTATCCCGAAATTTTCAAGCTCGAGTATCTTTTGTCTCACCTGCTTTGAAACTCCCGCTTCTTCAACCCGCTACCGCGCCTTGTTATCCCAAAATTTGGACGCGCGCGAGAACTCCCTCCTCATCCGAAATCGCTCCCGCAGCCCGCACATCGCCAAATCCCCTTCTACCCTCACCGGAAATGAAGCTCCACGTCATGGTGTCAAAACCGTGGGGTATGCTGGTAACTTACCCTACATTTCGGACAAGCGCCCCTAAGCTTGGCTCCCCTTCCCCCCCCATTCAGACACCGAGGCCGCCAAAACCCGCGAAACCCCACGCCTCCGTCGGCCTCCCGACCGCCGCCACCGGAGACTCTTCCCGACTACGCCGTCCACCGCAACAGCTCGCCGTCCCTCATCCACCGCACCGGATGAGGATCTGTTGTCGATCTCGTCGTCCCGCCGGATCAGCCGCCCCATCCTCCACCTCCAAGGAGCTGCTCTGACGTTTGCCTCATCTATCGTGCCACCCCAATCCCCACAGCACCGCCTTGACCTGCCCCACCGAACCGCAGCACCTCACCAATTCCTCCGATGAAGCCGAGGCCAACTCGGCGCCACCAAGGAGGTTCTGCACTCACCGCTGCATTTTATCTTTTATTCGATCTCACGGGGCTGCCGGTGCTCGATACCGAGCAGACATGGCGTGTCTCCATCGACGGCGCCGTCACCGGCCACATCATCCACGGTGTCTCTCCCCCATGTCGTTGCTTCCTCGGCGGCGATTTCCACAACGGCACTAGCTGCAGCTGCTTCGCTCTCGCCGCCGCGCTCGCTTCTGTTCTTCTTGTCACGCGCTGCTGCACCGCTCCTGCTTTCGCTCGTGTTGCTGCTCGCTCTTGCTCTCGCTTGTGCTGCTGCACGACCTCCGCAGCTACAGGAGTTGCTGCTTTAGCACTCGTCATGGTGCTATCGCACAACTTGCTCTCTCGCTAGTGCGTTCCTGCTCGAGCGTCTGCTGATTTAGATCATCGCTTCTCTGCTACTAGTGCTCGAACGCCCTAAACATCTATTGCAATGCTCACACTAGTTCAATCAGTTTCGACAAAGAAAATTCAGTTTCGATTGTGAAGTTCATTTTCTTCGCTTAAGTTCAGAGTGAACAGACTTACAACATCCGTCGGAGCGGCCGTGGCGCTGCTGATGCGCTTTACATCTAGCACTTTTGGTGATGTATTTTACATCATCTATTGCGATGATATTAGGGTCCCACTTCAGATTAACGTTGTCTGTCTTGTCATGCTTCAGCCTCGCTGCCAGACACCTTAGCGGAGCTGCTCCAACGACGGAACCGGCCCATCACAGCGAGCAGTACCCTCGGCGCCGCTTCCAGAGGCCTCGGATCTTCTTCCCGCCTCCGACAAATCACACCAAAGATCATCACCATCCTCCACGCCCAACCCAATGATGTTGAGGTCCACAAGGCTATGCCAAAGAGGTTGTACACTGTCGCATCACTTTGTTTCTCCATTCCTCTGTTCTTCCAATTCATGTGAGCCAAACACCTGTGTTGACTGAAATCCTATGTTTCCAAATGCTCTGCTTTGCACGTGCATTCCTATCCTATTCATGTGTTTTTCCTGTCCTTGCGCTTATAGAATCCTCCAATTCTAAGGAGCCCTTACAGATTTACTTCATTTTCAGATAGGCGCCAAAGAAAACTCGTGTTATGTCCTGCTCCCGCCGTGTCGCCATCCACCCCACCCGAGGTGCACCATCGATGAAGCGCTCATCGCAGCAGATCCCCCCGCAGACTTCCTTTCGCCACCTCGCATCATCTTCCCCGTTGTCGGCAGCCATGCCAACTGCATTACCATCATCGACTGAGCAGATGAACCTGAGAACTACACAGTTCCGGAAGAGAGGCCGCAATCTTTCGTGTTTGCTTATGTTATACATCGGTTATTATTACCTGCTACTTTATCGTTCAATCTTGAGTTCTGAATTGCCCATGGGTCTCATATCGAGCCAGCAACGAATAGTATCTATCTACTATCTGGTTCATGTTGGGTGGGCAACAAACAATAGATGATCCATTGTCTATCTTTTTAAACTGAAGCTATAATCCACCTGCTATCATTAGTTTTGGATCCATCCACTCGTTTGCTACCATCAGTCTTGATTTTTGCATGCACCCCTTAGGCCTTACAAAATCTAACTGTTTTTTTATTATGCATGTCGATATTGTACACAATCGTATTGAACATGTAGAGAAAAGAGAAGACCGCTATGCGAATATAATGTCATGCAGACGCCGCTCCATGGTGGGCGAAGTCCCCCCCCCCTCCTCCTGCATTTCCAGATTGTATTCCAAAGGAAGATAACTGCTTAGATGGAGATTCGTAAGAGCCGACCACGCCTGCTTACCACCGAGGTGTTTGTTCTAACTCGCATGCCGATGTTGGTCATATCATGCATATGGCGCCTTGCATTGCTTACATTATACATCTTATATGTCATCAGCTTAGTTTAGATTTGCTTTGTGTGAATGCCACTGTTTGGTTTCTATATCATATCTTCACCATTCCTAAATATTTGTCTTTTAGAGATTTCAACAAGTGACTACATACGGAACAAAATGAGTGAATCTACACTCTAAAATATGTCTATATACATCCGTATGTGGTAGTCCATTTGAAATCTCTAAAAGACAAATATTTAGGAACGGAGGGAGTATATGGGAATTATGCAATGCCATCTTCTTTAGCCGTGCATCATATACGTGAATCATGCAATGCCATCCTGTTTAGCCACCATCGATATGTGAATTGTATCGTACCATATTTTTTCCATAATGTATTCCATTTGTCAACAATGTTTATACATTCATCTACTCTTCCTGCATCAGCCATTTGAGTCGGTCATGGGAAAATCTGAGTGAAACAAGGTCTTCGAGTAGTCGATGCTACCTATCGATGCAGATTTCTTGTTGGTTACGATAGCTCCTCGAGGAGGATTCAGAGAGATGACCAACAGATCCCCGAGGTGCATGCTCTAACTTGGCTGGGTTATATTGCTCATATCATGCATATGGTGTCTTGCATTGCCATGCCATCCGCTTAGATTAGACATGCTTTGTGTGAATGCCTCTGCTTGCTTTCTATATCGATATGTGAATTATGCAATGCCATGTTTTTCAGCCGCTATCATATATGTGAATTATGCACCGCCATGGAGCCGTGCATCATATATGTGAATTATCTCATGCCATCTTTTTTTTCATTACGTATTCCATTTGTCGACAATCTGTGTATATTGAACTACTCTTCATGTGTATCAGCCATTTGAGCCGGTTATGGAAAAATCTGGAGTGAAAACAAGGTCTTCGAGCAGTGCAATGGTACTGTTGAAGCATATATCTCGATGGTTACAGGAGCTCCTCGAGGAGGATTCGCAGACAGATGACCAGTCCTATATCCCACCCGAGGTGTATGCTCTAAGTTGCAATGTTTATATTTTCATATGATGCATATGGTGTCTTGCATTGCTTAGTTTAGACATCATATGCACAATATTGAATTCTATCTGCTTAGTTTAGAGATCATACATGCGAGTGCCACCGCTTAGTATATGAATCAATTATGTCAATTATATCATGCCATCATGTATACTTAGACAACATGTATGTGAATTATTTCATCCCAACCTATTTTAGAAAGACATCATATAGTTTTGTCATGTCATCCTGCTTAGGTACTCATCATATGTTGAATTATGCCATTATATCCTGTTAAGTTATCCATCATATATCTGAAATCGTGTCATGCTATCATGTTTAGTTAGGCATCATATATGTGAAATTGTGTCATGTCAGTCTGTTTGGTTAGACAACATATATGTGAATTACCACATCTGTCTATCATACAATGTCTCAGACGCTCAATTTCTTTTCTTGTTTATCAGCCATTTGAATTGGAGGGGTGATGGCAGTATCTAAGGGAGCAAAACCCGTTCTTCACAAAAGACAAGCTACCCGTCGATGCAGATAGAACCATGGTTGTACTAGCCCACAAACTAGCCCCACCACACATAATCGAGACTCTTCCAGATTGCACACTTACACCATTGCGGAGAACCAGCTACAACCCATCTAACCACAACCTCAAAATGATAGTAACCCACTTATAGTTGACAAAGCACCATGTCCACCACAGAGTACCCCCACACGAGCAGTTTGTAAAGCTACTACAGTGCCCAAAGCACGAAGACCACCACAGCTAACCCAAACTCCACGTTTAAAGCAGAAGAGCAACTGTTCTCAGGTCAGATTCCGTAGCTATGGTCCATACTCCTTTGTTGTTGCATCACTGTATTTACTCATACCAACTACTTTTGAATTTGAAGGATCCAATTGAAACTCCAATGGCGCAATGTATGTTTTAAACCTATTTCTTTAACTGGATTGTTGTTCTAACTTCTTGCTCTATGTTGATTTCAGTTTAAGTTGTATAAACAGTTATGTTCTCATGTGATGCACATTACAAGTGCTGCCAATGTTGTGTAGTTTCTCACACTTATATTCTGTCTATGTCATGTGTCTTAAAAATATATGAGTTGAATTGTGTCTCTATCTTGATTAGGGAACATAAACTAGAATGATATGGACAATACAAGGACCATAGTACATAGATATATGTTTGTTTCATGTTGTTATCCTGTCCACCTTACTACTGAACCGGTTTACCAAAATGAGTTTCAGATACTACAAGCTAAACTCTGTGATGTGTCTCGCTTGTTTCTCTTGTAGTATGCAAACAGAATATTGGAGAAGAGCACCCCACTATGCAATGGTAGAGAAAGTAATGCAGATAAGGTTCAAGATAGTGAGACAACCTTGTTGGTCTCCAAGAAAGGTGATAAAACGATCTTGTAGACAAGTGAGAAAACCCCACATCCTGCGTTGATGTAGTGTTCGAGTTATCGCAGCATCACCGGCACAAGCTCTTCAAACTCGCTGCTCAATCACTTCGCTTCTTGAGCCTCAGCTACAAGCTGAAAGGCATCATCACCAAGTGCTGCGGCAAGAAGTCAAGGACCGAGGAAGTCCCTACAGAATTCAGATGCGTATTTTCTTGTGCAACAAGAAGTTACCGGAGGATTTAAGCGCCAAACAAGAGAAAGTTAATAAGCTTGCTAAGCATCTTGCTAGCATTATGGGTACCTGTGATATTGTTTCTTGAACTCTTCAAGTGGTTTCAGTTCGACTTGTTTTGTCATGGCGCTTATATGTCGCTTTGTTCCCTATATTTGCACCGGTGGCGAACTTTGATGCCCAAAGGATGTAATATGTAATAGCCGTGATAGCCTAGCATAAGTTGCTTGCTTATTTATTTCCTTGTTGTCTTGTTTATTTGTTTGCTTGTAGTCGGTGCAGTTCTTTTCCACGGTTTGCTAGTGGCTGCAATAACCTATTTTTAAAACTAGGCCACAATAACCATGGGCTAATATTTATACCGTAGTGACACTTGGGCCTCCTACGGGTCAGAGAAAGCAGTGGGCCTTCTACGAGCCGTAGAAACAATGGGCCTTCTACGGGCAGAGAAACAATGGGCCTTCTACGGGTCAGATCATCAATGGGCCTTATACGGGCCATATGATCGATTACAAACATGGGCCAATAACGAGTCGCATTATGGCCGTAAACGGCTAGAGTTGGAATCATCCGCTCATGGGCCGACCATAACGGGCCATCGTTAATAGGCCGTGTTTGATGACGCTATGAAAACGCCCAATGTATTAACGGACCACAAACGGGCCGATCAGAACCACGGGCTGAATTTGGCCCACAAGCGTAAAATGATAGTAACGGGCCGTAAGTAAATGAATGTCGAAATGAGCCCAAGAATAAATGGGCTCGAGATTGCCGAAGATAACATGGGCTGAAATGGCCCAACGGAATAACGGCCATTAATGGGTATAAAGTGATACATCGTTCATTACGGGCGCCACCACGGGCCGTTAATGGGTGTAAAGTGATACACTTTGTTCATTACGGGCCGATTTCACCATGGGCCGTTAATAGGCCAAGAGTTACATAGGGCCTCATATGGGCCGAAGACATCATGGGCCATACATGGGCCGGCGAAAATGGGCTGAATCATATTGATGGCCTAGATGATGCTCTCGGGCCTAATTCGGATAGGGCGAACGGGCCTTGGGTTAGCGGGTCTGTAAATGGGCTATATGCGAACAGGCCGTTAACAGGCTTTCCATGGGCCGGCCCGCCACCTTTTGACCAAGTCAAACGGGCCGGCCTTTTCACAGGAATGGGCCTCTGTTGGGCCGTGCCACGTGTTGACGTATCATAGGCGCCTTCATCCAATGTGGATGACATCTGTCCCAATGATGAGCCGACACGTGTTTCCTCCACCAATGATGATTTTACACGTGAAAATCCCCATTGGTCGGGGCTGTTAACGGGTTATCGGATCCAAAACCCGACCCGATAGCTTAACGGCATTCTGTTACGGTGGATGCCACGTGTCGGTCACCCTTGACGAAAGCACTTCTATGACGCGCGATTTATCGTCATGGAAGTGCACACTTCCGTGATGATAATTTTGGTAATGTCATGGAACACTTCTACGACATCACAGGTATGACTATCTTGATTCTGTCATAAAATCGTCATGGATGTACATGCATGACAAAAAACGCGACCTACTATGACAAACATGTATCATCACGGAAGTGTATTTTTTTTGTAGTGCAAGCACCAGTCCACCCACATATCAAATTATCAAAGTACCGAACGTGAATCATATGAACGTGATGAAAACTAGCTTGACAATATTCCCATGTGTCCTCGGGAGCGCCTTTCCTTATATAAGAGTTTGTCTAGGCTTGTCCTTTGCTACAAAAAGGATTGGGCCACCTTGCTGCACTTTATTTACTTTTGTTACTTGTTGCTCGTTACAAATTATCTTATCACAAAACTATCTGTTACCACTTATTTCAAGATTTTGCGAGAGAATACCTTGCTGAAAACCGCTTATCATTTCCTTCGCTCCTTGTTGGGTTCGACACTCTTACTTATCGAAAGGACTACGATAGATCCCCTATACTTGTGGGTCATCACAACCTTGCCAAGTCCCAATACCTTAGAAGACGAGGCATCACCCCACTCCACATTGGTGGGCATAGATGAAATCTTGTGCACGTCCACCACCAAGTCCTTGCTTCTGGTCATATGATTTGTTGCTCCACTATCGAGCAACCATGATCCCCCACCGGAAGCAAACACCTACAAGATATCAATGCTTGGTTTTAGGTACCCATCTTGTAATGGGTCCTTTGATGTTAGTAACAAGGGTCTTAGGAACCCAAATAGACCATTCAATGTACTCATAAGGAGAACCGACAAATTTAGCATAAACATGCCCATCACTAGCACGGCATAACACATAGGAAGGGTTAAAGTTGCCGGCTTTGTTGGAAGGGGTGGCATTGACCTTCTTGGCACCAGCACCTTTCACATTGTTGTTCTTCTCTTTAGAAGCACCCTCTCCCTCCTTCACAAAAGTTTGCTTGAGAGGAGGAGGTCATTTGGCCTTGTCATTCTTCTTCTTGTTCTTGGACTTGGGTGCGAACCCAATTCCTTCCATGGCCACAACTTCCTTTTAATTGCTCAAAAGGTCATTGAGGTTCTTCTCACCTTGTATACAAGAAACAAGGCCTTTCTCAAGTTGCTCCTTCAACTTTGCATTTTCCTCCACAAGATGCACATGCTCACAACAAGGGTTAGTAGCATTTGCATTATCAATTAACACCACATGAGGAAAAGTGGCTTTCTCCTTAGTTACCTTCACTTGGATTTGATCATGAGACTCTTTAAGGCTAGCATGAGTGCCCTTGAAGGCCTTGTGAGCCTTGTCAAGTATATCAAATTCCTCCTTGAGTCTAGCAAGATCAACACCGAGTTTGGCCTTCTCGGAATTGAGCACACGAGATACAACAAGAGCATGATCAAGATCTTTCTTACTTTTAGCATGATCATCGTTGTGTGACTCCTCAAGAGCCAAACGACGACCACACTCCTCCTCGAGCACATTAGATAGATCCGATATCTCATCGGCATAGTTACGACTATGCCCCTCCATCTTAGAGATGGTTTCTTCATGAGCCTCGATCGTGTCATTGGCTTCACCAAGTTGTTCCAAGAGAGCAACAAAGTGCCTCTTGGACTTACCCTTGAGCTTACTCATAAAAGACTCAGATTCATTTTCCTCCTCATTAGACCCCTCACTTTCATCAATGCAATCCGTCAATGATGGATTAGTAATTATGGTAGTTTTGATGTTGGAGGTTACCTTGTTGGTGGCTTTAGCTATGAGGCACTTGGCGGTGATGTTCTCATTGGGTGAGTCGAAGAGGGACACCCGTGGTGTTGTTGCAATGGCAACGGAGGCCATGGCAACCGACTCACCGTTTTCATCATCATCACCATCCTCATTGTACTCTTCTTGTGCCACCAACCCCTTGGGAGGAGTCTTCTTGATGAAGTTGTTCTTGTTGGGGAAGGACTTGGCCTTGTCTTTTCGGATGAGCTTGCCACCATTGTCTTCCCTCTTCTCATAAGGGCACTCCACAACAAAGTGGCTCACATTGCCACAATTATAGCATGTCCTCACACGTTTCTTGCCCTTGGCGCCACCTGAGTTGTTCTTGTTGAAGTTGGGTGAGGGAGTCCTGGATTAGGGGGTGTCCGGATAGCCGGACTACCATCATCAGCCGAACTACCATCAGCCGGACTATCATCATCGACCGGACTCCAAGACTATGAAGATACAAGATTGAAGACTTCACCCGTGTCCGGATGGGACTTTCCTTGGCGTGGAAGGCAAGCTTGGCGACACGGATATGTAGATCTCCTACCATTGTAACCGACTCTATGTAACCCTAGCCCTCTCCGGTGTATATAAACCGGATGGCTCTAGTCCGTAGGACGTAACAACAACCCTTACAATCATACCACAGGCTAGCTTCTAGGGTTTAGCCTCCTTGATCTCGTGGTAGATCCACTCTGTAAACATCCACAATATCAATATCAATCAAGCAGGACGTAGGGTTTTACCTCCATCAAGAAGGCCCAACTCGGGTAAAACATCGTGTCCCTTGTCTCCCGTTACCATCCGCCTAGACGCACGCTCGGGACCCCTACCCGAGATCCGCCGGTTTTGACACCGACATTGGTGCTTTCATTGAGAGTTCCTCCGTGTCGCCACCGATAGGCGGATGGCCTCTTCAATCGATAACGACGCAGTCCTGGGTGAGACTTTTCTCCCGGACAGATCTTCAGATTCGGCGCGGCCGCATCGCGGGCCAACTCACTTGGCCATCTGAGCAGATCGAAGCTACGCCCGGCCGTCGAGTCAGGTTTGAAGCCCAAACTTCACGGCCGATATCCGCGGGACTTGATCTTCGGCGGATCTGAGCCACAACCGAGCATGCCGCGCTGTCACGATGGGCATGACCTAACTCTGCCACCGGACAGCACCTTGAGGTCAGACACTAATCCGCCCCGACCCATAGTCCGGAGCCGATCGCCGGATCGAGGACGGATGGCTGGACACCGCCGAGCTGCAACTTCTACGGCGATGGAGCCAACACTTACCTTGTCCCGCATAAAGCCCATGACTCGAGGTGCCGGACTCCGCCGACTCAACCTCCCGCTTCCGCCACCCGAATCCGATTGGCGCCGATCATGGAATTCACCGCTGCGGACATCTTTCACCACTCTCCCTCGGCGATATCGTAAATTCATCAAGCATCTCTCGCTATCCGGAGAGCCCTAGCCGAACCACGCCGGGATGGTTGGGACGCGACGACGAAGAAATTCAGAGCCCACCCACCACCCACTTCAGAGCCACCGCCGACGATTTAACCGACGATTTCGACTACGACTCAAGACATCGACGGTATGGACGACGATGCCGAGACTACTAAGAACCAAAGGCTCGCAGGACACCGAAGACCACCTCGCCATACGACATATACATGGTGGACACCCCAAAGGGAAGCAATAACGAGGAACAACGGACGCGGTAGAGGATAATCCCGCCGATAAACAACCAAACGGCGACGAGACGCCGCCCTAAGTCCCGCCGATCAAAGCAGCCTTCCTAACGACCCAGCGATAGAGCAGGGCAAACCAGCGGACGACTTAACAGGACGAGCCGGATAATCAACCCTTCACGGAGCAATCAACAGTCCGGACACAACACCGAGCATAAGAACATACACAAAAGACTCGCCGCCATCGCAAGAAGTTTGAAGAAGGAGAAACGGAAGCTCAAAACAGAGAAGACACGCCGTAATGAAGTGGAGCAAAGTATTCAAGACTGCAGACAAATATGGCAATGGCCATCAAACAAAGAGCTACCCGAGCGCAAGTTGTTGCCAGAATTTGACGAGGAAGCCATAGAGCCTTCACAACAAAAATAAAGAGGCCACTGGCCGGATAGACGCCGATGATGTGCCAAAAGCGACAAGCGGGCCGCGCGCACAAGCCAATCATAATCCTGGAAAACGGACGGCCCAACTAGGTCCATCTACGGGCCAAAAAGAGGGCCCCAGAAGTAACACAACACAACAAGTGTTCAAGACAGCGGCACACCCAAATATGGGGCACCGCACACCCGCTATGTTTTACCGATGAGGTGCCGGATCATGAATTTCAGCAGGTTCAAACCCATGAACATAGAGGCATACGACGCACAATGACCCCGGAGTCTGGATAGAAGATTACATACTACACATACACATGGCTAGAGGAGATGATCTCCACGCCATAAAATACCTACCCTCAAGCTCTAAGGGCCAGCTCGAATCGCTCAAAAGCCTCCCAGAAACACTTGTTGGAAGTTGGGAAGAGCTTGAGGACGCGTAGAGCAAATTTTCAAGGGACTTATGTCCGCCCTCCGGATGCGAGATGATCTGAGTCATATAACCCAACAGCCCGTAGAGTCACACAAAATTCAGAACAGGTTCCTCACCAAAAGAACCAAATAGTCGATCGTCCGGACGCTGAAGCCTTAGCAGCTTTTAAACACAACGTCCGAGACGAATGGCTCGCCAGATACCTCGCCAAGAGAAGCCAATAACAATGGCCGCTAATAAGCATCATGACGCGCTTTTGCGCGGAGAAGACAGCTGGCTAGCAAGATGCAGCACCAGCGACCCGAGTACATCCGAGATCGAGATGGAACGGAAAGTCACGCGCAGAAAGATCAGCGCGGAATAAAGAAAAAGCCCAAAGGCACGGCGGTCAACGCCGGATTCAAAAGCTCATGCCAAACAATAAAACACGGCCTCTTAAGGACAACAGAGACGAGCTATCAAATTTAAACAAAATTTTAGATCGGATATGTCAATTCCACAAGATTCGGAAGGCTCGCAAACCATACCAACCAAATTGTTGGGTTTTAAACAGTCCGCAGACTCAACGCCGGACACAAGGCTCGACGCGCCAAGCGAGGACGATGACGAACACCACCAGCAGAGCACCGGAAGTCAAAAGGCTTTCCCACAAGAAGTCAAAACAATAAACTCGCTTCACGTGATAGTACGGAAAACCAACACGGCACTCGCTAAGACAAGTGTCGCACGGTCCACCCCAGCGAACACCGAGATTGGATGTCAAAACCAATCACTTTCGACCATCCGGTTAGTCCGTAAGTATCCGGAACGCAGGATAGACTGCCTCGATATTGATCCCATAATAGACGGACTGCAATTCACGCGGTTTTGATGGATGGCGGCGGTGACTTAAACCTGCTAGATCCGCCACAATCCGCAAGTTGGGATAGACCATACTGCAATTCGCATAGCCGCACTTCCTTCAAAGGAGGGCGCCAGCCCTTACGCCAGTGCAGCCATTATTACTAGAAGTTGTGTTCGGTCACCGACAACTTCCGACGAGAAAAGCTAACCTTTCATGTCGCCCCATTTAAAAGTAGCTATCAAGCATCACTGGACGGAAGCTTTCGTCCGCTTTAATGCAATACCACATTACGCCTCTCTATGCTTAAAATGCCCGGTCCACGTGGCATCATTTCATTAAAAGGTCGCTTTGAGACCCGGACACGGCCGGACGAGTCCGAATAAATAAGCTAGGGCTACCTAGCCGCACACCCCTTCACAAGGGTTTGCACATATAAGCCATAATGAGCTAGCATAGGCTCAGCTTTATTAATCTATATTTCAATTTTTATGCACTTTCTCGCATGATTTCTTTTCCAACCAAGTTCCTCTCTTTACAGATGAACAGCATGCACACCCATCCGAGATACGGCACAACGGAGACACAGCGCAGACGTGCGGTAGGGACCCGTTGCAAGGACTCTTTTCGGACTAAGACCCTCGTAAACCTTTCTTCTGTCTCTTGTTGCTATAATCCCTGGTTTATCATTATAACCAGAGTGGAGATGGCGTTTTGGCATCGGCCGCCGTAAGAACCTGCTCGCACTGGACACAAGGGGCTTAGGGCTTTGTTTTGCCGCTATTATAAAGACCGAACACCTTTGGGAGTGTTCGGCGCCTCGAAAGTTAGGCCTTATATGCATCAGCTCGAATCATGTCTTTGGTCAAATGTTGGGTTTGCCCGCTCTCGTGTTTTGCTGCCTTACGCTCCGATCATCGGCTAACGCTGCTCCAGGAGAACTATCGCGATTGTGCCCCGATTAATTGGGCGAGCACCTCAAGAGAGAAAGCCGAAAACGATCGTCATGATACAGCGAGAGACCGGTCAACCACTCGATCGACCATGGGAATGTTTAGGATTCCTCCGCTTTGACGAAGGGCCGCTTCGCCAGTGCACATACGCCGCCCAAATTCGAGAGCGCGGTGCCCCTGTGGGCTATGTCGTAGCCCCACCCTCGAACTCCATGGCTAAGTGAAAGTGATAAAGCATTATAGTCCGTTGCCTCGCTTGCTACGCTACCACCTCCTTTACAGGACCGAGACGCCGGATTAAGTGTGAAAACGCGCTATTTTTATGAACACCCCGCACCTTGTGCGTGGGGGCTGAAGCCGACGACTGCCATCTTTCGGGTTATACACACGATACATGAACGGCCGCATAGGAGATATTCTATTACTTGAACGCACAAGTATAAAAGGCGCTTACATCATAAATATCGCTTTACATCATATAAACGCTCATTCAACGTAACATTTTTGAGCATCGCGACTCTATTACACGAGCACCACGCAACACTTCGCCAAAATAGTGCTCGGCGGGTAACCGTTATCATCCGAACCGGGGTTGCAACAGCGTGGCATCCATCTCGTCCAATGTGTCTTCACATCGGCGAAGCGCCATCCGCGCACCCTCTATGCAGGCCGACCGCTTCATCACCTTGATATGCGGCACCGCCCCAAGAAATTGCTGCAATAAGCCAAAGTAACTCTTGGCGAGGCCTATCCGCCGGATATGGGTCACAATATCCATCATAGCAAGCCCGACAACCTATTTAGCTCAGCCCACTCGCCAAACGGTCGGTCAGCGAAGTGAACGCCCGGACTATGGAATTGAGACCAAAACAGCTCTTCCGCCTTGTGATCCTTCCGCTTCGAATGCACAACGGCATCCGCCGCACTCGCTGCTAAGTCCATATAAGGGTCCTCTGGACCCCACAGCTGGCCCAGTGAGCATATTTTGATCCAGAAACCTTTGGCGCAGCGTAAAAGGCTTGCCAGCTACAATATCTCCGCCTGGCGCAGTTTTTCCTTTATAGCCCGCATTGCGAGCGGGCATCCTTGGCTTCGGCGGTGGCCTTCCGCAGGTCTTCTTGCCCGCTTAGGCGCTCCTTCCCAAGAGCCTCATTGCGGTCGGTAGCATCTTTTAACTTCACGGCCATTTCGCTATCTCTTCCTGCTCGCAGCAGTGCGACCCTTTCGCCGCTAACTCCTCGGCCGCCCTCGAGGTCGCCAGATTACTCCTTCCGCCTGCTCCTTGGCTTGAGCAAGTTCGCCCAAGGCTCTCCACGGCAGCGCACTATCTGCATTTCACGCACATGTTGTAAGGGCTGGCTTCGCCCCTTACCAAGTGACCGCAGCGATAACACTTACCTTGCGACTCATCAAGTCGCTGTTGACCAGCGTGATGTCCGTGATCCGCAACATCGAGTTGCCGCTTTAGTTCAGCAACTCCATCAGTCCGCTGGCCCACGGACGACCCGCCACCTGCATCGGCACGACGGAATTTAAACCTGCGATTTTGATCCTCGACGCAGCGTCGATTCCGACAACCTACCGAGTCTCGGGGGCTACTATCTATACAGGCGATTCTATATGCAAAAGCTGTTAAAAGGCGTGTCACTTTACGCACCTCAAACCCCACCGCAAACTCCCGACGCATCATGCAACGCCTTGGCGATTTAAATCCTTTCAATCACCATGCTCATCAATGCGTGATGATCTTCCGAGATAGACGCCTTCTCAAGAAGATCCTTCACCGCACACCGCTTGGCGCCCGAACTATCCGCTTTGCCAAACCCGGGCTCCTCCGTGATTTACACTTTCAGGCTCGTCCGCCCTATCCGACAAATACCGGACGGAGGCGCTCGCTCTCTATCATCTCCGGACGAAGGTCCCCAAGACGAGCTCATTTATGAAGGGCGGAGATCCGAACTACAAGGTAAAAACTTTAGTTATCCTCGAAGCACAAATAGGGATGTCCCTTATTATAAAACTCCTTTCTTTCTACTTACGGCTCGTTGGAGGGCTGACTCTTTAAGGAGATTGTGCGGCGGGGCCTCCCCGACGCAGGACCCTCTGGCGAAGATTTCTTCCCCGCTTAGGGGCTTTCGCCCGGTCCTCGGAGGCAGTCCTCTTCTCCCCTTGGAGGGAGGAATTCTCGATTCCCCTCTTTCAAGAGCCTCCTTAGGCGAGGCAGTAGCTTTCCGCTTCCCTTCGCCTTCCTCTCAAGGTGCAACCTCAAGCATCCGGACCAGACGGATCCGCGCGGTCTCGGGAGGGGGCCGACACCATGTTAATTTTGCTTCCGCTATCCACTCCTGTGTAGAAGGAAGTTGGTCATAAGGCGAATCATCGAAAGGCGATAAACGGTATGTCCGGACTCGAACTACTTACTTGAGTATCCGGCGATTGCAGCTTAGGCCAGCATCCTCGGTCAATTCCGGACGCGCTTCTTGCGATCCGAAGAATAATTTGTACATCTCCGGGTGTCATACCCATGAAGTGTTGAAGAATCCGTGGGCCTCCGGATTAAACTCCCATAGCCGGAGAGGGCGGCGCTTGCGGCGAGACGCCTAATCAGCATAACCTGCATCACCACCACCATATCGACCTCCCTCGCTTGGAGATCTCGAATCCGCCCTACAAGAGGGGCATGTCCTTTGACAGCCCCAGCTTGAGCCTTGGTTGACCCACGACATCAACCGTCGTGGAGGTCCCGGCGGAATAAGGGCGGCGGCTTTTGTCTGCGCGCCCTCGAACGGTAATATAGAACCACTCTTGCTGCCACGGGCCGAGCTCCTCCCGAAGGAGCCAGCGGGCCACGGGCATCGCCCTCTTACTTATGGTCGCCCGCCACACTCCGCTGACGCCCCCCGATCATCTTCGGCGCCACATTGAAGATCTTCAGCCACAGGCCTAAGTGAGGGGTGACGCGGAGGAAGGCTTCGCAAACGACAATAAATGCGGAGATATGGAGGATGGACTCCGGAGCCAAATCATGGAATTCCAACCCATAGTAAAACATGAGCCGTCTCACAAAAGGATCCATCGGAAGCCTAAACCCGACGGAGGTGGGATACTGAAACGACATACTCGCCGGGCTCGGTGTGGGGATGGCCTGCCTTCGGCAGCAACCTGTCGCGAATCTCGTAAGCGGTACTTGGCCTCCGCAGCTTTAGCACGTCCTCCTCCGGGACGGAGGAGGGCATCCACCGCCCCGAGGTCGGAACCGACATCGTTGAAAGTCCGGCGCTCGAATCTGGAGCTCTAGGTGCTGGAACTTGGAGCGGGGAGAGGATTCGATGGAGGATTGAAGAAAAGAAACGAGTCTTGGTCCCGTTACAAAGAGGGAGAATACCAAGAGCCGTCTCCGTGACCGTTTGGGACTCGCCTTCGATAGAGGGGGCGTGGCGAACGGGCGCGGTTGGGTTACCCACATCCGTATTAATGAGAGTCCCGGATATCTCTGCTTCGACAAGACGTGCCAAGGAAACCGCTTCGCTAAATGCGTTGAGGTGGTAAGGTAAAAAACAATTCAAGTAATGGCTTGGTAGTGGCGTGACATCATGCCACAAAAAACGTCAGCAGATTGAACCTGTGTATATGTTATTCTTTCTACGGTGGAATGTGGAATTTATTTTGCAGAGCCGGACACTATCCTGGTGTTCACAATCTTCTATCATTCCGAGGAGGAACCCACCTTGCAATGCCAAGCAATATACGCGCCGGACTTATCGTCATTGAAGCCTGGTTCAGGGGCTACTGATGGAGTCCTGGATTAGGGGGTGTCCGGATAGCTGGACTACCATCATCAGCCGAATTACCATCAGTCGGACTATCATCATCGACCGGACTCCAAGACTATGAAGATACAAGATTGAAGACTTCGCCCCGTGTCCGGATGGGACTTTCCTTGGCGTGGAAGGCAAGCTTGGCGATACGGATATGTAGATCTCCTACCATTGTAACCGACTCTATGTAACCCTAGCCCTCTCCGGTGTCTATATAAACCGGATGGCTCTAGTCCGTAGGACAGAACAACAACCCTTACAATCATACCACAGGCTAGCTTCTAGGGTTTAGCCTCCTTGATCTCGTGGTAGATCCACTCTTGTAAACATCCACAATATCAATATCAATCAAGTAGGACGTAGGGTTTTACCTCCATCAAGAGGGCCCGAACCTGGGTAAAACATCGTGTCCCATGTCTCTTGTTACCATCCGCCTAGACGCACAGTTCGGGACCCCCTACCCGAGATCCGCCGGTTTTGACACCGACATTGGGCCTTGAGTTCTTCTTGCTCCAAAATTGCCTTGAAGCGAGAGCCATGTGCTCATGATAAGCATATTTTGTATCTTCGGGGTTACTCTCCTCTTCTTCCTCTTCATCCTCTTGTTCCACACTACCCTTGGCCTTCAAGGCAAGGTTGGGCTTCTTTGCGCGTTGAGAATGCAACACCGCATTGTCGGCGGTCTTGTCTAAGATCCTCATTGCCACAAACTGTAGGATCGAAAGTATGTCTAGAGGGGGGTGATTAGACTACTTGACCAAATAAAAATCGAGCCTTTTCCCAATTTTAGTTCTTGGCAGATTTTAGCAACTTTGCACAAGTCAAGCAATCAACCTACACATGCAATTCTAAGAGTATAGCAGCGGAATGTAAAACAATTGCATATGAAGGTAAAGGGAGGAGTTTGAGGGAGCAAACGCAATGTTGACACGGAGATTTATTATCCGTGGTTCAGATAGGTGGTGCTATCGTACATCCACATTGATGGATACTTCAACCCACAAAGGGTAACGGTTGTGCGAGTCCATGGAGGGCTCCACCCACGAAGGGTCCACGAAGAAGCAACCTTGTGTATCCCACCATGGCCGTCGCTCACGAAGGACTTGCCTCACTAGGGTAGATCTTCACGAAGTAGGCGATCTCCTTGCCCTTACAAACTCCTTGGTTCAACTCCACAATCTTGACGGAGGCTCCCAAGTGACACCTATCCAATCTAGGAGACACCACTCTCCAAGAAGTAACAAACGGTGTGTTGATGATGAACCCCTTGCTCTTGTGCTTCAAATGATAGTCTCTCCAACACTCAACTCTCTCTCTCACAGGATTTGGATTTGGTGGAAAGAAGATTTGAGTGGAAAGCAACTTGGGGAAGGCTAGAGATCAAGATTTATGTGGTTGGAATGGGATATCTTGACCTCAACACAAGTGTAGGTGGTTCTCTCTCAGAAAATATGTGTTGGAAGTGTAGGCATGTTCTGATTGCTCTCTCCATGAATGAAGAGTGGGTGGAGGGGTATATAGAGCCTCCACACAAAATCTAACCGTTACACACAAATCACCAAACTCGGTGGGACTGAATCATGAAACTCGGTTGGACCGATTTAGTTCAAAATGTGAACATTAGGATTCTCGGTGGGACCGACATGTCAACTCGGTGGGACCGATTTCATTAGGGTTAGGGCATAACGTAATCTCCGTGAGACCGATTACACAAACTCGATGGGACCAATTTTGGTAATAGACAAACAGAGAGTTGGTCAGGCAAACTCGGTGGGACCGATTCGCTCATCTCGATTGGACCGAAATGTTACCAAAAGGAAACAGAGAGTTTGCATTGCAATCTCGGTGGGACCGATCGCTCATCTCGGTTTAACAAAAACGTTACGGAGGGAAACAGAGATATTACAATCCCATCTTGGTGAGACCGAGATCCCTATCGGTTAGACCAAAAAGACTAGGGTTTCTAGCAGTGGCTATGTCAACTGAACTCGGTGGCTCCGGATATGAAATTTCGGTGGGGCCGAGTTGGACTTTTGGTTTGGGACATATGTGGATATCAGAAAGTAGTGGAGGGTTTTTGGAGCATATCACTAAGCATTTTGAGCAAGAACCTCATTACGCAACACCTCATCCCTTCTTAATAGTATTGGCTTTTCCTATAGACTCAATGTGATCTTGGATACTAAAATAGAAAATGTAGAGTCTTGTGCTTTGAGTTTGAGCCAATCTTTTGTCCTTAGCATTTTAAAGGGTCCACTTTCTAATCCATGTCATGCCAATCATTGAGCTTTCCTGAAATATTTATCTTGAAATAGTATTAGCTCAATGAGCTATATGTTGTTAGGAATTACCAAAACCACCGAGGGATAGTTGCACTTTCAGTATCCCCCTTTTTGGTAATTGATGACAACATATAGATCAAAGCTTCGACAAATGATAATAAGATTGAAAAGCATCGTCGCTTTGAGAAGTATGTGATAAGCAAGAGCCCCCCCCCTAAATTTGTGCATTATTTAAAATTTGCTTTTGAATGCAAATGCACAATCGATTAGGATCATGGGTTACTCTTCCATGTCACATACATCTTGGTGGAGCGCTCAAAATGATAGAGATTAAAAAACATGCACTCATCACCAAAACAAGTGAATGATCATAAGAGGATATGAAAGATGATATCATCCAACAAGCATTAAGGTAGCATATGATCAAACACATGATCAAACAAGTATCTCACAAATACATAAATTATCTCACACTAGCACACAATAAAAAGTTCAACCAAAATAGCAAGAGAGATAAAAAATAGCAAGAGAGATAAAAAAGCAACACTCTCTCTCGAAGCCTATGATCTATACATTTTTCTCCCCCTTTGGCAACAAGTTACCAAAAAGTTCAAAAATGCATAGTGCTAAACGACTCTCAGGCTTGATCTTCGGTAGGAGGTGTTGAGAGAACTCCAAGAATGAAAGCTTCAGATGAAGTAGCTGGAGCTGGTGGAGTAGCTGCTGGAGGTGGAACTGGAGTTGTGGCTGCTGGTGCTGATGTTGTTGCTCTTGTGTCAGGAATTGGCACTGCAGTAGACCTTTTTCCTCTGGGCACTCTAGCAAAAGCATCTGTGGTAGACTTGCCCTTCTTCTCCTCTGCTTCCTCCTGGAGCTGCTCAACTGCAGTTTGGATCTCTGTTACTTTGACATCAAGGTCATAGAATTTTGTCTCAATAATCCTTTCCAAGCTCTCCTGGTTCTTGGTCAGGGTGGCCAAGCCCTTCTCAATCCTAAGGGTGGATTGGATCAGATATCCAAGCTGGTCTTGCTTGCTCTTCAAGAATACCTGAGATGCCTCCTCTATAGTTGGCATCTTTGCAGCTTTCTCAGCTTTAGCCTTCTCTCTCTTCTCATGTGCTTGAGCTGAAGATGGTCTATTCTCATTCATCACAACTATGTTGTTCTCAAATTCAGGGTATATGGCCAGATGCTCCTTATCCAAAAGATATGTGCATGTGCCTATCTTTGAGTTGATGAGCACCTGAATGTGTGGGGCATACCCACAACTTCTCTTCTGATCAGCAACAGTCCTCTTGATTGTCTCAACAATCAAACTCATGACCTTGAACTTCTGTGGGACATCAAATATATGCAGCAAGTTTATAGCATGTCCTCTGATCATCTTGTGATCACCTGACTTGGGTAGCAGTGTGTGCCTTAGAATCCAGTTGATAATTGGGAGACCAGACAACAAGAAGTGAACAGATCCAAACTTATGTGTATCCAAAGCATCATCTGGGATCTCTTTGTACATGTTGGCAATTGTGTTGTGGTCTTTCTTCTTATCTGCATAAATATCCAAGTCATCCTCATGTTCCTCAGGAGCATTGATAAGCTTGGCCCACTCATCAACTGTAGACTGGTACCTAGTACCCTCAGACATCCATATTATCCTTCCATCTGGATAGAAGTGGGCAGTGGAGCAAAACTGCATGATGAGCTCATCATTCCACTTGGTGAGCTTCTGGGCAACAAAAGTGTCAACTCCACATGCCTTGAAGCTATCAAGCACACCAGGGAAGTGATCTTCATTCTCCTTGATGTACTCCCAGTCAACCCATCTCATGTCACACACAATGGGCTTCTTGTCAAGCAGAATTGTCTCATAGAAGTCCTGTTGTTCCTTAGTGTGAAATCTGTAGTCCACAGCAGTTCTTCTCCTGATAGCATATGGATCAGACTGTCTCCATAGTCTCAATCCTGCATCCTTCCTGATTTTCATGTTTTCTGCAACTGGGTGTGCATCATTGCCGTCAGGGATCTTGGGTTTCAGCTTCCTCAATACAACAGAGTCATCTTCTTCTTCTGCAGCTTCAGGCACTGGGGCCTTGTTCTTCTCTTCAACAGGGATGTTTCTAGTGCTTCTCTTTGGTTTAGGCTATGGAGATGGAGCAGCAGCCTTGGGAGCAGATTTGGCCTTAGATGGAGCAGCCCCTGATCTAATTGCATCTCCCATGAGCTTTTGAGCTTTGGGTGCTGGTGCAGCATCCTCTTCCTCTTCCTCTTCAGAATCTTTCCTCATTGAGGGCTTGCCAAGAACTCTGGTAGTAGTGGTTCTGGCCCTCTTCTTCTTCTTATCCTCACCAGCTGCTTCTTCTTCAGACTCAATGGTGAACTTCATACTTTCACCTGTGGCAACTTTTCTTGGCTTTGACATGGGCTGTCTTCTTGCTGGCATCTTTGTTTTCAGCCCTGGCTTAGTTGCAGCAGCAGTGCCATACTCCTTTTTTAGCACCTTTTTCTTTGAAGTGGCTTCATCTTCAACAGCCACATAGTCTTCACCCTCTGAATCAGAAGTTCTCTTCTTCCTTGTCTTGGTAGCTGCCTTTGGCAAGTTCCTTGGTGTGCTCCTGCTGCCATCATCATAGTTGCTAGAGGGATCAGAACCCTCACTCATCTGCACCTGCTGTTCAGACTTGTTCTGGCTGTCACTTTGGTCAGACATCTTCTAGGCAAACATTCAGCAGACCCTGTGACTAGGTTATAGATGAGGTAGAGAAGATGAGCATCACAAAGTACAGGAGTTTTGCAAAACAGATGACTTAAAAACTTAGTTTTAGTTCTTCACAGAAAGCATTTCGGATCTACCGATTTGTAAACTCGGTGATACCGAAGCAGCTTTTGGAACCTAAACTAGTGAACTCGATCAGACCGAGTCATAGTTTGGTGGTACCGAGACTGCTAGGGTTTCACGGAGAATCAAACTCGGTCACACCGATTTGCAATTTTCGGTCAGACCGAAAACACATGTGCTCTGGCCTAAGCCAAATCGATGAGACCGATTTCTACAACTCGGTCGGTCCGAGATGAATTCGGCGGAGACCTAACCCTAAATTTTCAAACCAAAACTAATCTACGGGATGTTTTCGCTGGACAGGATGATTTCAATCGTGGCAAGAATCATGGCAAAGCAATGTGCTAAGAATCAGAGTTATGGATTAGCACAAAGATCAAGTTCGTACCCTAGTTCGGCGGCGAACTTGCTACGGCGGCAATGGCGGGGCAGATTGTCGTTGACGGCAGCGGAGACCAGCGGCGGGAGGTCGCTGGCGATGAGAGGACGGTCCAGAGACCTGAGGAGGCAGAGCAGGTTACGCGCGGGCAAGGAGGTTCGGAAAAATTTCCTAAATTTGGCCCGTCGGTATATATAACCTGTCCCTGTCGGTGTGACCGAGTGGAACGACTCGGTGGCACCGAGATGCAAAACTGCAACTAGTTACTGCAACTCGGTGTGACCGAAAGGTTCTAATCGGTTGCACCGAGATTGAAAACCCTAGATCAACTTAGTGACTCGGTAGGACCGAAAGGGATGAATCGGTCGGACCGAGATGCACAAAGAGGTTTTGGAGGACTCCGAGTGCTCCTCACACAGAGTGGTTCGAATCTGACTTGATCAAACTTTGTGATGTAGCATGAATAGAGTTTGAGACGAGAAAAGCATAGATAGATAGAGGGAGTTCTTAGGCATTCTTGTCCATCCATTTGGCAAAAGAGAAAGAGCCAAACAATCAAAGCAACAAATGGATGTCCTCGAATGAGTAAAATATGCATCCAACATGCTCACACAATAAAATGGCAAATGAAATATGTGACAAGGCATGCACAAACACTCTAGCATCTATCAAGCAATTGGCGATGACTAGGTCATCTATATATGAGTATATTGACTTAGGAGTCAAACGAGAACATTTGATCATAGGTCATACTCATTGTTTAAGCACAAGTGGGGTTACCACTTTTACATAAAGCATTGTTGTGTTCACACCATTAGAGTTGCTTTAGCTCAATTAATTGGAGTAAAGCTCCCCCTAGATGTGATATCCCCCTAAGAGGGATGAACTAACCTTGGGTTTTGTTGATAATGACTTCATGTAGGTGTTGAAGATGTAGATGCTCAATGTTGATGTAGATCATTCGGAGCAATCCTTTGGAGTGAGTTGCACTTTCAATACCTACACGGGTTAGTCCCACAAGGAACAAACAAGGATATCCATAGACATAGAGTGATGCATACACAAGATGATGTCCATGAAAGCATTAGGTTACCTTGTCCCTTGTCTTACCAACAAGAGGGTTTGTGACTCCTTGAACTAGTGCAAGATATGGAAGTTGTTTGCACTTTTCCTCGCCAAAATGATAAGAGTGAAGTATGTTGGCGGAGTCACCCTCACGAACTCTCTAGTTCTTCTTCTTCGGGATCCACACCATCTTGATGGGAATCCTTGGAGTTGTAGTCGTACTTGGTGAAGTAGAACTTGATGTAGTCTTGGGAACCCACTTGAACAAGGCCTTAGGTGCTTCTTCAAATGCATCAATTTCCTCTTGAATCTTGTCCTTGCCTTTTTGCTTGTGGTCTTGTGGTGGAAGATCATCTTGAGCTTGTGTCCCTTTGAAAGAAGTAGGATCATACTTCTCTTGTTGGGGAACAAACTTCGTCTTAGGGTATTGATCTTCTTCCCACTCAAATCCATTGCCATTCAACTTTCGTTCAAAACCAACACCTTGATTCTTCTGGTGTCTTCCTTGCTTGCGTACAGTTTCCTCAAATTGCTTAGTTCCGGCAAGACTCTTGTAAACACATTTCTCTATAATTCCCTTCAACAAGCTATTTTATTGCTCAAGTGTAACTTGGCTAAGAGAATCATTAGTGGAATCAAGAGAACTACTAGATGCAACAACATTGGATTTAGCATGATTGTTGTTACTACTAGATGACGAATCTTTCTTGCTCTTGTTGCTAGATTTAACTTGTGGCATGTAAGTAGACAAGAGTAAATGCTTGGCAATGTAAGAAGAACTTTTCTTGCGAATATCATCATTGATTGCCTTTAAAAACTCATGTTCTTTCTCAAGGTTGAGCTTTTCAAAGCGTAGCTTATCATGAGTCTTTAAAAGTTTTCGATGATCTTTCAAGGTAGTTTCATGAGCTAACTTAAGAGTGTTTAGTTCTTTAGTTAGACGCTCAATCTCCTTCTTATCATCGTCATTCGTTTTATCTTGATTAGCATGATTAATTGACGTTCCATCATAGTTTTCATCACTAGAGTTGTCAACAAGTAAATCATCATCACCTAGCAAATCATCTTCATCACTATTGAAATCAACATACTCGGAGTGTGTTACCTTTGGACCTTTAGCCATGAAGCATCTTCCAATTCCTTCATTTGGTGAGTCAAATATGTCGTAGGAGTTGGTTGACACAAGTGCTAGACCGGCAACACCTTCATCTTGAGTATATTCGGAGTCGGAGTGATAACTTCTTTCGAAGTGATGGTCGGAGTCGGAGCCGGATACCCATTCACCAACATGAGCTTGATGTCTTCTTTTTGTGTAGCTCCTTGATGACTTATCCTTCCTTTCCGAATCCTTGCTTCTCCTAGAGGGTCTTCATTCATAACGATCATCTCTACTCCTCCTTTCTCTTGGTGGTGATTCTTCTCTTCTACTTCTTTTGGGAGAATCTTCTCTTCTTTTGTAGGGGGCCGTACGCTCATTGGAGTAGTGTTCGGGTCTTCCACAACTGTAGCAATTACGCTCATGACTAGAAGATCTTTTGTCATTGTAGGACCTTGACTTGGAACTTCTTTCCTTGCTTCTACTCTTGTAGAACTTGTTGAAGTTCTTCACCATTAGACTCAATTCTTCATTGAATGTTTGCTTCTCACTTGATGATGTGGGAGCATCACATGAGGCTTTGTAAGCACCACTTGACTTGTTGTGAAGCTCGTCCTTATCCTTGAGTGATATCTTTTACAACAACTCTTCCAATGACTTCCGTTGGCTTGAGATCTTTGTAGTTGGGCATCATTTGGATCAATGTGCACACGGTATCATATTTTCTGTCCAAGGCTCTTAGGATCTTCTTGATGATGAATCTATCAGTCATCTTTTCACTTCCTAAGCCGGCAATCTCATTTGTGATGAGATCAAGCCTAGAGTACATTTCAGCTACACCTTCACCATCCTTCATTTTGAACTTGTCAAGTTGACTTTGAAGCACATCCAATTTGGATTCCTTGACGGAGTCGGTACCTTCGTGCATGTCAATCAAAGTATCCCAAATTTACTTTGCATTCTCAAGACGGCTGATCTTGTTGAATTCTTCGGGGCACAATCCGTTGAAGAGAATATCACAAGCTTGAGCATTGTATTGTAGCATCTTCAACTCTTCAGCGGTAGCTTCACGGTTTGGTTCTCTCCCATCGAAGAATTCACCTTGCAAGCCAATACACACAATAGACCAAATGGCGGGGTTATGTCCAAGAATATGCATTTTCATCTTATGCTTCCAACTAGCAAAAATTGTACCATCCAAGTAAGGACCTCTACGGTGGTAATTTCCCTTGCTAGACGCCATACTCTCCTAGGTTGTGAAACCAAGGCTATGACCACCAAAAGCTATAGAAATCAAAGCAAATGGAGACCAAAGCTCTGATACCACTTGTAGGATCGAAAATATGCCTAGAGGGGGGTGATTAGACTACTTGACCAAATAAAAATCTAGCTTTTTCCCAATTTTAGTTCTTGGCAGATTTTAGCAACTTTGCACAAGTCAAGCAATCAACCTACACATGCAATTCTAAGAGTATAGCAGCGGAATGTAAAACAATTGCATATGAAGATAAAGGGAGGAATTTGAGGGAGCAAACGCAATGTTGACACGGAGATTTTTTATCCGTGGTTCCGATAGGTGGTGCTATCGTACATCCACGTTGATGGAGACTTCAACCCACGAAGGGTAACGGTTGCGCGAGTCCACGGAGGGCTCTACCCACGAAGGGTCCACGAAGAAGCAACCTTGTCTATCCCACCATGACCGTCGCCCACGAAGGACTTGCCTCACTAGGGTAGATCTTCACGAAGTAGGCGATCTCCTTGCCCTTACAAACTCCTTGGTTCAACTCCACAATCTTGAAGGAGGCTCCCAAGTGACACCTAGCCAATCTAGGAAACACCACTCTCCAAGAAGTAACAAACGGTGTGTTGATGATGAACTCCTTGCTCTTGCGCTTCAAATGATAGTCTCCCCAACACTCAACTCTCTCTCTCTCTCACAGGATTTGGATTTGGTGGAAATAAGATTTGAGTGGAAAGCAACTTGGGGAAGGCTAGAGATCAAGATTTATGTGGTTGGAATGGGATATCTTGACCTCAACACAAGTGTAGGTGGTTCTCTCTCAGAAAATATGTGTTGGAAGTGTAGGCATGTTCTGATGGCTCTCTCCATGAATGAAGAGTGGGTGGAGGGGTATATATAGCCTCCACACAAAATCTAACCGTTACACACAAATCACCAAACTCGGTGGGACCAAATCATGAAACTCGGTCGGACCGATTTACTTCAAAATGTGAACGTTAGGATTCTCGGTGGGACCGACATGTCAACTCGGTGGGACCGATTTCATTAGGGTTAGGGCATAACGTAATCTCGGTGAGACCGATTACACAAACTCGGTGGGACCGATTTTGGTAACAGACAAACAGAGAGTTGGTCAGGAAAACTCGGTGGGACCGATTCGCTCATCTCGGTTGGACTGAACGTTACGAAAAGGGAACAGAGAGTTTGCATTGCAATCTTGGTGGGACCGATCGCTCATCTTGGTTTGACCGAAACGTTACGAAGGGAAACAAAGAGATTACAATCCCATCTCAGTGAGACCGAGATCCCTATCGGTGAGACCGAAAAGACTAGGGTTTCTAGCAGTGGCTATGTCAACTGAACTCGGTGGCTCCGGATATGAAATTTCGGTGGGGCCGAGTTGGACTTTTGGTTTGGGACATATGTGGATATGAGAAAGTAGTGGAGGGTTTTTGGAGCATATCACTAAGCATTTTGAGCAAGAACCTCATTAAGCAACACCTCATCCCTTCTTAATAGTATTGGCTTTTCCTATAGACTCAATGTGATCTTGGATCACTAAAATAGAAAATGTAGAGTCTTGTGCTTTGAGTTTGAGCCAATCTTTTGTCCTTAGCATTTTGAAGGGTCTACTTTCTAATCCATGCCATGCCAATCATTGAGCTTTCCTAAAATATTTATCTTGAAATAGTATTAGCTCAATGAGCTATATGTTGTTAGGAATTACCAAAACCACCCAGGAATAGTTGCACTTTCACAAACTCGTCCAACACTTCACTTGAGGATAAGGTGTGGAAGTCCGGCCTTTGACGGATGACGGAGGACATGGCCTTGTGGTAAGGCATCATGGCCTTGAAAAATTTGCGCTTGATCCAATTGTCATATGTATCCTTGCTCCCATGATCTCGGAGTGAGACCGCGAGAGTGATTAATCTCCGGTAAAGCTCACGAGGTTCTTCATCTTCATTCATTGCAAACTCATCGGCTTCATCTTGAACCACTTCATAGTTGGAGCATTGAATGATTGTGCTTCCCTTGTAAATGGAAACAACATGTTACCATGCTTCCTTGGCCACGGTGAAAGGTCGGAGATGCGCAATATCTTCAGGAGGTATGGCCTCTTGGAGAATGCAAAGAGCGGACTCGTTGAATTGATGATCCGCGGCTTATCTAGGAGTAAAGTTGCTTGGGTCATGCGGATAGAAACCATGCTCAATAATTCTCCAAAGGTTAGTAGAACTATGATTTAAATGACGTTTAAAGCGATAGACCCGAGAGGCAAAATCTTCATTTTTCACAAACTTGGGAGGAGGACCAACATGATTCAAATGAGTAGAGGGAACCGGTCCTCCATAAGTAAGTGGAGGTTCAACATGGGCAAAGCCATTTCCACTTCTACCACTAGATAAAGGAACTTTGTCACTCGTAGCTTCCCCCTTGTCAGAGTTAGCATCCGTCACCTTGTTAGCGGGATCACCCACTTTCATTGGTGCGGTGGATAATTTAAGGCCTTCTAAAAACTTATTGAACATGCTTTCAACCTCGGTCATCATGGAGGTTTTCAATGTGTCCAAAGCCGCATTGAACTCCTCACGAGAGACCGAGGAACCCCCATCAGCCGTCTACGAGGACGGAATCACACCGGGGTGCTCTTCCCCACCGTCTACGGTGTCAACCATACTCTTCGGACGGTAAAGTCCTTAATAAAGAGATGAGGCTCTGATACCAATTTAAAGGATCGATATAGTTGACTAGAGGGGGGTTAATAGGCAACTAACAATTTTTAGCTTTTCTTTACTGAATTAAACTTTGCATCAAGTAGGTTGTCTAGAAATGCAACTAGGTGAGCAACCTATATGCTAAAACAACAACAAGCATACAACCAAGCAAGGAAAACAACACTAAGTAAGCTTGCATAAGTAAAGTAAGAGATAACCAAAAGTGGAGCCGGTGGAGACGAGGATGTGTTACCGAAGTTCCTTCCCTTTGAGAGGAAGTATGTATCTGTTGGAGCGGTGTGGAGGCACAATGCTCCCCAAGAAGCCACTAGGACCCACGTATTTTCCTCACGCCCTCACACAATGCGAGATGCCGTGATTCCACTATTGGTGCCCTTGAAGGCGGCGACCGAACCTTTACAAACAAGGTTGGGGCTATCTACACAACTCAATTGGAGGCTCCCAACGATACCACGGAGCTTCACCACAATGGAATATGGCTCCAAGGTGACCTCAACCGTCTAGGGTGCTCAAACACCCAAGAGTAACAAGATCTGCAAGGGATTAGTGGGGAGGAAACAAAATTCTCTTGGTGGAAGTGTAGATCCGGGCCTTCTCAACCAGTCCCTAAAGAATCAACAAGTTTGATTGGCTATGGGAAGAGATCGGGCGAAAATGAGCTTTGGAGCAACAATGGAGCTTGGGGAAAAAGAGGTAGGTCAACTTGGAGAAGAAGACCTCCTTTTATAAGGGGGGAACCAATCCAACGGTTACCCCCCATTCAGCCCCGCACAGAGTGGTACTACCGCTGGGGGCAGCGGTACTACTGCTGGGTGTCGCGGTACTACCGTTCCCCCACGCGGTACTACCGTGCAGACAGAGGGAGACCAGGGGCGGAGCGATAACCGGGCCCAGGGCTGTACTAGCAGCGGTGGTAGGGGCGGTACTACCGCTTGTGAGCGGTACTACCGCCTCTACTGCCGCTGCCAGTGCCGCAAAATCCGACACGAGAGGCGACACCCTTGAGTCGAGGCGGTAGAAGCTCAGCACAACAGCGGCACTACAGCTGAGAGCCCCAGGAGGTACTACCGCTGGGGAGCGGTACTGCCGCCTGTGGCTCTTAAGCGGTACTACCGCTGAGGTCTGTGGTACTACCACTGGGACCAAAGCTCACACAGGAAGCAATGAAAGATCCTCCATCGAAGCGGGAAGGCTCAGTGGGTGCAAAGGAGATGTGTACGTGTTGATTCCACCCTAGCCTTTCCAATGCGGACCCCCTTTTGATAGTACGGTGACTCCTACGAAACAAGTCCACCAAAACTTAAACGAAAGAGCTACACCGTCTTTGCTTAAAACTCCGAGGGGAAGGGATCGTCTCGTGCCAAAGAATGAATCTCTGAATTACTCAATGCACACGATTAGTCCGCAAAATCATTGTCACCAATCACCAAAACTACTTAGAGAGAGACATGCCTTAACACCGTGCCTCTCACAAAAATCACAACCGTGCTTCTCGTGGAAGCAAAACCGTGACTCTCGCAGAAGGAAAAATAAAAGAGAAAACGTGGTTTTTTTCCGTTTCCGAGGAGGCACGGCCGTGAATCTCGCGAAAGCACAACCGTGCCGCTCGCGGAAGCAAAACCATGACTCTTGCGGCAAAAACGCGTTTTTTTCATTTTCGAGAGGCACGGCCGTGACTCTCATGAAAGCACAACCATGCCTCTCGCGGAAGCAAAATCGTGACTCTCGCGAAAGGAAAAAAATAGAAAACGCGTTTTTTCGTTTCAGAAAGGCACGGCCATGACTCTCGCTAAAGCACAACCATGCCACTCGCGAAAGCAAAACTATGACTCTCGCAAAAGGAAAAAAACAAAAAACACGTTTTTTTCGTTTCCGAGAGCACGACCGTGACTCTCGCGAAAGCAAAATCGTGACTCGCGAAAGAAAGAAAAAAGAAAACGCGTTTTTTCGCGCAATTTTTTTTTATCGAAAAGCTAAGGAAGACCGGTGGAAAACCCAAACGTCAAAAAAGAGAAAAAACCGTTGAAAAAAGCCTAAAACGCGTGCGGAAAAATAAAAAAATCCGGAGGAAGTGCCCAGAGCGCGACACGTGGCGAATGACTGAGAGTACGCCAAATGGCGCGCTGATTGTTGCTAGGCTTCAGAAGGAGCGTTCGTTAACTAGTTGGTCTCGAATATTCTGTTCCGCTAATGCCAACTCTCGCGTACTACAACATGGTAGCATCCATCGTCTATAGCGAACCAACCCGTGGTTAGATGGTTAGAGGGACTGTGGTATCCCCAGCCCACGAGGGTTCAAATCCTGGTGCTCGTATTTATTTTTGAATTTATTTCAGGATTTCCGGCGATGCGCATTTTACGGGAGGAGACGTTCCCGTCGACGATGAGGCGCCTACGGTGACTTCGTAAATCTCAATATGATATACCGGCTCGGTCTTTCAGAGGTGTTCATAGGGGTAAGATGTGCATCTATACATTCATAAGGGTAAATGTATGCGCGTGTATATGAGCGATTGTGTCTCTGCTGTGTTCAAAAAAGCATCCATCGTCTATAGAGTTCGTTCGTGTGACCGGCCCAACACGAGTGGTGCACGAGCCGTTTAGGAACACCCCCCCCACACACACACACACACAGCGCGGCTTCATTTTAGGAACCTTCCGTCCGGTTTTGGGTAGGTTTTGTCCGGTTTTTCTTCTTTCTTTTTTCTGTGATTTTCTCTATAGGTTTTCTTTTGGGTTTTTCTTTTTTATTTTTTCAAATTCAAGACAATTTTTTATATATATTCAACAATTTTCATATATAGGTTCAATTTTTCATATAAAAGTTATTTTCTTAAAAAGTACAAGTTAAAAATTTATGTGAATACATGTTTTAACATTTTAAAACACAAATTGTAGTTTTTACAAAAAGTTGAAAACAAAGAAAACACGTTGATTTTTTCCAAAATGTGCTAACATTTTTTAAACATGCGACCATTTCTTTTTTCTTTTTAGTTTTTATGAACATTTTTAGTAGCACAAAAATTAATTATATGTTATGAAACTTTTTAGAAAATTATGTGAACAAATTGTTACATTTCATGAACATTTCTTTTTACTTTTGAATGTTTCTAAATGTCACGAATAATTTTATGAATGCTATACACATTAATTTTAAAAAGTAAACAAAGAAATTCTATGTTTTCTTGAACAACTAAAAATTATGTCATGAACATATATTTAGACGCGTGGATATTTTCTAAATGTCAGCAACATTTAAAAAAATATTTTATAAATGTATATATATATAGAGAGAGAGAGAGAATAAATCAAAATTTAAATAAATTAAAAACCTAAAGGAAAACAATGTGTCCACCCAAGAAGTGAAGGAGAAATATCTATAGACTCAAAATTCTCTCGACAAATCTATAGATTAAAAAACACTACATGGAAGCGAGGCGAGGCGGCGTTCTTTCTCGCTAAAAGAAAGACATAGACGCAGAGGAAATTCACTTTGGCACATGGGAGCATTTCCTGGTTTCAAGCGAGAAAAATGCAGCTATGACGCTCACGTAGACTTGGCGAGCTGTGCCCCATTAGCGCTCGGTCACTCACATGCTTACTCGGCCGCGTTGGCTTCGAGTTGTTCACCAATATGTTCGTAAAATTGTCCAAAAAATATGTTCGTAAAAACACAAGATTTTGATCGGTTTATCAATTTTATTTTCTATATTTGATAAAATTCATGAATTAAAAAAATGTACATGGATTTTTTTAAATGCTCATGCTATTTTTCAATAATGCTGAAAAATGTTCTTGAATTTTAAAAGATTATAAATAAAAAGTGACTTTAGAAAAATGTTATTGAATTTTAATAAATGTTTATCAATTTTGAAACATGTTTAAGAGTTTTGAAAAGGGTGACAAAATTGAAAAGGTGTTCGCCGAATTTGAAGAATGTCCATGAATTTTGAAAATATTCATGAACTGTATAATTAAATAGCTTTCACGAATTGTAAAAATATTCATGAATCTGAAAAATGTAAAATAAAGGAGATGAAAAAGACATAAAAAACCTGAAGAAGAAATCGGATGGATGTTTGTACAATGCGGGCTACGTGGGTCGGTCCACTTATAAAATACACCTTGTGGGCTGCTGGTGTCTTCCATTGTGGGAGGGGGGGGGGGGGAGGGGGGGAGCTGCTATTAAGTGTGCACCCCATTCGACGTAGACCAAATGCGGGAGCAACTATCCAACTGGTGCCCCTTCGGACGCACATCTTGGGGGTTTCGAGCTACCTAGGAGTGTGTCAAGTGGTGCGTCAAAGTCGCCGTCATGTATCTTGGGCACGGGAGCGCAGGGTTTTTTTTTCTGCACGTGTTTTATTATTATTATTTAATTTTGGGGGTTTGCATGTTTTCCCTATGTTTTATCAGGAAAAAATGATTTTCCATTTTGTTTCTCTGCGTGAAACACACCATGTAAAAGCATAATTGTGGTTTATGATGAAGCACATAAACTGTGTTTTTTCCAAGAAATGAATTGCAAAGTTGTGCACTCTACAGTGTGTTAAGCACAAAGTGTGCTTTCACATTTGTTTTACGTGTGAAGCACAAACTATGCTTTTCATGAAGTTAACAACATAGTTTTGCTTTTGCGTCAAGCACAAATAGTATTTTCTAAAAACTGAATAGCACTGTCGTGAGTGGAAAGCACGGTTATTATGAAGCATAGTTATGCTTCGGTCTGAAGTGCAAATTGTGCTTTTCAAAAAGTGAAAAGTACATTTGTACACCACGTGAAGCACAATTATGCTTCTGCGTGAAGAAAACTATGCTTCTTAAACAAAAAAAAGGTAGAGCGCAAAATGTGCTTCCGTGTGAAGCATAATTGTGCTTCTCGGTTTTCTTTTTTCCTTTCATTCTTTTTATGGTTTCATGTTTTTTTGGTTTATGTTCCTTCCGTTTTTCTGTTTCTTTTTTATCAGTTATTCTTTTATGTTTCCAGTATTTTTGGAGAAAAAGATTCATCCAAACCTATTAACAAGGATCTAGTTTTCAATATTTCGACGCGATAAACGCAATGATGAAAACGGTCTAGATTTAGACGCACGGTTCAAGAGATAAACTGTTTTAGAAAAACGAATCTACAAAAAGAACACAAAACTCTCTAACCGTGATAAGTGTTACGCATGCAGTGCGTCATTTGTCACCACCAGAGAAGGTGAGAATGGCTTTTGCAAGATGTACCCTTAACTAATGATTTCACAATTACATACAACTGCAGATAGATAGAGGCATAGAGTTGAGCCGATAGGGGACGAGGAGTGTTGTAGCAAGAGCATCTACAATCACATATAGCTAATTTGAGTTGCCAAACGTCTGCGGATGCGGACGGGCTTGTCCGCGGATGGTGACCGTTTGTACCTCATATTTGGCCTCCGACAACCATAGTACCCATTTCATGGTTAATATTTTTCATACAAAAGCATGCAACGAAATGATCTACATACAAACTACACTACTCGTCCTCCTCGTCGGAGATGAACTTCGTACCGGAGTTGCCGGCCTCGTGGTCATTGGTGGTCGGGCGACATGGTGGTGCCTCCTCCTTCTCCTTCTCGTCGAGCTCCGCCTCAACCTCCGTCTCTGACTGGATGGAGTCGAGGATGGTCTGCTGCTCCGCTGCCTCCCTGCTTGGGCCATCCTGCGCGTCGGCCATGGCGAAGCCCGCAGCTGGAGGCGCCGGATTAGCCTCGCATTCAACCTCTTCCTCCTCCGGATTCACGTTCTCCTCCGCCTGCTCCTCCTCATCCGACTCTGGCTCCGGCGAATTGGAGGCAGGCCGGCTGGGATTTGGGCTTCACATCTAGCCCGAATCCGCTTAAGGATCTCGAGCCGCCACTCCGGCATGAGAATGGAGTATATCGTAATTTGAGACCTCGGCATGGCTAGTGGCGGGAGGATTAGAATGTGGCGGCGGCGGAGAGGATGGAGAGGCAAGAAATGAGGACGGGCTAGGGTAGGGCTGCCGCCGTCCAGCTTAAATAGCCAGACTTGGGTCCCTCGGGCAGCACGCCGAAGCGGCATGATGCACCATCATGAATACCCTCACCGAAAAACAGAGGAGGCCCCTGTCGAACTGATGGGTTTCTGCGTGGGTCTATGTGGTCAGTTCGGCGTGTCTGGCACATCTATGTGGTCAGTTCGGCGTGTCTGGCACATCCGGGGGATTACCGGTCAGCCTGGTCATTCTGCATGGGTCTATGCTGTTAGTCCGACGTGTCAGGCGCGTCCAGGCGCTCATGTGGGGTTGGACATGGGGATTACCGATCAGTTCAGGCATTTGGGCCAAGTTTGCCCAGCTCGGTTGGGTGGCAAAATCATGACCTGATAAGATTGGGTCACTAAATCATGACCACGCGTTTTGGGTGGATTATATATGGGCCATCCGGTAGGATGTTGCCGTCTGCGTCTATGCATGTGAAATCACAAGCTTCGGATCTTCGATTCAGAAAGTGGAGTGAACTGATTAGAATTTGTATGTTACTCGGGATTGTCTTCGTTTCTTTTTTACTGTCTGTCAGAAGTCAAACTCTTTGAAGTTTGACCAAATTTATACACAAAACTATTAACATTCACAATACAAAATCAATATCATTATATTCATTGTGAAATATATTTTCATATTTAATTGTCATTGTAGATGCTGATATATTCTTTTAATATAAATTTGGACAGACAAATCTAATATGCAGAGTAAAATGAAACGGAGGGAGTACATTGGAAGTTACCTTGAGTTCGTCCTAAGCTGGATCATTAGAACCATGTAAATCAAAAGTCAGTTGAAAACCATTGTTTGCCACCACCACCAGTAAGCTGGCGGTAAGGTAAGGTTTAACGCGAAACAGGTACAGTACTTGCTTGGCTGCGAAGTGACTCATCACTTGCATGCCTTGTCATCTCTTTAGACGAAGCATGGTAAATTGGTAATTAATTTACATCTGTGTACATCCTAAGCAAAACCTAAAGAAACAACTTTGGCTTCTCCCAGGAGCATGATCATGGGCTCATGGCCAACACTCCTTTGTATTGGCCGAGGAATATGGGGCTTCCAGTCCTCACGAGGCAATGTGAGGCCCATTCTTCTTTGTTCTCAGGAAACTAACCAATGTGATCATGGGGGCAACACCCGTCCCTGAACGCTTCTTGATTGTTGTTGTCTTCCACGGCTTTCCATCTTGCAAAGTACCCGTGGTTGTAGACGTTACGTTGTAGAACTGCGCGCAAATACATCGTGATTCAAACTGGGAACCTTGCAATTGATGGATTGGGTTTTTTTTCTTTGGGAAAACTGATGATCTTACACAGCTCAGGATAAAACATTTACCTCGCACACACCATGTAATAGCAACCTCTGAAATGGGTCCTGGACATTCAACACAAGCACATCTTTATCAGTGGTGTCTTCAATGAAGGCCCTGATCCGTTCCTGCAAAAGTGGAGCACGGTTTTTGCAATCTTAAACAACAGCAACATAATACAGATATAGACAAGTATATACTCCCTCTGTAAACAAGTATAAGAGCGTTTAGACCACTAAAATAGTGATCTAAACACTCTTATATTTCTTTACAGAGGGAGTACTTTCTTTCCAAGAATAATAGTCAAGTATATACTTTCTGCAGAGCATCTAAGCTGGCTGCACTATTGAATCCAACAAGTATTAAACAGATATAGATATAACTTACAAGCAGTGTAGGACTCCATATGGAAGATCCATAACACAGTCAACACTTACAAATATTTTCCTACACAACCCTAAGTAGAATCAAATTGATCAAAACAGCATGTTCTTTGTTTCATCAGAATAATGGTGCTAAACTGCTAACTCATACGTAAGCCCATCGGCGTACATAATTTGAACTTACTAATATAAGCAGTGCATGAATTGTTGGTTTTAACTACTGAACTCGGTTCAACAAACATTTATCAGATTCCATTTCTTTCCATTTGCATAATTCATTTAATCTATATGTGCTCAGAGTTCCAAAACTTCAAACCAAACAGATGAGAATAGATGAATTATCTTCATGTGCTACATAGCATTACACAACCAAAATATTACTAGTATCATTTTACTTTTACTCCCGAGTCTTGACACCACACATGTTCTGAGCACTATAACAACAAACAAAAAATATAACATTGTTAAAACAAACGGACTAGGTTTAAAGAAAGTAGGACCAAAAGGCAGAAGGTCATACCTCATATATTTCAAGCAGTTCAGGTAGGAAGTTTCTCTTCATAGCTTCTCTTGTTTGGCAATCTATACGACGCCAAGCATTCAGCACAATTGACTCATCTTCATTCACAAGATTCTTCTGCTTAGTTGATGATTGTTTCATCCGTTGCATAAATCTTTCCTGCAAATATAAAACTTGCCAAGTGTCATGGATCTATGTTAACAATGCATACATACTGGCAATACGATAGGCACATTTTATATGTCTCTGAAGTCTGCGCATTTGGGTTTAATATATTGCAGACTAGTGATGGGCAACATACATCGGCATGACAGATGCTAACATACCTCAACGTCCATGTCAATGCTCCTGAAGGCATCCCACTCACCAACACTTGTCCTGCAAAATGCTGACAGTGGTGCTTCCTCACCTGCATGCAGAAAATTGGTCAAATGCAACAAATGAGATGTTTGAAACATAACAAATAAATTAAAAAAAATGTATTGATGCCTATGCCAAATGGCAGCACAACTAAAATGAGAAACTCCACATAAGCGCTTAGAGGAAAACATGCCACGGAAAGAATCAGTAGTTCAGTACAGATCATTCACGTGATGAATCATGAATTCATGAATACAAAGAAATTAGTTAACGCCATAACACTACCAATAAAAAGTTAAAACGCGCATGCTTTAAAAAGAAAAGATGTTTCCCAACAAAATCTAAACCGCCTATTGCAATTCATGTAGGTTTAAATGAACTAGAGTACTCAGTGCAGATTTACTTAGAACATCACATTCTATGGTCAGGTTGCAAAATGTTGTAACAAATTTGAGCAGCATTGGAGCTCACCAAATGGCGGAGGGGCAAAGAGGCCTTTGATTTCTTCAACATGAAGACGAGGGACGAGCTCAATCAGCAAGCGATCATTCAACCATCTGCGAGACCTCCGGTTACTAACCTGTATAACATTGTAAACCATCATAACATGCTTAATCATATAGCCTTAGATAATTTTATATATCGAAACATATATACGCATAAAAGTAACAGGTCATATAAAGCAGATCAAATTTTTGTTCCCAGTTAAGGGTTTCACCCCCGAGGAGACTAATATGGCAAGTCTGTGTTAATTTCAACCGGTCCTCACAAGAATCAAACAAGAAACACCATTATTTAACCATTTACACTCGTATTTCCAACCTTTAAAAAACCATAACTCGAGCGCTACCTCCCATGACAGGAAATCAAATAAGGTACAGTAACATCATCGATGGTCAGGCTCCTCACCTTGGTTGCCATGTCCTCCAGGGCTTCAATCTTCCTCTCGATCATCTGCCCACGCGTCTTGGCGGCAGCGGCATCGCCTGCGTTAACAGGAACAAAATTCCAGGAAAAGTGCACCACACTAGGGAAACTTTGGACACAACTAACACCGAGATACACCAATTTCGAGCGAAAATAACCTACCTTTGGCGGAATCGAACAGGGACTCGTAGAACTCCTCCTCCCTCCGCAGCAGATCCGCGCTCGCCATGGTTGAGTCCTTCACGCGAGCTTCTCGCGCTCCCTTCTGGACCTCGAGCTTCCGCCGCGGCGATGGAGGAGGAATCGAGGCTTGGGTTGGGTGGTTTCCGCTTTTGTCCCAGTTGCGGCTGGCCCTCCTGCGCTCTGTTTCTAGGGTTAGAATTGGGGGAATCGTGTGCTCGTGATTCGTCTTCCGGGGAAGGGAGACGGGGTTGGGCGAGAAACGCTACGCGCGCGTGGGTTACTGGATGAAGGTGGGACAATACATATGTGTGGGCCCACATGTAAGTTAACGTGGCTGGCTCGGGAACTTGTTGAGGATGAGACGGGCACGAAAGAGATGGAGTGGATATGCGACTCACACTGGAACCGGATCTCTCGTGGTGGTTCTCCGCGCAGCAGGTTGACAAGGTTGCTTGTTTTTTTTTTATTGAACACAATACAATTGCAGATGCTCACACACGAGCATACATTCAACCCTGTAAAGATGTGCACGCACACTTTACCGCTTTACATCTCCTTCGATACACTCAACCCTATAAACGCATGCACGCACATTCTACCCCTCGTCATCTCCTTCGACTCCTCTAACCCCATCGACAATCCATACCTTGTCTTCGATATCTACTACGACGACAAATACAAACGGAAAAGGCAAAGTACGTTTCCCCCTCATAGTATAAAGTAGTGATGATGAACTAGTACTTTCTAGTATGTCCAGTCATATTCTATGTAGTATGTTTGTTGCTATCAAATATGTATGTGTGATCCACATGCATGCATGTGTATGGATTTGTGGGCGGGTCGACAAATGGGGTGGGGTGGGGGTGTGTCAGACCCCTAACTAAAGAAGCAGACACTTCAAACACTTCATTGGTTAAGCGCCTCGTACCAGTTCAAGGGAATTCAAATTCAGCCACAAGATCTTCATCTGATGATTGAGACACTCACTTATTGCTTCGCGCCAGGAGGAGCTCGTGCTGACGTCAATCTCAGATCAAACGGCTAGTAGCCTTGTCTTATCGTTGTTTGCTTTTCGGCAAAAGCATTGTTCTTTTTCTTCTCTATGTTTGGTCGAGACAAGGCAACTAACTTGTAATAGGGTTAAACCCTAGGCCGCCGTGTTCCGGCTGGCTTTGTATCGTCCATCTTGGCGGTGCAAACCTTAATCCAAATTCCCCAAGTTCTTCCTTGAACTCGCACTTGTGTGATTGTGAGTAGTGCTCAAACCTCATATAGTAGTTTGGGCTTAACAAAGTGGTATCTCGAGCCATCGGTTCTCTAGGCGCGCGCGATCTGGAATCGAGCAAGGTTGGGGTTTTCCGTGGTAAAATTCCTCCTCCGTCTAGATATCTGACGACGATACAGTTCAGGAAGCGCTGGTGGCGGTGGACAGTTCGGGTGTTGGAAGCGGTCGGGTTGTGGTTGCTGGAGAACATTTCTCCAGTATAAAATTCCACCCTCCCTCCCTTCTCAAGCACCAGGGCGCCATGGTGTTGGCGTCGGTAGGAACAACCCACCAAGCTCGGGTTACAACCTTGGTTGTGGTAAAATTCTTCACTTCGATGTGTTTGTTCTTGTTCTGCGAATCAGTGGGTGATAAAAGCCCCGTGCTCGTGTAAACATTTACTGATTGGATGGTGCAAGTCTCATACACCATGGTTGATCTAGAAATGGTTTCTCTTTGATTAGATATCGAGGCCTTGCAACATGATAGAGACAATGACAGGAAAGAGTTTCAGGAGTTTTAGACACCGGTCAACAAAAATTTCTCAAATGTCTAGAAAACCTTGGTGGAAATGCAATCCACTCTCACTCACATGATTTCTGCTCTTACTCCTAAGGCTCCTGATACACCTCTAGCTGGCCAGGGCGATGCCCAACAAGTAACACCACATGCCTCTGAGAGCTCCACCAGAAAATTTACACACTCCTAACACCATGAGCCCTGTTGTACTTCATGATGTGGCATCTGAGAAAGAATTAAATATGGATGGCACACTCAAATATCCAAACATACACCCAGACTATGGAGTTGTGCTACTTTTTGAGATTGCATTGATTTTTCCCTTGAAGAGGAAGGGTGATGCAGCAAAGTAGAGATAAGTATTTCCCTCAGTTAAGAACCAAGGTATCAATCCAGTACGAGGCACAAGCAAGTCTCCAATCTATGCACCTGCACAAACTAACAAACACTTGCACACAACACGAAAAGGGGGTTGTCAATCCCTTCACGGTCACGAACAAGAGTGAGATCTAATAAAGATAGGTATAAAAGATAAATAAATATCAAACTAAATTAAATATAAATAAATTGCAGCATGGTATTTTTGGGTTTTTTAGTTTATAGATCTGAAAATATATGATGAAAAATAGACTCGGGGGCCATAGGTTTCACTAGAGGCTTCTCTCTTGAAAGAAAACATACGGTGGGTGAACAAATTACTGACGAGCAATTGATATAAAAGCGCATAGTTATGACGATATCTGAGGCAATGATCATGAATATAGGCATCATGTCCGTGACAAGTAGACCGACTCCTGTCTGCATCTACTACTATTACTCCACACATCGACCGCTATTCAGCATGCATCTAGAGTATTAAGTTCATAAGAACGGAGTAATGCCTTAAGTAAAAGGACATGATGTAGAGGGATAAACTCAAGCAATATGATATAACCCCCATCTTTTTATCCTTGATGGCAACAATACAATACGTGCCTCACTACCCCTACTATGTCACCGGGTGAGGATACCGCAAGATTGAACCCAAAACTAAGCACCTCTCCCGTTGCAAGAAAAATCAATCTAGTTAGCCAAACCAAACTGATAATTCAAAGTTAAATACAAAGATATCTTAATCATGCATAAAAGAGTTCAGAGAAGACTCAAATAATATTCATAGATAATCTGATCATAAATTCACAATTCATTGGATCTCGACAAACACACCGCAAAAGAATATTACATCAGATAGAACTCCAATAACATCGAGGAGAACATTGTATTGAAGATCAAAGAGAGAGAAGAAGCCATCTAGCTACTAGCTATGGACCCGTAGGTCTGTGATAAACTACTCACGCTTCATCGGAAGGGCAGCCAGGTTGATGTAGAGGCCCTCCATGATCGAATCCCCCTCCGGTAGGGTGCCGGAAAAGGCCCCAGGATGGGATCTCACGAGGACAGGGGCTTGCGGCGGCGGAAAAGTATTTTGGTGACGCTTCTGATGTTTGGGTAATATTTGGAAATTTTTAGTGCAAATATTAGGGTTTGGGGACTCCCGAGGGGTCCACAGGCCAGGGGGCACGCCCTGAGGTCTTGTGGGCTCCTTGTGAGTCTTCTGACCCCCTCCTCAAGTCTTCTGGGTGTCTTCTGGTCCAAGAAAAATCACCGCGAAAAGTTTTATTCCGTTTGGCCCGTTTGATATTCATTTTCTGTAAAACTAAAAAATAAGGAAAAAAACAAAAACTGGCACTGGGCTCTAGGTTAATAGGTTAGTCCCAAAAATAATATAAAATAGCATATTGATGCATATAAAACATCCGAAACAGATAACATAATAGCATGGAACAATAAAAAAATTCTAGATTCGTTGGAGACATATCAAGCATCCCCAAGCTTAATCCTGCTCGTCCTCGAGTAGGTAAATAAGAAAAACAGAATTTTTGATGTGGAATGCTACCTAACATATTTATCCATGTAATCTTCTTTACTGTGGCATGAATATTCAGATCCATAAGATTCAAAACAAAAGTTTAATATTGACATAAAAACAATAATACTTCAAGCATACTAATAAAGCAATCATGTCTTCTCAAAATAACATGGCAAAAGAAAGTTATCCCTACGAAATAATATAGTCTGGCTATGCTCCATCTTCATCACACAAAGTATTTTATCATGCACAACCCTAATGAAAAGCTAAGCAATTGTTTCATACTTTTGGTGTTCTCAAACTTTTTCAACTTTCACGCAATACATGAGCGTAAGCCATGGATATAGCACTATAAGTGGAATAGAATATGGTGGTTGTGGAGAAGACAAAAAGAAGGAGAAAGTCTCACACCAACTATGCAAATTAATGGGTTATGGAGATGCCCATCAATTGATATCGATGCGAGTGAGTAGGGGTTTCCATGGAACGGATGAACTAAAGCTATAAGTGTATGAAAAGTCAAAAAGAAACTAAGCTCATGAAGACCTAGAGCAATTTGAGGAAGCCCATCATTGGAATATACAAGCCAAGTTCTATAATGAAAAATTCTCACTAGTATATGAAAGTGACAAAATAAGATACTCTCTATCATGAAGAACATGGTACTATTTTGAAGCACAAGTGTGGAAAAGGATAGTAACATTGTCCCTTCTCTATTTTCTCTTTTTTTGGGCTTCTTTGGCCTATTTTATTTTTTTATTTGGGCTTCTTTGGCCTCTTTTATTTTTAATGAAGTCCGAAGACTCATCCCAACTTGTGAGGGAATCATAGCTTCCATCATCCTTTCTTCACATGGGACAATGCTTTAATAATGATGATCATCACACTTTTATTTACTTACAACTCAAGAATTACAACTCGATACTAGAACAAAATATGACTCTATATGAATGCCTCATGCATATGAGAACAATATGACAACGATGGTATGTGTCATAATAAAATGAAACGGTGGAAGTTGCATGGCAATATAGCTCAGAATGGCTATGGAAATAGCATAATAGGTAGGTATGGTGGCTGTTTTGAGGAAGGTATATGGTGGGTTTAATGCACCGGCGAAAGTTGTGCGGTACTAAAGAGGATAGTAATGGTGGAAAAGTGAGAGTGCATATAATCCATGGACTCAACATTAGTCATAAAGAACTCACATACTTATTGCAAAAATTTATTAGTCATCGAAACAAAGTACTACATGCATGCTCCTTGGGGGATAGATTGGTAGAAAAATACCATCGCTCGTCCCCGACCGCCACTCATAAGGAAGACAATCAAAGAATAAATCATGCTCTGACTTCATCACATAACGGTTCACCATACGTGCATGCTGTTGGAGAACGTAGTAACTTCAAAAAAATTCCTACGCACACGCAAGATCATGGTGATGGCATAGCAACGAGAGGGGAGAGTGTATGTCCACGTACCCTCGTAGACCGTAAGCGAAGCGTTATAACAACGCGTTGATGTAGTCGTGCGTCTTCACGATCGACCGATCCAAGTACCGAACGCACGGCACCTCCGAGTTCAAAGACACGTTCAGCTCGATGACGATCCCCGGCTCCGATCCAGCAAAGCGTCGGGATGAGTTCCATCAAGACGACGGCGTGGTGACGATGATGATGCTCCACCGCGCGAGGCTTCGCCTAAGCTCATGGTGATATGACTCTACCGCGCGCAGGGCTTCGCCTAAGCTCATGACGATATGACCGAAGTGGAATATGGTGGAGGGGCACCGCACATGGCTAAGGAACGATCCGTAGATCAACTTGTGTGTCATGGGGTGCCCCCCCTGCCCTCGTATATAAAGGAGCAAGGGGGGGTGCAGCCAGCCCTAGGAGGAGGCGCGCCGGAGGAGTCCTACTCCCACCGGGAGTAGGACTCCCCCCTTTCCTAGTTGGATTAGGACTTGGGGAGGGAGAGAGGAAGGGGCGCCCCCCTCTCCTTGTCCTATTCGGACTAGGGGGGGAGGGGGCGCGCGGACTGCCCTGGCAGGCCCTCCTCTTCTCCCTTATGGCCCATTGAGGCCCAACATCCCCGGAGGGTTCCGTAACCCCGGTTTTCGGTAAAATCCGATTTCATCCGGAACTATTCAAGTCAAACATAGGCTTCCAATATATCAATCTTTATGTCTCGACCATTTGAGACTCCTCGTCATGTCCGTGATCACATCCGGACTCGAACAAACTTCGGTACATCAAAACTTATAAACTCATAATAAATCATCATCGTAACTTTAAGCGTGCGGACCCTACGGGTTCGACAACTATGTAGACATGACCTAGAACTATTCTCGGTCAATAACCAATAGCGGAACCTGGATGCCCATATTGGTTCCTACATATTCTTCGAAGATCTTTATCGGTCAAACCGCATAATGACATACGTTGTTCCCTTTGTCATCGGTATGTTACTTACTCGAGATTCGATCGTCGGTATCCAATACCTAGTTCAATCTCGTTACCGGCAAGTCTCTTTACTCGTTCCGTAATACATCATCTCACAACTAACTTATTAGTTGCAATGCTTGCTAGGCTTATGTGATGTGTATTACCGAGAAGGCCTAGAGATACCTCTCCGACAATCGGAGTGACAAAACCTAATCTCGAAATACGCCAACCCAACATGTACCTTTGGAGACACCTGTAGTACTCCTTTATAATCACCCGATTCGTTGTGACGTTTGGTAGCACCAAAGTGTTCCTCCGTAAACAGGAGTTGCATAATCTCATAGTTACGAGGAACATGTATAGGTCATGAAGAAAGCAATAGCAATATACTAAGCGATCAAGTGCTAAGCTAACGGAATGGGTCATGTCAATCACATCATTCTCCTAATGATGTGATCCCATTAATCAAATAACAACACATGTCTATGGTCGGAAACATAACCATCTTTGATTAATGAGCTAGTCAAGTAGAGGCATACTAGTGATTTGTATGTTTGTCTATGCATTCACACATGTATTATGTTTCCTGTTAATACAATTCTAGCATGAATAATAAACATTTATCATGATATGAGGAAATAAATAATAACTTTATTATTGCCTCTAGGGCATATTTCCTTGATCTCCCACTTGCACTAGAGTCAATAATCTAGATTACACAAAATGATTCTAACACCCATGGAGTCTTGGTGCTGATCATGTTTTGCTCGTGGAAGAGGCTTAGTCAGCGGTTCTGCAACATTCAGATCCGTATGTATCTTGCAAATCTCTATGTCTCCCACTTGGACTTGGTCCCGAATGGAATTGAAGCGTCTCTTGATATGCTTGGTCCTCTTGTGAAATCTGGATTCCTTTGCCAAGGCAATTGCACGATATTGTCACAGAAGATCTTCATTGGTCCCGATGCACTAGGTATGACACCTAGATCGGAAATGAACTCTTTCATCCATACTCCTTCATTTGCTGCTTCGAAGCAGCTATGTACTCCGCTTCACATGTAGATCCCGCCACGGCGCTTTGTTTAGAACGCACCAACCGACAGCTCCACCGTTTAATAAAAGCACGATCCGGTTTGCGATTTAGAATCGTCCGGATCGGTGTCAAAGCTTACATCGGCGTAACCATTTACGACTAGCTCTTTGTCACCTCCATATCGAAAACATATCCTTAGTCCTTTTCGGTATTTCAGGATGTTCTTGACCGCTGTCCGATGATCCACTCTGGATTACTTTGGTACCTTCCTGCCAAGCTTATTGCTAAGCATCGTCGGTCCGGTACACAGCATTGCATACATGATAGAGCCTATGGCTGAAGCATAGGAACATCTTTCATTTTCTCTATCTTCTGCTGTGGTCGGGCATTGAGTCGACTCAATTTCACACCTTATGTCTGGTAAAAATCCTTTCTTTGCACGATCCATTTTGAACTTTTCAAAATTTTATCAAGGTATGTGCTTTGTGAAAGTCAATTAAGCGTCTTGATCTATCTCTATAGATCTTGATGCCCAATATGTAAGCAGCTTCACCGAGGTCTTTCATTGAAAAACTTTTATTCAAGTATCCTTTTATGCTATCCAAATTCTATATCATTTCCAATCAATAATATGTCATCCACATATAATATCGAAATGCTCTGAGCTCCCACTCACTTTCTTGTAAATACAAAGCTTCTCCAAAAGTCTCAGATAAAACCATATGCTTTGATCACACTATCAAAGCGTTTATTCCAACTCCGAGAGGCTTGCACTGACCATAAATTGATCGTTGGAGCTTGCACACTTTGTTAGCACCCTTTGGATCAACAAAACCTTCGGTTGCATCATATACAACTCTTCTTCTAGAAATCCATTCAAGAATGCAGTTTTACATCCATTTGCCGATTTCATAATTATAAAATGCAGCAATTGCTAACATGATTCGGACGGACTTAAGCATCGCTACGGGTGAGAAAGTCTCATCGTAGTCAACCCCTTGAACTTGTCGAAAACCTTTCGCAACAAGTCGAGCTTTATAGACGATTATATACCATCGTCGGTCTTCTTCTTAAAATCCATTTATTCTCAATGGCTTGCCGATCATCGGGCAAGTCAACCAAAGTCCATACTTTGTTCTCATACATGGATCCCATCTCAGATTTCATGGCTTCCACCATTTTGCGAATCTGGGCTCACCATCGCTTCTTCATAGTTTGTAGGTTCGCCATGGTCAAGTAACATGACTTCCGAATAGGATTACCGTACCACTCAGTGCGGATCTTACTCTGTTGACCTCTGATTCAATAGAAACTTGATCTGAAGTTTCATGATCAATATCATTAGTTTCCTCACTAATTGGTGTAGTTGTCACAGAACCGTTTCTTGTGATGAACTACTTTCCAATAAGGGAGCGAATCTGATTATCTCATCAAGTTCTACTTTCCTCCCACTCATTTCTTTCGAGAGAAACTCCTTTTCTAGAAAGGATCCGAATTTAGCAACGAAAATCTTGCCTTGGATCTGTGATAGAAGGTGTACCCAACAGATCTCCTTTGGGTATCCTATGAAGACACATTTCTCGATTTGGGTTCGAGCTTATCTGGTTGAAGTTTCTTCACATAAGCATCGCAGCCCCAAACTTTAAGAAACGACAACTTTGGTTTCTTGCCAAACCACAGTTCATGAGGTGTTGTCTCAGCGGTTTTGATGGTGCCCTATTTAGCGTGAATGCGGCCGTCTCTAAAGCATAACCCCAAAGCGATAGCGGTAAATCAAGAAGAGACATCATAGATCGCACCATATCTAGTAAAACGACGATTCTGACGTTCGGACACACCATTTCGTTGTGGTGTTCCGGTGGCGTGAGTTGCTTGAAACTATTCGCATTGTTTCAAATGTAAACCAAACTCGTAACTCAAATATTCTCCTCCACGATCAGATCGTAGAAACTTTATTTTCTTGTTACGATGATTTTCCACTTCACTCTGAAATTCTTTGAACTTTTCAAATGTTTGATTTGTGTTTCATTAAGTAGATATACCCATATCTGCTCAAATCATCTGTGAAGGTGAGAAAATAACGATACCGCTTGCGTGCCTCAACATTCATTGGACCACAAACATCGGTATGTATGATTTCCAACAAATCAGTTGCTCGCTCCATAGTTCCGAGAACGGCGTTTTAGTCATCTTGCCTATGAGGCACGGTTCATAAGTACCAAGTGATTCATAATCAAGTGATTCCAAAAGCCCATCGAGATGGAGTTTCTTCATGCGTTTTACTCGATATGACCCAAGCGGCGATGCCACAAATAAGTTGCATTATCATTATCAACTCTGCATCTTTTGGTTTCAACACTATGAATATGTGTATTACTACTATCGAGATTCAATAAAAATAGACCACTCTTCAAGGGTCCATGACCATAAAGATATTATTCATATAAATAGAACAACCATTATTCTCGACTTAAATGAATAACCGTCTCGCATCAAACAAGATCCAGATATAATGTTCATGCTTAACGCTGCACCAAATAACAATTATTTAGGTCTAATACTAATCCCGATGGTAGATGTAGAGGTAGCGTGCCGACCGCGATCACATCGACTTTGGAACCATTTCCCACGCATCATCACCTCGTCCTTAGCCAATCTTCGCAATCCGTAGTTCTGTTTGAGTTGCAAATATTAGCAATGAACCGAGTATCAAATACCGGTACTCTGCGAGTGTTAGTAAGGTACACATCAATAACATGTATATCACATATACCTTTGTTCACCTTGCCATCCTTCTTATCCGCCAAATACTTGGGGCAGTTCCGCTTCTAGTGTCGATCGCTTGCGGTAAAACACTCGATTTCAGGGCTTAGGTCCAGACTTGGGTTTCTTCTCTTGAGCAGCAACTTTCTTGCTGTTCTTTTTGAAGTTCCTTCTTCTTCCCTTTGCCCTTTTCTTGAAACTAGTGGTCTTGTTGACCATCAACATTTGATGCTCTTTCTTGATTTCTACCTCCATGACTTTTAGCATTGCGAAGAGCTCGGGAATTGTCTTGGTCATCCCTTGCATATTATAGTTCATCACGAAGCTCTTGTAGCTTGGTGGCGTGATTGGAGAATTACATCAATGACACTATCATCCGGAAGATTAACTCCCGGTTGAATCAAGTGATTATTATACCCGACATTTTGAGTATATGTTTCTTGTGATGAACTATTCTCCTCCATCTTGCAGCTATAGAACTTATTGGAGACTTCATATCTCTCAATCCGGGCATTTGCTTGAAATATTAACTTCAACTCTTGGAACATCTCATATGATCCATGACGTTCAAAACGTCGTTGAAGACCCGGTTCTAAGCCGTAAAGCATGGCACATTGAACTATAGAGTAGTCATCACTTTGCTCTACCAGACGTTCACAACTTCGGCGTTGCTCTGCAGCAGGCTCTGGCACCCAGCGGTGCTTCCAGGCGTAATTCTTACATGCAGCAATGAGGATAATCCTCAAATTACGGACCCAGTCCGTGTAATTGCTACCATCATCTTTCAACTTTGCTTTCTCAAGGAACGCATTAAAATTCAACGGAACAACAGCCGAGCCATCTATCTACATGATAAACATAGACAAGCAAAATACTATCGGTACTAAGTTCATGATAAATTTAAGTTCAATTAATCATATTACTAAAGAACTCCCACTTAGATAGACATCTCTCCAGTTATCTAAGTGATTACGTGATCCAAATCAACTAAACCATGTCCGATCATCACGTGAGATGGAGTAGTTTCAATGGTGAACATCACTATGTTGATCATATCTACTATATGATTCACGTTCGACCTTCGATCTCCGTGCTCGAGGCCATATCTGTTATATGCTAGGCTCATCAAGTTTAACTTTGAGTATTCGCGTGCGCAACTGTTTTGCACCCGTTGTATTTGAGCGTAGAGCCTATCACACCCGATCATCACGTGGTGTCTCAACCGACGAACTTTCGCAACGGTGCATACTCGGGAGAACACTTCTTGATAATTTTAGTGAGAGATCATTTTATAATGCTACCGTCAATCAAAGCAAGATAAGATGCATAAAGGATAAACATCACATGCAATCAATATAAGTGATATGATATGGCCATCATCATCTTGTGCTTGTGATCTCCATCTCGAAGCAATCGTCATGATCACCATTGTCACCGTAGCGACACCTTGATCTCCATCGTAGCATCGTTGTCGTCTCGCCAACTATTGCTTCTCGACTATCGCTCTCGCTTAGTGATAAAGTAAAGCAATTACATGGCTTCAATTTCATACAATAAGCGACAACCATATGGCTCCTGCCGATTGCCGATAACTTCAGTTACAAAACATGACCATCTCATACAATAAATATAGCATCACGTCTTGACCATATCACATCACAACATGCCCTGCAAAAACAAGTTAGGCGTCCTCTACTTTGTTGTTGCAAGTTTTACGTGGCTGCTACGGGCTGAGCAAGAACCGTTCTTACCTCGCATCAAAACCACAGCGATAGTTTGTCAAGTTGGTGCTGTTTTAACCTTCGCAAGGACCGGTGTAGCCACACGGTTCAACTAAAGTGAGAGAAAGAGACACTCGCCGGTCACCTTTAAGCAACGAGTGCTCGGCGGTGAAACCAGTCTCGCGTAAGCGTCTGGCGTAATGTCGGTCCGGCCGCTTCATCTCACAATACCGCTGAACCAAAGTATGACATCTTTGGTAAGTAGTACGACTTATATCGCCCACAACTCACTTGTGTCCTACTCGTGCATATGACATCAACGCATAAAACCAGGCTCGGATGCCACTGTTGGAGAACGTAGTAATTTCAAAAAATTTCCTACGCACACGCAAGATCATGGTGATGGCATAGCAACGAGAGGGGAGAGTGTATGTCCACGCACCCTCGTAGACCGTAAGCGGAAGCGTTATAACAATGCGGTTGATGTAGTCGTACGTCTTCACGATCCGACCGATCCAAGTACCGAGCGCACGGCACCTCCGAGTTCAGACACGTTCAGCTCGATGGCGATCCCCGGCTCCGATCCAGCAAAGCGTCGGGGATGAGTTCCGTCGACCTGACGGCGTGGTGGCGATGATGATGCTCCACCGGCGCGGGCTTCGCCTAAGCTCCGCGACGATATGACTCTACGGCGCGGGGCTTCGCCTAAGCTCATGACGATATGACCGAAGTGGAATATGGTGGAGGGGCACCGCACACGGCTAAGGAACGATCCGTAGATCAACTTGTGTGTCATGGGGTGCCCCCTGCCCAGATATAAAGGAGCAAGGGGTGCGGCCAGCCCTAGGAGGAGGCGGCGGAGGAGTCCTACTCCCACCGGAGTAGGACTCCCCCTTCCTAGTTGGATTAGGACTTGGGGGAGGGAGAGAGGAAGGGCGCCCCCTCTCCTTGTCCTATTCGGACTAGGGGGAGGCGCGCTGCCTGCCCTGCCGGCCCTCCTCTTCTCCCTTATGGCCCATTAAGGCCCAACATCCCCGGGAGGTTCCGGTAACCCTCCGGTTTTCCGATAAAATCGATTTCATCCGGAACTATTCGAAGTCAAACATAGGCTTCAATATATCAATCTTTATGTCTCGACCATTTCGAGACTCCTCGTCATGTCCGTGATCACATCCGGGACTCCGAACAAACTTCGGTACATCAAAACTTATAAACTCATAATAAACTGTCATCGTAACTTTAAGCGTGCGGACCCTACGGGTTCGACAACTATGTAGACATGACCTAGAACTATTCTCGGTCAATAACCAATAGCGGAACCTGGATGCCCATATTGGTTCCTACATATTCTTCGAAGATCTTTATCGGTCAAACCGCATAACGACATACGTTGTTCCCTTTGTCATCGGTATGTTACTTACCCGAGATTCGATCGTCGGTATCCAATACCTAGTTCAATCTCGTTACCGGCAAGTCTCTTTACTCATTCCGTAATACATCATCTCACAACTAACTTATTAGTTGCAATGCTTGCAAGGCTTATGTGATGTGTATTACCGAGAAGGCCTAGAGATACCTCTCCGACAATCGGAGTGACAAAACCTAATCTCGAAATACGCCAACCCAACATGTACCTTTGGAGACACCTGTAGTACTCCTTTATAATCACCCGATTCGTTGTGACGTTTGGTAGCACCAAAGTGTTCCTCCGTAAGCAGGAGTTGCATAATCTCATAGTTACGAGGAACATGTATAGGTCATGAAGAAAGCAATAGCAATATACTAAACGATCAAGTGCTAAGCTAACAGAATGGGTCATGTCAGTCACATCATTCTCCTAATGATGTGATCCCATTAATCAAATAACAACACATGTCTATGGTCAGGAAACATAACCATCTTTGATTAATGAGCTAGTCAAGTAGAGGCATACTAGTGACTGTATGTTTGTCTATGTATTCACACATGTATTATGTTTCCGGTTAATACAATTCTAGCATGAATAATAAACATTTATCATGATATGAGGAAATAAATAATAACTTTATTATTGCCTCTAGGGCATATTTCCTTCACATGCTACGGAAATCACAAACTTTAACCCAAGTATTTCTACCAACCCACAATTACTCACTAGCATGACTCTAATATCACCATCTTTATATCTCAAAACAATATGCAAGGAATCAAACTTCTCATAGTATCCAATGCTCTTTATATGAAAGTTTGTATTATATCCCTCTTGGATGCCCATCATATTAGGACTAAATTCATAACCTAAGAAAATTACCATGTTGTTAAAGGCTTTCAAAATAATATAAGTGAATCATGAGAGTTCAACAATTTCTATAAAATAAAACCACCACCGTGCTCTAAAAAGATATAAGTGAAGCACCACAGTAAACTGCCTAGCTCAAAAGATATAAGTGAAGCACATAGAGTATTCCAATAAATTCACGATTAAAGCGTGTCCCTCTCAAAAGGTGCGTACAACAAGGATGATTGTGGCAAACTAAAAAGCAAAGACTCACAGCATACAAGACGGTCCAAGCAAAATACATATCATGTGGTGAATAAAAATACAGCCTCAAGTAAATTTACCGATGGATCAAAGATGAAAGAGGGGATGCCATCCGGGGCATCCCCAAGCTTAGATGCTTGGTTGTCCTTGAATATTACCTTGGGGTGCCTTGGGCATCCCCAAGCCTAGGCTCTTGCCACTCCTTATTCCATAGTCCATCAAATCTTCACCGAAAACTTGAAAACTTCACAACACAAAACTCAACAGAAAACTCGTGAGATCTGTTAGTATAATAAAATAAATCACCAGTATAGGTACTGTTATGAACTCATTCTAAATTTATATTGGTTTAATATGTATTGTATTCTAAATTTACCCATAGATTCATCAAAATAAGCAAACAACACATAAAAACAGAATCTGTCAAAAACAGTACTTCTGTAACTCCGAAAACTGGAAAATTAGGAAAACAAAGGCAATTCATATATCAATCTTGTGTAAAAAATTCAGAATTTTATCACGCTCCAGCAGGTCAGATCAATTCTGTTACTGTGCGCAAAAGTTTCTATTTTTCTGCAAGATCAAATCAATGATATACCAAAGTATCCCAAAGGTCTTACTTGGCTCAAACACTAACTAAAACACCAAAAACACAATTACTACAGAAGTAATAATGTGTATTTTCAGAAAAACAAAAAATAAAAATATTAGATTGTCTCCCAACAAGCGCTTCTTTAAATCCTTTGAGCTAGGCATTGATAATTTTAATGATGCTCACATGAAAGATATCAATTGAAACACGAAGAGAGCATCATGTAGCATGTGAAACACAAGTTTGAGTCTAACATACTTCCTATGCATAGGCATTTTGTAAGCAAACAAATTATCAAGAAAAGCAAAAACTAGCATATGCAAGGAAGAAGAAAGAAAATGCAGCAATCTCAACATAACGAGAGGTAATTAGTAACATGAAAATTTCTACAACCATATTTTCCTCTCTCATAATAATTACATGTAGGATCATAATAAAATTCAACAATATAGCTATCACATAAAATTTTCTCTTCATGATCCACATGCATGCAAAGTTGACACTCTTCCAAAGTAGTGGGATTAACATAAAATAAAGTCATTACTTCTCCAAGCCCACTTTTATCAAAATTTTCATAAGATTGATCGTTATCCAAAGTAGCGGGATCATTATTACCTAGAGTTGACACTCTTACAAACCCACTTTAAATATTATTGCAAACATATTCATCATGAGGCTTAAATAAATTTCCAAGATCATAAGAAGAATCACCCCAATCATGATCATTGCAATAAGTAGTGGACATGGCAAAATTAGCATCCCCAAGCTTAGGGTTTTGCATATTATTAGCATAATTGACATTAATAGAATTTATAATAACATCATTGCAATCATGCTTTCCATTCAAGGAGCTTCGTGAATCACTTCATAAAATTCTTCTTTTAGCACATCATCACAATTTTCAGATTCACGAATTTCAAGCAAAACTTCATAAAGATAATCTAGTGCACTCAACTCACTAGCAATTGGTTCATCATAGTTGGATCTTTTAAAAAGATTAGCAAGTGGATGAGGATACATAGACTCTTTGCTTATGATATTGAATAAACACGCAATTATACCAAGCAAATGAGCAAACAAACCAAGTAAGACATAAGGGCAAACAAAAAGACGAACGAAAGAAGGCGAATAAAAAGGCAAATATTTTCTTGTTTTTCTGAAAACGTTTTAGAAGTGGGGGAGAGGAAAGTGAGAGATAAATGGCAAACAATGTAAATGCAAGAGATGAGAGTTTACGATGGGTACTTGGTAGGCTTGATGTAGAACCTCCCCGGCAACGGCGCCAGAAATTCTTCCTACTACTTCTTGAACCTGCGTTGATTTTTCCCTTGAAAAGGAAAGGGTGATGCAACAAAGTAGAAGTAAGTATTTCCCTTAGTTAAGAACCAAGGTATCAATCCAGTAGGAGGCACAATCAAGCCTCCAATCTATGCACCTGTAACGACCCGAACCTGATAAGATTCGATGTCTCTATGCTAGTCCCTGGATCAATAGCTAGCCCACACAGTACAAGATGTAATATCAAGAATAAACCACATGTCATAATATTATATCATAGATCCAGAATTTAATATAATACATACCGGCATAGCTCAAGGCTAGCTCACAACAAAAACATAGCGGAAAAGCAATAAAATCTTCATGGAACCCATCAGCACCATAAGCAAACGTCGAGTATAGACATCGTAACCCTACATCGTATCACTCACTCGTCGTATAAAATCTGCAACATGAAACGTTGCAGCCACGAAGGGTCAATACTTTGAATGTATTGACAAGTCACGCAAGAATGATGTAACATACCTACATCTACATGCAAGGTATATCAAGAGGATAAAGTAGTGGTTGTTTTGCAGAAAGCTATTTTTTTCCTGATAAATACATAATAGTCAAATTTTAATTTTTTCTTGCTACAGATAATACATATGGTTGAATTGGGCACTCCAATTCCAACATATACCCATTATTAAGTTTCCCACTCAATTTTTACTAAGATATCATCTGTCAAGATCATCCAACAATTGTAATGGTCTAGCTGCTCAAATTCGTCCATAACCGGGGACATGGCTAATCATGATTAGTTTTTAATACTCTGCAGAGTTTAGTATGCTTTACCCACTGGACCCAATCCGAAGATTGAGACGAAGTATTTCAGAAGAGGTTCCCTTAACCACCTGACGGCCACATCCCACCTACATATGCTACATCTTTCGACCTTTGTCAGGCAAGGGTTCCAACAACCGATCAACTAAGCGAGCCCATATAGCCGGTGGCGCACATGGAAGCTACTAGTCACTAAGTATGTCTCGATCTTTTGAACCTGGCGACATTCCACGTGGGGGCACTCTCATGGGCGCATGGCCTTAGAAAAGGTGCAAGACCCCATGATGCCTTCCCTCAACACCAAGCAATACCACTTCTGCCCAGGGGTGAATTATATATTATGTTTTTGCTCAAGTTATATTATATATAGTCCTCACATAATCTCAATGGATACATGAACCAATCCCCGTCTACATAGCATAGCAAGAATATACTACCACGGTCTACAATAAGGCCATACTAAGCTGAAACTCAGTAGCAATAGCATACTACCATAATATTCCTACACATGAGTAATATAGTAATGTGATATATATATATATATATATATATATATATATATATATATATATATATATATATATATATATATATATATATATATATATATATACTAAATGCATAGAAAATAATAGGTTGAAGTATGATCAAGGTGTAACTTGCCTGGCACGTTTGACGAAGTTCGTCACACTCACAATTCCTGATAATTCTACTCGTCACGCTCCGAGCAATCTATCGCAGATGGAAGAATTCAAATAAATAACCATGCCATATAGAAGAATCAAAAGAACAACAAAACAAATATGTTAAATTTAAAAAAAATCAATATATTTGAGCTTAATATATAATATAGGTGTGCATGGTGTTATAAGGTGACAGGTGGAGGAAATCAACTCAAAGAGTTAACAGAGGATGAATTGTTGCTATACAAGATTACATCAAAAATAGTATGGAAGACTACCAAGGGTATATGGAACACAACATAAATGTTGTTTGAATGATTGCATAAGACATACAAGAATTCACTTGCAAAAAGAATTGATGGAACAGGAACACTACAACGCAAGTTATAGTGGAATGAGGTTTGAATTAAATTTAAATTCAAAACAGGTCAAAAAATATTTGAGTATGAGTGTTCAGAATATTTTTAGCAAGTATTTGACACAAGTGTTTCACGGGCAAAAGGAATCAATTGAATAGGATATACAGTTTGCAAGATATGGCCTTCGGAAGGATGAATTCGAATTTGAATAAATTCAAATTTTAGCAGTTCAAACATGTGGAACTTTGGTTCTACGATATTCTCCTAGTCGCTACGAGTACACAGGAAAAAGAATCGATGAATTTGGATATACAAACCAAGAGATATAGCTAAATGAAAAATTGGTGAAAATTTGTCTAAAACATGATTTTGAACTGCGGCGAAGCTTTGCGAGGTCCATGCTGTCGATTTCAAGGGCGATCTAGAGCAGAGGTTGCAGGAATCGGGTGAGGGGATCGAGAGGAGTCGGTATGTGCCCACGGATTCGATCGAGGGGGTTAGGGATCGGGGCGAATCGCCCGTGCCTGGTTCCGTTGGGGTGGCACGGTCGTGCGTGAACAGGAGTCCGTGGGGAGGTAGGAGATGACGGTGGGTCCCGCTATCATAGGAAGAGAGGGGCAGAGAGGCAGACAAGTGGGGCTCCACTAGCGTCAGCGCTGACTGCATCATGCTGTGACTGCCGGCTCTGTACTGGCTTTCGACTGTTAGGCTGCTTCTTTGTGGGTGCTATGCGTAGGTTAGGTTTAGAAGAATAGGTTTAGGGATTTCCTATTTATGAAATTACAGAAATGAATTTGGCTCCATATAAATAATCCAAATCATCTTGTAAAAAAGCCCAGAACAACCACAAAAACAAATATAGTTATATAGAGCCTAGTGAACATTTTTTCAATCCAAAATACTTACATAAAATACATATAATATTTTCATAAAATTTAGTTTGACACTTACAAAATGTCCCATAAAAACATTCGTTTCAACTCCAGGGAAAAATTCAAATAAGATTTAAATCATTTCCAACTCTTTTGTATTGAAGGAGTCATATTACCTTCTCTCAATTTTTTAGGTTGGATTTGTTTTAAATGTTGAAACCAAAATAAGAGAATATTAAATTATTCACCAATATCGTTCTTTGAGGAAGTCATGTCATCCTCTCTCATATATTAATTGGAAATATTATGAATATTCTCAAAGTTTAAAAGAAGACCGAAAGGAATATTCGAGAAGTCATTTTTATTCCCTCTCATTTGAATATTCAATAAATCCAAAATAAGAATCAAATTAATAATTGGGGAAGTCCTTTTATTCCCTCTCGTTTATTATTCACTTAAACTCCAAAAGTTTCAAATCCTAGTCAAAATTTACAAACAACAAGCATCACAAGCCAATTTTAAATTAATTCTATTTAAATAATTAACACTCCAAAATTTAGAATTTTGGGATGTTACAAATCTACCACCCTTAAAATGAATCTCGTCCTCGACATTCGAAGAGGCTAGAAAGAAAAGGTTAGGTTCGGGGTCTCCTTGTGTATCCATTGTCCATTCGAGAGTCCGGGGTGCTACCACCCTTAGAATCAGAGTCATTGAGTCTTCAAGAATCTTACTCCTTTGATAATATCCTTCATGTGTATGGACTTCACTCCATTGAGATCTTGAATTCCATATCAAAAGAGTAGTCTTCCATTAACTGAACCTTCATGGTTGACAGGTCTTGCGCCGGTACTAACCAAGATCAGTACTCTCGTGGGGTTCATCAAGAATACTTCCATAGGGGTCCCTGTAGAAAATGGTGTTGGCTTATCCTCACCGTATAACCTACTATTGGCAACGGTTGCCTTTTACAAGGGTCAAACATCATACCATTCTAAGGTTCTGACTTAACAACGACGTCTCTTTATTATAGGTATGTCACTCTAGATTTACGATCCCACATAGCAAGAGCGAATAATAAGAGTAAGTCGGCATGGTGATCAATCCATTCCGCACCCAAATCATTACCTTGTATATGGTTTAGAAAATCTCGCATTCTAACACTCGGGCATCCTCACAAGCATTGCAAAATTTTCTCTTGTTCATGAACTATGTTTGGGAAAATCCATCTGTTCTGCATGCCAAACAAGATCATCTATTGTTCCTTTGAACTCTCAGGGTTGTGTCAACTACCATAAAACGTCTACTAATGAACTGTAGCTTCCTCCAGGTTTCTTCCTTCAGCAAGACTGTGCTTGCTTCTTGGTGGATCCTGGTGTCTGTGGGTTTAGCTTGAACTCATCCCTAGGTTGCATCCATCTTCACTCCATTCTTAGGATTTGCAAGCAATGTAGTAACTCCTTTGGGGCAGCTCTTGGGTTTAGAAGAGATAGGTTGGAGAAAGAGATAGATATACCCATGCAAACATCACTCTAGTATTTAAAATAAGTTTTGATGTGCGCTGTTAGTAAAAAAACACGATGACAGCTCACAAAATGCATCTAACAATATACGCATATAGAAATCTTGTATCTTCAAAGTCTTCAATGTTTGTAGCTTCTGTCTTGCATCAACAAATAAATCTTCATAACACCAAGTCTTCTCATAGCTTGATATTCTTGAATCTTGAAGCATATCCTATATACATAAGAAATTCATCCCCACTATCCTATTTATCTTGATATGCAACCTATCCACATCATCGAGTAGGTCAATCATTTAAAAACTCTTTCCCCCTAAGTCTTCATGCACATGCTCCCACAAGCTTTTCATGCGCATGCAACTTATCACAAATAACCATTAACTATTTTTTGTGCACTCTCAAGCAGCCACGTCATTCTACGTTTCTCTTACTGTCTATATATGTCTTGATGTCATACAATCCACTCCAAATGTCCAACACGAGTCCCCATTCGACTTCACGTATTGATGATGTGACCGTCTGATTTCGAAAGCCCAAACACCCATATTTTCTCATTTCCATTCTCGTGTGCTTAATATTTATGTTTTCTTTGCCCCTAGAAGCCATAGAATTGCACCAGATGTCTTTGTTTCCTCGAACCCCGGTGTTCCAAGCAACCTTTCTAACGACGGAACTATGCTTCACCTAATGATGAAGCATGCATGCTCGCGCACCAAACAAGACAAATAAAAAGATTTAGAGCTATCTGGGATTATTATGGTGAATGGGTGCAATACACTTCACATGGTTGATCGGGTGAGAAATATGATTTACTCAACACTGGGAATCATGATTTATAAGTGACCTTTTATATAGAAAATCAAATTATGAGTTAATTCACATTTTATTTTTCTATGTGACCAACTTTTTTATGAATGCACATCTGTATTTGCTATCATTTTTTAGGCTTAGCCAAGGGTGGAGATGTCTCCACTGTCTCTACTCAACGTTGTTTTGTCAATAAATTAACAGAACAAAAATCACTCTCATTTTTTTTCATCTAATTTTCTTAGATGTTTACACTAAACAATATTTCTTTCAAAAAAATTGCCATCAAATTATACTATGTTTCATAAATTTTCTCATGTTTTAAAACATCAAATTATTTATTAACAGTTCCCGCAGCAATGCGCGGGGTGCTACCTCTTGAGCACTGCGTTGGATTTCCCCGAAGAGGAGAGGATGATGCAGCAAAGTAGCGTAAGTATTTCCCTCAGTTTTTTAGAACCAAGGTATCAATCCAGTAGGAGGCTACGTGCGAGTCCCTCGTACCTACACAAAGCAAATAACTCCTCGCAACCAATGCGAATAGGGGTTGTCAATCCCTTCGCGGTCACTTACGAGAGTGAGATATGATAGATAATATTTTTGGTATTTTTGGTATAAATATGCAAAGTAAAATAAAAGAGAAGTAAAAAAGCAAAGGCAATAATAAAGTGATGGAAGATTAATATGATGAAGATAGACCGGGGCCATAGATTTCACTAGTGGCTTCTCTCAAGAGCATAAGTATTTTACGGTGGGTGAGCAATTCTTGTTGAGCAATTGACAAAATTGAGCATAGTTATGAGAATATCTAGGTATGATCATGTATATAGGCATCATGTCCGAGGCAAGTAGACCGACTCATGCCTGCATCTACTACTATTACTCCACTCATCGACCGCTATCCAGCATGCATCTAGAGTATTAAGTTAATGAAAACAGAGTAACGCCTTAAGCAAGATGACATGATGTAGAGGGATATATTCATGCAATATGATAAAAAACCCATCTTGTTATCCTCGATGGCAACAATACAATACGTGCCTTGCTGCCCCTACTGCCACCGGGAAAGGACACCGCAAGATTGAACCCAAAGCTAAGCACTTCTCCCTTTGCAAGAAAAACCAATCTAGTAGGCCAAATCAAACTGATAATTCGAAGAGACTTGCAAAGATAACCAATGATACATAAAAGAATTCAGAGAAGATTCAAATATTGTTCATAGATAATCTTGATCATAAACCCACAATTCATTGGTCTCAACAAACACACCGCAAAAAGAAGATTACATCGAATAGATCTCCACGAGAGAGGGGGAGAACATTGTATTGAGATCCAAAAAGAGAGAAGAAGCCATCTAGCTACTAACTATGGACCCGAAGGTCTGAGGTAAACTACTCACACTTCATCGGAGGGGCTATGATGATGTAGAAGCCCTCCTGGTGGATGCCCTCTCCGGCGGAGCTCCGGAACAGGCCCCAAGATGGGATCTCGTGGATACAGAAGGTTGCGGCGGTGGAATTAGGTTTTTGGCTCCATATCTGATCGTTTGGGGGTACGTAGGTATATATAGGAGGAAGAAGTACGTCGGTGGAGCAGGGTGGGGCCCACGAGGGTGGAGGGCGCGCCCCCCTACCTCGTGCCCACCTCCTGGCTTTCTTGACGTAGGGTCCAAGTCTCCTGGATCATATCTGGTGAGAAAATCATGTTCCCAAAGGTTTCATTCCGTTTGGACTCCGTTTGATATTCCGTTTCTTCGAAACACTGAAATAGGCAGAAAACAGCAATTCTGGGCTGGGCCTCCGGTTAATAGGTTAGTCCCAAAAATAACATAAAAGTGGAAAATAAAGCCCAATATTGTCCAAAACAGTAGATAATATAGCATGGAGCAATAAAAAATTATAGATACGTTGGAGACGTATCAGGCATCCCCAAGCTTAATTCTTGCTCATCCTCGAGTAGGTAAATGATAAAAACAGAATTTTTGATGCGGAGTGCTACTTGGCATAATTTCAATGTAATTCTTCTTAATTGTGGTATGAATATTCAGATCCAAAAGATTCAAGACAAAAGTTCATATTGACATAAAAATAATAATACTTCAAGCATACTAACTAAGCAATTATGTCTTCTCAAAATAACATGGCCAAAGAAAGTTTATCCCTACAAAATCATATAGTTTAGTCATGCTCCATTTTTGTCACACAAGAATGCTCTCATCATGCACAACCCCAATGACAAGCCAAGCAATTGTTTCATACTTTAGTAATCTCAAACTTTATAAACCTTCACGCAATACATGAGCGTGAGCCATGGATATAGCATTATGGGTGGAATAGAATATGATGATGGGGGTTATGTGGAGAAGACAAAAAAGGAGAAGATCTCACATCAACGAGGCTAATCAATGGGCTATGGAGATGCCCATCGATTGATGTTAATGCAAGGAGTAGGGATTGCCATGCAACGAATGCACTAGAGCTATAAATGTATGAAAGCTCAACAAAAGAAACTAAGTGGGTGTGCATCCAGCTTGCTTGCTCACGAAGACCTAGGGCACTTGAGGAGGCCCATTGTTGGAATATACAAGCCATCTATAATGAAAATTCCCACTAGTATATGAAAGTGACAAAACAAGAGACTCTCTATCATGAAGATTATGGTGCTACTTTGAAGCACAAGTGTGGAAAAAGGATAGTAGCATTGCCCCTTTTTTGGGCCTTCTTTTTTTTGGCCTTTCTCTTTTTTTTGGGACAATGCTCTATTAAATGATGATCATCACACTTCTATTTATTTACAACTCAATGATTACAACTCGATACTAGAACAAAGTATGACTCTATATGAATGCCTCCGTGATGTGTACGGATATGCAATGAATCAAGAGTGACATGTATGAAAGAATTATGAACGGTGGCTTTGCCACAAATACTATGTCAACTACATGATCATGCTAGCAATATGACAATGATGAATGTGTCATGATGAACGGAATGGTGGAAAGTTGCATGGCAATATATCTCAGAATGGCTATGGAAATGCCATAATAGGTAGGTATGGTGGCTGTTTTAAGGAAGATATAAGGAGGTTTATGTGTGAAAGAGCATATCATATCACGGGGTTTGGATGCACCGGCGAAGTTTGCACCAACTCTCAATGTGAGAAAGGGCAATGCACGGTACCAAAGAGGCTAGCAATGATGGAAGGGTGAGAGTGCGTATAATCCATGGACTCAACATTAGTCATAAAGAACTCACATACTTATTGCAAAAATCTACAAGCCATCAAAAACCAAAGCACTACGCGCATGCTCCTAGGGAGATAGATTGGTAGGAAAAGACCATCGCTCGTCCCCGACCGCCACTCATAAGGAGGACAATCAAAGAACACCTCATGTTTCAAATTTTTTACATAACGTTTACCATACGTGCATGCTACGGGACTTGCAAACTTCAACACAAGCATTTCTCAAATTCACAACTACTCAACTAGCACGACTTTGATATTATCACCTCCATATCTCAAAACAATCATCAAGCATCAACTTCTCTTAGTATTCAACGCACTCAAAAGAAAGTTTTACAAATCTTGAATACCAAGAACATTAAGATTTTTAAGCAAATTACCATGCTATTTAAGACTCTCAAAATAATCTAAGTGAAGCATGAGAGATCAATAGTTTCTATAAAACAAATCCACCACCGTGCTCTAAAAGATATAAGTGAAGCACTAGAGCAAAACTATATAGCTCAAAAGATATAAGTGAAGCACGAAGACTATTCTAACAAATTCCAATTCATGTATGGCTCACTCAAAAGGTGTGTACAGCAAGGATGATTGTGGTAAACTAAAAATCAAAGACTCAAATTATACAAGACGCTCCAAGCAAAACACATATCATGTGGTGAATAAAAATATAGCTCCAAGTAAAGTTACCGATGGGAGTAGACGAAAGAGGGGATGCCTTCCGGGGCATCCCCAAGCTTTGGCTTTATGGTGTCCTTAGATTATCTTGGGGGTGCCATGGGCATCCCCAAGCTTAGGCTCTTGCCACTCCTTGTTCCATAATCCATCAAAAGATTTCACCCAAAACTTGAAAACTTCACAACACAAAACTCAACAGAAATCTCGTGAGCTCCGTTAGCGAAAGAAAACAAAAGACCACTTCAAGGTACTGTAATGAACTCATTCATTATTTATATTGGTGTTAAACCTACTGTATTCCAACTTCTCTATGGTTTATAAATTATTTTACTAGCCATAGATTCATCAAAATAAGCAAACAACACACGAAAAACAGAATCTGTCAAAAACAGAACAGTCTGTAGTAATATGTAACTAACTCAAACTTCTATAACTCCACAAATTCAGACAAAATGGGAAGACCTAGGCAATTTGTTTATTGATCAGCAGCAATTGGAATCACTATTTTATCACGTTCTGGTGATTTTTAACAATTGTTTTCGTGAACAGAAAGTTTCTGGAAATTACAGCAAGATCAAATAACTATCATCCAAGAAGATCCTATAGGTTTAACTTGGCACAAACACTAATTAAAACATAAAACCACATCTAAACAGAAGGTAGATGGATTATTTATTCCTAAACAGAAGCAAAAACAAAAAACTAAAAATAAAATTGGCTTGCCTCCCAACAAGCGCTATCGTTTAACGCCCCTAGCTAGGCATAAAAGCAATGATAGATCTAAGTATTGCCATCTTTGGTAGGCAATCCATAAGTGGCTCTCATAATAGATTCATATGGTAATTTTATTTTATTCCTAGGGAAGTGTTACATGACTTACTTTAATGGAAATTGGAATCTAATATTCCCTTCATATCGATAATTGCTCCAATCATTCTAAGGAAAGGTCTACCAAGAATAATAGGACATGAAGGATTGCAATCGATATCAAGAACGATAAAATCTACGGGCACATAATTCCTATTTGCAACAATAAGAAGATCATTAATTCTTCCCATAGGTTTCTTAAGTGTGGAATCCGCAAGGTGCAAGTTTAGAGAGCAATTATCAAAATCACGAAAATCTAGCAAATCACACAAAGTTTTGGGGATAGTGGAAACACTAGCACCCAAATCACATAAAGCATAAAATTCATGATCCTTAATCTTAATTTTAATAGTTGGTTCCCACTCATCATAAAGTTTTCTAGGGATAGAAACTTCCAACTCAAGTTTTTCTTCATAAGATTACATCAAGGCATCAACGATATGTTTAGTAAACGCTTTATTTTGACTATAAGCATGAGGAGAATTTAGCACGGATTGCAACAGGGAAATACAATCAATTAAAGAGCAACTTTCATAATTAATTTCTTGAAATCCAAAATAGTGGGTTTAGCAACATCTAGGGTTTTGCTTTCTTCAATCCCACTTTTATCAATTTTAGCATCATAATCTAAAAACTCCGAATTTTTTGAACGCCTTCTAGGTAAAGGTGGATCATATTCAGTCACATCATTATCAAGATTCATATTGCAAAACAAAGATTTAATAGGGGACACATCAATAACTTTTAGATCTTCATCTTGATTTTCATGGAAATCCGGTTTAGCGGCCATCTTATTGACTAAGGTAACCTGCTTATCCGAAATTTCAGCAGTCAACTTCTCAAGACGAGCAATTTGGGATCTAATACCATCAAATTCTTTAGACATATCATCGAGCTCTTTATTCATAAAACTTTTTGTTCCTTAAGCTCGTTTCTGAAGAAATTGTTATGCTCAATTTGCAAATCCATAAAACTCCTGACGTTGCTTTCAATCTCTTCTAACCTTTTAAGGTGAAGATCACCAAATCTAGGTAGAGCCATCGTGACAAGCGAGCAATCCAACACACGAGCAAACAAAAAGCAAGCGAGAAAAAGGCAAATGGAAAAGAGAGGGCGAATAAAACGGCAAGGGTGAAGTGGGGGAGTGGAAAACGAGAGGCAAATGGCAAATAATGTAATGCGAAAGATAAGGGATTGTGATGGGTACTTGGTATGTTGACTTTTGCGTAGACTCCCCCCCAACGGCGCCAGAAATTCTTCTTGCTACCTCTTGAGCACTGCGTTGGATTTCCCCGAAGAGGAGAGGATGATGCAGCAAAGTAGCGTAAGTATTTCCCTTAGTTTTTGAGAACCAAGGTATCAATCAGTAGGAGGCTACGCGCGAGTCCCTCGTACCTACACAAAGCAAATAACTCTTCGCAACCAACGCAAATAGGGGTTGTCAATCCCTTCACGGTCACTTACGAGAGTGAGATCTGATAGATATGATAGATAATATTTTTGGTATTTTTGGTATAAAGATGCAAAGTAAAATAAAAGCAAAGTAAAAAAGCAAAGGCAATAATAAAGTGATGGAAGATTAATATGATGAAGATAGACCCGGGGGCCATAGATTTCACTAGTGGCTTCTCTCAAGAGCATAAGTATCTTACGGTGGGTGAACAATTCTTGTTGAGCAATTGGCGAATTGAGCATAGTTATGAGAATATCTAGGTATGATCATGTATATAGGAATCACGTCCGAGACAAGTAGACCGACTCTGCTGCATCTACTACTATTACTCCACTCATCGACCGCTATCCAAAGATGCATCTAGAGTATTAAGTTAATGAAAACAGAGTAACGCCTTAAGCAAGATGACATGATGTAGAGGATAGATTCATGCAATATGATAAAACCCCATCTTTTTATCCTCGATGGCAACAATACAATACGTGCCTTGCTGCCCCTCATCCTTTGGAAAGGACACCACAAGATTGAACCCAAAGCTAAGCACTTCTCCCATTGCAAGAAAAACCAATCTAGTAGGCCAAACCAAACTGATAATTCGAAGAGACTTGCAAAGATAATCAATCATACATAAAAGAATTCAGAGAAGATTCAAATATTGTTCATAGATAATCTTGATCATAAACCCACAATTCATCGGTCTCAACAAACACACCGCAAAAATAAGATTACATCGAATAGATCTCCACGAGAGAGAGGGAGAACATTGTATTGAGATCCAAAAAGAGAGAAGAAGCCATCTAGCTACTAAGGGCCCGTTCGGAAGTGATCTGGCTCCGCGCTTCTTCAGAAGCGGGCGAGGAGCTGGCCGAACGCCGCAGCTTCGAGAAGCCCGCTCCCGGAATCCGCTCGGCCCGTAGTGCAAAAAACCGAAGCTACGACCGCCCAGCTCCTGGAAAACGAGTAGCGGGAGTTGCTGGAAATTACATGGAATGCCCTCCCGAAGTGCCTTCTTGAAGCATTTTCTTCTCGCTACAGGGCACGGCGAAACGTTTTTCTTGCTACAGGGCGCGGCGAAGCGTTTTCTGCTGCCGAACGAACGCTGGCTCCCGCAAGAAGCTAGCTAGTGCTGGCTCGTGGAGAAGCTGGATCGTTAGGGAATCCAGAGCACTTCCGAACGGGCCCTAACTATGGACCAGAAGGTCTGAGGTAAACTACTCACACTTCATCGGAGGGGCTATGATGATGTAGAAGCCCTCCGTGGTGGATGCCTTCTCCGGCGGAGCTTCGGAACAGGCCCTAAGATGGGATCTCATGGGTACAGAAGGTTGCGGCGGTGGAATTAGGTTTTTGGCTCCGTATCTGATCGTTTGGGGGTACGTAGGTATATATAGGAGGAAGAAATACGTTGGTGGAGCAAGGTGGGGCCCACGAGGGTGGAGGGCGCTCCTGGGGGGTAGGGTGCGCCCCCTACCTCGTGCCCACCTCCTAGCTTTCTTGACATAGGGTCCAAGTCTCCTGGATCATATCCGGTGAGAAAATCACGTTCCCGAAGGTTTCATTCCGTTTGGACTTCGTTTGATATTCCGTTTCTTCGAAACACTGAAATAGGCAAAAAACAGCAATTCTGGGTTGGGCCTCCGGTTAATAGGTTAGTCCCAAAAACAATATAAAAGTGAAAAATAAAGCCCAATATTGTCCAAAGCAGTAGATAATATAGCATGGAGCAATAAAAAATTATAGATACGTTGGAGACGTATCACGGGGTATCATCTAGTATACTAAATAGATAGGGGTCTAAACATCGAAAACTTATTCTACTCGCAAAATAAACCAAAGAGCACATCACACAACATCAACCAATAAAAATCACAAATTTCACACCACACAAGTAATCCTACAGGTAAGGTCATATCCACAAGAGATATGATATCATCATTCTACCGTGAATCTCTTATAGAACTTGAATCAGTAGTGGTGGTCTGAATCTAATTAAGTTTTGCCCTTCTCATATAAATTAACCATGAAAATCATCTGGCAATCTAAAAGTTAGTCCTTGTTGAATCACGCAAAAATACTTCTTTCTTGAATTCCTTCACTCCTCATTGTAGCACTGCTTCCCAAACATTACATCTTCAGTGGCAGGGGTGAATGGGGTTACTATAGAATGGTCATTACTAGAAAACTAGAGAAGAAGCTCTAGAAGATGAATAATAGGTGGGAAATACGAGCAGAGAGAGTAAGTAGTCAAAAAGTGATAAAATAATTTGTTCCTTTCCTACTCGATTCTAGGGGTTACAACCTACAGTCAACATGGGTCTGATACCATCTTTAACGACCCGAATCTGATAAGATTCAATGTCTCTGTGCTAGTCCCTGGATCAATAGCTAGCACACACAGTACAGATGTAATATCAAGAATAAACCACATGTCATAATATTACATCGTAGCTCCAGAATTTAATATAATACATACCTGCATAGCTCAAGGCTACCTCACAACAAAAACATAGAATATATATATATATATATATATATATATATATATATATATATATATATATATATATATATATATATATATATATATATATTAGCGGAATATATATATATAATATATTAGTGGAAAAGCAATAAAATCTTCATGGAACCCATCAACACCATAAGCAAATGTCGAGTATAGACATCGTAACCCTACATCGTATCACGCACTCATCATACAAAATATGCAACATGAAACGTTGCATCCACAAAGGGTCAATACTTTGAATGTATTGACAAGTCACACAAGAATGATATAACAGACCTACATCTACATGCAAGGTATATCAAGAGGATAAAGTAGTGGTTGTTTTGCAGAAAGCTAATTTTTCCTTGATAACTACATAATAGTCAAATTTTAATTTTGTCTTGCTACACACAATACATATGGTTGAATTGGGCACTCAAATTCCAACCTATACCCATTATTAAGTTTCCCACTCAATTTTTACTAAGGTATCATCTGTCAAGATCATCCAACAACTGTAATGGTCTAGCTGCTCAAATTCGTCCATAACCGGGGACACAGCTAATCATGATTAGTTTTCAATACTCTGTAGAGTTTAGTACGCTTGACCCACTGGACCCAATCCGAAGATTGAGACGAAGTTGTGACGCCCCCGATTTAATCGTACACTAATCATGCACGCAAATGTGTACGATCAAGATCAGGGACTCACGGGAAGATATCACAACACAACTCTACAAATAAAATAAGTCATACAAGCATCATAATACAAGCCAGGGGCCTCGAGGGCTCGAATACAAGTGCTCGATCATAGACGAGTCAGCGGAAGCAACAATATCTGAGTACGGACATAAGTTAAACAAGTTTGCCTTAAGAAGGCTAGCACAAAGCCGGATCTGAGATCGAAGAGGAGCAGGCCTCCCGCTGGATCCTCCTAAGCTACTCGATCGTCGTCGCCGGGCTGCACGTAGTAGTAGGCACCTCCAGTAGTAGTCGTCATCGACGGTGGCGTCGCTCTGGGCTCCATCGTGCAGTTGCGACAATCGAGTAGAGGTAGGGGAAAAAGGGAACAAGGCAACCGTGAGTACTCATCCAAAGTACTGCAAACAAGGAGCTACACTACATATGCATGGATATATGTGTAAAGGGCCATATCGATGGACCGAATGCAGAATGCCGAAATAAGAGGGGATAGCTAGTCTTAACGAAGACTACGCCACGGACACCGTCTTGCAACAGGTAGAAAAGGACAATCTGAAGTCCTCCAAGTAACATCACATAGCAATAATCCTACCCGGCGATCCCCTCCTCATATCCCTGAGAGAGAGCGACCTCCGGTTGTATCTGGCACTTGAAAGGGTGTGTTTTATCAAGTATCCGGTTCTAGTTGTCATAAGCTCAAGGTACAACTCCAAGTCGTCCTGTTACCAAAGATCACGGCTATTCGAATAGATTAACTTCCCTGCAGGGGTGCACCATCTTACCCAGCACGCTTGATCCCATTTGGCCGGACACACTTTCCTGGGTCATGCCCGGCCGCGGAAGATCAACACGTCGCAGCCCCACCTAGGCACAACAGAGAGGCCAGCACGCCGGTCTAAACCTAAGCGCCAGCAGGGTCAGGGCCCATCGCCTGAAAGCACACTGCATGTTGCGAGGCGGCCGAAGCAGACCTAGCCTAACAGCGTTCAGTCCAATCCGTGCGCACGCCGCGTCCGCCGCGACGTCTGAAGTGCTTCGGTGATACCACGACGCCGGATACCCATAACTACTCCAGCGTAGATGGTTAGTGCGTATAAGCTCAGTAGCCAACTCAGATCAAATACCAAGACCTCATTAAGTGTGTTAAGTAACCGCGAACGCCCGAGCAGGCCAGGCCCACCTCTCTCTAGGCGGTCTCAACCTGCCTGCCGCTCCGCCTCAAGATCCACTCATGGGTGCTCCATCACCGACCCGACTTTAGTCTCCACATGTATCATGTATAAGTATATAGTATATACCGTGATCACCTCCCGAGTGATCACGGCCCGATAGTATAGCATGGCGGGACGGACAAGAATGTAGGGCCACAGATGAAAGTACTAGCATCCTATACTAAGCATATAGGATTGCGGTAAGGTAACAACGTGAAGTAACAAGGACAGGCTATGCAGCAAGATAGGAATATCTCGAAAGCAAGAACATGTTACACTACTCTAATGCAAGCAGTATAGATAAGAGTAGGCGATATCTGGTGATCAAGGGGGGGCTTGCTGGTTGCTCTGGCAAGTGAGAGGGTCGTCAACACCGTGGTCGAGCCGCCAGCGTCGGTCTCGTAGTCTCTAGGAGAGAAGAGGGGAAGAAACAATGAATACCAAGTAAGCAGATGCATATCGATGCATGACATGTCAAGAAGCGATGCTAGGCGTGCCCTAACGTGGGATGAGGTGGTACTGGTTAAGGAAACATCCGGAAAGTATTCCGGTGTTTACGTGTTTTCAAGCGAAGGAGCGGAGGGAAAGTTGCAGGTTCGATAGGTTAGGAGGGTGTGGCGGACGAGCGGATCATGTAATCGGATTAAATCACGTCGTTCGAACAACTTTCATGTTGAAAATATTTTAATCCGAGTTACGGATTAAAAGATATGATTTTCTAAAGATTTTATTAATTTCTGGAATTTAATTAATTAATTAATTAATTCGAGAAATGGAATTATGACGTCAGCATGATGTCATGCTGACATCAGCAGTCAACAGGGTTGACTAGGTCAACCGTGACATGTGGGTCCCGTTAATCATACTCATTAACTAATTATCTTAGTTAAGTTTAATTAATGATGAGTTAATTAGGTTAATTAGTCATTAGGTTTAATTAATCAGATTAAATTAATTAATTATTTACTTAATTAATTAATTAATTTTATTCATTTTATTTTTATTAATTATATTTATCCAATTTCATTTTCCTTTTCTTTAATTTAAAAAACGTCACAGGGTGGGGCCTGCATGTCATAAGCGGGGTGCCGTCACCGGCCAGTGACCGAGTCAGCAGGCGGCGGGGGGCCACTGGCCCACTGATCGATGTGCGCGTGGCCGGGTAAACCACGTCGGCATGCGTTAGGGAGCCCTGGGCGTCCACGGCGGAGCGCCGGATCTCGCGGACTTCGTCTTCCGTGGCCAAAAGGGCGCGAGCGTCGTTGAAGCGGGGAGGACAAGCGCGTCCATCGGTGGCAAGGACGGCCGGACTCGGCGAACAGCGCCCGGCAGCGAGGCGGCGGGTGGCTCGGTCCGTGTCGACAATGCCACTGGGGCGGGGTGGCTTGCGCGGTGCAACTGAGCACCACAGGCTTGGCCCGTGACCATTTAGTCACCGGGGCGCCGCGACGAGATCCGCGCCATGGGGCGTTGGTCGGCGGCTCACCGGGCAGCGGCTCGGGCGAGAAGAAGGAGAGGAGGCCGGGAGCACGTTCCGTGCTCCGTGGCGGGGAAGGAGAGGAGGGCGGTCTGCAGGCCGGAGCCGGGCACGGGAGTCGGCGACGTTCGGGAGGGAGACGAGGGGAGAGAGGGGACCGTTGGGGGAGGAGAGCTCACGGTGGGGGACGTGGGGTCTATGTAGCGAGCTTCGGGGGCGGTCGGTGGCGGCCGTGAGGAGGAGGGCGGGGAGGCGGCCGTCCGTCAGGTCGGATCCAGCGAGGTGGGGTCGGGGCGACCCAGCTGGCGGCGAGGGGGCCTTGCCGGCGCGGCAGGTCGGGGAGGAGGAGGAGGTGCGGATGGGCGGCGGGGTCGCCCGGCGTCGAAGCGACGGATCGGGCAGCTCCGATCCGGAACAGCACGCGGGGAGGAGAAGGAGGGGGTCGGGGTAGGAACGGGTGCGGGCTAGGGTTTCCCGACCGGGGGAGGGGGGATAAGGGAGTGGGGGTTGGGCCGGGCCAGGGGGCTGGCCGGCTGGGCCAGGTGGGGGCTTGGCCCAGTTGGGCCAGTGGGGGGTTCTCCCCTCTCCCATTGTTTTATTTTCTTTTCTTATTTCTTTTCTTTTCTGTTTTAATTTATTTAAAATATTTAGACCCGTTACACAAATGTGTGCACCCCACCATAATTAGCTTTGTAATTTTTGACAACCCCCAAACATTTTAGTTTTAGTTTTTGAAAACTTTTATTGTTTGCCTATGCTTTCAATTTGAATTGAACCGGTTGAATCCACGTGAGTTTAATCACGTGATGTGGCATCATTAGCGAGGATTATCGTAGCTTAATTACCGGGTGTTACAAATCTCCTCCACTACAAGAAATCTCGTCCGAGATTTAGGAGGTAGAAGGAAAAGTGCGGGTATTAATCTGAAGGCGATCCTCGCGTTCCCGGTGGCCGTCTTGAGTGATTCGACCATCGGACCTTGAGGAACTTGATCGCCTTCCGGCGTGTGCGGCGTTCAGCTTGTCGAGAATGCGGACGGATGCTCTTTATAGGAGAGGTCTGTTGTAATTCGAGCACTTCATGGTCCATTTGCTCGGATTGGGTCCTTGAAGCAGCGTCGGAGTTGTGACACGTGGAACACATCGTGAACCCGAGAAAGGTTCGACGGAAGCTCCAGCTTGATATGCCACTTTTCCACGCCTTTCGAGAATAGTGAATGGGCCAATATAGCGAGGAGCTAGCTTGCCCTTGATCCCGGCGGTGAGCACCCTTCATTGGTGTAACGCGAAGATAGGCCTTTTCGCTGGTTGATAGACCATGTCTTTGTGATGACGATCATAATTACTCTTTTAGCGTGGTCGAGCGGTCTTGAGATTCTCGCGAATAATGCGAACTTGTTCTTGGCATGTTGGATAATATCCGGACGAAGAGTGGGCGTTCCCGATTTCGACCAGATTCGGAGGGTTCGCACTTTCGTCCATGTAACACTTCAAGGGGCCATCTTGGACTAGCTTGATAGCTATTATTATAAGAGAACTCAGCATACGGGAGAGATTCCTCCCATTTCTTGCAAGGAAGCGACACGAGCTCGAAGCATGTCTTGAGAATTTGGTTGACACGTTCAACTTGTCCTTGAGATCTGCGGATGAAACGCAAGATCTTGAAAGATAAATGAGTCCCCATAGCTTCTTGAAAACTTGCCCGAATCTAGAAGTGAATAAGCTGCCACGGTCCGAATCGATAACGATGGAATGCCGTGAAGTGAAACAATTACGGACATATAGAGCGTTGCAAGCTGACTAGCGATGATCGTTTCTTTGACCGCCGAAAATGTGCAACTTTAGAAAGCGGTCAATGACGACGAAATAGCATCATTACCTTTCTGCGATTTGGGAAATCCGGTGACGAAGTCCATTTCAACATGGTCCCATTTCCATTCGGGAATAGAGATAGGTTGCAGATTTCCAGCGAGGCCTTTGATGTTCTGCTTTGATATGACGGCAAGCGTCACACTCGGCAACATAGCGAGCAATGTCACGCTTCATATTAGACCACGGAATCTCGGCGAATGTCTTGATACATCTTCGTACTACCAGGATGGATACATAGAGGCGTATCATGAGCTTCTTTCATAACCTTCTGAGTCATATTCAGATTTTCCTTCTTACACGGCACCACTAGGCGGCCTTTGAAGTACAAGGCGCCATCATCGGCAATAGTGAAGAATGAGGATTTCCTTCTTTGAGGTCTTGCTTAATCTTGTAGACTTCGAGTCAAATCCTGCATTGTCTTTATGGTGCCCACGAGATCGGATTCAACAGCCGAGGTATAAAGGAACCCCAGGAAACAACACGGAGATTCATCTTGCGAACTCCGGAGGAGGGGGAGTGAGTGCACCGGAGGAACAATATGGAGGTTCAGCTTTACGAATTCTTCAACAAGTGGGGCTGAACTTGGTGAACACAAGGTGGTTGCAGAAGACTTGCGGCTCAAGGCATCAACCATTACATTAGCCTTGCTCGGCGTATAGGAAATACCCAAATCAAAGTGCATAGCAGTCTCCATCCATCTCTGCCGACGGAGGTTCAGGTCTGGCTGGTAAATGATACTTCGGACTTTGGTGGTCGGTGAAGATCTCGCAACGATTACGAGAAGGTAATGTCGCCATCGCTTGATGCATGAATGACAGCAACAAGCTCGAGGTCGTGAACTGGGTAGTTCTCTTCGTGAGGGCGAATTGTCGAGAGGCATAAGCAACCACTTTGCGCTCTTGCATTAGGACACCGCCTAATCCTTGACGAGAAGCGTCGCGATAAATGACGAAGTCCTTCTTAGTATCGGGAGGAGCTAGCATCGGGCAGAAGTCAACTTGTCTTTGAGTGCTGGAAACTTTCGACATTTATCCGTCCATTGGAATTTGGCGCCCTTATGCAACAGGTTAGTCGAGGCTCGGCAATCTTGGAGAAGTTCTCGGCGAATCGGCGACAATAGTTGCGAGACCGAGAAACTTCGACTTGCTTAACGTTCTTGGAGGAGTCAATCGAGAATAGCTTGAACTCGTTCGGGGTTGGCGGCAATACCATCCTTAGAGATGACATGTCCAAGATAGGTTACTTGGGAAGCGAATTCACATTTGGAGAACTTGGCATAGAGTTGATGCTCTCGTAGCTTTTCCAAAGACAAGGCGAAGATGTTCAAGATGTTCTTCTTCATTCTTGGAAAAGATCAGGATATCATCGGATAAACCACGACGAACTTGTCGAGGTAATCCATGAATATATAGTTCATCGAGCGAGAGAAGGTAGTGGAGCATTGGTTAAGCGAAAGACATGACGGTGTACTCGTAAGAACTATAACGAGTCACGAAGGCGGTCTTGGGGATATCCTCTTCACGAACACGGATCTGGTGGTAACCCAACCTCAAGTCGAGTTTCGAGAACACTGACGAACCAGCCAGTTGATCATAAAGATCATTGATCCGAGGAAGAGGATACTTATTCGAATGGTAGCTTGATTTATAGGGCGGTAGTCTTGGACCAATCGGTTTGTCCCATCCTTCTTCTTGACAAAGAGAAGGTGCTCCCCAAGGAGAGCAACTTGGGCGAATGAAACCACTTTGAAGAGATTTGTCGATTTCCTCCTTGAGCTCAAGGAGTTCATGTGGCGGCATCTTGTAGGGACGCTTGGCTATAGGAGTGGTGCACGGTTTCAAGTCGATGGCGAATTCGACAGCTCTAGCGGGGAATCCTGGAAGTTCTTGAGAAAAACGTCCCGGAAATCGCAAACAGCAGGAATGTTTTCAATGCCCTCGAGGGTGCGGCGTTCAATGCATTCAATGCATAGAGCCTTGCCTCGGCATTTTGCACCGATGAGCTTGGTAAGTGACTATTTCATCGAAGGGTGTAGCAGATGGGCGGTCTTAGTGGCGCAAACTATGGAAGCGATGCGCCTTTAACCAATTCATTCCAAAATGAGGTCAATTCTACAAGACTTGACGATAGGAGAGACAAGGAATTCCAGTCCTTGATTTCAACGGGACGTCGTTGCAAATCATGGGGGTTCGACATTGGCCCGCAGGGTGTGTACTAATAGTGAAGCATTCATGTCTTCACTTTTAATGCCATGCATGAATGCAAAATCTTGAGACATGAATGAATGCGATGCCTGTATCAAATAAAACGCATCTTGGTCTGAATTTACGAGAAGTGTACCCATCACGATGTGAGCTGGTCTTGAGCTTCGTTCGGATCAACGTGGTTGGCTTTGAGCTCGACCATAATGCTTGGCGGTGTTGTTGCGGGGCTGGGTGTTTCCACGGTCGATCATTTGGAAGGGCGGTGATTCTGGTTCGGTTGCATTCTCTAGCACGGTGCCTGGTTGTCCTTTGAAGCACAAGCCATTATTGGGGGTGGGAGCAGGAGCTTGGGGTGGTGGAGCTGGAAGCTTTGGCTGCTTAGTTGTAGGCGGGACGAGGTGCAGCATAGCTACGCCTTGGAGCAGTGCATTCGGCTGGTACATCTTGTTGGGAATCCATATCTTGCGCCTCATGAGGACGGGCCGAAGATGAGCCCGTGTCGCAGTTCGCTGTTAGAGCTCTGGTATTCCTGCAGACCAGTTTCGACATTGATAGCTTTGTTCACCAAGGTGGCGAAATCAGCAAAGTCGTGCACTAGAAGTGCGAGCTTGATGTCGACTTGAAGGCCGTCACGGAACTTCTCCTGTCTGCGTGCATCGGTTGCAATGTCCTCTTGACATAGCGAGACAAGTCCAGAACTCTGTGATAAGCTTCAACAGATCTTGTTGCCTTGGGTGAGGTTGCGGAATTCACGCTTCTTCGGTCCATGACCCTTGAGGATGAAGCGGACACGGAAAGCAACTTGGAAGTCTGGCGGTGATGAGTGTTCCAAGCTGGCGAAATCGCTGTGGCTGTCCCACCATTGAGCTGCGGGTCCCTTCAGGAAGAAGGAAGCAAAGGTGACATAGCTGGCGGGGGCTACATCAGCGGACTCCATCTCATAGGTGATGTCACGGAGCGATCATCGACATCCAGTGGTTGGGTTGAGCTGCGGTACACTTGGGGTTGAGCGTATGAAATCCTGCGAGTTGTTCCGTTTGGGTCTTTGGTTCATATTGGGGCGAGGCTGAGCCATCATGTTTTCCATGGTGGCGATTCATCTCAAGCTGTTGGACCATACCGCCATGTACTCGGCGGTGGTGGGAAGTTGCCACCACGACCACGACCACCTGGCCTAACCATCCTGCTATTATATAACGAGGTAGTTCAGCATTTGAGAAATTAAGCAAAAGACAGGAATCATTCATGATGAAACATGCATAATGAAAGCAACACGATAGGAACTACATAGTAGTGGCATATCTTACAAAGGGAACATGCATAGAGTTCGATACATAGAGTTCATTACATAGACTAAGACATCATAGGCGGCACGCAGAGCTCATGGCGAATGCATCTAACACTAACAAGCAAGTCTACATCAGTCCCACGCTGTGTCTGCGGAGGTAGTAGCTTTGAAAGCTGGTAGTGCGGCAGCGGATAGTCCTCCACGTCGGTGACACAGGGGCAGCGGATACTCACAGTGCTGAATCCGACGTCCGGTGGCGAAGAGGACCAAGTCGGGAGAGTAGCCTCCACATCGGCCAACCGACACCACGGGGCATCACGGTCTGGCTGGGTAGATCGCAGAATCGGCAGCTCTCGGATCGGACATAGGGTGCATGGCGTCGAGCACGTAAAGGTCTTGACGGGTGATGTACAACTCGTGGCGAAGAGCTCGGTTAGCTCGATCCAGCCCATCGACATGCGTAACAAAGTTACGATGGTAGAAGGGCTCTCTGGTGACGATGGAGTAGGCAGCGGTGTAGTAACCCTCCTCACCAACATCGACGCGATAGCAATGTGCCCGAAGGGGAGGTGTCCAACTCGATACTCGCACGAAGGCGTGTCGAGCAGCATAAGCGACATCGTGGACTGCCATATCAATAGTCACCCCAACACCATGTGCGGTGTGCGGCCGAGGTGAGTCATACTCCGAGAGTAGAGGTGGACGATGGCGCTGATCTGCTCCTGGTTATAGTCTGGTACTCCTCATAGGCGGTGTACTCGGGGTGCCATCGATAACCCGGATAGGTCATCATCTCTGCTAGCACCGCAGTGATCCCGAGGCACCAATGGCCGTCGTGTGGCGCATTTACCTGCCTCGTGGGTTCCATCTGAAAACAAAGACGTTTCAAAGGAGTCAAATGACGGTGTGAAATTGATCAAAATACAATTCCAAGAAGCAACTATGGCTTTATCCAACTTTGGGGTGAATGTGGTCTCGGGATCCTAGTGTTAGTTAGTAAAATCATTTAACCCGAGTAGAAGAGAGTTCGAGTCGAGTAAAGGTCGAGGAGTAAAAGATCCTAGTACCACCCGATGGCGGCGTGGGCCCGTAAGGCACACAGCCAAGTTAGTAAAAGTTTTGCAATGTCTAGACTCGACTTGACCAAGGAGTGTGGAAGGGGATTCCTACAGGCGATGGCTCGATACCAACTTGTGACACCCCGATTTAATTGTACACTAATCATGCACGCAAATGTGTACGATCAAAATCGAGGACTCACGGAAGATATCACAACACAACTCTACAAATAAAATAAGTCATACAAGCATCATAATACAAGCCAGGGGCCTCGAGGGCTCGAATACAAGTGCTCGATCATAGACGAGTCGTGGAAGCAACAATATCTGAGTACTGGACATAAGTTAAACAAGTTTGCCTTAAGAAGGCTAGCACAAAGCGGGATCTGAGATCGAAGAGGAGCAGGCCTCCGCTGGATCCTCCTAAGCTACTCCCGGTCGTCGTCGGTGGCTGCACGTAGTAGTAGGCACCTCCAGTAGTAGTCGCCATCGACGGTGGCGTCGCTCTGGGCTCCATCGTCTGGTTGCAGCAATCGAGTAGAGGTAGGGGAAAAAGGGGAACAAGGCAACCGTGAGTACTCATCCAAAGTACTGCAAGCAAGGAGCTACACTACATATGCATGGATATATGTGTAAAGGGCCATATCGGTGGATTGAATCTGCAGAATGCGAGAATAAGAGGGGATAGCTAGTCTTAACGAAGACTAAACTTCGGACACTGTCTTGCAATGTAGAAAAGGACAATCTGAAGTCCTCCAAGTAACATCACATAGCAATAATCCTACCCGGCGATCCCCTCCTCAAATCCCTGAGAGAGAGCGACCTCCGGTTGTATCTAGCACTTGAAAGGGTGTGTTTTATCAAGTATCCGGTTCTAGTTGTCATAAGCTCAAGGTACAACTCCAAGTCGTCCATTACATCAAGATCACGGCTATTGAATAGATTAACTTCCTGCAGGGTGCACCATCTTACCCAAAGACGCTTGATCCCATTTGGCGGACACACTTTCTGGGTCATGCCCGCCGCGGAAGATCAACACGTCGCAGCCCCACCTAGGCACAACAGAGAGGCCAACACGCCGGTCTAAACCTAAGCGCCGCAGGGTGCAGGTCCATCGCCTGAGCACACCTGCAAGCGTTGCGGGCGGCGGGAAGCAAACCTGGCCTAACAGCGTTCCAGTCCAATCCGGGCGCGCCGCTCCGTCGTGACGTCTGAGTGCTTGGTGATACCACGACGGATACCCATAACTACTCCAGCGTAGATGGTTAGTGCGTATAAGCTCAGTAGCCAACTCAGATCAAATACCAAGACCTCGTTAAGCGTGTTAAGTAACCGCGAACGCCCGAGCAGGGCAGGCCCACCTCTCTCCTAAGGCGGTCTCAACCTGCCTGTCGCTCCGCCTCAAGATCCACTCATGGGTGCTCCATCACCGACCCGACTTTAGTCTCCACATGTATCATGTATAAGTATATAGTATATACCGTGATCACCTCCCGAGTGATCACGGCCCGATAGTATAGCACGGCAGACGGACAAGAATGTAGGGCCACGAGATGAAAGTACTAGCATCCTATACTAAGCATATAGGATTGCGGTAAGGTAACAATGAAGTAACAAGGACAAAGCTATGCAGCGAAGATAGGAATATCTGAAAGCGGAACATGTTACACTACTCTAATGCAAGCGATAGTAGGCGATATCTGGTGATCAAGGGGGCTTGCCTGGTTGCTCAGCAAGTGAGAGGGTCGTCAACACCGTAGTCGAACCGGCAGCGGCAGCGTCGGTCTCGTAGTCTACGGAGAGAGAGGGGAAGAAACAATGAATACCAAGTAAACAGATGCATATCGATGCATGACATGTCAAGCGATGCTAGGCGTGCCCTAACGTGGGATGAGGTGGTACTGGTTAAGGGGGGAAACATCCGGGAAAGTATTCCCGGTGTTTCGTGTTTTCAGCGAGAGGAGGGAGGGGAAAGTTGCAGGTTCGATAGGTTAGGAGGGTGTGGCGGACGAGCGGATTGCGTATCCGAATTAAATCACGTCGTTCGAACAACTTTCATGTTGAAAATATTTTAATCAGAGTTACGGATTAAAAGATATGATTTTCTAAAGATTTTATTAATTTCGGAATTTAATTAATTAATTAATTAATTCGAGAAATGGAATTATAACGTCGACATGATGTCATCTTGACGTCGTGATCAACAGGTTGACTAGGTCAACCACGACATGTGGGTCCCGTTAGTCATACTCGTTAACTAATTATCTTAGTTAAGTTTAATTAATGATGAGTTAATTAGGTTAATTAGTCATTAGGTTTAATTAATCGGGATTAATTAAATTAATTATTTACTTAATTATTTAATTTTATTCATTTTTATTTTTATTAATTATATTTATCAATTTCATTTTCCTTTTCTTTAATTTAAAAAACGTCACAAAGGTGGGGCACGCATGTCATAGGCGAGGTGCCGATCGTGTTGTGTAAAGTCAACAGGCGGGGGGCTGGGCCGATCACTCCGGCGTGGCCCAGGTCGGCCACGTCGGCGGCGGCGTTAGAGAGCCGGTGGCGTCCATGGCGGAGGGCGCCGGATCTCGCCGGACTTCGTCTTCGGTGGCCAAAAAGCGCGGGCGGTGCGTTGAAGCGGGGGAGGGCAGCGCGTCCATCGGTGGCAAGGGGCGGCGGACTCGGCGGAAACAGCGTCAGCGAGCGGCGAGGCGGCGGGGTGGCTGGTCCGTGTCGGCAATGGCCTCTGGGCGAGGTGGCTTGCTGTGGTGCGCCGAGCACCACGGGCTCGGCCCGTGACCATTTAGTCACCGGGGGGGGGCGCCGACGAGATCCGCGCCATGGGCGTTAGTCTGGCGGCTCGCCGGGCCGCAGCTCGGGAGAGAAGAAGAGAGGAGGCCGGAGCACGTTCCGTGCTCCGTGGGAAGGGAAAGGAGAGGAGGGCAGGCTGGCCGGACCGGACGACGGGAGTCGGCGACGTTCGGGAGGAGACGAGGTGAGAGGGGACCGTTAGGGAGAGAGAGCTCACGGTGGGGGGCGTGGGGTCTATGTAAGAAGCTTGGGACGGCTTCGGTGGCGACCGTGAGGAGGAGGGGAGGCGGCCATCCGTCGCGGATCCGCGAGGTGGGGGTCGGGGGCGACCCATGGCGGCGAGGGCCTTGCGCCCATGCCAACAGTCGGGAGGAGGAGGAGGTCTGACGGGAGGCGTGGGGTCGCTGGCGTCGAGGCGACAGGATCGGGCAGCTCCGATCCGAACAGTGTGAGGGAGGAGAAGGAGGGTCGGGGAGGAACGGGTGCGGGCTAGGGTTTCCCGACCGGGGGAGGGGGGATAAGGGAGTGGGGGTTGGGCCGGGCCAGGGGGCTGGCCGGCTGGGCCAGGTGGGGGCTTGGCCCAGTTGGGCCAGTGGGGGGGGGGGGTTTCTCCCCCTCTCCCATTTTGTTTTATTTTCTTTTCTTATTTCTTTTCTTTTCCGTTTTAATTTATTTAAAATATTTAGACCCGTTACAAAAATGTGTGCACCCCACCATAATTAGCTTTTTAATTTTTGACAACCCCCGAACATTTTAGTTTTAGTTTTTGAAAACTTTTATTGTTTGCCTATGCTTTCAATTTGAATTCGAACCGGGTTGAATCCATGTGAGTTTAATCACAGTGACGTGGCATCATTAGCAGGGATTACTGTAGCTTAATTACCCGGGTGTTACAGAAGTCTTTCAGAAGAGGTTCCCTTAACCACCTGACGACCACATCCCACCTACATATGCTACATATGTCGACACTGTCTAGGCAAGGGTTCCAATAACTGATCAACTAAGCGAGAGCCCATATAGCCAGTGGCCGCACATGGAAGCTACTAGTCACTAAGTATGTCTAATCTTTTTGAACCTGGGCGGCATTCCACTGTAGCGATCCGACCTCAGACGGCCAAATCTCTGTGTTCAAGTGTCATCCCTGGATCGGTAATGCTGACACACACAATACTTGAAGGATTTATAACAAAGTTCAATCACACACTTATTACATCGAATGTCTCCAAAAGAGAACTTATTACAATAAATATGGCTTAAGGCCATCTAAATAAGATAACAGCGGAAGGCTTGGTAGATAAAGTGAGTCCATCAACTCCAACGGCATAGCTGAGTGCACGACAACGACCTAGCGCACCTTACTCTTCATCTGAAAAGTCTGCAACATGATATGTTGCAGCCAAACACAGTAAGCACATGGAATATCTTGGCAATGTAACACGGTAGAGAGCAATGAATGTAATAAATGCTATCACTACATGCATATATGGCTGGTGGAGGCTCTATGGTTATAATGTTTTGCGAAAAGCCAATTTTTCCCTACAACAAAGGAATATGTTTTATTTTAACTATCATGGTAGTTAAAACATTGAGAATGGTAAATCCCCATCTCAATCCCAATTAAAGAAATAATTAACAATCCAGCAAATTAATTAGAGTGATGAGATCAACATGATAATCCAAGAACCAGATACTCAAGATGTCCATAACCGGGGACACGGCTAACCATGATTAGTTTGTACACTCCGCAGAGGTTTGCACACTTTTCCCCACAAGACTCGATCTCCTCCGTTAAATTTCTCGCATTACCTGATGTTTGAGAAACGGATGACCAAGACACAGTCTTTCAGAAACATTACTCTGGTGGACAGTACCAACCTACATCCCCTACATCTGCTAGCCCACCACTGAAAGAGGTCATGTAACATACTCAACTATGCTAGAGCCCATAATAGCTTGTGGCTGCACACGGAAGTTTCTAGTATGAATAATCTTATGATCCCTTTGAGCCTGGGTGGCGAACCAAAAAGACAACACTGGTATATCCCCAGGTGCCTGCAACCAATCCACCCAGATGTGTGTTTAAGTAGCCACCTTAAGTTAACCATTAATTAATAATCTCACATCTGTCATGGAAACACTCAAACCCAATCCATGTCTACGAGCATGGCATGTCAATATAAGCATAGCGTAGTAGTAACTCCCAAGTGTTTGATAATAAAAGGGCAATGGGTTCTACCTCATCATCTACTTCCCAATACCCACAAGTTAATCACATCCTAATCATGCAGTGTTTGAGGATTGTAACTAATGCATAAAAACTGGGTATGAAAAGAGTATGATCAATGTGTTACTTGCCTTGCTGACGATCCGCAAACCCTAGAGACTCATAGTAGCACGCTTCGCACTCCGGGAATTCTATCGCAAACAAACCATAGCATACATAAGCAATCAAGCAAAGATGCACGGGTAAAACTCAAATAAGAAGATCTAGTCTTAAAATCCAACTGAAGAGTTTCGATCTGCAAAAAGAATCAACCAAATCGGAGCTACGGAACTGAAACTACGGTCAAAAGAACTTCGAATTCAAATCTGCTTGAAACCAAATTTTAAATTGTCAAAACCTTGTTCAAGTTGATTAAACAGAAAGGGGGCTCGATACGAAGATTTTGGCGTTGGTTTCACTGGATTTGGACGAACGGTTGAGAAGTTACGAGGGTTTGAAGACCAGGGCCTAATCCGTGATAAAAATAATCGCGGATAGGTCCCTGGCCAAAAATAAACAGAAAAAGAAAATCTATCGGGCGAACGTCCGCTAACAGAGACGAACGTGCGAATTTGTTCGTTAAAATGAATGAACGGACGAACGTTCGCAAACGAACTAAACCGAGAAAAACGAACCGGTCTAAATAAATAAATAAATAAAAACCGATCTAAGGTTTTGAAGAAAAAAGCTCATGGTTTACCTAAACCAAAAAAAACCGGCGGCGGATCGGATCGGCGGCGGATTCTTGGCGTCTTGAGCTCACGCCAAGCAGCTGGGCGGCGACGCAGACGGCGGGGCGCAACGCAAAGCAAATGACAGCAATGTGTGGTGTGTGGCGGCAAGTGCGCGAGGCGGCGGTGGCTCGAGCGAAGCGCGGTGTGGTGGTCGAGGCGGCGGCGGTCCGACCTTTAAAGGCCTGATGGGGGATGGTGGCGTGCGGGAGGGGGCGGCGCCGGGGGCTCGGGGTCGGACTCCCCGAGTCCGTCGCGAGCACGACGACGGGAGGCGGTGCGGGGCGATGGGACAGCTGGGCTTCGGCCCGTCTCGGTCCGAAACAATTTTTTTAAATAAGATTCTACCGAGAAAAATCCTAAATAAATATAAATAAAAAATTAAAATGCCAAAAAAAATTCACCGTCTAAATAAAATATTTAGAACAGAGTAAACATTTTCTTGGCCTAAAAATGCAATTTTGAAAAATGCATATTTTTTCTAATTCAAATAAAATAGCAATAAAATTCAAATAAAATTTATTTATTTGATTTTAATATTTTCCTCCAATGTTTCTTTTATTTTGGAGAAGTCATATTATCTCCTCTCATATATTTTAATTTGAAACATTTTTGAAGAGAAAAATAATAAAAGCCAAAATGATCCTCTTTTCAATATTTGAGAAAATTCAAATATGAAAATAATAAAATCCCCAACTCTCTCAGTGGGTCCTTGAGTTGCTTAGGATTTTTAGGATCACCCCCAAAATGAAACTAAAATATGATATGCATATGATGACCTATGTATAACATTCCAAATTGAAATTTGGGATGTTACATCCACTTAGGGTGCACCCTAATGGGCGCATGGCCTTAGAAAAGGTGTAAGACCCCATGATGCCTTCCCTCAACACCAAGCAATACCACTTCCGCCCAAGGGTGAATTATATATTATGGTTTTGCTCAAGTTATATTATATATAGTCCTCACATAATCTCAATGGATACATGAACCATCCCCGTCCACATAGCATAGCAAGAATACACTACCACGATCTACAATAAGGCCATACTAACTGCATATCAATAGCAATAGCATACTATCATAATATTACTACACATGCATAATATAGTAATGTGATATATATATATATATATATATATATATATATATATATATATATATAACGCTAAACTAGCGTGAGTGTAGAATAGCTTATCTACATCCCAAAGAATTACATACAAAATATAGTAACACACTATGTAAAATGTAGTAATTTTAAGTAAAATGTAGTAAATTACAAACTTGGGTGATAAAAAATATTTTCTGAATTACTACATTTTGTATATCATTTTACTAGATTTTGTATATAGCGTTACTAGGGGTGTAGAATAAGCTATTCTACACTCACGCTTAGAATAGCATATATATATATATATATATATATATATATATATATATATATATATATATATATATATATATATATATATATATATATATATATATATATATATATATATATATATATATATATATATATATATATATATAACTGAATGCATAGAAAAATAATAGGTTGAAGTATGATCAAGGTGTAACTTGCCTGGTACATTTGATGAATTTTGTCACACTCACAATTCCTGATAATTCTACTCGTCACGCTCCGAGCAATCTATCGCAAATGGAAGAATTCAAATAAATAACCATGCCATATAGGAGAATCAAAAGAACAACAAAACAAATATGATAAGGTTAAACAAAATCAATATAGTTGCGCTTAATATATAATATAGGTGTGCATGGTGTTATAAGGTGACAGGTGGAGGAAATCACTCAAAAGAGTTAACAGAGGATGAACTGTTGCTATACAAGATTACATCAAAAATAGTATGGAAGATTGCCAAGGGTATATGGAACACAACATAAATGTTGTTTGAATGATTGCATAAGACATACAAGAATTCACTTGCAAAATAATTGATGGAATAGGAACACTACAGCCCAAGTTATAGTGGAATGAGGTTCCGATTAAATTTAAATTCAAAACAGGTCAAAAAGTATTTGAACATGAGTGTTCAAAATATTTGTAGCAAGTATTTGATAGAAGTGTTTCACAGGGAAAAGGAATCGATTGAATAGGATATACAATTTGCAAGATATGGCCCCCAGAAGGATGAATTTGGATTTGAATAAATTCAAATTTGAGCAGTTCAAACGTGTGAAACTTTGATTCTACTGTATTCTCCAAGTCGCTACAAGTACACAGGAAAAAGAATAGATGAATTTGGATATACAGACCAAGAGATATAGCTAAACGAAAAATTGGAGAAAATTTGTCTAAAACATGATTTTGAACTGCGGTTACTGTAGCATATCGCCATGTGTCACATGTGGATTGGCTGAGATGTTGTTGTGCGCGCGTGCTCACCAAAGCAGGGGAAAATGTCGACGGCTTCGGGCGTGGGCGGCGGCGCTCCTCCGGTGGCTCTCCGGTGAAGATGAGGTGACAGGCGGATGCAACTTGATGACGGAGACGATGGAAGCTTCAACGGAGAAGTGGCGTTTGGAACTCCGACGTCGGTGTGGCTCTGGCGTTTCTCGGTGTGGCCTCTCCGGTGGACCAAGGCGAAGGGAGGGTGGACCAGCAGGTGCGCAGAGTGATGACGATGAAGGTTGTGAGGTCAGTGACGACGGGACGTCGTCAGGCGGTGTACGGCTGGAGCGACGGGTGGCGGTGATTTGCTCCGGGCGAGCTTGGCGTGCTCGGTTTGGTGCTGTCCTGCGCGAGATAAGAAGTGAGGGAGAGATAGGAGAGCACAGAGATCATGGCAGAAAGAAAAGTAGGGGGTCCTCACCCTTGGTGGCGACAAATTCCTCCGGTGTAGGGGTTGCTGGCGATGGGAGCTCCGGCAAGATTGGTTTGGCTGGGGAGCTCGAATCCGAGCGTCTGCGAAGGGAGAAATCCAGTCAGAAGGAGAGGCTCAACAGGACGAAGCATATGGCGGACAGAGAGAGCTCGGGGTACCTCGGGGTCGACAGGATTGGCCGGAGATGGAGCCCGGGCGGCGAAGCTTTGCGAGGTCCATGCTGTCAATTTCAAGGGCGATCTGGATCAGAGGTTGCGGGAATCGGGTAAGGGGATCGAGAGGAGTCGGTATGTGCCCACGGATTCGATCGAGGGTGTTAGGGATCGGGGTGAATCGCCCGTGCCTGGTTCGGTCGGGGTGGCACGGTCGTGCGTGAAGAGGAGTCCGTGGGGAGGTAGGAGATGACGGCGGATCCCGCTGTCATAGAAAGAGAAGGGTAGAGAGGCAGACAAGTGGGGCTCCACTAGCGTCAGCGCTGACCTGCGCATGCGCAGCTGCCCGCTGTGCGCTGGCTTTCGGCCTGTTGGGCCTGCTGCTGCGGCTGTTGCGTAGGTTAGGTTTAGGGATCCGGCTTGCCTGCTGTCTTCTCATGCTCCTATCTGTGCTCCCACTTCATCCTACGGCTGTCTTTTTCTCTTTTTCTTTTTTAATCTACTCATCTCCCCCCTGATTTTCAGGGGATGGGGCCAGGCCTTATTTTTTTTTCCAATCAAATCAACACGTACGCGGGAGCATGGATGGGAGCACGGGAAGGGAGCAGGCAAGTCTCGTCCTAGGTTTAGAAGAATAGGTTTAGGGATTTCTTATTTACGAAATTACAGAAATGACTTTGGCTCCATATAAATAATCCAAATCATTTTGTAAAAAAAACCCAGAACAACCACAACAACAAATATAGTTATATAGAGCCTAGTGAATCTCTAAGAAGATGTGGCAGGCTAGCTGGCAAACAAGATGCAAAGATTGAGGACCTGGCAAAACAAAGAGCAGCTGACAAAGACAATTATGGTAAGGAGAATGATGAGGAGGTTAATAACCCCTCTCTTTTATTCATGGCTGACAAAATTGGCGTAGATCTAGGATGCTCTATTGATATGATTAACCAAAATCTTGAAGTTATTGAAAATATGGAACAAAGTAGAAGAGATTTCTACTTTACCAATTTAAAACAAAAAAAGGGATTGACAGTGCAAAATGAGACTGTTCTCATTGACACTGGACCTCTCTTTGAAAGACATATGTTTAGATGAAGACGACACAGATGCAGAGATGGAGATGGACTATTATGCCCACTTAAGAAACATCTTTGCTAGTGGAAAAAAATTTAATACAGGATCCCCTGGACTTACAGGAGGGAAATCTGTGGTTTATATTGGAGGGAGAAAAGGAAAAAAAAGGGAAGAAAAAATGAAAGGTTTAATTTGGAATGTTAGGGGCATAGGGTCTGACTCGAAAAAAAATCCTTTATTAGAACTAATATATGTGATAAGAGAATTGATTTTGTGGGGTTACAAGAAACTATCAAAAATGACTTCTCCAAAAATGAGTTGAACAACCTTAGTGGAGGGAGAAATTTTGAGGTGGCATTGGATACAACCTAGAGGGAGAGCCGGTGGTATCCTAGTTGGGGTTAATAAAGACACTCTGGAGATTATCCATGTGGAAAAAGGAATTTACTTCATTACAACTTTGTTGCATGACAAAAAAGCCAAATTTTATTGGAATTTGATCATTGTATATGGTGATGCTCAAGAGGTGGGTAAAGCTGCTTATATGGCAGAAATATCCAGAGTTTATCAAAACAATGCCTCTGTCCCATGCCTGATGGGAGGAGATTTTAATGTGATATGGAAATCTACAGACAAAAACAAACCTGGGGGGTATAATCACTGGAGTTTTGTTTTCAATGCTATCATTGAGCAGGCTGGGTTGAGAGAGCTTCCTTTGAATGGGAGAAAGTATACTTGGGCTAACAACCAGCCCGAGCCCACTTATGAAAAACTAGATAGAGTCCTTATCTGCCCAGATTGGGAGGACCACTATCCCCTGACTGAGGTATATGCACTAGAGAGAGAACTGTCACACCATACTCCCCTGATTATTGGTACAGGAGAAAACACATATACACCACCTATCTTTAGATTTGAAAACTCCTGGATGTTGAGGGAGGGTTTCAAAGAATTTGTTGTTAAAATATGGACTGCACATTACCATGGTGATACCATGGAACAGTGGCAGAGAAGAATGAGAACGTTTAGACAAAAAGTAAGAGGATGGATTCTTAATTCTGATGCTTGGTATAGGAAAATTAAAAAGGAGATCTTGATGAAATTAGATGCAATAGACAAGAATGCTGAGATTATGGGCCTCTCTGCTTTGGACAGAGAAGAAAAAAAGATTTAAGGGCCCAATTACACAGATTGTTAAAACAGGAAGAAATAAAATGGCTACAAAGATATAAAGACAAGGAAATTAAAGATGGAGACTGTAATACAAAATACTACCATGCTAAGGTGAATGGTAGAAGGAGAAAAAACAGAATACTCTCTCTAGATCAAGAGGAAGGAGTGATAGAAGGAGAAGAAAATCTTATTAAATATATTACTGATTTCTACAAAAATCTGTTTGGTCAACTAGACACATCTCCAATCCAACTTAATGATTTGGGGGGGACAATCAATTACTAGAGAATAGGCTGATGAGTTGATCAAACCTTTTTCGATGGATGAAATACAGGAGGTGGTTTTTGGGATGAAAAAAAAAACAAAAGCCCTGGCCCTGATGGATTACCAGTGGACTTCTATCAACATTTTTGGGATACTGTCAAATGGGATTTGATGAAACTTCTTAATGAATTCCATGAAGGGAAACTAGATATATCTGGGCTCAACTATGGAATTGTAACTTTGGTCCCAAAAACTGATGATGCTAAGCAGATCTAAGAATTTAGACCCATATGCTCATTAAATGTTAGCTTTATGATTATCAATAAAGTCTTGATGAACAGGTTGGGTAAGATAATAAAACCTATAATCCTACCTACTCAGACTGCTTTTATCAAAGGGAGATACATCATGGAGGGGATTGTGATCCTTCATGAAGCTCTGAATTCTATTCACCATCACAAACAAAGTGCTGTGCTATTCAAAGTAGATTTTGAGAAAGCATATGACAAAATAAAGTGGCCATTTGTTTACAAAATGCTTAAAATGAAACGGTTTCCTGATAAATGGTGTGATATGGTCATGCACACCATGATAGGGGGGCAGGTAGGTGTTAAGGTGAATGACATGATTGGCCCTTACTTCAAAACTTATAAGGGGTTGAGGCAGGGGGATTCTATGTCACCACTACTGTTTGATATAGCTGCAGACGCCTTGGCTTTAATCTTAGATAAAGCCAAGTATGCAGGCTATGTCAAGGGGGCACTGACTGAACTTGGGGACAATGGAGTAAACATGCTGCAATATGCAGATGACACCATTTCCCTTCTTGATGATGATGAGGAGAGTGCTAGAAATCTTAAATTCACCCTCACAGCTTTTGAACAGATATCTGGTCTGACTATCAATTTTCACAAAAGTGAGGTATACCTTTTTGGAGAGGCCAAAAACAAGGGTTAGATCTACCAAGAAATTTTTACTTGTAACAAAGGAGAGGTTCCATTCAAATATTTGGGACTGCCTGTTACCAATGTGAGATTAGGAATTAAATTCTGGAAAAGCATGACTGAAAAAATAGAAAAGAGATGTGCTTGCTGTCAAGGAAGACTATTAAATATGGCTGGGAGAGTAACTCTAGTCCATGCCTGTTTGACAAATATGCCTATGTATATGATATCCTTCTATCCCGTGCCAGTAGGAATTAGAAAGAAAGATGATTTCTTCAGGGCTAGACTAGTCTGGCAGGAAAGTGAGGATAAAACGAAATACCATCTAGTTAATTGGAAAACATGCTGTTTGCCAAAGGAATTGGGTGGCCTAGGTATTCTGAATCTTGATTATATGAATAAAGCCTTGCTGGCTAAATGGCTATGGAATCTAGAGACAGAAGATGGGATGTGGGCCAAAATTCTTTTAAACAAATATGTTAAAGGAAAATGTATCTCTAGAGTTAAGAAGAAACCTGGGGACTCTCATTTTTGGGGAGCTCTGATGCAGATCAAAGACATTTATTATAAAAATGTTAAGAAAAAATTAGGAGATGGACTAAATACTAGGTTTTGGGAAGATTGGTGGGTAGGATCAAAACCATTGAAAGAGGCCTACCCTAGCCTGTATGGCATTAATCTAAACCATGACATTTCAGTGGCCCAGGCCATTAACATGAGATGGGAGGGTTTTAAGTTTAGAAGAAATTTATCTGCAGATAAATGGGAGAGTTTGAAAAGCAGATGTGAAGAGGTGAGAATGTATGAGTGCAAAGATCAACCGTTATGGATGCTGACAGCCAATAGACAATTCATTGTGAAATCATTGTATCAACAGCTGATTAAAACAGACGTGGGTTTCCCACACAAATTTCTTTGGAAAGTGAAAACCCCAGCGAAAATCAAGATGTTTCTGTGGCTGATTGCCAGGAAAAGTATACTAACCAGAGATAACCTTGCAAAAAAAAGGATGGAAGGGGGATCAAGGATGTGTTTTTTGTGGACAACATGAAACAATAGATCATCTTTTTTTCTCTTGCTCCGCTGCAAGATTGCTCTGGAGCTTGATAAAGTGCTCATTCAATCTAAAAACAAACCCAGGGGGGTTGATGATTGTCTGGGCACCTGGATCAGGAGATTCAAAAAAGAGGATAAAAAACTAGTGTTGGTTGGAATGTCAGCAATTCTCTGGGCTATGTGGAAATGTCGAAATGATATAATTTTTCAAGATAAATTGATCAACGATCCCATGAAGTTGGTTAAACTAACCTATAATTGGATTGTGGATTGGGCTATTTTGCAGAGAAAAAACCCAAGGAAAAATCTCCTGATGCTGGGGGCAAGGCTAATTGAGCAAGTAGAAAGTGAGGTCTACAAAGCGTCGCAGGGGTGGAGAGCTGGAGTTCGTCGGATGATGAACTAAAGTTTCGCTCCCTGGTGGCGGCTTGATTTTACCTTTCTTGAGTAGTCTGCTGGAGGTTGCGCCTCTCTCAAATGGGTCGTTTGTGACCCCTTCCTGCGTAGAATCTAAAAACTTATCCGATGCCTTTTATTTTGGTTGCCTTAGCGGATTGGTAGTTCTAAAATAGGTTGCGTGTCTGTAGTAAAACTGGATTTGGTGATGGTTTCGTTAATGAAATTGGAGGGGCCACCCCCCTCTTTTGCTAAGAAAAAGAGCCTAGTGAACATTTTTCCAGTCCAAAATACTTATATAAAATACATATAATATTTTCATAAACTTTAATTTGACACTTATAAAATGTCCCATAAAAACATTCTTTTCAACTCCGGGGAAAAATTCAAATAAGATTTAAATCATTTCCAGCTCTTTTGTATTGAAGGAGTCATATTACCTTCTCTCAATTTTTTTGGTTGGATTTGTTTTAAATGTTGAAACCAAAATAAGAGAATATTGAATTATTCACCAATATCATTCTTTGAGGAAGCCATGTCATCCTCTCTCGTATATGAATTGAAAATATTATGAATATTCTCAAAGTTCAAAATAAGACCGAAAGGAATATTCGGGAAGTCATTTTTATTCCCTCTCATTTGAATATTCAATAAATCCAAAATAAGAATCAGATTAATAATTGGGAAAGTCCTTTTATTTCCTCTGTTTATTATTCACTAGAACTCCAAAATTTTCAAATCCTAGTCAAAATTTACAAACAACAAGCATCCCAAGCCAATTTTAACTTAATTCTATTTAAATAATTAACATTCCAAAATTTAGAATTTTGGGATGTTACAGCATCTGCACAAACTAACAAATACTTGCACACAACACGAAAAAGGGGCTGTCAATTCCTTCACGATCACGAACAAGAGTGAGATCTAATAGAGATACTGAGATAGGTATAAAAGATAAATAAAGAGCAAACAAAAATTAATATAAATAAATTACAACAAGGTATTTTTGGGTTTTTTGGTTTATAGATATGAAAATATATGATGGAAAATAGACCCGGGGGCCATAGGTTTCACTAGAGGCTTCTCTCTTGAAAGAAAACGTACGATGGGTGAACAAATTACAGTCGAGCAATTGATAGAAAAGCGCATAGTTATGACGATATCTAAGGCAATGATCATGAATATAGGCATCACATCCGTGACAACTAGATGGACTCCTGCCTGCATCTACTACTATTACTCCACACATTAACCGCTATCCAGCATGCATCTAGAGTAGTAAGTTCATAACAACGGAGTAACGCCTTAAGTAAGATGACATGATGTAGAGGGGTAAACTCAAGAAATATGATATAAACCCCATCTTTTTATCCTTGATGGGAACAATACAATACGTGCCTCGCTAACCTACTAAGTCACTGGGTGAGGACACACAAGATTGAACCCAAAACTAAGCACCTCTCCCGTTGCAAGAAAAACCAATCTAGTTGGCCAAACCAAACCGATAATTCGAAGACAAATACAAAGATATCTTAATCATGCATAAAAGAGTTCAGAGAAGACTCAAATAATATTCATAGACAATCTAATCATAAATCCAGAATTCGTCAGATCTCGACAAACACACCACAAAAGAATATTACATCGGATAGAACTCCAAGAACATCGAGGAGAACATTGTATTGAAGATCAAAGAGAGAGAAGAAGCTATCTAGCTACTAGCTATGGACCCGTACATCTGTGGTAAACTACTCACACTTCATCGAAAGGGTAGCAAGGTTGATGTAGAGGCCCTCCATGATCGAATCCCCCTCTGGCAAAAGGCCCCAAGATGGGATCTCACGGGAACAGAGGCTGCAGCGGCGGAAAAGTATTTTGGTGGACGCTTCTGATGTTTGGGGAATATTTGGGAATTTATAGTGCAAAGATTAGGGTTGGGGGACTCCCGAGGGGTCCACAAGCTAGGGGGCGCGCCCTGAGGGCTTCTGGGCTCCTCATGAGTCTTCTGGCCCCCTCCTCAAGTCTTCTGGGTGTCGTCTGGCCCAAGAAAAATCATCACGAAAGTTTTAATTCGTTTGGCTCTGTTTGATATTCCTTTTCTGTAAAACTCAAAAACAAGGAAAAAAAACAAAAACTGGCACTGGGCTCTAGGTTAATAGGCTAGTCCCAAAAATAATATAAAATAATATATTTATGCATATAAAACATCCAAAACAGATAATATAATAGCATGGAACAATAAAAAATTATAGATACGTTGGGGACGTATCAAGCTGCAAGACAACAAATTATTGTTCCTGATGGAAGAGTTCAACCGCAACTTGATGCTCTTCTCAAGAACTAAGAATTGACCACTCGACAAGAACTGGAGACCTTGGAAGGAGTTCATGGGACAACTCAAAGGGATCAACAGTTGAAAGACAATAGAAGAGCTCAAGCATTGGTCAAGCTTGCTAAAATGAATATGCCAGAGTTGAGAAAAATACTGATTCTTGGATTCAGACAATGGATTTATACTTTGATGCTGCTAGGATACCACATGAAACTTATTGAAGGGGCCATCAATTGAGTGGTGGATAGGCAATGGGTACATTGCAGCAATGAGGACATGGTATATATTTTGTGGGTATTTGCGTGATAGGTTTCAGAAACCTATATTTGTGACAATGTCATAAATTTCCATGTCCTTACCTAGACTAGATCAACGAAGGAATATGTTTTGCAATTCGAACGTATAACCTTATGAGGAGGGACAACCCTGTTGTGCCTGACTCTTAGTACATGAACAAATTTATCTTTGGACCTAATGATAGTATCCAACATTACATTCAATGCCAAGAACCCCACTAATTTACATAAGGCTATTTGGTTACCTAGAAGAACAGAGCAAGCACAATCCCCCTAAAAGAGATGTTGTCTAGCAACAACAACTACCTGTTAGAAGACAAGTTCAATTTGTCCCTAACATACCTCAAAATATTTCCCCTTCTGATATTATTGAACATGCAAGACAAAAAGGGGTGTGCTACAAATGCAATGAGAAATGATTCCCTGGTCATTGGAAAGTCTCTAAAATGCGCTACTAGGGACAAGTTCAAGTTCTCTAAACTCAAGTTCCTGGTCATGCAACAATCATTTATTTCACTAACTATGAGGAAGAATGAGAAGAGACAAGTACTGAAAATACCTGATTAGCAACTCCAAACATCCATGCATGCACTCATGGGACTAAGCATTAAGAAGTATGGTTTCACTGTCACAATGCATATAAACAATTGCATTACAATGGCCCTTGTAGACAGTGGGAGCATCGCCACATTTATTTCCTCTACCCATCGTAAGTAGGTCAGAGGGGAGGGGTGATTAGACTACTTGACCAGATAAAAACCTAGCATTTTCCCAATTTTAGTTCTTGGCCAGTTTTAGCAATTCACACAGGTCAGGCAACACCCTACACATGCAAGTGTAGATAGTAGGCAGCAGAAAGTAAAGACTTTGCATATAAACGTAAAGGAGGGATCGGAGAAATCAAACACAATGAAGACACGGTAATTTTTGGCATGGTTCCGATAGGTGGTGCTATCGTACGTCCACATTGATGGAAACTTCAACCCGCGGAGGATAATGTCTGCACGAGTCCATGGAGGGCTTTGATGCGGCTTGAACTACGTCGATATTTCCCCAAGGAGGAAGGGATGATGCAGCACAACTACGGGAGGTATTTCCCTCAGTGATGAGACCAAGGTTATCGAACCAGTAGGAGAACCACGCAACACTACGTGAATGGTACCTGCACACAAAGAACAAATACTTCCAACCCAACGTAAAAGAGGGGTTGTCAATCCCTCCCGGGTAAAAAGATAGATAAAACTGTAGTAGATTGGATAAATAGATCTTGTGGAAACGCGAGATAAAATAAATAACAAAAAATTGCAGCAAGGTATTTTTGGGTTTTTGGATTAATAGATCTGAAAATAAAAGCAAATAAAAATAGATCTCGAAGGCAAATATGATAAAGAAGAGACCCGGGGGCCGTAGATTTCACTAGTGGCTTCTCTCGAGAAAAATAGCATACGACGCGTAAACAAATTATTTTTGGGCAATTGATAGAACTTCAAATAATTATGACGATATACAGGCAATGATCATTATATAGGCATCACGTCCAAGATTAGTAGACCGACTCCTGCCTGCATCTACTACTATCACTCCACACATCAACCGCTATCCAGCATGCATCTAGTGTATTAAGTTCATGGAGAAACGGAGTAATGTAATAAGAACGATGACATAATGTAGACAAGATCTATTCATGTAGGAATAGACCCCATCTTGTTATCCTTAATAGCAACGATACATACGTGTCATTTCCCCTTCTGTTACTGGGATTGAGCACCGTAAGATCGATCCCATCACAAAGCACCTCTTCCCATGGCAAAAAAATTCGATCTAGTCGGCCTAACTAAACCAAAGATTCGAAGAAGAAATACGAGGCTATAAGTAATCGTGCATATAAGAGATCAAAACTCAAATAACTTTCATGGATACAATAGATCTGATCATAAACTCAAAGTTCATCGGATCCCAACGAACACACCGATAAAAGAGTTACGTCAAATAGACCTCCAAGAGACCATTGTATTGAGAATCAAAAGAGAGAGAGGAAGCCAACTAGCTACTAACTATGGACCCGTATGTCTACAATGAACTACTCACGCACTCATCAGAGAGGCACCAATGAGGATGATGAACCCCTCCGTGATGGTGTCTAGATTGGATCTGTGGTTTCTGGAACTTGCGGCAACTGGAATTATGTTTCGTCGACCCCCTAGGGTTTTTGGAATATTGGTGTATTTATAGAGAAAATAGGTGGTACGGGAGGCCACCGAGGTGGGCACAACTGATACGTCCATTTTGCATCATGTTTACCTACTGTTATTTATAATGTTTTTATGCATAATAATGCTTTTTTGAGTAATTCTAATGCCTTTTCTCTGATAATATGCAAGGTTCACACAAAGAGGGAGAATTCTGACAGCTGGAAATCTGGACCTGAATAAACTACGTCAGGCTACCTATTCTGCACAACTCCAAATGAGCTGAGACTTCGCGATGAATTTTTATGGAATAAATAAGAATTATTGGAGCGAATAACTACCAGAGGGGGCCCACCAGGTGAGCATAACCCACCTGAGCGCGCCAGGGAGCCCAGGCGCGCCCTGGTGGGTTGTGCCCTCCTCGGCCCACCTCCGATGCCCATCTTTTGGTATATAAGTCATTTTGACCTAGAAAAAAAAGGGGAGGACTTTCGGGACGGAGTGCCGCTGTCTCGAGGTGGAACTTGGGCAGGAGCACTTTTGCCCTCCGGCGGAGCGATTCTGCCTGGGGAACTTCCCTCCCGAAGGGGAAATCATCGTCATCATCATCACCAACAACCCTCTCATCTTGGGGAGGCCAATATTCATCAACATCTTCACCAGCACCATCTCCTCTCAAACCCTAGTTCATCTCTTGTGTTCAATCTTTGTACCAGAACCTCGGATTGGTACCTGTGGGTGACTAGTAGTGTTGATTACATCTTGTAGTTGATCACTATATGGTTTATTTGGTGGAAGATTATATGTTTAGATCCATTATGGTATTTAATACCCCTCTGATCATGAACATGTTTATCACTTGTGAGTAGTTGCTTTTGTTCTTGAGGTCACGGGAGAAATCATGTTGCAAGTAATCATGTGAACTTGATATATGTTCGATATTTTGATAATATGTATGTTGTGATTCCCTTAGTGGTGTCATGTGAACGTCGACTACATGCACTTCACCATATTTGGGCCTAAGGGAATGCATTGTGGAGTAGTTATTAGATGATGGGTTGCTAGAGTGACAGAAGCTTAAACCCTAGTTTATGCGCTACTTCATAAGGGGCCGATTTGGATCCAAAAGTTTATTGCTATGGTTAGATTCTATCTTAATACTTTTATTGTAGCTGCGAATGCTTGCGAGGGGGTTAATCATACGTAGGAGGTTTGTTCAAGTAAGAACAAGACCTCCGGAGGGAAACCAGTGTCACGTCTCGGAGGCATCTGGTGTTTTGGAGGGGATGAGAAATTTAGAATAGAACAATGGTCTATGAGGAATAACACTACCCATATGAATGCACAATCATAACACACCAATCATTTATTCATTCCATTCAAACATGGTTCAAACTCGATTACAAAAGCTCATGACTAATCGAAGGGAAAACATCGGCCTAACTGATCGACGAAAAAGTAAAAGATAACATGGTGGTCGACTAAAAGTCTTCATCAGTGGCGCCTCCTCTTGGGGTTTCCTTCAGTGGTACTCCCTTCGAAATCCTGATCATTGCTCACGAGGGGTGCTTCATCTCCACTCGGGTAAAGGTCCTCTCCCAAGTCCATCTTTTCCTCTATCGCGGCAAGCTTCATCTTCAGGTCGTCGACTATCTCCATGAAGTCCGTGATTTCTTCCTCATGGCCAAGGAAGTCTGCGCGTGCCTTCTCCTCCAGCCCGATTCATGGAACAAAGCTTCGGTGTGTCTTGAGTTACTGGCGAGTCTGAATCTCCGCTTCTGAGAAGACACTCCAAGTCCCGGATGTATGAGAGAGTGGAATCGCCCTCAATGGTACGGATGATATCTCCATTCCTTGCCCCGCGAGAAACCATGGCGAGGTCTCGAGTGATCGAGCTCGGCCCTGTACTCCTCTCGGAGATGTCCAAGTGCTTTCGGTAGATCGCCACGTCCTTCCGATGATCCAGTTGAACTCGTGAACTCAAAGTTGATAGGCTCCGTGTGTCCTCCAAAGGTTCTCCACAGGATATGCACTTCAATCAGAGCGGGTGTCCGCCGGAAGTGCATTGGTTGGCTTCCCGGTGATCGAGGGCAGAGCTATCTTCACCGCTTCACCATCTGGACCAGCTTTCTTCGAAGGGCATCGTCTCATCGGGCCGGCGAGAACTCCGTAGCAAAGCCGGGTGAACTCGACGGCCATCTAGAATGTTGCAAAGGGAGAAGAGTCGAAATTGTACAGGGAGAATTATGGAATGAAAAGGATTCAAAGTAAATGGTCTCGCTATGGCTTTCCGATCCTAGGGGTTACGATCCTACGGTCGCGTGTGCTCGATACCATCTCTTGTAGCGACTGACCCAAAATCGGTCAAATCTACGTATCCGCATTCCATCCCAAGATCATCTTTGGTACTCACAGTACATCGATAAAGTAATCAAATTTCAATCACACCTGAATATCATTAAACGATTCTCATATAGAGTCTTTATTACAAGGGAATAAATTCGCTCAAGGCCAACTCATGAGAAATAAACTAATAACACCGCGGAAGCGTCGAAGATAAGCGAGTCCATCCGACTCAAAGGGCAATCGCCAAGCGCGGCGTAGCCTCACTCCCGATCGGAATATATCTACGCAACATAATACGTTGCAGCCATGTAGGTCAGCTTTTGGAATAAGTGGCAAGTCATGAAGAATAACAATAATAAAGTTACTAACACTATATGCATTTTTGGCTGTGGAGCTCTAAGTTTCATCATTTTTGCGAAAAGCAAATTTTATCCTACTATAGTGGACTTGCTTGCAAATTACTACATTTGTTGGTAGTTATTGAGATGGTTCCGCCAACCAATATCTCGTTCCCAATTATTAAGTCATAAAAACCCCTCAAATTAATTCATTAGTTTTAATGTTGAGATATCCGAATACTTCCAAGTTCCAGAGGCTCAAATGTCCGTAACCGGGGACACGGCTAATCGATTAGATCTTTAACTCTGCAGAGGGTTGCGACTTTCCCATAAGAATCATTCCCTCCTTTAAAGTCTTCGCACTTCATGGTGTTTGAAGACGGACGAATGAAACAGGTCTTCCAAAGAGTTCTTACAGCTCTGCGGTACCCATCCAATCCTACCGTTCGTCTACTTCTCGTAGTACCGTCCAGCCAGCGTCACTACTAGGGTCAACCCAGCCAGAGCCCATAATGGCTTGCGGCTGCACAGGTAAGCTTCGGTCATGGGGCATCCATCCTTCTCTTTGTGGCTGGGTGAAGCTTTCAGAGATGTCATGGCGCTTCTCCATGCATCCCGCCACCACTGGGTGCTCCAGGTGCCCGTCAACCGTCCTCCACCCAGTAGTGATTTTCCGAAGTCCATCTTGATCATTGTAGTTCATGGGGTTGTCATCATCATTGACTCTCACATCTTGCTTATGAATATCACTCATACCCAAAACCCGTCTACAAGCATAGCAAAGTAACTACTACGTCCCGGGGTCATGGTAACAAGGGGATTGGTTCATCCTACCACATGATACTACTCAAGTTTAATGACTTCAAGATTTCACTACTGCATGCATGGTGGGGTGGTGACAACTACTAATGCACAAAACATAGGTATAGAAATAACATGATCAAAACTTGCCTTGCCGATGATCCTCGTAAGCTAAAGAGTCGAGTAGCAAGCTTAGACTCTAAACTCTACCGAGACAAACAATAACACAATAAGCACAAAGCAATAGGATCACACAACATAACAAAAGTAACATAACACAACAAAACAACCAAAACCAAATCCAAAAGGAAAACTCAAAGAAATCAATTCAAAGTTTTCCCTACTCCAAACAATAACTAAAATAGTTTTTATATAACAAAAATTCCTTAATATAACCTAATCATGGTTTTAAGTTAACTTAACAGAAAAGGTTTCACTAAGCAACTAGGAGCAAAAGGAATTAATTAAAAGCTATTATAAAACTCATTTTAGGCCTAATCCAATTTCTAGTAAGAAAATAAATTAAAACTTTTATTAATTATAAATAAAAGTTCATCTACTAAAGTGACAGAAACTAACCTAGAATAACTAATCACAAGTTAAAAATAAATTCATTTACTAATTAAAATATTAGGAAAACAGAACTAGTTAATTAATTAGGATTAATAGGATTCTGCTTAAAACTAATTATTTATTAATCCTAAAATACCCAAGTTAATTTCTAGGGTTTGGCAATGTCAAAATAAAGTTGGGACAAAAAGAATCATGCAAAAATAATTTTTCTAACTCAAGTTATAGCAGATTTACTATTCTGACTAAAACTAAATTAAAGCATTTTAATTATTTTTAACATAGCTAAATATATATTCTACAGAAACTACATAAAATTTGCAATCCAACAAAAAAAATCATCTAAAATAATAAACAGAATAAAAGATATCAATTTTTCAAAATGAAACTATTCTGCTAAAAGAAAATCAAAATAAAAGAAAAAGACCTAATGGGCCTAAATCTGTGCCTCGTATGTTAAATAGTCTAAACGGGCCCTAGGGTTAACTAAAACGAACCGGCCTAAAAATAAAAACCTAACTAATACTAAACCGGAAAGAACCGCCGGTTTTCTAATAAAACTTACCTTCGGGGTTCTAATCCTAGCCGCTCATTTAGGATCGGACGGGGTGTTTTCGACGACGCATGGAGTCCGGCGACGGCGGCGGCGGGCGGAGTCGTCGGGCTTCCGGCATCGGTGAGCTCGGGAAGTCGTCGGGAGGATGCGACGAGGTCGGGAGTGGTTCGGTGGGGTCGGGGTGGTCGGGAGGGGTAGGGCGTCGGCGGCGGCGACTTTGGCGGCGGTCGAGCTTGACTCTGGCGAGCATGAGCAGGAGGGAGAGAGGGTCTGGCGAGGTCTTGGGGAGGAATGGGTGCGGGGCTCCGCTTTTATAGCCCGGGTTCGTCCTCGCTTGGGGGATCGGGGCGATCGGGATCCGGATCCTTGGGATCCGCGATCTCAGCGAGCGGCGATCGTGGGCGAGGGGGGAAGAAGATGGGGCGGGCCCACGGGTCGAGAGAGAGGGAGAGGCGAGGCGAGTGGCCGTGGCCGAGGCCAACGGGTTCAAAAGGAGGGGTTGAGCTGGGCTGGCTCGGCTCGGCTGGCTGGCAGTGGGCAGCTGGCGCTGGCGGGCCAAAGGGGGGGGTGGGCGCTGGCTAGGCTGGGGGTGGCTGGTGGCGCCTTGGGGATTTTCCTTTTAAAATTTTATTTTTTAAATAAAACAAAAACAGAAATAAAAAATATCTATAAATATTTTATATAGGGTATATATATACCAAAATGATCGGGGAATATTCCTTTCATTTGAACATTTTTCCAAAGGCAAAATCCAAACTTTATAAAATCCATTTTTTCAAATTCAAATAAAATTCAGATTTGAATCCAAATCTTTTGGCAATGTTTTCCTCTGATATTTTTGGAGTGTCATGTTTGCTCCTCTCATACTTTTGACAAGTATTTATCGAGCTTAGTTTTTGAAATGTTTCCCACATGCCAAAGTTTGAAATTCAAATTCAAAACTCAAAATTCTCTGAAACTTCAAATGGCATTCAAATTCAAACAGGATGCATAGGATGCTTAGCTATAATTGTAAAACATTCCAAATAGGAAATTTGGGATGTTACAAACCTACCATTTTAAGATGAATCTCCCTCGAGATTGGGGTTAACTAACAAATAGGTGCGGGTGGTCTCGAAGGAGATCTTCTTGGCGCTCCTGTGGCTTCTTCCTCGGTGTGGTGACTCCACAAACCTTGCAAAATTTGATGACCTTGCTGCGGGTGACTCTGCTTGCAGCCTCGAGAATTGGACGGGTTTCTCCTTGTAAGTCGATCACCGCAAGTTGTATGGCCTCTAGGGGCTTGTGTCTCTCAACGGAACATCGGCCATGTCGGCATGGCACTTCTTCAACCGAGAAACATGGAAGACATCATGAACTCCGGACAATCCTTCCGCAATTCCAACTTGTACGCAACCTCTCCACGACGTTCGAGGATTTTGTAGGGCCAATGAATCGGGTGCTAACTTTCCTTGACACCAAACCTCTTGATTCCACGAAGTGAGACACACGAAGATATGCTCGGTCTCCCACTTCGTAAGTCACCTCCTTGCGCTTCTTGTCGGCATAACTCTTACGCCTCGATTGTGCTATCTTGAGCCTGTCTCGAATCAGCTTGACTTTCTCTTGAAATCCTTGATAAGGTCGGAACCGAAAAGTGATCGATCTCCAACACTATCCCACAACAATGGTGTTCGCACCTCCTTCCGTATAGAGCTTGAAAGGGCCATCTTCAAACTGGATTGATAACTGTTGTTGTATGAGAACTCTGCGTATGGCAAATTATCATCCCAGCTAGACCCATAGTCTAGTACACAAGCTCTCAACATGTCCTCCGAATCTGATTGACTCTCTCGGTCCATCCATCTGCTGCGGATGAAAAGCTGTCTTGAATTCCAGCCTCGTACCCAAAGTTTCATGCAACCGCTTCCAAAACTTTGAGGTAAACTGCGTTCCTCTATCGACACGATTTTCCTCGGAACTCCATGCGGACATACGATCCTGGTCATGTATATCTTGGCCAACTTGGCACTGGTATAGGTAGTCTTCACGGAATGAAGTGAGCTACCTTAGTCAAACGATCAACTACTACCGGATAGAATCATAACCTGAATGGGTCTGGGTAATCCTGTGATGAAATCCATACCAAGTTTCTCCCATTTCCAATCGGGAATCGGCAAGGTTGAAGTAACCTGCTGGCTTCGATGTTCGCCTTTACACGTTGGCAAACATCGCATCTTGCTACGTGCTCGCAATGTCCTTCTTCATACCGTCCACGAAACTTTGCTTTAAATCCGGTACATCTTGGTGTTGCGGGATGAATCGAGTCTGTGAATCATGAGCCTCCTGAAGAATTAGCTTCCTAAGCTCGGGATCATTGGGCACATAAATACGATCCTCGAACCATATAGTCCCATGTTCATCCTTACGGAATCCTTTAGCTTTTCCTTCATCCATCTTTTGCTTAATCTCATCAATTTCCTTGTCCGACTTCTGGGCTTCACGAATCCTTTCGGCCAAAGTGGACTGAACTTCTAGAGTTGCAACAAATCCTCTCGGAACTATCTCCAGTCGGAGATCTCTGAGGTCATCGACTAACTCCTGGGGTAATCCTCCTGCTGTAAGAGTATTCACATAACTCTTACGGCTCAAAGCATCTGCTACAACATTAGCTTTACCGGGGTGGTAATGCAATCTCATGTCATAGTCCTTTATCAACTCTAGCCATCTCCTCTGCTGAGGTTCAATTCCTTCTGCGTGAAGATATACTTCAAACTCTTGTGATCTGTAGACATCACAACGATTTCCGATGAGGAAATGTCTCTGTGTCTTGAGTGCATGCACTCATACCGCTAACTCCAAATCATGCGTGGCATAATTCATCTCATGAGGCCGTAGCTGTCCGGAGGCATAAGCTACAACCTTACCTTCCTGCATCAATACTCCTCCGAGTCCTTGACGAAGCGTCTAATAAACCTGGTATTCCTTGTGTATGTCCGCAAAATCAACACTTTGGCTGTGACCAACCGTTTCTTCAATTCCTGAAAACTGGCTTCACATTCCTCGGTCCAAACATACTTGGCTTCCTTCTTCAACAGCTCGGTCATGGGCTTGGCAATCTTCGAGAAGTTCTCAATGAACCTCCGATAATATCCTGCGAGTCCGAGAAAACTGCGGATCTCCTTGGTCGAGGTGGGTGATCGCCAATCGGTGGTGATTCAACCTTGGCGGGATCAACTGCTATTCCTTCTCCTGAAATAACATGTCCGAGGAATCCAACTTCCTTCACCCAAAATTCACATTTGCTGAACTTGGCATACAATCGATGTTCTCGAAGTTTCTCGAAACTAGGCGCAAATGTTCCTTATGCTCTTCCTCGCTCTTGGAGAAAATCAATATATCATCGATGAACACCACGACAAACTTGTCTAGATATTCCATGAACACCTTGTTCATCAAATTCATGAAGTACGCAGGAGCATTAGTCAATCCAAATGACATGACGGTATACTCATATAAACCATACCTGGTAGTGAATGCCGTTTTGGGTATATCCTTTTCACGAATCTTCAACTGATGATACCCTGATCGAAGATCGATCTTAGACAATACCTTGGCTCCAACAAGCTGATCAAACAAGTCATTGATCATCGGCAGGGGGTACTTGTTCTTGATGGTTACTTCGTTCAATGCACGATAATCCACAACCATCCTCAAGCTTCCATCCTTCTTCTCTACCAAAAGAACTGGGGCTCCCCAAGGTGATGAGCTTGGACGAATATATCCTTTCTCCAATAACTCATTTATTTGATCCTTGATCTCTTTCAACTCATTCGGTGGCATCCGATAAGGTCTCTTGGATATTGGGGCTGTGCCGCAATAGCTCAATCAGAAATTCAATGTCCTGTCCGTGGCATTCTGGTAATTCCTCCGGAAACACATCGGAAATTCTTGCACTCTGGTACTTCCTCTGAACAACTCCGTGAGGGAATGCACTGATTCTTCATCTGGTGTGCTGGCTACATACTTGATCCTCTTACGCTCCGGGGTGGTGAGCGAGAATAGACTTCTTGAGCACAGATCAATGTTCCTTCAAACTTTGACAACCAATCCATGCCTAGGATTACATCCAAGGTCTGGGTTTCCAACACTATGAGGTCCACGGAAATTTATGATTCCCGATGTTGAGGGTTGCGGACAGCCTACACCGCCATCATTTCTCCTCCCGCTGAACCGACGCGAAGGGGCTTCTAAGGGTTCTAGTCGCAACCCATACTTTTCCACAACTACCCTTGATATGAATGAATCGTTGCACGAATCAAAGAGAACCAAAACTGAGCGTGAATTCAATAAAACTTACCAACCACGATTATTCGGCTGATCATAGACGTCCTCCACGTCGATGTGGTTCACCGAGCACGAGGGAATGGATTGGGCTTCTTTGCTTTGAGCCTCCATTGCCATTTCCATTCCTCTGCTTGGCCTCCGGGCGTCGGTGGCATAGTGCCCCGCCTTCGGCACTTGAAGCGGTGATGTGGCTCAGATCCTTGGAGCCGGGCAGAACGGTGCTGATTGCCATTACCATTGCCATTGCCATTGCCATGGCCTGACTTGTTGTCTGGCTGCGGTTGTTCCCATTTCCTCCATGGTTATGACCTCCATGGTTATGATGGGTGTGTCCTCCGAGTACGGTGCATAGCGGGCTTCGCTGAGCTCCCGAGTTATGCTTCCCAGGCTGTACTTCCGCTTGCGACTTCTATCTGCTGCTGCTTGCCTTCAAGAATGGTGGCCTTGTCTACCAGCTCTGGTAGTTATTGAAAGTAGCCACAATAAGCTGCATACTCAGTTCATCATTGAGTCCCTCAAGGAACTTCTCACCTTGGCGGCATCTGTGGCCACATCATCGGGGGCATAGCGAGCGAGCTTGCTGAATTCATCCACGTCTTGTGCCACAAGATCGGTTCCCTGGCGCAAGTTGCGGAACTCACGCTTCTTGCACTCATGGCTCCACCGAGACATGAGCGGTCTGAAGGTTCGCTGGAATTGGTCCCAAGTGATGGCACCAATGGGAAAAGTGGCGGTGTAATTCTCCCACCAAGAAGCTGCAGGTCCATCCAGTTGATGCGCTGCAAAGCGCACCTTCTCAACATCGGTGCATCCAACGGTGACTAGCTCTCTTCCGACTTTGCGGAGCCAATCATCAGCCACAATCGGCTCGGTGCTACTAGAGAACAACGGCGGATTCAACCTCGAAAATCGAGTCAAGTTATCCACGATGGGTGGTGGCGGTGGCGGTGGATTGTTGGCGGTGTTGTTCGATTCGAATAAGGAGCTGCATCGGTGCATTCTGCTTGTTGGAGCAGCTGGGTGAGCTCGGAGGGAAACCAAAGGTCACGTCTCGGAGGCATCTGGTGTTTTGGAGGATGAGAAATTTAGAATAGAACAATGGTCTATGAGGAATAACACTACCCATATGAATGCACAATCATAACACACCAATCATTTATTCATTCCATTCAAACATGGTTCAAACTCGATTACAAAAGCTCATGACTAATCGAAGGAAAACATCGGCCTAACTGATCGACCAAAAGTAAAAGATAACATGGTGGTCGACTAAAAGTCTTCATCGATGGCGCCTCCTCTTGGGGTTTCCTTCGGTGGTACTCCCTTCGAAATCCTGATCATTGCTCACGAGGGGTGCTTCATCTCCACTCGGGTAAAGGTCCTCTCCCAAGTCCATCTTTTCCTCTATCGCGGCAAGCTTCATCTTGGTCGTCGACTATCTCCATGAAGTCCGTGATTTCTTCCTCATGGCCAAGGAAGTCTGCGCGTGCCTTCTCCTCCGATTCGATTCATGGAACAAAAGCTTCGGTGTGTCTTGAGTTCGGCGAGTCTGAATATCCCGTTTCTGAGAAGACACTCCAAGTCTGGATGTATGAGAGAGTGGAATCGTCCTCAATGGTACGGATGATATCTCCATTCCTTGCCTGCGAGAAACCATGGCGAGTCTCGAGTGATCGAGCTCGGCCTGTACTCCTCTCGGAGATGTCCAAGTGCTCGGTAGATCGCCACGTCCCTTCCGATGATCCAGTTGAACTCGGTGAACTCAAAGTTGATAGGCTCCGTGTGTCCTCCAAAGGTTCTCCACAGGATATGCACTTCAATCCTGTAGGCGGGTGTCCGCGGAAGTGCATTGGTTGGCTTCCGGTGATCGAGGGCGAGCTATCTTCACCGCTTCACCATCTGGACCAGCTTTCTTCGAAGGCATCGTCTCATCGGGCCGGCGAACTCCGTAGCAAACTGGGTGAACTCGACGGCCATCTAGAATGTTGCAAAGGGAGAAGAGTCGAATTGATGCAGGGAGAATTATGGAATGAAAAGGATTCAAAGTAAATGGTCTCTCGCTTATGGCTTTCCGATCCTAGGGGTTACGATCCTCACGGTCAGCGTGCTCGATACCATCTCTTGTAGCGACCTGACCCAAAATCGGTCAAATCTACGTATGCATACCATCCCAAGATCATCTTTGGTACTCACAAGACATCGATAAAGTAATCAAATTTCAGTCACACCTGAATATCATTAAACGATTCTCATATAGAGTCTTTATTACAAGGGAATAAATTCGGCTCAAGGCCAACTCATGAGAAATAGACTAATAACATCGCGAGCGTCGAAGATAAGCGAGTCCATCCGACTCAAAGGGCAATCGCCAAGCGCGGAGCGTAGCCTCACTCTGATCGGAATATATCTACGCAACATAATACGTTGCAGCCATGTAGGTCAGCTTTTGGAATAAGTGGCAAGTCATGAAGAATAACAATAATAAAGTTACTAACACTATATGCATTTTTGGTCAGGAGCTCTAAGTTTCATCATTTTTGCGAAAAGCAAATTTTATCCTACTACGATGGACTTGCTTGCAAATTACTACATTTGTTGGTAGTTATTGAGATGGTTCCGCCAACCAATATCTCGTTCCCAATTATTAAGTCATAAAACCCTCAAATTAATTCATTAGTTTTAATGTTGAGATATCCGAATACTTCCAAGTTCGAGAGGCTCAAATGTCCGTAATCGGGACACGGCTAATCGATTAGATCTTTAACTCTGCAGAGGGTTGCGACTTTCCCATAAGAATCATTCCCTCCTTTAAAGTCTTAGCACTTCATGGTGTTTGAAGGCGGACGAATAAACAGGTCTTCCAAAGAGTTCTTCGGCTCTGCGGTACCCATCCAATCCTACCGTTCGTCTACTTCTCGTAGTACCGTCCAGCCAGCGTCACTACTAGGGTCAACCCAGCGAGCCCATAATGGCTTGCGGCTGCACATGTAAGCTTCGGTCATGGGGCATCCATCCTTCTCTTTGTGGCTGGGTGAAGCTTTCCATGAGATGTCATGGCGCTTCTCCATGCATCCCGCCACCACTGGGTGCTCCAGGTGCCCACAACCGCCCTCCACCCAGTAGTGATTTTCCAAGTCCATCTTGATCATTGTAGTTCATGGGGTTGTCATCATCATTGACTCTCACATCTTGCTTATGAATATCACTCATACCCAAAACCCGTCTCTGAGCATAGCAAAGTAACTACTACGTCCGGGGTCATGGTAACAAGGGATTGGTTCATCCTACCACATGATACTACTCAAGTTTAATGACTTCAAGATTTCACTCTGCATGCATGGTGGGGTGGTGACAACTACTAATGCACAAAAACATAGGTATAGAAATAACATGATCAAAACTTGCCTTGTTGATGATCCTCGTAAGCTAAAGAGTCAGAGTAGCAAGCTTAGCACTCTAAACTCTACCGAGACAAACAATAACACAATAAGCACAAAGCAATAGGATCACACAACATAACAAAAGTAACATAACACAACAAAACAACCAAAACCAAATCCAAAAGGAAAACTCAAAGAAATCAATTCAAAGTTTTCCCTACTCCAAACAATAACTAAAATAGTTTTTATATAACAAAAATTCCTTAATATAACCTAATCATGGTTTTAAGTTAACTTAACAGAAAAGGTTTCACTAAGCAACTAGGAGCAAAAGGAATTAATTAAAAGCTATTATAAAACTCATTTTAGGCCTAATCCAATTTCTAGTAAGAAAATAAATTAAAACTTTTATTAATTATAAATAAAAGTTCATCTACTAAAGTGACAGAAACTAACCTAGAATAACTAATCACAAGTTAAAATAAATTCATTTACTAATTAAAATATTAGGAAAACAGAACTAGTTAATTAATTAGGATTAATAGGATTCTGCTTAAAACTAATTATTTATTAATCCTAAAATACCCAAGTTAATTTCTAGGGTTTGGCAATGTCAAAATAAAGTTGGGGCAAAAAGAATCATGCAAAAATAATTTTTCTAACTCAAGTTATAGCAGATTTACTATTCTGACTAAAACTAAATTAAAGCATTTTAATTATTTTTAACATAGCTAAATATATATTCTACAGAAACTACATAAAATTTGCAATCCAACAAAAAAAATCATCTAAAATAATAAACAGAATAAAAGATATCAATTTTTCAAAATGAAACTATTCTCGCTAAAACAGAAAATCAAAATAAAAGAAAAAGACCTAATGGGCCTAAACTGTACTTTGTCGTTAAATAGTCTAAACGGGCCCTAGGGTTAACTAAAACGAACCGGGCCTAAAAATAAAAAACCTAACTAATACTAAACCGGAAAGAACCGGCCGGTTTTCTAATAAAACTTACCCCTTCGGGGGTTCTAATCCTAGCCGCTCATTTAGGATCGGACGGGGAAGTGTTTTCGACGACGCATCGGAGTCCGGCGACAACGGCGGCGGGAAGTCGTCAGGGCTTCAGGCGTCAGTGAGCTCGGGAAGTCGTCGGGAGGATCTGGACGTGGTCGGGAGTGGTTCGGTGGGGTCGGGGTGGTCGGGAGGGTAGGGCGTCGGCGGCGACTTTGGCGGCGGTCAGAGCTTGGGCTCAGCGAGCACGAACGGGAGGGAGAGAGGGTGCGGCGAGGTCTCGGGGAGGGGAATGGGGTGCGGGGGCTCCGGCTTTTATAGCCTGGGGTTCGTCCTCGCTTGGGGGGATCGGGGGCGATCGGGGATCCCGGATCCTTCGGGATCCGGCGATCTCCGGCGAGCGGCGTTGCGTGGGCGAGGGGGAAGAAGATGGGGCAGGGCCCACGGGTCAGAGAGTGAGAGGGAGAGGCGAGGCGAGCGGGTGGCCGAGGCCAACGGGTTCAGTGCGAGGGGGTTGAGCTGGGCCGGCTCGGCTCGGTGGCCTGGCCAGTGGGCGGGCTGGGCCAGGCAGGGGGGGGCTTGGCGCTGGCCGGGCTGGGTGGCTTTATTTGGCGCCCCGAGGATTTTCCTTTTAAAATTTTATTTTTTAAATAAAACAAAACAGAAATAAAACAATATCTGTAAATATTTTATATAGGGTATATATATACCAAAATGATCAGGGAATATTCCTTTCATTTGAACATTTTCCAAAGGCAAAATCCAAACTTTATAAAAATCAATTTTTTTCAAATTCAAATAAAATTCAGATTTGAATCCAAATCTTTTGGCAATGTTTTCCTCGATATTTTTGGAGTGTCATGTTTGCTCCTCTCATACTTTTGACAAGTATTTATCAGGCTTAGTTTTTGAAATGTTTCCCACATGCCAAAGTTTGAAATTCAAATTCAAAACTCAAAATTCTCTGAAACTTCAAATGGCATTCAAATTCAAACAGGATGCATAGGATGCTTAGCTATAATTGTAAAACATTCCAAATAGGAAATTTGGGATGTTACATCTTACTTATCGAGGACTATGATTGATCCCCTATACTTGTGGGTCATCAAGGTTCTTTTTTGGCGCCGTTGCCGGGGAGTGAAGCGCTCTTGGTACGTGGAAATTGGTACGGAAAAAATTATTACTACGTGCTGAAATTTATTGTCATTTGTTACTATGGAGAACAATCCTTTGAGAGGTTTGTTCGGGTATCTTTAGCTCGATCGGAACCACAATTAGTTGCCCCTCAACCCACTGCACCAACTGAAAATACTGAATATGAAATTCGTTCGGGTATGATATAACAACTGCTAGCTAATCCTTATGCAGGAGATGGAACCGAACATCCTGATATGCACTTGATATATGTGGATGAAATTTGTGGATTGTTTTAGCTTGGAGGTTTACCCGGAGATGAAGCTAAGAAGAAGGTTTCTCCTTTATGTTTGAATGGAAAGGCATTGACATGGTATAGGCTATGCGATGATATTGGATCTTGGAATTGGAATCGGCTGAAATTGGAATTTCATCAAAAAAATTATCCTATGCATCTAGTTCATCATGATTGGAATTATATATATAATTTTTGGCCTCGTGAAGGAGAAAGTATCGCTCTAGCTTGGGGGAGGCTTTAGTCAATGTTATATTCATGCCCCAATCATGAGCTCTCGAGAGAAATTATCATCCAGAACTTCTATGCTCAACTTTCTCGTAATGATCAACCCATGCTTGATACTTCTTGCGCCGGTTCTTTTTATGAAGAAGACTATTGAATTCAGGTGGGACCTCTTGGAAAGAATTAAATGCAACTCTGAATATTGGGAACTCGACAAAGGTAAAGAGTCAGGTATTAAGCTTAAGTTTGATTGTTTTAAATCTTTTATGAATACCGATGCTTTTCAAAAGTTTAGCACTAAATATGGACTTGATTATGAGATAGTAGCCTCTTTCTATGAATCTTCTGCTACTCATGTTGATCTCCCTAAAGAGAAGTGGTTTAAATATCACCCCCCTATTAAATAAGAAATTAAAGAACTGGTAGTTGCTAAAGAAGAAACTATCATCTACAATGTTGATCCAGTTGTTCCTACAGCTTACATCAAGAAACCACCTTTTCCTGTTAAGATAAAGAACATGCTAAGGTTTCAACTGTGGTCCATAGAAGTAACCTCAAAGCACCTAAACCCCCTGAGCAAATCAAAGTAGAACCTAGTGTTGCTATGGTTAAGGATCTCTTGGTCGATAATAATGATGGGCATGTTATTTACTTCGTTGGTGAAGCTGCTAGAATAGCCAAACCCGATGGGAAAGATAAACATAGACCCGTTGTTGGCATGACCGTTGTCTCAGTTAAAATAGGACATCACTGTTATCATGGTTTATGTGACATAGGTGCTAGCATGAGTACTATTCCTTTTACCTTATATCAAGAAATTATGAATGATATAGCACCCGCTGAAATAGAAGACATAGATGTTACTATTAAACTTGCTAATAGAGACACCATCACACCACTTGGGATTGTTAGAGATATTGAAGTCTTGTGTGGGAAAATAAAATACCCTACTTATTTTATTGTTCTTGGTTCCTCACAGGATGACTTTTGCCCCATTATCTTTGGTAGACCTTTCTTGAACATCGTTAATGCTAAAGTAGATTGTAAGAAACAAACTGTCGGTGTTAGCTTTGGTGATGAGTCTCATGAGTTCGATTTTTCCAAGTTTAGTAGAAAACCTCATAAAAAAGAATTGCCTAGTAAGGATGAAATTATTGGTCTTGCTTCTATTGCTGTACCTCCTACTGATCCTTTAGAACAATATCTGCTAGACCATGAAAATGATTTGCATATGCACGAAAGAAGTGAAATAGATAGAATCTTGTTCGAACAACAACCTCTGCTTAAGCACAATTTGCCTATTGAAACTCTAGGAGGTCCTCCTCCACCTAAAGGTGATCATGTGTTTGAATTAAAACAGTTACCTGACACTTTGAAATATGCTTATCTCGATGAGAAAAAGATTTATCATGTTATTATTAGTGCTAACCTTTCTGAACATGAAGAAGAAAGATTATTGAAAGTTCTAAGGAAGCACCAAGCTGCTATTGGATATACTCTTGATTATCTTAAGGGCATCAGTCCCACTCTATGTCAACACAAGATTAATATGGAACCTGATGCTAAACCCGTTGTTGATCACCAACGTCGGTTAAATCCGAAGATGAAAGAAGTGGTAAGAATGGAAATATTAAAACATCTGGAAGCAGGTATAATCTATCCTATAGCTGATAGTAGATGGGTAAGTCATGTCCATTGTGTCCCTAAGAAAGGAGGTATTACTGTTGTTCCTAATGATAAGAATGAACTTATTCCACAAAGAATTGTTACAGGCTATATAATGGTAATTGATTTTAGAAAATTAAACAAAGCAATTAGAAAATATCATTACCCTCTGCCTTTTATTGGTCAAATGCTAGAAAAATTATCTAAGCACACACATTTTTGCTTCCTTGATGGATATTCTGGTTTTTCACAAATACCTGTTCCTCAACCTGATCAAGAAAAGACCACTTTTACTTGTCCTTTTGGAACTTATGCTTATAGACGTATGCCTTTTGGTTTATGCAATGCACCTGCTACCTTTCAAAGATGTATGGCTGCTATATTCTCTGATTTTTGTGAAAAAATTGTTGAGGTTTTCATGGATGACTTTTCTATTTATGGGAAGTCTTTTGATTATTGTTCAAGCAATCTTGATCGAGTTTTGCAAAGATGTGAGCAAACAAATCTTGTCTTGAATTGGGAGAAGTGCCACTTTATGGTTAACGAAGGTATTGTTTTGGGCCATAAATTTTTTGAAAGAGGTATTGAGGTGGACAAAGCTAAGGTTGATGCAATTGAGAAAATGCCATGTCCTAAAGATATCAAAGGTATTCGTAGTTTCCTTGGTCATGCTAGTTTATATAGGAGATTTACCAAAGACTTTTATAAAATTTCTAGGCCTCTTACAAATCTTTTGCAAAAGGATATGCTTTTGTTTTTTATGATGATTGTTTAGAAGCCTTCAAAACACTCAAGAAAGCCTTAATTTATGCACCTATTGTTCAACCACCTGATTGGAACTTGCCTTTCGAAATTATGTGTGATGCTAGTGATTATGCTGTTGGTGTTGTTCTAGGACAAAGAGTTGATAAGAAACTGAATGTTATTCACTACGCAAGTAAAACTCTAGGAAGTGCACAAAGAAATTATGCTACTACTAAAAAGGAATTTCTAGCAGTGGTGTTTGCTTGTGATAAATTTAGATCCTATATTGTAGATTCAAAAGTAATCATTCACACTGATCATGCTACAATAAAGTATCTTATGGAAAAGAAAGATGCCAAACCTAGTCTTATTCGATGGGTTCTCTTGCTATAAGAATTTGATTTGCATATCACTGATAGAAAAGGAGCGGAGAACCCCGTAGCTGATAACCTGTCTAGGTTGGAGAATTTTCTTGATGACCCACTACCTATTGATGATATTTTTCCTGATGAGCAATTAGATGCAATAAATGTTTCTAATAGTACACCTTGGTATGCTGACTATGCTAATTATATTGTTGCTAAATACATACCCCCTAGCTTTATATACCAACAAAAGAAAAAATTCTTCTATGATTTAAGACATTACTTTTGGGATTACCCACATCTTTATAAAGAAGGAGTAGATGGTATTATTAGACGTTGTGTACCTGAGCATGAATAGGAACAAATCCTACGGAAATGTCACTTCGAAGCTTATGGAGGACATCATGCAGGAGACATAACTGCTCACAAGGTATTGCAATCTGGGTTTTATTAGCCTACTCTCTTCAAGGATGCTCGTAAGTTCGTCTTATCTTGTGATGAATGTCAAAGAAATAGGTAATATCAGTAAGCGTCAAGAAATGCCTATGAATTATTCACTTGCTGTTCAACCATTTGATGTTTGGGGATTTGATTACATGGGACCTTTTCCTTCCTCTAATTGATATACTCATATTTTGGTTGCAGTTGATTATGTTACTAAGTGGTAGAAGCTATTCCAACTAGTAGTGCTGATCACAACACCTCTATTAAAATGCTTAAAGAAGTTATTTTCCCAAGGTTTTGAGTCCCTAGATATTTAATGACTGATGGTGTTTCACACTTTATTCATGGTGTTTTTCGTAAAATGCTTGGCAAGTATGATGTTAACCATAGAATTGCATCACCCTATCATCCTCAGTCTAGTGGTCAAGTTGAACTTAGAAATAGAGAAATAAAATTAATTTTACAAAAGACTGTCAATAGGTCCCGGAAGAATTGGTCTAAGAAATTAGATGATGCACTTTGGGCTTATAGAACAACATATAAAAATCCTATGGGTATGTCTCCTTATAAAATGGTTTATGGAGAAGCTTGTCATTTGCCTCTTGAGTTAGAACATAAAGCTTATTGGGCAATTAAAGAACTCAACTATGATTTCAAACTTGCTGGTGAGAAGAGGTTATTTGATATTAGCTCATTAGATGAATGGAGAACCCCAAGCTTATGAAAATGCTAAGTTATTTAAAGAAAAGGTTAAAAGATGGCATGATAAAAGAATCCAAAAGCGTGAGTTCAAGGTTGGAGAATATGTTCTTTTGTACAACTCCCGTTTCAGATTCTTTGCAGGAAAACTCCTCTCCAAATGGGAAGGACCCTATGTTATCGAGGAGGTTTATCGATCTGAAACTATCAAAATAAATAATGCCGAAGGTACTAACCCGAAGGTTGTTAATGGTCAACGAATAAAACATTATATCTCAGGTACTCCCATTAATGTTGAAAGAAAAAATATCCAAACTATGACACCAGAAAAACAGATAAAAGAAACCTTCCGGAACACTCCAAAATCATGAAAAATAGGAGGTACATGATACGGTAAGTAAACGGACTCCGAAAAATCTGCAAAAATATTTTTTGTCCATTTTGGAATATAACAAAAATTAGGAAAATAAGAAACAACCAGGAAGGCACCCCCGGTGGGCAGAAGACACCAGGGCGCGCTTGGCATCCAGTCGCGCCCAGGTGGGTTGTGCCCACATCGGGTACCTTCCGCACTCCGTTTTTCTTCCGTTTGCTTGTTTCCCAAGATAAAAAATCTTTATATACCCCCCGAACCTATTGACCATCGCATCACAGAGAATTTTTTGTTTTATTTTCTTATTGTTTTCAGTTAGATCTGTTGAGCCAGGCATCACGTCTTCTTCTTCCTCCAACAACGTGGAAGAGGATGCTTGGTTGATGAAGATTGAGCTGAAGAGAGAAGAGCCCGTAGAAGCCCTCAAAGGGGACAAGAGCAAGGAGGCTATCAGAGATCAAGCGCCGGTGGTTGAGCAGGCCTGGCCTGCCGAGGAAGAAGAAGAAGATATCCTTAAACCTTACTATGATCATCTCACCCCCACCGAGATCGAAGCCTTTCGGATCATCGAAATGGTTCGTGTGCAAAATAAATATCTCACCCGTGAAAATATTCTGTAGCAAGAGCACATCATCGCCCTCCGGAGCGTCATCCGTAGATTGGATAATCTCTTGATCATGAAGGACAAGATCGCTACCACTTCATCACCACCACTTCCTTCTTCATCACCAAAAGAAAGTTGAGTATCGGGTATGGGCACTCCCCTTGGCTTGCGCCAAGCTTGGGGGAGGTGCCTCGATATCATATCACCTCCACTATCTTTTGCCTTTATTTACCTTAGTTCGATCCATAGTTATCTTTTGCTTTAGATGAATAAAGGTTTAGTTTGACCCTTTCTTTTAGAGAGTTTGCTTAGTGATCTATCTTTGTAATCGTATGCAAGATATATAATAAAGTTTAGTCGGACTTTTGTTTTCTTTACTTTCATGTTCAACAAAAAAGGAATAATTGAAAAGATCATATGCTAATCTTATGGTAAGTAATGACACCACATAAGGAAAAGTATAAGTAGAAAATTTTATTGGAGATTGACAAACATAGCATTGGTCAATGATGCAATTCATGAAATAATTAATAAGGGAAGAGAAAATTCACATGCAAATACACTATCTTGGAAATGTTTTGTGATTGTGAGCCCCCATCAAAATATTATATGCCAAATTTTTTGACGTTGGACAAGGAAGACAACGTCATGATTTATGTCTGTTCATATTCACAAAGAAGTTATATTATCATAGATCATTCAACATGTGGTGCTTGCCCCCCATCTTTGCTAGCCAAAAAATTCCGCACCAAGTAGAGATACTACTTGTGCATCCAAAACCCCTTAAACCCAAATCTTATTTTCAAGAGTCCACCATACCTACCTAAGGATTGAGTAAGATCCTTCAAGTAAGTTGTCATCGGTGCAATAAGGCAATAAAAATTGCTTCTAAAAGTGTTAGATCATTTAGTGTAAGAGAAAATTGAGCGTTGTACGAACTTGTGATGGCAAAGAATAAAAGCGACAAACTATATAATTGAAAGTGCGTTATATCGACTAGAGGGGGGGTGAATAGGCGATTTTCAGTTAATTTACAAATTCTTCACCGAGAATTTGTTGGTGAGAAATTCTGAGCGAAGAAATACACGCAGCGGAATAAGTACTCGAAAATAAGCATAACAGATTACAGGCATAGTCGTCATGATGAAATGAAGACTATCACGAGCACTGATAGCGTAATCACAGGATAACACAAGATGAAGACAAACAGATGAAGAAATTGAACCGAGGAAATTGAGAAAGTCTTGACCAAAGTCTTCAAACACAGATATGAACAAAACGCTCAACACAAGAATGAGGAAATGAAAGGGTTGAGGAAATAGAACCATTAGGTTGGTGAAGACAATGATTTGGTAGACCAGTTCCAACTGCTGTCTCGGTTATACGTCTGGTTGGAGCGGCCGAGTATTTAAACTCGAGGACACGCAGTCCGGACACCCGATCCGAAAGCACGCAGCTCGGACACCAAGTCCTCACCGTATTCTCCTTGAACTAAGGTCACGCAGACCTCGTCCAATCACTCGTGGTAAGTCTTCAGGCGACTTCCAAACCTTCACATACTTGGTCACTCGGCGATCCACAATTCCTCTTGGATGCTCTAGACCTTGCCGCCTAACCGTTTGGAAGAAGCACAGTCTTCAAAGGTAACAAGCGTCAGATCCACGCAGGATCAATTTCTTCAGTGATGCTCAATCACTTTGGGTTTGTTGGGGTTTGGTTTTTGGGTTTTTCCTCATTTTTGGGTTTTTCCTCACTTGATGATTTTCGCTCAAATTCCTCAGAGGATGGGTTGCTCTCAAATGACAAGTGTCAAGTTCTCTCGGAGCAGCCAACCAACTAGTGGTTGTAGGGGCGGCTATTTATAGCCTAGGAGCAGCCCGACATGATAAGACATAAATGCCCTTCAATGATATGACCGTTAGGTGGATAAGATATTTGGGACAGCCAAAGAAGACAAAGAACGGTCGGAATTTTGAATATCAAATTCTTGAGGCTATCATGTTCCTCATCAGGTAGGCAATTCAGACCGGCGAATTCCTAACTCCTCGATCGAACAAATTCTCGGTGACTGAAGAGCTTCGTCTCATCCTTCAAGAAATTGACTGAATCTGTATGAGATTTCAAAAGCTTCACTCGAAGGGATTGGTAGGTGTAGGATTTTGAGTTGAGCATCACATGGAAATTTTTCCTTAGTATTTCCTCGACCCCCTTTAACGATGACGGTGTTTCCTATGACTCAAGAAAGAGAAAATGAAACTACGAAAACAAAAGTCTTCACGCTTCATGTTCCTCAAATGAATACCAAGTCTTCAAGGTCACACCAATTTCTTCACTTTCAAAGTCTTGAAAAGTCTTGAAATATCAAATTCTTGATTGAAGAACTTCATTTTAGGGTCGACTTTCCTTGTAAATATCAAACTCCTCATAGACTTATAGACCTGTGTACACTCACAAACGATTAGTTACTTAACCTATAAGTCTTCAATACACCAAAATCACTAAGGGCACTAGATGCACTTACAATCTCCCCTTTTGGTGATTGATGACAATATAGGTTAGGTTTTCAACGGGATAAACATATGAAGTGTAAATATCGATAATGAGGAATTTGATTGCAAGATATAGAAGAACTCCCCCTGAAGATGTGCATAGTGAGGAATTTTCTTTTGAGGCAATGCACATTTGAAGAATTGAATCATGGAGATCTCCCCCTATATCTTGTAATTCATACACGCATTTAACATATAATATGAAGAATTTGAAATGCATGATGAAATATGGTGCTTGATGTTATGCAATGTAACGCATCAAGAGTATCAGAGCCCAAATCGATTTGTTGTGAAGATTTTCAACGAGCTCACGAGGATCAGAGCATAACAAATATCAAAACTACTATAGTCAGAGCATAGAGCAAAAGCATAATGCATCAAAAGTATCAAAGCACCATCGGGTTTAAGATTACAACTCGATCCAATAAAAGGTTTCGGAAGAACGAGAGTTGTAACTTAATAAAATACTGTATATAGATAAAAACTAGACCCGCTTGAAGACTAACTCAAATTTCTCCCCCTTTGTCATCAAATGACCAAAAGGATCAAAACTGAGGACTAACGCTCTTGAAGAATTTCAAGTTGAAGACGGAGCGCCAAACATTGTTGGGGTCGGTTGTCAAGTAGGACCAGCAGCAGATGTCTTCCAAATCTTCATTTTCATCGATGTCGCGAGATGAAGAATAGGAGCTGGCCACTAAGGAAGGAACTTTGACTTTCTTGAATTTCTTCGGAGGAGGTGCAGACCACCAAATTCTTCCTTGAGTCCCATTGATTGCGAGTTCTTCTTCATTGTAGACATGTGAAAGGACAGCCAGTGCGCTTGAAGGTTTCATGAACATAGTAGTGGTTTTCTTCACTGCATTGTGTGTTGAGGTCAAATTGTAAAGTAGAGTACCAAACTGACGTTTGACCCACTTATGATTGCGATCAACCTTCTGATGAAGACTGAGGAGTAATTCACAATCAGTCATCACCACAGGTCTTTGTAACTTGGACTTTGCTTAACCGAGGTATTTGTTCTTTGAGTCATGTGTGGCGAGTCATCATTGGTGGAGTAAGATGTCGCTGCTAAACTGTCCATCCAATGGACGAGTGCCTTCATCTATCACAGCAGCGGCCTTGCCCTTTTCATCGGCGGATGTAATTGTCCGTTTGAGGACTTCGATCGAAGCGGTAGCTGCGGTGGTTCAAAGTATCGCCTTTGTAATTCGGTGAAGATCTTGACTGATGAATCTCATAATCCAAGGTGCATAAGGCTTCACTCAAAAGGTGACATGGCAATGTTAGCGAGTCCTCATGAAGAAATCATGGAAATTGACGGAACGCCATGGATGATGTTGAAAAGCATATTCTTCATGATGCCAACGACTTCTTCATCGTTCGAGTCGTGACCTTTGATAGGACTCATAGTCTTCGCTGAAATCCGATAGACTGTTCGAGGCACATATAATAATTCCTTGACGAGGAATTTGGTCCTTGGGGCTTGCCTTGGCTTCAAAGGCTTCATCAAGACTTGCATATAGTGATTTGAAAGTTCCTTTTCTTCATAGATGCGACGTGCACCATCAATCGGAGGATCGAGTGGGAGGCACGAAGCAATTCACTTCTTTGGTGCCTTGTAGTGGGTGTTTTCGGTCATCAATCCAAGACCCATGAAGTTACATCTTCAGCGTCTCCGTGATGTGCGGGTTGCATAGAACTCAAGAATTAGCTCTTCGTTCGATCCACGATATCGGTCAGAAGTTTAGAAGTCTGCGTCGTGAAGAACACCGAGGATCGCTCAAAGCTCGGCAAATGACTCCATATCCACATGAGGAATATGAGCATGATCGAAGATTTTGTCCTTGTTGAAAAGCACCGAGGAATAGAAGTTTGCTTGGTGGCAGTCCGAAGCGCCTCTTCCTAATCCGAGCAGAATCATAAGGATTATATTCAGTGAAGAACACGTGCTCGGCAAAGAAATCTTCAGCCTTGAACTTTTGTTTGGTTGAGAACGGATTCTTTTGCTTTGGCAGAGGGGTGTCGATCAGTTGCATCACCACCTCAGAATCACAAGTTCAGTTCTTGACTGAGGAATTTCTTGTTCCTCAACAGTGCGGTTTGAGGATTAGCAAGCGAAGAGCTTCATCAGCACTAGCGGCTGGAATTTCTTCATGCACAGAACCAGTAGGTTGATTTTCTTCAGAATCTATGTGGACTGTTTGTGCAGGGGAGTGAGGAACTTGTTGGAGCGGGGTGAAGAGAGGAGTATTGGGATGCTGACTTTCCCAAAAGTCATCATTTATCACTGGAGTGGTGCATCCAATATCCACATCTTCATTTTCAATTTCCTCACCACCAGCTTGAGGAATTTCATGGTCCGATGAGGAAATAACTGGGGTTGAAGGGATTGCTTCCACTTCAATTTCTTTATCAATTTTCTCTGATGAATCAGCAGATTGATGTTCTTCATCAGATCCGATTGGGATCTCATATTCTTCTCCAAAAGGAACGACTTCCTTTGACGGTATGGAGGTAATTGGAACAGCATCAATTGGGTGTTCAAATGAGCTGGTCATTGGCTTCATTTTCTTCGCAGTCAAGAATCGGCGTGGTGATGCTTTCCTTTTCTTCACAGCAGCTCGTTCATGAGCCTTGGTTTTCTTCACATCGAAAATGATGGAAGAATTGGAGTTGGAGTTGGCGCAGGAGGAGCCGAGGAATTTGGTGCATTTTCTTCAGGAGCAACTGATGCGGTTCCCCTGTCTTGAACAATTTCTTTAGGCGCACCACTAGTGGGTGCCCTGGCAGTTTCTTCAGCGGCTGGAATGGGATCATCAGCCCTGGAATCAGCATTTTCTTCAAAGAGGCTGAGCGAGAGGCTTCAGCGGTGCTGGCATTTTCTTCATTAGGCTGAGCGGAGGCTTCACCGAGGATTTTCATGTTGCATTGGGACAGCAATAGTAGAATTTCTTCGTCGGGTTGGCGAATCTGGTCTTGACTCCTTGCCACCAAAGCATAGTGGGTATCAAACTTTTGCCGAGGTTTTGAATTTCAGTTTGGACTTGGAGAAGTTCCTCGGTGTCATCTTGACAACGTTTTTCTTGAGAACTTCTCCTTCCTGTATTGAGCCTTTTGATTTCCCTCGCCTTCTCAAACTTGCATTTTCTTCACTATGAAGTGAGTCGATGCATGACTTTGACCATGTGTCGATGAAGATCGAGCGGAGGGGTGTTGGGATCCTTGTGCCAAAGATCAATAAAGTCGAGGACTTTCTTCGATCAATAGCAATGGGCACAGATGTACCTTTGGCTCTAGCGGCCCTAACTTGGCGGTCTCGATGATTTCTTCAAGTTCTTCATCGATGCCTCATCATCGAAAACACGTGGACTACAAGCTGTTTCTTCCTTGGGCTAGGCCGAGGACCACGCCCATTGTTGCTTTTGTCTTCAGCAGAGTCGGGCCGATGAAGAATTGGGGCAGCCGAGGAACTTGCGAGAGATGCTCGAGGTAATTGAGAAACCAGCAGTCCTTTGACAAGTAGCAGTGCACAGGCCCAAGGTTTGGACGGAGCAGTTGAGGACTTTGGTGGAGCAGCAGCAGTGTGAGGAATTTGCTTGGAGGGTGCTGCTGAGGAACTTGGCCGTGAGGGCGCAGATGGTGAAGCACTTGGCTTATGAGCAGGCTTCTTTTGCATTGATTTCTTCGGTTTGACCGAGACCTCAGTGGCAGTAGCAGCAGCAGAATCCTCATTGAATTTCTTCACTGCTTCCTTTGCTTGCTTTGCCAATTTTGCTTGGCGTTTAGCCCATTCATCAGGAAAGTCCTCACCGTTTGATGCTAGTGGGATCAGCTATTTGGCCAGTGCCAAAGGAGCTCTTGGGCATGGAGGATTTAAAGCGAATTTCTTCATGTACTTAGGAGTTACATATCTGTATTCCTTCCATTCCCGTGCCCATCTCCGTTCAATCTTCCGAATCGCACCTTGCGTTGATTTTTGCTTTCTTCATCCGAGTGCAATAGTCAGCATATATTTCCTCGTGGATTTCAAACGCTGTCATAACCTCGTGTTTCTTTCCTCCCTTCTGCGGCTTCTTACCATCCCGCCATTTTCTTCAAAGTGAGGAAATTGAACAATTGAGTTCTCTCAAGAAGTGTGCAGTTTTTCTTCGAGGAACGCTGCAAATGAGTTAAGTTGATGAGAACCTAGGGATTCAGCAGCGGACATTTGTACCTGTGAACAGAGTATAGGTGCGAGGAATTTGGAGAGGTCATATGCGTTCTCAGAAGGTTTTTCAAAAAGAACAAGTTTTGAGGATTTTGACCAGATGAGCCTTGAAGAATTTCACTAAGCGTTCTTTGTCTTAGGTTCGAGTTGTATAGATCGAGGATCCACACAATTGAGGAATCTTGAAGAAAATCATTGCTTAGAGAAACGAATCAAGAGATTTGAGGTGTTCATATGTGTGAGGAATTTGAAGAATAAACACCTTTGAAGAATTTGAAGAAGATTTGAGAATCAAAGCGAGTAATAAAAGTAACTTTTAATTTACCCGAAGTGAAGAACACGACGAACTGAGATGAACAGTTGGGAAGTTCGTCCGTTCAGATCTTCCCCGCCCTAACTTGGCAGAGGAAATCAGCTACGGCGACGGCGGAGTGAAGATTTTCCACGGTCGGCGCGAGTACGTCGGCGAAGAGGTCAAGGCAGTGAAGCTTTTCCTCACCGGCGACGATGGAGTAAGCGGCGCTTAGGGTTTCGAGGAGCTCGAGCGGGAGAGAGATCGAGCGGAGTAAAAGAGTGAGGAAGGGAGAGAGGGGTATTTATAGACACGTTTAAAAAACGGATCGTCCGAAGATTTAGGACGAACGTGCCCCTGACCGCTTCCCTTCTCACGACATGTGTCACACACGTACTGTGTAGTGGAGATCGTGTGCGATCGTGGGTGAATATAATAATGCATCGTGGGATGCGGAACGGTTTGAGCGGTAAAAGCGAAGGTTTGAATAAGATTTGTTTTAAAAGTTCCGTTGCAATTTCTTCAGCTGTCAAGGACACAGTGAAGAATTTGAACAAGTTTCAAAGTAGAACGCACATGAAGAATTTGTGAATGGATTGGGTTGAGTATAGCATAGAGGGGGAAGGGTCCGATCACATTCACTTAGCGAAAAAGCGACTTGAAGAAATAGCCATAAGTGAATCTTTGTAGAGGACATAAAACCATATATATATATATATATATATATATATATATATATATATATATATATATATATATATATATATAGCCAATGAAGAAAGACGACGGATACAAATGAAGATTTTGCAAAGTTGAAGAATTTGAAAAATCAAGAATTTCAAAAGCGAGGAAAACTCAAATTGAAGATTTTCAACTTTGGTGGTGGTGTGTCCCATCAGATAAGAATGATGATTTCAGACACCGCGCACAATTGTCGTAGGGTTACGAGAATCAAATTCTTCATTAATTTCTTCACACTTAGAGTGTTATTCTTCATTGATTGAAGAAAACGCTTCTTCATGTGTTGCACATCTAAGTCATCGATTTTGCATAAGTGTTAGGATGTGTGTCCTTTTCAAAGAACATTCAAGATTCCAAGATATTTAGCTCACACCGCAACTTGCTAAATCTCTTCTCATCCAAGGGCTTAGTGAAGATATCAGCTAGCTGTTCTTGATCTTCACGTGCTCGATGGAGATGTCGCCTTCAACACATGATCACGAAGAAAATGATGACGAATTTGAATGTGCTTTGTCTTCGAGTGCTGAACGGGTTGTGAGCAATCTTGATGGCACTCTCATTGTCACAAGAGAGAGGCACATTCTTCACGTTGATGCCATAGTCCTTGAGGGTTTGCTTCATCCATAGTAATTGAGCACAACACGAGCCAGCAGCAATGTATTCAGCTTCCGCGATGGACGGTGATACGCAGATTCTGTTTCTTCGAGGACCAACGCACCAAAGATCGTCCGAGGAAATGACAAGTACCAGATGTTGACTTGCGATCCACACGATCACCAGCATAGTCAGAGTCATAATATCCAATGAGATCAAAAGTAGAGCCCTTGGGGTACCATAATCCTAGTGTTGGTGTGTGAGCTAGATATCGAAGAATATGCTTCACAGCCTTATGGTGTGATTCCTTGGTGTAGCTTGAAATCGGCACACATGCAAACACTAAGCATTATATCTGGCCTAGATGCACATAAGTACAATAAAGAACCAATCATGGAGCGGTATACCTTGTGATTGAAGTCAATACCATTTTCATCAGTGCATAGATGGCCATTTGTGGGCATAGGAATTTTGACGCCTTTGCAATCTTGCATGCGAATTTCTTCAGGACATCTTTGAGGTATTTCTCTGAGATATGAATATGCCATTGTGTTGTTGATTTAATTTGAAGACCTAAGAAGAATTTCAACTCTCCCATCATAGACATTTGATATTCTTCACTCATCATATAGGCAAATTCATCACTATAACGTTGGTCAAGACAGCCAAAGATAATATCATCAACATATATTTGGCACACAAATAGTTCACCATCATAAGATTTAGTAAATAGAGTAGGGTCAAGTGAACTGGTGTGAAGCCATTCTTCACGAAGAATTCCTTCAATGTATCATACCACGCCCGAGGGGCTTGCTTGAGGCCATAGAGGGCCTTATTTAGTCTGAAGACTTTGTCAGGATTCTTTGGATCTTCAAAACCCGGGGGTTGTGCAACATATACTTCTTCCTCAAGCTTACCATTGAGGAATGCACTTTTCACATCCATTTGATATAAAGTGATATTGTGATGGTTAGCGTGGCGAGTAATATGCTAATAGACTCAAGTCTAGCAACAGTGCAAAAGTTTCATCGAAATCAATTCCTTCAACTCGCGTGTAGCCTTGAGCTACTAGTCGTGCCTTATTCCTCACCACAAGACCATTTTCATCTTGTTTGTTGCGGTAGATCCACTTGGTGCCAATGATATTATGCTTGCGAGGATCTGGACGTTTGACCAGTTCCCACACGTTGTTGAGCTCGAATCGATGTAATTCTTCTTGCATGGCCTGAATCCACTCCGGCTCGAAATGCTTCATCTACCTTAGTGGGCTCTGTGATAGAGACAAAAGCATAGTGCCCACAAAAGTTAGATAAGTGTGAAGCTTTTGAGCGAGTGAGAGGACCTGGCGCTTCAATGTCATCGATGATCTTGTCAACTTGCACTTCTTTTGCAACGCGAGGATGAGCAGGTTGTCTTGAGGAATTTGATCATTTTCCTCAAGACCATTTTCTTCAAATTATCTTCAGTGCATCACTCGGCGTTCTTCGCGTCTGAGAATGAATTCTTCAGCAGTTTCTTGATGAGGGATGACATCCTCGGTTGCCTTGAACCCGATAGAGTCCTCGGTGCTGGTTCGTCTAACATGAAGGTAGGTGCTCTCTTTGCGAGCCATTAGTTTCATCGAACCGCACATCTACAATGTCAACAATCTTGTGAAGTGCGATGTTGAAGACTCTGTAGGTGTGCGAGTCCTTTCCGTAACCAAGCATAAAACCCTCATGTGCTTTGGTGCAAATTTAGAGGTGTGGTGAGGATCTCTAATGCAGCATTTAGCACGAAGACTTTGAAATAACTTACATTGGGTTTCTTATGCGTAAGGAGCTCATAGGCAGTCTTTTGAAGAATTTGTGAAGATATACTGTTGATGATGTGGCACGCAGTGTCAATTGCTTCAATCCAAAGCGACTAGGCGTTTTGTATTCATCAAGCATAGTGCGAGCCATCTCCACAAGAGTTCTGTTCTTGCGCTCCACGACGCCATTTTGCTGAGGAGTATAGGGAGCAGATAACTCATGAGTAATACCAAGTTCATCAAGATAATCCTCAAGTCCGGAATTCTTGAACTCAGTTCCATTGTCACTCCTGATGTGCTTGATCTTCACACCAAAGTTGGTTGAAGCCCTCGAGGAAAATCGTTTGAAGATTTCCTGCACTTGATTTTTGTAAGTAACAATGTGTACCCATGTGTAACGAGAGTAATCATCAACAATAACAAAGCCATATAGTAATGCTTCATTAACGACACTGAATAATGATTGGGACCAAAGAGGTCCATGTGAAGCAATTCAAGGGACGAGTAGTGGTCATGATAGTCTTCACGGATGCTTGGCCTTGGTCATTTTTCCAGCTTCACAGTTCGCATAAGTGATCCTTGAGGAATTTGACATTCTCAATGCCAATGACATGCTTCTTCTTCGCAAGCGTGTGAAAATTCCTCATGCCTGCGTGACCAAGTCGTCGATGCCATAGCCAGCCTTCTGAAGCTTTTGCAAGTAGGCACACGGCAGGTTGTGGACCTGTTGAGAAATCAACAATATACAAGTCTCCTCTCCTAAAGCCTTCGAAGACTTTGGAATTGTCAGCTTCCATGATCACAACACAACGATACTTGCCAAAGATAACAACCATATCGAGATCACAAAGCATTGAGACTGACATGAGGTTATATCCTAAAGACTCAACAAGCATGACTTTGTCCATGTGCATGTCCTTAGAGATAGCAACCTTACCAAGTCCCAATACGACTTTTGCCTTTGTCAAGAAAGATGATATGCTTCGGATGTGACGGTGATAAGGGAGCATCCATCAATAGATTCTTGTCACCAATCATGTGATTTGTACATCCACTATCGAGAACCCACTCAGTGGCTTTGGGTTGGTCATCCTGCAGATGAATTTGTACAACTTACGATCTCATATACTTCATCAGTGAAGAATATGATATCAAGTTCATCAGATGAATTTCATCAGTCAGTATCAATTAGATAAGCAGATAGGGCGTGTGAAATGAAAGTTCATTTCATCATGATTAGCTGCGTCCTTTCGTGCAATTTGTCGTGCCCCAAAGAAATTCTTGAGACGTTAAGGCACGTGTGGAGACTGACCTGCAGAAGAGATTAGTTCTTTTCTTCACCACCCACATCTCAAGGGTGGCAAAGAGTTCATCACTCTGCGAGCACCATATGAGAATGGTGGCATAGAGGCCAATCCATTTCGTTTCACATAAGAAGGGTTAGGGTAAGCATATGAATAAGCAGAGAAATTCTTCGAGGACTTATGAACATAATGGTTTGAAGAATAATGCACATATTCATAGCCCTTAGCTCTACCCTGCGAAACAGAGTTGTTAGCACGATGATGATCATGTGAGGACTTTGATCCTTTTGAGGAATTTGATCCACGTGAGGAATTTGGTCCATATGAGGACTTGGATCCATATGAAGAATTTGGTCCATATGAAGAATTTGATCTGAGGTTCCTATTCTTCACTGGTGGTGTCATGAGGACATTCACCTGAAGATTTTCAAGGCACTTCTTGGGAACCCAGATTTTCTTCATAGGGGAATCGTTCCTGCAGTTAGTGCCAACATATCTAGCAAATACTTCACCATTCTGATTTTTGAACAGTTTATAATTTGAGTCGAATGACTCATCAGCAGAATGAGGAAATTCACATGTAAAACCAGATAAGTTAGATGGATCAACTGGAGGTCCCTTTGCAGCAACCCATGAGGTTTTGGGATACTCTCGGGCTTCGATCGTTCCATCAAGATTGAGTTTCCTCTCAAAGGCAATACCCTCTTTCCTAGGGTTCTGTTGAGGATCTGCTTTTAAGCACATCACAAAGAGTCTGATGCCCTTTGAGGCTTTTGTACATGCTGTCATGTACAATTCCTTCGATCTGCATCGTCGGTGATACTAGCAATGCCCTCAGTTGAGGAATTAGTGAAAGCAGAGGCAGGTGAAGAATTTGTAACAGTTGAAGCATTTGAACATTCAGGTGAAGAATTAGCAGATTCACGTTCAATGCACTTTAAGCATGGAGGAACAAATTCTTCTTGAGAAGCGCTGATTTGTTGAGCAAGTAATGAATCGCGCCCTTCGAAGATCTTCATAACTCGCTCTTAGCTTCTCAAGATCTTGCTTTCTTTGAAGAAATTCATAAGAAAGTTTCTCATGATCGAGATAGGAGAGTGTTATGATGACCTTGAAGGCTGTCAAGCCTAGATGAACTTCTCAAGATTTTCGATCGGGGCTTGAGTGCGATCCATTTCTTCACCTAACATATCATCACTCTTATCTAGCATGTTTTGAACCTTTTCAAAAGCCCTTTGTTGTTTTATAGCAATCTTAGCAAGTTTAGAGTAGCTGGGCTTGAGATCCTCATCGATTCATTTTCACTAGACTCGGAGGAGGTGAAATTGAGTACCTTAGCACCTTTTGCCATGAAGCAATAGGTGGGGCGTAGTCATCATTTTCCTCATCGGGTTTGTCGGTGGAGTCGGTTTCTTGATGTTGAAGATGGACTTGCTAACATAAGCGATAGCAAGAGCCGGACTAGCCACACAGATTCGGATTCTTCTGACTCCTCCTCTTCCTCATTTTCCTCAGATTCAGCTTGAGTCCATTTCCTTGCCAATGAATGCCCGAGCCTTTTGGAGCTGCTCTTCTTGTGAGAAGAAGGTTTTGAGGATTTTGATGATGAAGATTTTGATGATTTCTTCTTCTTCTTCATGTCATCGTAACTGTAATCCTTGTGCTTCTTCTTCTTTAATTCCTTTTCCCATCGAGGACAATCTTGGATGTAGTGACCAGGTTTCTTGCATTTGTGGCAAAGTCTTCTCTTATAGTCACTAGATGAGGAATCACCGCTTCTTGAGGATTTTCCAAAGCGACCACGTCTTGTGAATTTCTGGAATTTCTTCACGGCGGTGCTAGCTCTGGCCAAATTCTTGAGATCTCCAAGGCTACTACGAGTCTTCACTCTCGATTCAGATCAGCCTTGGCCTTGAGGCACGCGTTTTTCCATAGCCGAACCATAGAGATCTCTCTTTTGACAAGCTGGAACTTCGTGAGTATTTAGCCTTCGAGGATATCGGCAGGATCAAGAGACTTATAATCAGCTCGTTCTTGTATCATCGATGCGAGTATCAAATGAGGAATCAAGCGATCTTAGCAATTTCTTCACCACCTCATGGTCGGTGATGTCGGTGGCACCCAAGTGCTTGAAGCTCATTTGAGATGTCGGTGAGGCGATTGAAGGTTTGTTGAACATTTTCGTTGTCGAGTCTTTTGAAGCGGTTGAAGAGATTCGAAGAACATCAACTCGAGAGTCACGCTGAGTTGAAACACCTTCATTTACTTTGGACAGCCTGTCCCGGATGAGTTTGGCGATTCCAAAGCACTCACTCTTCCATATTGACCTTTGCTCGATGGCCACATATGATATTCTTAACTTGAGAATCGAGTTGCTTGAATCTCTTCACATCAGATCATTCGGAGAGGGTGTGGTGAGGAAACACCTTTTGTCACAACATACCGTAGATCGTTGTCAATTGCTTCAAGATGCATTCGCATTTTGTTCTTCGATGAGGGGTAGTCCGTCCCATCGAAGGTAGGACACCCTGCTGAGACCTTGATCATACCTGCGGTCGACATAACTAAAACTCGGTGGTTAAACCAAAATCACACGTAACAAGGGAGTACCTTGCTCGGTACCAATTGAAAGTCGTTATATCGACTAGAGGGGGTGAATAGGCGATTTTGATTAATTTTACAAATTCTTCATCGAGAATTTGCTGGTGAGAAATTCTGGCGAAGAAATACACGCAGCGGAATAAGTACTCGAAATAAGCATAACAGATTACAGGCATAGTCGTCATGATGAAATGAAGACTATCACAGAACACGAAAGCGTAATCACGGGATAACACAAGATGAAGACAAACAGGTGAAGAAATTGAACGAGGAAATTGAGAAAGTCTTGATCAAAGTCTTCAAACACAGATATGAACAAAACGCTCAACACAATAATGAGGAAATGAAAGGGTTGAGGAAATAGAACCGATTAGGTTGGTGAAGACAATGATTTGGTAGACCAGTTCCAACTGTTGTCTCGGTTATACGTCTGGTTGGAGCGGCTGAGTATTTAAACTCGAGGACACGCAGTCCGGACACCCGATCCTCGAGCACGCAGCTCAGGACACCAAGTCCTCACCGTATTCTCCTTGAACTAAGGTCACGCAGACCTCGTCCAATCACTCGTGGTAAGTCTTGAGCGACTTCCAAACCTTCACATACTTGGTCACTCGGCGATCCACAATTCCTCTTGGATGCTCTAGACCTTGGCGCCTAACCGTCTGGAAGAAGCACAGTCTTCAAAGGTAACAAGCGTCGGATCCACGCAGATCAATTTCTTCATGATGCTCAATCACTTTGGGTTTGTTGGGGTTTGGTTTTGGGTTTTCCTCACTTTTGGGTTTTCCTCACTTGATGATTTTCGCTCAAATTCCTCGGAGGATGGGTTGCTCTCAAATGACAAGTGTCAAGTTCTCTCGGAGCAGCCAACCAACTAGTGGTTGTAGGGGCGGCTATTTATAGCCTAGGGAGCAGCCCGACATGATAAGACATAAATGCCCTTCAATGATATGACCGTTAGGTGGATAAGATATTTGGGACAGCCGTGCGCAACAACACAAAGAACGGTCGGAATTTTGAATATCAAATTCTTGAGGCTATCATGTTCCTCATTTGTAGGCAATTCAGACTGGCGAATTCCTAACTCCTCGATCGAACAAATTCCTCGGTGACGGAAAGAGCTTCGTCTCATCCTTTGAAGAAATTGACTGAACTGTATGAGATTTCAAAAGCTTCACTCGAAGGGATTGGTAGGTGTAGGATTTTGAGTTGAGCATCACATGGAAATTTTTCCTTAGTATTTCCTCGACCCCTTTAACGATCGACGGTGTTTCCTATGACTCAAGAAAGATAAAATGAAACTACGAAAACAAAAGTCTTCACGCTTCATGTTCCTCAAATGAATACCAAGTCTTCAAGGTCACACCAATTTCTTCACTTTCAAAGTCTTGAAAAAGTCTTGAATATCAAATTCTTGATTGAAGAACTTCATTTTAGGGTCGACTTTCCTTTGTAAATATCAAACTCCTCATAGACTTATAGACCTGTGTACACTCACAAACGCATTAGTTACTTAACCTATAAGTCTTCAATACACCAAAATCACTAAGGGGCACTAGATGCACTTACAATAATAAAGGTTGCTATCATAAGGGGCAATATAACGTGATGTTCTTTTGCACTAAGGGATTGAGCATACAAACAAAAAGCGCATGGCAATCTCTGCTTCCCTCTGCGAATGACCTATATTTTACTTTTATGTATTTACTTTCATGCAAGAGTCGAAGTTTTTGTCTCTATTCCTTTTTATTTTTCTCTTTTGGCAAGCATCATGTGGTGAGGAAAGATCTAGGCACATATATCCAGTTGGATATGGGGTAGCATGAGTTATTATTGTTGACATCACCCTTGAGGTGAATACGTTGGGAGGCGAATTATAAGCCCCTATCTTTCTATGTGTCCAGTTGAAACGTTTTGCTCATGTGTATGCGGTGAGTGCTAGCAATCATAGAATACTATATGATGTTTGAGTATGCGGACTTGCCTAAAGGCTCCAATACGTGGCCCTTCCTGAAAAGATGATGAATTGTAGTTGCGAAGTTGATTGAGAACATATTTTGTTGGTTTCGAATAGAGTTTATGCTTTATACTTCGATGTTGTGATGAATTGTTACTTATTCATGAGAAGTCTATGATAAAAGTTCTATGTTAAAGTTTGTTGCTGTTATAATAATTTACATGATGCGTCTATGTCCGTATTTTGTTTTTATCGACACCTCTCTCTCTAAGCATGTGGACATGTTTTTTTTCGATTTCGGTTTTCGCTTGAGGACAACCAAGGTCTAAGCTTGGGGGAGTTGATACGTCCATTTTGCATCATACTTACCTGTTGTTATTTATAATATTTTTATGCATAATAATGCTTTTTGGAGTAATTCTAATGCCTTTTCTCTCATAATATGCAAGGTTCACACAAAGAGGGATAATTCCGGCAGCTGGAAATTTGGACCTGAAAAAGCTACGTCAGACTACCTATTATGCACAACTCTAAATGATCTAAAACTTCACGAGGAATTTTTATGGAATAAATAAGAATTATTGGAGGGAATAACTACCAGAGGGGGCCCACCAGGTGGGCACGACCCACCTGGGCGCGCCAGGGAGCCAAATCGCGCCCTGGTGGGTTGTGCCCTCCTCGGCCCACCTCCGGTGCCCATCTTCTCGTATATAAGTCATTTTTACCTAGAAAAAATAAGGGGAGGACTTTCGCGACGGAGCGCCGCCTTCTCGAGGCGGAACTTGGCAGGAGCACTTTCGCCCTCCGGCGGAGCGATTCCGCTGGGGGAACTTCACTCCCGGAGGGGGAAATCATCGTCATCATCATCGCCAACAACCCTCTCATCTTGGGGAGGCCAATCTTCATCAACATCTTCACCAGCACCATCTCCTCTCAAACCCTAGTTCATCTCTTGTGTTCAATCTTTGTACCGGAACCTCAGATTAGTACCTGTGGGTGAATAGTAGTGTTGATTACATCTTGTAGTTGATAACTATATGGTTTATTTGGTGGAAGATTATATGTTCAGATCCATTATGCTATTTAATACCCCTCTGATCATGAACATGTTTATCACTTGTGAATAGTTACTTTTGTTCTTGAGGCCACGGGAGAAATCATGTTGCAAGTAATCATGTGAACTTGATATGTGTTCGATATTTTGATAATATATATGTTGTGATTCCCTTAGTGGTATCATGTGAACGTCGACTACATGACACTTCACCATATTTGGGCCTAAGGGAATGCATTGTAGAGTAGTTATTAGATGATGGGTTGCTAGAGTGACAGAAGCTTAAACCCTAGTTTATGCGCTACTTCGTAAGGGACCGATTTGGATCCAAAAGTTTAATGCTATGGTTAGATTCTATCTTAATACTTTTCTCATAGTTGCAGATGCTTGCGAGGGGGTTAATCATACGTAGGAGGTTTGTTCAAGTAAGAACAACATCTAAGCACCGATCCACCCACATATCAAATTATCAAAGTAGTGAGCCAACATGGTGAAAGTGACTAGATGAAATTCCCGTGTGCCCTCAAGAACACTTTGCTTATTATAATAAACCGTTTTGTCCTGTCCTTTGCCACAAAAGGATTGGGCTATCTTACTGCATATTATTTGCCGTTACCGTTACGTGCTCATTACAAATTATCCTGCTACCAAATTTTCTGTTACTTACAATTTTAGCGCTTGCAGATATTACCTTGCTGAAAACCACTTGTGATTTCCTTCTGCTCCTCGTTGGGTTCGACACTCTTACTTATTGAAAGGACTACTATTGATCCCCTATACTTGTGGGTCATCAACAACCCACCATGGCGCGCCCAGGTGGGTTGTGCCCTCCTCGGGGCACCCCTCTGGTACTTCTTTGGCCCGTCCTATGTCTTCTGGCCCAAAAAAATTCTCCAAAAAGTTCTGCTGCGTTTGGACTCTGTTTGGTATTGGTTTTCTGCGAAGTAGAAAACAAGCAAAAAACAGCAACTGGCACTGGGCACTATGTCAACAGGTTAGTCCCAAAAAATGATATGAAGTTGCTATAAAATGATTGTAAAACATCCAAGATTGATAATATAACAACATGGAACAATCAAAAATTATAGATACGTTGGAGACGTATCAGGCTCCACCCACGAAGGGTCCGCTAAGAAGCAACCTTGTCTATGTCATCATGGCTTGCGTCCATGAAGGACTAGCCTCTTTCAGGGTAAATCTTCACGAATTAGGCGATCTCCTTACCCTTACAAACTCATTGGTTCAACTCCACGATATTTGGAAGCTCCCAAGTGACACCTAACTAATCTAGGAGACACCACTCTCCAAAAGGTAAGTTGATGATGAACTCCTTACTCTTGTGCTTCAAAATATACTCTCCTCAACACTTAATCACTCTCTCATAGATTTGGCATGGTAGTAGGAGAAGGATTGAAATGAAAAGGAACTTGAGGGGCTAGAAATCAATGGTCAAATGGTGGAAGTGGAATCCCTTGATCTCAACACAAGTGTAGATGGTTCTCTCTCAGAAAATGGATATGTGAAGTGGTGGCTTCATCTTGGTTGCTCTCTCTGAGAGTAGGTGGTGTGGGTGGGATATATATAGCTTTCACAAAAAATCTATCTGTTACACACCTTTATGCACAACTCGGTAGGACCAAGGGGAAATACTCAGTGAGACCGATTGGTGCAAAGATTCAAACTTTAGGCATTTTGGGGAGACCGAATGAATCCACTCCGTTAGACAGATTGAAGATGACCTAAGCACTTTTGATGCTTCGATGACACCGGTCATTTTGACTCAGAAATTTTGAGATGAAACCAATGGGTTACAGAAGGTTTACCTGTGCACTTTGGTGGGATCAAATTTATCTTGGTGAGACCGAGTTTCTAGGGTTTACACAATGGCTCTATCAAGTTTATCCCGGTGAGTCCGGGTAAGAGTGAATTGGTGAGACCGAGAATGACTTTAGGGTTTTGGACATATTGGAATGTGAGGGTGTGGTTGAGGGTTTTTGGATTAATATCTCTAAGCACTTGAGAAAATGAGTCATAATCAAAACCTCATCCCTTTTTATAGTATTGGCTTTCCTATGGACTCAATGTGATATTGGATCATTTAACCAAAAATGTAGAGTCTTGGAGCTTTTGCAATGCCTTGTCCTTTGCATTTGAGGTGTCACATTCACATCTCATAGTCATACCTAGATTGAACTTTCCTAAAATATTCTTTGAATAGGCATTAGTTAAATGATGTATATGTTGTTATGAATTACCAAAACCACCCAGGGATCAGTTGCATTTTCAATATCCACCTTTTTGGTAATTGATGACAACATACAAATCAAAGTTTTGACATAAGATATAATCACTGAATAACATCGTCGCTTTGATAAGTATGTGATAAGCATTATTTAAATTTTGCGTTTAAATGCAAATGCACAATGGATTAGGATCATGGGTGACTTTTCCATGCCACATACATCCTTGTGGAGCGCACAACAGAATATGAATAGAATGCATCAAGCCCTCATCACCAAATAAACACGTGAATTTTCATAGCAATAATCACGAATGATAGATAGATAGCACGCAAAGAAAATCAAGTACAATATGATCATACACAAGCGTAACATAGACTTACAAACCATCACAACCAAAGTATCTCAAAAGCGAACCAAATCAAGAAAATGAGCAAAAGCAAAAGACCCTCTCTCTCTCAGCCCTATGATCTATATTTACTCTCCCCCTTTGGTATTAAGTTACTGATACGTCTCCAATGTATCTATAATTTATGAAGTATTCATGCCATGTTTGTAACAATTTTATATGGTTTTGGTATGATTTTATTAGAACTAACCCGGACTCACGCTATTTTCAGCAGAACTACCGTGGTATCGTTTCTTTTGTGCAGAAATAAAAGTTCTCAGAATGGGCTGAAAATTTATGGTGATTTTTTATGGACCAAAAGAGACCCCCGAAGCACCGGAGCTGGGCCAGGAAGTGACCGAGGAGGCCACAAGCCTAGGGGGTGCGCCCACCCCCTAGGGAACACCCACCCCCCTAGGGCGCACCCCCGGCTTGTGGGACCCTCGGGTACCCCCTTGACGTGAGACCGACGCCAAAAAATCCTATAAATACCAAAAACCCCCGAAAAGAGACCTAGATGATAAGTTCCACCGCCGCAAGCCTCTGTAGCCACGAAAACCAATGGGGACCCTGTTCCGACACCCTGCCAGAGGGGGAAATCATCACTGGAGGCCATCTTCATGATCCCGGCGGCCACCATGATGAGGAGGGAGTAGTTTACCCTCGGGGCGGAGGGTATGTACCAGTAGCTATGTGTATGATCTCTCTCTCTCTCTCTCTCTCTCTCTCTCGTGTTCTTGATTTGGCATGATCTTGATGTACCACAAGCTTTGTTACTATAGTTGGATTGAAGGAGATATGTCCTAGAGGCAATAATAAAGTTGTTATTTTATATTTCCTTATTCATGATAAAGGTTTATTATTCATGCTATAATTGTATTGATCAGTAACTTAAATACATGTGTGAATACATAAACAAAATACCGTGTCCCTAGTAAGCCTCTACTAGACTAGCTCGTTGATCAAAGATGGTTAAGGTTTACTAACCATGGACATGTGTTGTCATTTGATAACGGGATCACATCATTGCACTACAAAAAAAATACTCATCCGTGACATTTTGGGCTGAACGAATTTTTTTGTCATACTTATGACACTTCTATGATGATAATTGTGACAAAACCCGGTATCATCATAGATGTGGTGGGATCCTACTTCTATGACAAAAAATCATGACGGAAAATGGGCTTCTCGTCCTGGGCGGGCCGGAGAAGCAGCTGCATGACATTCTTTGGGCCGTCCATGATGGAAAAAACCGTGGTAGAAGCGAGGGCGAGGAAAATATTGGGGTGTTCCCGGTTACGATGGGTGGTCGGGGCCGAGCGATGCACGGAGGTTTGCGCGTTTCTCTCATACACACACGCGCGTGGAGTGCGGCGTTGGGCTCTAACTAAACCCGGCGAGGCGTTCGCCCTCTCGAACCCGGCGATTGCTGCTGCGAGCTACGTGTTCTTGAACCCGGCGACCGATCGATGGCTGTTAATCGAACCCGATCGGCGATTCGCCGCTGCTTCTGCTAACTAAAGGCGATCGATCTGCCTCTGGGAGCAATGGCGTTCTTTGGGGGGTTGGATGAATAGTTCCCGGTGGGGGTGGATGAACAGGACCCCGTGGTGTTGCCTCTAGATGAACAGGACCCCGATCGATTGAGCCGGTTGGGGCTGGATGAACAGGACCCCGTGGAGGGCTGGATGAATAGGACCACCTAGTGGAGGGCTGGATGAACAGTAGACGGTGGAGGGCTAGATGAACAGTAGCCCGTGGAGGGGTTGTTGAACAGGAGCCCGTGGAGAGGGCTGGTTGAGCGATGGCGGTGGAGTAAGCGGTGGAGGCTGTATGAGCAGGAGCCCGTGGATGAGCGATCGTGGGTGGAGGCTGGAGGAGGTCGACGGTGGATGAGCAGTGGCCCGTGGAGGTGGAGGGGTCGACGGTGGAGATGAGCGGTATCCGTGGAGTCCCGTTTTGCGGTACGCCACACCCCTCCCGATAAACAGGACCTGCGTTTTGACCGTAGCGCTCCAACACAAGTCCGTTTCCTCCGTTTTGCGGTACGCCACACCCCTACCGATCAACAGGACCCTGTTTCAACCGTAGGAGGTCCAACACAAGTCCATTTCCTTCGTTTTGCGGTACGCCAGACCCCTCCCGATGAACAGGATCCCACTTCGACCGTGGCCGGTTGAACACAAGGCTGTTTCCTCCGTTCTGCGGTACGCCAGGCCTCGTTTCCATCGGCTGTTCCGTCCAAGCCCTCATGATGAACATGACGACGCATTCCGTTCTGACCTAGCCGGTTGGCTCCCCATGAACACGACGACGACGCAGTTTCTCCATTCCGACCCAGCCATGTACACGAGCCCTTGCCATACGTATGCGCGAGTAGGCGTTCGAGACCCTGCCCGTATGTACGTACGTGGCCGTATTTTCTTTCTTGCACACTGGCTGCTGTATGTACGTGTACATGCTACGTGCGCGCCTCTACTACGACACGTGCACACCTCTACATCGACTAGTATGTACGTACACGTTCGCGACCAGAATGACAACGCTACGTACACTTCGACCAGGTGGGTCCCGACTACCAGGCACTTCCTTCCCTGCAAAGATGTAGCTAGTGGGTCCTAGCAGTCAGGGGGGCGAATCGTTTTTTTTGCCCGGACGCACTTCCTTGCGTGCGAAGATGTAGCTGGTGGGTCCCAACAGTCAGGGAGGAAACATTTTTTTTGTGAAATACGATGGCCCGTCCGGTGGGTCCCTGCTGTCAGGTGGAGGAATAATTATTTTGCGCGTAATAAGGAGGCACTTCCTTGATGCGGCCGTGGACCCAACTGTCAGCCTCTCCACGTACAGCCACGTCCGATGGAAGCCGTTCCTTGACCACGTTGACCACGCCGCGCCGAGAGCACCAGGGCGGTGGACGACGACGGGGCCTAGGAAGGGGACGACGCGGAGCCGTGGAAGACGCGGTAGTGGATGCCCACACGTAGAGGAGTAGGAGGGTTCACTGGTTCGCTGCGGTGTCAGGCTGCCGTCGCCGTAGAATAACATGGGGTGTGGGTGAGTAGAGGGATGGCCTGGCCAGCGGTGGGAGTAGTAGGGGGCGGTGAGGCCTCCGCGGCATCGCAGCCAGCCACGGGAGGCAGGAGCACGAGGCACGACCGGCGCTGGTTTGGTAGGCCGGAGCAAGAAGACCAGAGGTTGAAGAAGCACTACGGTCGTTGGATGCACATCATCGCAGTCCTTTGGAGCTAGAATCGTGCATATTGACTAAGTTGACAAAGCCCTCCGTCCCGTCAACTTAGTAGGCCCACAAGTCAGCCTCGATATCTTTGGGTCCCGCTAGCGGGGGAGTATTCATTTTTTGTGCGTAATAAGGAGGCACTTCCTTGCGTGCGAAGATATAGCTGGTGGGTCGAGCTGTCGTGGCGATGCGTTTTTACAATACTGAGGCCCTTTTGATGGGTCCTAGATGTCGTGGAGGAATCATTATTTTGCGTATAATAAGGAGGCATTTCCTTGCGTGCGGCCGTGGACCCAGCTGTCGACCTCTCCACGTCTGATCCGCCGGATGCATGTTGGTGGTTGACCACGTTGACTAGGCGTGTCGATAGCACCAGGCGGTGGGCGGCGGTGAGGCCTAGGAAGGAACGACACGGAGCCAGGGAAGACTCGGCGGTTGTTTCCCTACGGAGAATCTGTTGTCTGAGGTTTCTTGGTTCGTCTGCCGTCGCGGAGAATAACAGCGGTGTGGGTGAGTAGAGGGATGGCTAGGCCAGCGGTGGGAATCTGGTGGGGGTGGTGAGGCCTACACGGCAGCTGTGCCGGCCCGGGAAGGAGGAAGCGAGCAGTCTCGCTGGCGCTTGTTTGGCGGTTGGAGCAGGAAGAAGCGAGATTGAAGAAGACGACGGCCGTTGGATGGACATCCAACGATCAATTGCTGTCGTCAACCTTTTTAGGAAAGCCTCAAATCATGGAAAACAACATACAACCCATCTGCCATTATTTCTAATAATTTACACCCATTTGCTAATTCTTAAGGTTTTGGAGTCCATATTCTTTTGTTAGCATTATAGCCCATATTGTGGCCACGGTTAAAAATTATCTGAAATTTTGCATATTTGGTGCGGTCGAACTATTTTTAATCCCAAAATTTGAGTCACATTCAAACTGATTTTAAAAATAAATGTATATCAATATAAAATCCAACAAATTGTCCACGCATAAAAATCAATGCAATTTAAAATCTCGAAATGAAAAAAAGAAATTTGAAACTAATTGCCGGTTTGATGTGTTTAAAAAATGTATAGCCCATTTCTCATTACTGATCGGCCATTTCTTGGCCAGCCGAATGAAGCTCTCCTCGTCTTGAAAGATTTGCAACTTAACAGGCCTGACAAAGCGACTTACTTGGCAAATCACAAAAAAACTGGGCTAGCCATTTTCAGAAAGAAAAAAAACTCTTGGGTTGATGCATGGTAAACATAAAAGAGAAGGTTGTCTAGACAGCAGGGCGAGTGCCTGCACAGCTTAGTTAACACCCTGCTCCGTCTCAAAAACAAATTAGATAAATGCCACTCCAATTATGGCGATTCATAAAAATGCCATTGCAATTTCCAAACTTTGAAAATGCCACTTTGCAATTTTGCAAACTTTGGAAAACATACTTACAATTGCAAACTTTGAAAATGCCACTCCGGACTTGAAAAATGCCACTGGAAATGGCATGAAATGGCATTTTTTAAAGTTTGTAAATTGTAGTGGCATTTCTCGGAAACACTAGATTTGGAGTGGCATTTATCAAATTAACCCAAAACAAAAATAACTGGGCGAGCTGCTGGGTCCCTGGTGTCAGCCGCTCGTTGTGCAATTCTCTCGTTTATTGACAATGTTGACAATGGCATGGGACCCAGATAGCATAAATCCATTAGGAGGAGCCATTTTTTTATTGGCTTGAAATAAGGAGGCACTTGCTTGCGTATTGCCATGACCTTGGCGGGTCCCTGCTATCATCCTCTCCATGTACAATCATCTCCTGATTGTGTATGCGTCAACTTGGTAGGCCCACAAGTCAGCCTCTATACCCGTGGAGGACAAATACAACCCATTTAAAAAAATAACAACCCATTCCATACGTTCAAACGGAAAGTTCAACATTCAGAGCAAAGTAACAGGTCTGATCCACATATAGAGTACTGAACTTCCACGTCGACAACCATCATAGCCAAGTTAACTATCTACTCCCACTAATACGCTAGTGGCGTACAAGTACTAACTTACTCTTAGCTAACTAGACGATGCCAGCCGCCATCTGCGGTACACGCTAAACGCCGGCACCGGTGTCCTCCGCCTCGCCTCGGACTTGCCAAAGGTGCGATAGGGCACGTTGCTCGCGCGCGTTGGCCCTTTCCATGCTGGCCCTGTCCACTGAAGCTTCGGCTTCTAAGCGGGAAACCCACTTGACGAGCTGGTAGTAAAAATCAGCGTCGCGAATGCGGTGCGTGCCCGACAGCCTCCAGGGCTATCTGCTCGCGACTCAGAGCGTCGATGCGCGTCTACTCCATGTCCCGCTGGCGGCGCAAATCAGCGATATGCTGCTCCTCGGCCAAGCGGTCGCGCTCCAACAACTCCTGCTCCTCCGCCAGGCGGTCGCGCTCCAACAAGTCCTCGATCTCCGCATTGCCATCTAAAGACCGATAGAATGCCTCCTCCCTCCGTCTGCCTTCCGGTGAAAAACCGAACACTAGTTCCAGCGGTGACCGCCTCCGGCCTCGCCTATCGCGAGCCGGTGGGGGCATGGTGGACGTGGCGAGAGCGAGGAATAGTGGCGAGCGACGTCAGGCCGGTGGGGGATTATGAGGATAGGGCGAGTTGGGTCATGGTGCCACCGGAGAAGGCCGGGAAACAGTACTTATAGGCGGAAGGTAGCGCGACGGTCATCGGAATTCAATGCATAAGCAGGCATGGCTTAGCGCGCCAGCTTGCCGTGGAAAACTAGAGAAACTGAAATTATGACTGTGTCGTCCCGTCCCATCCATGTTGGGTCGCACGCCGGCATGACGGTCAAACGAGTGCACTCAAATAATCTCCCTCCGTGTCAATAATTATTCCACGGATTTAAAAGGCCCGCAACAATTAAAGCGCATATTTTTCGCATCAGTTAGCTTCCTTAATTACGGCCGGCTGCATGCAGGCACTCAAAATCGCTCGCAGCAAGTACGCGGAGCAGCATGCAACGAGTCGCAGCCGAGGGCATTAGTTGATTAACTTTAGCTGGGAGATAAGGCATTTGCGAACATTTTTGCTGGCAGTTTCTTCAGATTCGCATGGCATTTTCTTGAGCAGCTTGTCGGTTTCTTGAGTAGGCATTTTATTCAAAAACTGCCGCCGGATCTTACATCGCAACTAAAATTGCCGAGAGCGCATTAGTAGGCTAGCTAGTGATCGATCGGTAACTTGTAAGCACCGAGCGAACAGAAATAAGGAACTGTTAATGCATCTCAATGATTCACGATCATATACAAATATGTAGCTCAAAAGCAAAGATCAGCCACTTGGATCTTACGTCGCAACTAAAACCAACTAATGCGATTCCCATACATAAGATCAACATGTTAATGCATCTCAATGATTCACATATCACATACAAATATGTAGCTCCAAAAGCAAAGATCTAGAAAAAACATCTGTTCTTCCTACTAACATGGATGCTTCTCTTGGCCAACATTGATGCAATTCGAAAGACAAATTTGTTTGTGAAGTCTACAATTCCTATTGCAAACGTAAGTGGTTTCACCAAAAGCTGGAACCATGAGAATGAACCACACATGATGGAGGAACATCCACTACAATATGATTTGGTCTTCTCTCGATCACACGGCGAGACTATTCTTGGAATACAAACTTTAACTTAGGCAAAATGATGCCCATTGTATAATCATACCAAAGCAATGAAGCACCTAGTGTTGGCCAATAAATAGTACAATACTACTTTTCTGCAGTCCATGAAGTGACTATCCAATCTTTCTGTGTCTATTTTCAAATGGCACTGCATGCAGTGACTATACTATTCTCTTGTTCAGTTCAACCAAAATTGCGGTCACTTTGTGTGTTTGCGGATAGCAGCAGGCGGACATCTCTGCTGCACAAATATCAAGCAGCTAGTAAACATATACCCAACCTTGTATTTTCGGTTTAAACATGTCTCTTCCGCTTAGCATCTGTCATGTTTTGCCTTTGGACAATTTGATCTGATCATGTTTTCCCTCGCCAATTTCATCTGAATTGATTTACTAGTTCAGAGCAGAAATATAGTGCCTATTCTTCATCGGACCAAGGACATCCATGTTCGCAGTGATGGAAGAGGTGAAATTGATACAACCGAAATTGTGCATCCAATCATTGAATCCTGTCATGCACCTCCAATGTAGGTCCACCCTGCCAATAAATTCACATGCAAACCACTAGTATTACTATCTAATGACAGTACAAAAAGAGTAGCAAGATAGTAGCAAACCATGTACCTTCATAATGAACAGCTCATAGTGCCACCAATTGGATATAAAGGTTTGGAAGAAAACATGCTCCTAATGTTGAACCAGTTGGACTTTTTGTGTAGTTCCACAAAAATCGAGCATCCCTTTTTGCATAGATATTGAAAGTGTGATTACTATAAAAGTGGCACTAGTTGAAGCATAGACTCACAAATATAAGCATTCCAATTTCTTAATGGGAAAAGGTAGCAAGACTGTTTCTAACCACCAGTTTGAAGAAATAAATAAGGCAACAACGGCTAATGTCAGAAAGGCACATATAGTTCTTTCTGAAAGAATGATCAATTCCTGGCCTTTCCTCTTCTTTTAAGCATATTTTGTGCAATTCAACTAAAATAAAATGCCATCACCGCCTTGACAATTCAATGACACTATACAATAGGAAATGACTTAATATTACATCATGATGTCAGGTATGTAGTCGACAGGCATTAGAGACAAACATACATACCTCCTCTGATAACATAATGAACATTAATTTTAACAAAGGTGTGACTAGCTTTACCGGGATAATTTGAGTGAACTCTACACCCTCTGTTCCTTAATATAAGACGTTTTCACGGTTCAATTTAAAGTACCCAAACGTCTAGTATTTAGAAAAACAGGTAGTAGTTTTCTTGAGAACATATCTGGGAAAGCTTGCCACACTTTATTTATGTCCATACGCTAATGCAACACCATTCGTGTACAACAAATATACACTAAACCAGTGGCTAGTGCAATAGTAGATTAGTTATTTTATTACAGGGTACACTACAATGGTTTTACTGAACAAATTTCAATAAACTCTAGCACTGGAAGATTTCTATAAGAATTAACAATATAAAATGTAAAGGTAACACATTTCAACATTGGTATACTAGCTGTGCATGAGCATTGAACCAAATACAAAAGTCTGAAGGTAACTAGCATTATTAACTAATGACAGTAAAAAAAATTGCAAACCATGTACCTCCAAGGTAAATATCATTTCGAACTCGGGGGGACCTTAAAAATTGCTATCCCAAGCTTGATAATCGATCAAACACAAAAACTTGATCGAACGAATCAAGAGAACAGCCGGAGGAGGAGGTGCCCACTCTTGACCTTTCCTCTTGTCTCCATAATTTTTTGTGTAGTTTAACCAAAATAAAATGACATCAGCGCATTGGCATTTTGGTGTCACTGTACAAAAAAATTAACTTATCTCATGAAAGTGAGGTATGTAATCTATAAGCATTAACAGTGGAAAAATATGAAGGTAGTAACAAGTTTCATCGTTGGTATACTGGCTGTGCAACAACATTAGAATGCCTTAGCTGAAAAATCTTTAATACATCCACAATCAACAGCTAACCCTGAAATAATCGGTGACATTAAATGGCATTGCTTAAATTTATCGGTGGCATTAGGTGAGTGCGGCATTAGTTAAATGTGGCATCACTTTAGCAGTAGCATTGCTTGACTTGACTTCTGGCGTTATACTAACAGCAAAAAAGTGACAATAAGAGCATGGTAGGCCCATTCGAACAGTGGGCGCACCAGTACGATGTACCACCACAGACGCATAGAGTGGTGAGGGAGGTATGGTTGCCCAGAGCAACAAATATCTAGTCAACATATGTGGATTATGTCCCATTTTTGTTCTCTTTAGCCACCTTTTTCCTATGTGAGGACAACAAACCGATCGACCTGGTCATTCTCTATTGCGTTGTCATGCCTTTCTACCCTTCTTCAACCAAGAGACACGAGACTCATTCCTTAGCTATTGATTTTCCCTTTTCAACCTAGATGCGGGTTCGATGCCTACTCTCTTGGATAGTACAGTCTCCCTTCCTTTCCTTATTCAACCTAGACATGGATTAGTCTGCATGAAGTAGGGTTTCCTTTAATAGTGCAAATTAAGGTTTTCGTCTGCGTGACCAGCAGAGCAGAGAAGATGGTGGAGTGGAAAAAGATCCACATGCAGCGACGTGGCAGATGGGGCAATAGAACAAGGGCATGGTTCTAAAAGAGGTAGCATACCTGAGGGTCGGCGGGAAGTGGCTTCGCTCGTGGTCGTCGTCCTCCGCACGCACTACGACAACAAGCTTGGGGACGGAGGCCATCCCGCGCGGGCGCTAGGTCTGAGAGGACGGCCTTGTCGTCAGTGTGTGACCTCGCTCGCCGATGATGAGTGCGTCAACGTTGCACGTCCTTTTCTTCCCCGGCGGATTTGTGACCACACTTGAGGAGGGAGAGAGAGGCCTCTTTTTTAGATCTGGAGAGAGGGTGATAGTGTGAGAAGCAAGTGGTCAGCCCTTAGCAAGAAAGCTCTGAAGCTCCAGCCTATATATCTTTTTTATACTACTAGTACTAGAGGTGGAGTAGTGGTAGAGTAGTTTATATTTTCTCTGCAAACAGTACCAGTTAGTCGTGCTTCAAAATTGAACGACATGCCATTAAAAAAAATAAAGTCGAGAAATGATGCGGCACTTTGGGCCAACACAGCCAGATCGCATTTTGCACGAGAAATTACACACCATGTTTCATTGACATGTGGTCCCGTTCCAACATGTCAGTGAGACGACGGCGAGTCCTTTTGTACAATTTTCGAAAGGACGTGTAGGCCGGGGCACCTCTTCGTGTACCGTGGCAAATTGGCAACCGTCCATCGACTCTTCGCCTTTCCCTCTCGATTTGGAACTGCTGTTGCACGGTCGTCCTCCCTCCTCCATTTGTCTTCACCCTTCCTTCTACCATTGTTCGATCGTCTTCTCCATGGAGGGAACATGCCGGAAACGACTGTCGGTGTCAAAACCAGCGGATCTCGGGTAGGGGGTCCCGATCTGTGCGTCTTAGGCTGATGGTAACAGGAAGCAAGGGACACAGATGTTTACCCAGGTTCGGGCCCTCTCGATGGAGGTAAAACCCTACTTCCTGCTTGATTAATATTGAAGATATGGGTGGTACAAGAGTAGATCTACCACGAGATCGTAGAGGCTAAACCCTAGAAGCTAGCCTATGATGGTATGATTGTAATTGTGATTGTCCTTCTAAGGACCAACCTCTCCGGTTTATATAGACACCGGAGAGGGCTAGGGTTTACATGGAGTCGGTTACAAGGAAGGAAATATAATATCCAGGTCGCCAAGCTTGCCTTCCACGCCAAGGAAAGTCCCATCCGGACACGGGTCGAAGTCTTGAGTCTTGTATCTTCACGCTTCTATAGTCCGGACGATGTATACATCCGGCTGTCCTGATACCCCTAATCCAGGACTCCTCGGTAGCCCTGAACCAGGCTTCAATGACGATGAGTCCGGTAGCGATCTTGTCTTGACATTGCAGGCGGGTTCCTCCTTGAATACTCCAAAGTAATCATCGAACACTTAGATCGTGTCCGGACCCACGAGGGGATTCTTACACACCGTTGTAGGGAACATGGCATAAATCTGATCCATTGGCAATCTTTATGCGCGTGCCTTTCGATCATGGCCAGTTCAATATGAACCGGTGCTTCTCGCCCCACCTCGACTCGCGCTGCGAGGTGGTTTTATTGGCACGTCCTGTCGAAGCAGAGATCGTGTTCCTCTTATTACGGGATCTTCTATTAATGAGGGCATGCGTAGCCCTACGATGGCCGTTGGTATGACTCCGTGTGCCGTATGGTAAACCTCAAGCGGTCACCCTAAGGACTCTTGATATTCACCCCCTTTATAAAAGGGCCGAGGCCTATGCCTCTTTTCCACCTCTCTCGCGCCTTTCCGCACCTCGAGTTCTAACACCCGAGATCTAAGCTCCAACACCCCAGATCCTTCAATATGTATGGATCCGACCCTCAAGGCCGGTGGGTGGCCTCCTCGATTCAAGCGGAGGACATTGCGAAGCTTAGGGAGGTCGGATATTTGACCGCCGACATCCAGCACAGGCTTCCTGCTCCAAGGCAGGTCATCCCTACGCTGGAGCCCAATGAGTGCGTCGTGTTCGTTCCTCACTTCCTCCGTGGCTTGGGCCTTACCCTCGATCCTTTTGTGAGGGGGCTCATGTTCTATTATTGGTTGGATTTCCATGATCTAGCTCCAGACGCTATCCTCCTTTTCTCGTCGTTCATTATAGTGTGCGAGGCCTTCCTCCATGTCACCCACACTTCGGCTTATGGCTCAAGACCTTCAATGTGAAGCCGAAGATGATCAAGGGGCGACAAGCGGAGTGCGGAGGTGCCGTAATAAGCAGGAATGCTGATGCCCCATGGCCAGAGGGTTCTTTCCTAGAAGTATCTGATGTATGGCAATGGAGGTGGTTTTATGTCACGGCTCCCAGAGGCACAAAGTGGGTGGCCGCCCCCGAGTTTTCCGCTCGGGCCCTCCGTCACAACTAGCGTCTGGGGCTGACGTAGGACGGAATTGGGGGCCCACTGGTGATGTTCGATCTTCGCAGAACCGCATCCGAGAGCTTCTTGAGAGGGACATTAACCTTGTCAGCATAATACAAGTGATGTTAATCCGACGGATGTTGCCTTGCCAACGCCGGCCTCTCCGGATGTGGGAATTCAATCCAGAGGGTCCGTGGACTATCAAGCACTTCTTCGGCCTGAAGCTCGAAGGGATGTGCAAATTATTCTTCGGACCGAATGTAAAATGTCCGGACACCACCGAGGATGCGGGCCTAAGCTGCAATCGCCTAGATACCCAAGTAAGTAAACTTGATACCGGACACCTTATTTTGTATTTGTCATAATTTTTATTCGAAAATCATCCGTGGCGTGAATGGCTCAGCAAAGCGGAGAGAATCGGTGTCGGCGCCACTTCCCAAGGCTCTTTGGTCCCACCATGGCCAAGATGCTTGACCGGGTACTCGGCAGAATGCCCTCAGGGAAAGACAAGGGGAAGAATGAAGAAACCTAACTTCACACGCTACGCATCCGAACCGGGGGAATTGTTGCCTCCCCTAAGGAGGATAGTCGGGAAGGGGAGGCTAAGGCCTCCTCCCCACGCGGGAAGAAGAGGGCTACCTCCGAAGACTCGGAGACGGAGATGCCCAAACCAGGGAAAAAGATATCGCCAGGGGGCTCTGCCTCGACGGGCACCCTCACCGCGTCGTGCCCACTAACGGGCCAGCCCTCCACCGAGCTGTAAGTTAATTTTTAATTCAAAGGTACTGCGTTTCTCCTAGATCAATAACCAGGATTCGTCTTTCGCAGTCCGGCTAGCAGCCCTTCTCAGCGAGTTCGTCTTGAGGATCTTCCTCCGGAGATGATGGAGAGCGAGACCCACCCACCTCTCCGGCTCATGAAGCGGGCGACACCGAGGTGTCGTCACGAGGAATCCGGATCTGCCGCCGGAAGCGATCGTCGGCCGCCTGAGCCCGGGCGTTTGGCTCCCATGAGGCGATGGGAAGGTCCGCCTGATTCGATGTCCGGCAGGACGTATTGACGAGCTTCTTGGAGCGAGCTGCGCTCTCGGAGCACCACTCATTAATGGCGCGGTGCTCAAGAAGATTTCATCCACTACAAGCGGTTTGAATGAGGCATTTACAAGTTTGCTCGAGAGGCTTTGAGGTATGTAGTGAAGAATACCTTGTTTTTTGGTACATGAGAGCCGCGATTAGGTGTGCTCCATATAGATAGTAGCCCCTGAGACTCTGGTTGCCCGCCCTAGGCGGCAAACGGGGGATCATAAATCAATGATTGCGCTATAAATACGTGCAGGTATCTGTGAGTCCGGCCACCGACCAGTCCGTTGAAGTTGCCGAACTAACCAGGCAGATTCGATCGATTGACGCCGATATCACGCTGGTGAACAAGTGGCTGGACAAATCACAAGGTATGTGCTCTGCCTTCCTTTGTATAGGAAAATATGGAGGCGACATGATATTAATGTAATATGTTCGGTCTGCAGATGGTGCTGCTGCCGTGGAGGCCCTGAGGGCAGAACTTGTCCAGGCCAAGGAGCAAGCTCGGGTTAGCAATGCGGCTGCCCTAAAGGCGACCGAAGAATTGAGAGCCGAACAGGCTGCTCATCGCCGAAGCGAGGAAAAGATAGCCGAAATGGGTGTGGAGTTAAAAAATGCGGCTGACCGGTATGAGCTCCTTAAAAAGGAGCATAAGGATAGTTCGGCCGAGCTGTACAAGGCACTTAATGTCGTGGTTCTAAGTCTGACAGTAGAATAGGGGGTAGGAATGGAGAGGCAAGATCCTAGCTATGGAGTAGTTGTATACGCAAGATGTTTACGAGTTCAGGCCCTTCTCGGAGGAAGTAACAGCCCTACGTCTCGGAGCCCGGAGGCGGTTGGTATATTATCTTGGCGTATGAGTTACTGGGGTGCGAAACCTTTACACCGAGGAGGGTGGCTTATATAGAGTTACCCGGACCCTCCGACCCTCGATTATGCAGGGATTAAGGTACATTAAGATCGGGGTTCTTGTAACGCCCCACATAAAGTGCTATGATGACCATAAAAGCTACTTAATGACCGACCGTTTGTTTGCAGACTGACTTTAGATCTCCTGGCGGTCGAGTGGTTGGCTTCATGGTCGAGTGTCTTTAAGTCCGTCGAGTGGAACCCTTCCAGGTCGACTTAAAGGTGTTTTCTTCTAGAGATGTCCTTGGGGAGGGTATCTTGGACATGTCCATGACCCTACCCTAGGTACATGACTTCATCATTAGCCCCCGAATGGATCGAGGTTTGAGTGGGGAAGAAGTTGAACATACTTCCGACCCATTCTTGTGCTACGAGTGTGTCTTATTTTGGATCAATGAACTTAGGTGACGGCATCAACTTCTTTTTCAGTCGCCTTGATCCATTCTTTGTATCTGTCGAGTGTGTTTTCGTACTTGGAGAACTCGAATGACGAGGACGGAGAAAATCTTCTGTCGACAATTTGCTCTCGGTAGCAGGATTTAGCGGGATTCAAATTTTAGGGAAGCGGCGGGCGGAGGAGGCCGCGATGTCGGATGGGATAAGGCAGAGCGCCTCGATCTCAGCGCCACCTTTTTCGCCATGTATCGCTCGAGGCGGTTGCGAGATTTGTGAGGATCGCCGGGCCTACCAATCGATCACTCGGAAGCAACCTCATATAAGGCCCCGGACGGGGGTTTTTGAATAGCGCGCTCCCATTTTCTCCTCCCTTCCCCAGATTTATCCGCCGCGTCCGCCTCCATCTCAGCGCTGCTGCTCTGTGCGTGTTTCGCCGGCGACAATGGTGAAAGAAAAGACGGCGGCTTTGGAGCGGGCGAAGAAGGCGACGGCGAAGGCGAAGGGAAGAGCGACCAGTCGGGACGGATCTTCGTCAAGGGCTGGCTTGCCGCGGGGTTGGATCCAGGGCGACTGGATCCGCTCGACGATCCATCAGAAGGGTCTTGACGACATGGCCAATGAAGGACGGATCCCTCATGGATCAGCGCGGCTCCCGGGGAAGGAGTCGGAGCCGCAACCACAGGAGGGTGAGTGTGTTCTCTTGGCCACCCATGTTGACCGCGAGTTTTCTCTGCCGCCTCACCCTTTCTTTCGGGGATTTCTGAACTTCTTTGGGGCACAACTTCACCACTTCACTCCCAACTCCATCGTGTATCTCGCTGCTTTCGTGTCTTTGTGCGAGAATTTCTTGGGTTGTTGGCCTCATTGGGGTCTTTTCAAGCACATTTTCACTTGTCGCTCCCAGATGGTGAAAAAGGCCAATCCGAGTGACGAGAGAACTCAAGTGATTCAGATGTGTGGGGGTATTGGGGTTCAAATGAGAGGAAAAAGTTCTTTTCCGGCCATGATCTTACCCGAGTCAGTCCGTGGATGGCAGTTGACTTGGTTCTACTGCAAGGACCAGCCGACTCCAGGGCAGTCGACTGGACTCCCTCCTTTTTCCATGGACCGAGTGAGCAAGTCATCCTCTTTGAAGGTGATCCCGGAAGAGAAGGCGCAGGTGAAGGTGTTGGTCGAACGCGTTGTCCAGCTCATCCGAGACGGAGTGACTGGCATCGATCTCTTGGAAGTCTTCCTTCGACGATGCATCCAGCCGCTTCAAGCTCGAGACCATCTGATGTGGTTGTACTCTGGCACTGACGACACCACTCGGATCCACTCGGAGGAGGTCGAGGACGCCATGCTGGAAAGGTGTCTGGCGAGCATCACGAGAAACAAGGACAACCCTCGAGGAGCGGAGGATTCCTCCACTCGACCATCATCTGAAGTAGACATGTTCTATTCCTGCATCTTTGAATGTGATCCCGCTTTCTCCATCTTGTTTGCTTAAAATCGGTCGACTGACTTTGGTCTTGTTTGTTGTCTTCCGGGCCACTCTTGAGATGTACTCGATGCCCAGCAGGGCACAAGAAGCAGGTCGAGGAGGAAGAGGGAAGCGGAGGTGAAAGTCGGGAGGAATGGCAATCGATGGTGAGGAGGGCGAAGATGGCGACAGGTGAAGAGGAGGAGGAGGAAGAGGAGGAAGAAGTCGACCCTCCTCGCACGGAAAGGCGAACAAGCTCACCCATGACCCAGCGATCGGCGTGGCAAGGCTACCGCGCTTTGTCGGGCGATCGATGAAACGCCCTCGAGACTACCTCTCGGCGCCGGTGAAAAAGCGCCGAAGCAACCCTGAGCGACGCCATCAAAGCCGATGAAGGCTCTGCCCAAGATGAGGATGGGTATTCCCACCATTTCCGGGTAACAGCATAACTTGTGTTTTTTTTGTTTAGCATGGACATACTCTTGATCGACTTGTTGACTGATCAACTGATTTCTGACATCTGCAGCGCTGCTACCTCTGAGACCTCAGCCAGGAACAAAGACCAGGAAATGGAAGATGCTGCCACCTCTAACCTTGGTACGATCTCTGTAGTTTAGCTTGTGGTCGATTGGACTTCCGTTTTTAACTTTGAATCTTTCCTATAGTCCCACCTCATGTCATTGATCTCCCTGATGATGACGATGAGGCGCCGCTGAGGCAGAGGAGGACTAAAAAGGCGCTTCTTGGCAAGGCTGCTTTCGAGGTTGTGTCGATGCACGAGGCGCTGGTTCATGAGGGTGGGAACATCACTCGGACTTACGTGTCTTCGCTATGCATTGGCGAGTGTCCGACCTTCATCGTCATTGTTGATCCGCCCTCCTTTTACCACACACCACGTCCCGAGAGGACCAAGTGGGTGCTGCCAAAGAAGCTATCATGATGAGGGATCATGATGGAGCAAGTGAAGGTGGTCCGGGAAGCCAGCCGGAGGCCTATGATGCTAGCTCAGGCTCTTGAGCAACGTCCAGTTAGTTGGTCACCACTTGTTACATTAGGATATGCTACACGAAAACTCTTCTTTACGAAGATCTTCGTATCTTTACACCCTTTGGGTGTGTCGATTGAATTTTTGGATTGGTGGGGGACACGCTGAGTGCACCCTTGAGGTGTAGTCCCCAAGACTATGGTGGATCTGCGGCGGTCGACGATAGTCTTTATACTTTAATTTCTTCGCTAACTTCTTCACTCGGTCTGGTGGGACCATGTTGAATGGAGTCTTGGAATGGTCATTCTTTGGCGATCGACTAAAATCTAAAGAACTCTCTTTTTTAGATCATGATGATACCGTGGCTGATCTAGCGACATTTAGCTATGGTTTAGGATCATAACCTTTTGTCTCTTTTCGATCGACTGATCGAACCGAGGTTAGTAAAACCGATTGGGGCACGCTGAGTGCACCCACTGGTGTAATCCAGACTCTTGTTGAATATTTTAATTCAGGCTGTAGTCTTAGAAAGCATATGATTTTTCTTAGTCACTTTCGGAAGCAACCTATCTTTGATGTCGTCGATTGACTCTTCAGCAGAAAATCCTGTGAGCTTGTGGCTCTCTATCTGAATTGGAAAACAAGCAGATCCAACTCAACCTTGACTTGAAGCTTGCTCGGAGAACTTGCGAAGCGAGAGACAAAGCAAATGGTATGGCTGGTGAGAACTTGGCGATTGTCTTTATCTTTACTGCCCATACCTAATTCTGATCTCATTGTCATTTTGCGGATAAAATGGAGGAGTCTCACGAAGAAAAAGGACCATGACCTTGCTTGAGAAGCAGAAGCGGCTTTGGACAAAACAAAGCTCATGCGGAAGAAAAAATGGCTTCATCGGTAAACTTGAAGAAGAGAACGTAATCTGAAAGCTGCTCTCGAGCGACCAACAAGGAGGTTAGTCGGTGAAGAATGACAAGATAGCTCTGAGTGACAAGGTTGGGCGAATCGGCGGGGAAGAGGAGCGATCTGGAGGCTTAAGCGGGAGGGCTCGCCAAGAAGTTATTCCTCATGCTTGAAGGTAATCCCTCTATCCGTGACTTGTTATCACCGACTCATCATAGAACCATTAGCTTGAACTCGAGTTGCATTCTGAGAATGCATGTAACTTCAAGGAGGAGACTGGTCGAGTGGAGACAAGCACGGACCCCATTAACTCTCTGTGAAGGATGAAGCCGCTATGAGCGTGCTCCTCTTTGGAGTCTCGTGTTCTTTGGTGTGGTGGACTACCTCGCTCATTGAAGGTTGCGGTGTCGCGAATCGACTCGACACTCTGGCTGACGAGGCGCTCCAAAATGACCTCGAGTCTTTAATGACTCGGTGAATAACGTTCAAGTCGAGTGCAGGAATGGAAAAAGTCTTACGCGGTGTGGTGCCGATGTTGCTCATCCTGATGCGTGTTCCTTTGCAAGGAGGCGAGAGAAAAAGTGGCGTCCATCAAAGTTGCCAATACCAAAATACGACTTCCAATCTTTCATGGAGACTTTCATTGCTGCTGCCACTGGATTCTTGTGGAATTGACTCGACCAGTTTGTCACGCCTTCGATCCTCCACGAGGAGTAAAAACTTCTATGCTTCGTCTTAAATTTGCCTCGGAATGCCAAGTGGTTTTGTAACCAATAAACTTTAACAGGTTTGGCCTTTGGGCACTTCGAGTCCGTAGGATGTTATCGAACTTGGCTTATCATCGAATATGCTTTCATTTGCCTTGAGCGAACTTTGTTCTTCACTCGGAATATACTTGATGCTTGAGATGCATCTACTGGGTGAAAAATCCAATCGACCTACACTTCATCGTTCTTGCGGTAGGGATGGAGCCAGAGTTGCGTTGACCTGCATCCTGCGGATCGGGATGGAGTGCTTGTTGTACTTGTGGCGCAGCTCGAAGGAGAAGGTAGCGATCGACTGCACCTCGTCATCCTGCGGATCGGAATGGGCGCGTTGTACTTGTGGGCGTAGCTCGAAGGGAAGGTAACGATCGACCTGCACCTCGTCGTCCTTGCGGATCGGAACGGAGCGCACGTTGTACTTGTGGCGCAGCTCCGAAGGAGAAGGGTAGCAGTCGACCTGCACCTCGTCGTCCTTACGGATCGAAATGGATTTCATACTTAGACGAGTACTCGGACTGCAGCTAAGCCTCCGAGTGGGTGGGTTGCTCTCCACTCGGTAGGGTTTTTAAATACTTAGGCGAGAACTGGACTGCAGCTAAGCCTCCGATTGGGAGGTTTGCACTCCACTCGGTAGGATTTTCAGATACTTAGGCAAGTACTGGACTGCAGCTAAGCCCCCGAGTGGGAGGGTTGCTCTCCACTCGGTAGGATTTTCAGATACTTAGGCGAGTACTGGACTGCAGCTAAGCCCCCGAGTGGGAGGTTCCCTAACCTCCCACTCGGTGGTAGATTCAGATACTTAGGCGATCTTGGACTGCAGCTAAGCTCCCGAGTGGGAGGTTCGCTCTCCACTCGGTAGGATTTTTCAAACTTAGGCAAGTCTTGGACTGCAGCTAAGCCCCAGTGGGAGGTTCGCTCTCCACTCGGTGGGATTTTCAGATACTTAGGCAGTCTTGGACTGCGGCTAAGCCCCGAGTGGGAGGTTCACTCTCCACTCGGTAGGATTTTCAAACTTAGGCAAATCTTGGACTGTAGCTAAGCCCCAGAGTGGGAGGTTTGCTCTCCACTCGGTGGGATTTTCAAACTTAGGCAAATCTTGGATCTGTAGCTAAGCCCCAGTGGGAGGTTTGCTCTCCACTCGGTGGGATTTTCAAACTTAGGCGTCTTGGACTGCAGCTAAGCCTCCGAGTGGGAGGTTTGCTCTTCACTCGGTAGGATTTTTTGTCGTGGCTCTCGAAGGAGAAGGCAGCGGTCGACCTGCACCTCGTCGAGCCCTTACAAAGCACATTGTATTAAATACTTAGGCGAGTACTTGGACTGCAGCTAAGCCCCGAGTGGGAGGCTGGCTCACCACTCGGTGGGATTTTAAACACTTAGGCGAGTACTTGGACTGCAGCTAAGCCCCAGTGGGAGGCGGCTCACCACTCGGTGGGATTTTAAACACTTAGGCGAGTACTTGGACTGCAGCTAAGCCCCAGTGGGAGGTTGTCTCACCACTCGGTGGGATTTTAAACACTTAGGCGAGTACTTGGACTGCAGCTAAGCCCCCGAGTGGGAGGCTGGCTCACCACTCGGTAGGATTTTCAAGTGCTTAGGCGAAAGCGGATTCAGCGACTAAGCCCCAGTGGGAGGCTGGCTCACCGCTTCGATGAGGATTTTTTTACAAACTTAGGCGAAACGGGTTCGCAGCTAAGCCACCCACTAGGGGGGGGGGGAGTTCTCATGTAAACAAAAATTAATAATAATCACTGGGAAAATTATAACATTCTTGTCTTTGATAAACAAACTACAGAGGTACTTTTATTAGATCTCATCCGAGTGAGTACTTAAGTATAAAAGGGTGGAGCAGCTCGCATTCCAAGCTCGAGGCTCAATCAATCTGGCGATCGGCGTTGTAAAGATGGTATGCTCCATTGTGGAGAACTCTGGTGACGATGAAGGACCTTCCCAAGTGGGAGCGAGCTTGTGTGGTTCTGTTGATCCACTCGGAGGACCAAGTCTCCTTCTTGGAAGGCTCGACTCTTCACATTTCTAGCATGGAATCGGCGCGAGTCCTGGCGATAGATAGTCGGCGGATCAGGGCCATCTCTCTCTCCTCTTCTAGGAGGTGTTGCATCTTGCGGGCTTGTTCCGCTTCATCATCGAGTAGAGTTCGACTCGAGGTGCATTGTGAAGCAGGTCACTTTCGGCAGAACTGCTTCAGCTCCATAGACCCGTAAAGAATGGAGTTCTCCCAGTCGACCGATTAGGAGTGGTCCTCAATCCCCAAAGAACTGATGGAAGTTCATCGACCCATGCTCCTGCTGCTGCTTGAGATCACGCATCAGCCGGGGTTTCAGTCCTTTGAGAATTAGACTGTTTGCTCGTTCTGCTTGTCCATTCGACTGGGGGTGAGCAACTAAAGCATAGTCGACTCGTGTGCCTTGAGAGGCGCAAAAGGCTTTAATTTTTCGAATCAGTTTGACCCATTATCGGTGATGATGCTATCGCGAACTCCATATCTTAATATTAACTCTCGATGAAACCGATAGCGATTGCGCGCCGAGATTCTTGATAAGCTTAGCTTGATCCACTTAGTAAACTTGTCGATTGCCACTAGCAAGTGAGTGAAGCCGCTCTGCCAGCTTCTCGATGGTCGATCATATCCAATCCCCAAACAGTGAAGGGCCGACGAGTGGAATGGTCTTCAAGGCTGAGGCGGGTTTGTGTGACATATTGGAATAGAATGACATCCTTCACACTTGCCGACTATTTCCTTCGCCATTTCATTTGCTCTTGGCGGTAAAATCCGCTCGATATGCTTTAGCCACAATGGTCGAGAGGGCGCGCATGACCACAGGTCCCAGTGGATATCATCAAGAATTATCGACCTTCTTACGGTGTTATACATTTACGGCTGACTCGATCGCGCTTTCTCTATACAAGCTGTCCCTTGATCACAATAAAGGCCTTGGATCGGTGGACGATCCGTCGAGCCTCTTCTTCGTTCTCCGGGAGCTCTTTCCTTAGGATATCTGCGATGTATGGCATTGTCGATCGGGAGTGATGACCACGACTTCCATGATCAGTCGACCACATTTGGGACCTCAACTTGATCGGATCGGTGACACTTTTTGGCTGTGGGGCTTCTTTGGTGAAAGGATCCTCTTGAATCGATGGTGTGTGGATGTGCTCCAAAACACATTCTTGGGAATGGCTTCCCTCTTGGACCCTATTTTCGCCAAATCATCAGTGAGCTTGATTTTTCATCGGGGTATATGATGAAGCTCTAACCCCTCGAATTTCTTCTCTAGCTTTCTCCTTTGCATTGCAAGAACCAACATGGCTGGACTTCGACGTCCTCCTTCATCACTTGATTAACCACCGATCTGAGTCGCCATAGACCATGAGGCTTATTTGACGCCTTGAGTGAAATGGCCATACATAACCCATACAAAAGTGCTTCCCATTCTGCTTCATTGTTGGAAGAATCAAAGTGGATCTGGAGCACATACGTGAGCTTATCTCCTCGGGGGGAAACCAACACTACCCCAGCACCGGAACCATTCAGCATCTTGAAACCATCAAAGAACATGGTCCAGTGCTCCGAGTGAACTTGAGTCGGTAGTTGCTGTTCAATCCACTCGGCGTTGAAATCTGCTACTGCTTGGGACTTGATGGCTTTCTTTGCCTCAATCTTGATATCAAGGGGAAGGAGCTCAATCGCCCATTTCTCCACTCGACCAGTTGCATCACTGTTGTGTAGAATCTCTGACAATGGGGCGTCGCTGACGACTGTAATGGAATGGTCAGAGAATTAATGAGCAACCTTCTTCGTGGTCATATAAATCCCATAAACGAGCTTCTGATAATGAGGGTATCTTTGCTTTGATGGGGTCAATACTTCAGAAAGATAATATACTGGGCGCTGAACTTTGAAGGCTTTTCCTTCTTCTTCCCGCCGTAGTAAGTCTTGTCTTGACGACTTGTCATGTGGCTGCAATGTAAAGCAGCAAAGGCTCTTTGCTGATTGGGGCAACAAGCACCGGCTGGGTGGAGAGCAGAGCTTTTAGCTCTGCAAACGCTGCATCAGCTTCGGGAGTCCACTCGAACTTGTCTAACTTCTTCATCATTCGGTAAAGAGGCAATGCCTTTTCACCGAGCGAGAGATGAATCGACTTAAGCGGCCAAGCATCCAAGAAGCTTCTAGACATCGTGCACGCAGCGCACGAGGCGTTTCATTGGAGTATAGTACCAACTTTTTACGGGTTGGCGTCGATTCCTCGTTGGAAGCGAGAAAACGAGTAACTTTCCGCCAGAACTCGAATGTGCACTTTGATGGATTAAGCTTGATATCATACCTCCTAAGATTGGCAAATGTTTCAGCAAGGTCAGTCAACAGGTCGGAACCTTTCCGTGATTTTACCACAATATCATCCATGTATGTTTCCACATTCCGACTGATTTGAGTGAGCAAACACTTCTGAATCATCCTCATGAACGTGGCTCCAGCATTCTTGAGGCCGAATGGCATGGTGACATAGCAGAAGCACCCGAATGGAGTGATGAAAGCTGTTTTGATCTCGTAGGGTCCATACAGACGAATCTGATGGTAACCGGAATAGGCGTCTAAAAAAGACAACCGCTCACATCCTGCAGTCGAGTCGACTATTTGGTCGATGCAGGGGAGAGGAAAATGATCTTTCGGGTAGGCCCGATTGATATGTTTGAAGTCGATGCACATGTGAAGTGACTTGTCCTTCTTGGGGACCATGACAACATTGGCGAGCCACTCAGAGTGGTAAATCTCTCGGTTAAACTCTGCTACTAAGAGCCGAGCCACCTCCTCGCCAATGGCCTTTCTCTTCTGTACGGCGGACCGTCGAAGATGTTCTTTGACAGGTTTAACTTTTGGGTCGACTCATAGACGATGCTCAGCCAGCCCCTGAACACCCGGCATGTCAAGAGCTTCCATGCGAAGATGTCCCATTCTCACGGAGGAACTGGATGGCGCTTCTTCCTATTTGGAGTCGAGTATTGTTGAGATATGGGTCGGAGCAGCATTGGGATCAAGCGATCGAGTCTCGGGCAAATAACGTACCCGATTGACAAAGGGATGAATCTGGGATTAATTGAATCCTCGACATCATGGTTCATCCGATGAGATCATCGAGGAGTATGTGGGTCAACATGGGTATCAGATCCGCTGTTGGTTATGGAGAAGCGTCTGGTCATGTCTACATGTCCCGAACCCGTAGGGTCTACACACTAGGTTCGGTGGCGCGGGTTGAATGAATATGGTATGCAGCAAACCGATGTTGTTGGTCGGATGAGATCCGGGACGTCACGAGGAGTTCGGAATGGTCGGAGGTAAAGAATTATATAGGAAGTGCTATTTGACCATCGGAGAATTTGAGTTACGGTATTGTCTGGGACCACGGAAGGGTCCGAGGGTCCTCGGGTGGAGCCACCTATCCCGGAGGCCCGTGGGCTGAAGTGGGAGGGAACCAGTGGTGGTGGTGCCCCCTTGGCCCCCCTGCGCCTAGGTTGGAAACCTAGGGTGGGCGCCCACTGCCTTGGAGGCAAGCCTCCCCTCCGCCGCCGCCCCCTTGGAGATCAGATCTCAAGGCAGGCCCCGAGGCCTATATAAAGGGGGAGGAGGGGGCAGCGACCTGCATCTTGGCCTCCTCTCCCTTGCTACACCTCTCCTCCTCCGTCATGTGCTTGGCGAAGCCCTGCGGTCTTCTTCTCCACCAACCACGTCGTCGTCTGCTGCTGGAGCCATCTTCCTCAACTCTCCTTCCCCTTGCTGGATCAAGAAGGAGAGCGTCATCCGCTCCGTCACGTGTGTTGAGCAGCGGAGGTGCGTCCGTTCGGCACTGGTCATCGGTGATTTGGATCACGTGATGCGACTCCATCATCACGTTCTAGTGAGCGCTTCCGCCGTGATCTACAAGTGGTATGTATGCAATCTCTCTCCCATGACTCGTTGCTTAGATGAACTCATAGATGGATCTTGGTGAAACCGTAGGAAATTTTTAATTTTCTGCGCGTTCCCTATGATGGTTTTAGAGCGGTTTATCGTAGTTCTCTATTGCCGGGTAGAACACAATTTTGTTGTGGCGTGATCTTGTCAACTTGCTCGCTACTAGTCTTTTCTTGGTATTGTGGGATGAAGCGGCTGGACCGACCTTACGTGCGCTTACGTGAGGCGGGTTCCACCGGTGACATGCACTAGTTGCATAAGGTGGCTAGCGGGTGTCATCTCTCCTACTTTAGTTGGAGCGGATTAGATGAAAAGGGTCCTTATGAAGGGTAAATAGAAGTTGACAAAATCACGTTGTGGTTATTAGTAGGTAAGAAAGCGTTCTTGCTAGAACCCAATTGCAGCCACGTAAAGATGCAACAACAATTAGAGGACGTCTAACTTGTTTTTGCAGCAATTGTCATGTGATGTGATATGGCCAGAAGTTGTGATGAATGATGAATGATATATTGTGATGTATGAGATCATGTTCTTGTAATAGGAATCGACTTGCATGTCGATGAGTATGACAACCGACAAGAGCCATAGGAGTTGTCTTAATTATTGTATGACCTCGAGTCATTGATTCAAGCCATGTAAATTACTTTACTTTATTGCTAAGCGTGTTAGCCATAGTAGTAGAAGTAATAGTTGGCGACAACTTCATGGAACGATGATGGAAGATCATGATGGAGATCATGGTGTCATGCGATGACAAGATGATCATGGAGCCAAGATGAAGATCAAAGGAGCTATATGATATTGGCCATATCATGTCACTACTTTATATAATTGCATGTGATGTTTATTATGTTTTATGCATCTTGTTTACTTAGAACGACGGTAGTAAATAAGATGATCCCTTATAATAATTTCAAGAAAGTGTTCCCCTAACGTGCCCGTTGCTAAAGTTAAATGCGTTTCAAGCACCACGTGATGATGGGGTGTGATAGATCCTGTTCACATACAGCGGGTGTAAGACAGTTTACATGCATAAACACTTAGGGTTAACTTGGCGAGCCTAGCATGTACAGACATGGCCTCGGAACACAAGAGACCGAAAGGTCGAACATGAGTCGTATGGAAGATACGATCAACATGGAGATGTTCACCGCGATGACTAGTCCGTCTCGTGATGATCGGACACGGCCTAGTCGACTCGGATCATGTAACACTTAGATGACTAGAGGATGTCAAATCTGAGTGGGAGTTCATTAAATAATTTGATTAGATGAACTTAATTATCATGAACATTAGTCTAAAATATTTGCAAAATGTCTTGTAGATCAAGCGTAACTCATGTCACCATGAACTAGCGCGTTCTAGAAAACCAAGCTGAAAGACGATGGCAGCAACTATTGACTGGGTCCGGAACGAGATCATCCTCATAGCAGCCAAGCAATATGTCCTAGAAGCACTGGTGATGCACCATCGAGGACCAAGACATTATGAATGGCAGCGTCTCGTCTGATGATTACTCCCTCGTTCGGTGCGGCATGCTACACTTAGAACCGGGGCTCCAAAAGCGTTTTGAGCAACACGGAGCATATGAGATGTTCGAGGAGCTGAAAATGGTTTTCCAAGCTCATGCCGGGTTAGAGATATGAAGTCTCCGACAAGTTCTATAGTTGTAAGATGGAGAAAACAGTTACGTCGGTGACATACTCAAAATGTGGGTTACAACCGCTTTGTCCCATTGGACATTAACCTCCCGGACGAGGCGGTCATTGACAGAATCCTTGATCGCTCCCACCAAGCTACAAGAGCTTTGTGATGAACTACAATATGAGGATGGTGAAGACCATTCCGAAGTATTCTCAATCTGAAGTCGGTTGAAATCAAGAAAGAACATCAAGTGTTGATGGTCAATAAAACCACTAAGTTCAAAAAGGCAAGGTAAGAAGAACTTCAAGAAGGAATGACAAAGATGATGCAGCGCCGGTAAGCAAGTTGCCGGGAAGAAGTCAAAGAATGGACCCAAACACGAGACAGTGCTTTTATTGCAAAGGAAGAGCCACTAAGCGGAACTGCCCCAAATACTTAGCGGACAAGAAGGCGCAACACTAAAGGTATATTTGATATACATGTAATTGATGTACCTTACCGATGCGTAGTAACTCCTGGTATTTGATACGGTCGTTGCTCATATTTGTAACTCTGAGAGGAGCTGCAGAATGAGCAGGCTGGCGAAGGGCGAGGTGGCGATCTTGGCGTCGGGAATGGTTCCAAGGTCGATGTGATCGCCGTCGACGCTACCTCTACATTTACCTACAGGATTAGTTTTAAACCTCAATAATTTTTATTTAGTGCCAAGTCTGAGCATGAACATTGTATCGGGATCTCGTTTAATCTGAGATGGCTACTCATTTAAATCCGAGAATAATGGTTGTTCTATTTATATGAGAGATATGTTTTATGGTCATGCTCCGATGGTCAATTGTTTATTCTTAATGAATCTCGACATAATATTACACATATTCATAGTGTGAATACCAAAAGATGTAAAGTTGATAACGATAGTCCCACATACTTGTGGCTTTGCGCCTTGGTCACTTTGGTGTCAAGCGCATGAAGAAGCTCCATTCGATGGACTTTTAAGTCTCTCAATTATGAATCATTTGACACATGCGAACCATGCCATATGGGCAAAATGCCAAGACTCCATTCTCCGGAACAATGGAGCGAGCAACCAACATTGAAATCATACATACCGATGTATGCGGTCCAATGGCGTCGAGGCTCCGGAGGATATCGTTATGTTCTCACTCTCCGATGACTTGAGTAGATATGGGTATGTCTACTTGATGAAACAAATGCGAGACCTTTGAAAAGTTCAAGGAATTTCAGAATGAGGTAGAGAATCAACGTGACGAAAAATAAAGTTCTTACGATCAGATCATGGAGGAGAATATTTAAGTCACGAATTGGGTACACATAAGGAAATGTGGAATCGTTTCACAACTCACGCCGCTGGAACACCTCAGCGTAATGGTGTGTCGAGCGTCGTGTCGCACTCTATTGGATATGGTGCGATCTATGATGTATCTTACAGATTTACGCTATCATTTTGAGGATACGCTCTAGAGACAGCTACATTCACTTTAAATAGGGCACCGTCTAAATCCGTTGAGACGACACATTATGAATTATGGTTTGGGAAGAAACCTAAGGCATCGTGTAGCGACCTGACCCAAAATCGGTCAAGTCTCGTATGCAATACCATCCCAAGATCATTGGTACTCACAATACATCGATAAAAATCAAAGTTCAATCACACGAATATCATTAATCGATTCTCATATAGAGTCTTTATTACAAGGGAATAAATTCGGCTCAAGGCCAACTCATGAGAAATAAACTAAAATGCTGGCGTCGAGAAGGTAAGCGAGTCCATCCGACTCAAAGGGCAATCGTAGCGGGCTGGCCTCACCTGATCGAATATATCTACGCAACATAATCGTTGCAGCCATGTAAATCACTTTTGGAATAAGCTGGCAAGTCAAGAAGAATAACAATAATAAAGTTACTAACTCTATATGCATTTGGCAATGGAGCTCTAAGTTTCATCATTTTGCGTAAAGCCAATTTTATCCTACTACAGTGGACTTATTTGCAAATTACTACAAATTGTTGGTAGTTATTGAGATGGTTCCGCCAACCAATATCTAGTTCCCAAATTATTATTAAGTCATAAACCCATCAAATTAATTCATTAAATTATTACAAATGTGGTTAGTTATAATATTTTGCTGAAACTTGAATGATGGCTTGACATAAGTACAACTGAATTGTTTGAGGACAAGCAAGGGTTTGCTTGGGGAGTTGATACGCCTTCGTCAGATCTACTTTTCCAAACATTTTTTCCCTTGTTTTGGACTCTAACTTGTATGATTTGAATAGAACTAACCCGGACTGACGCTGTTTTCGGCAGAATTGCCATGGTTGTTTCATGTGCAGAAAACAAAAGTTCTCGGAATGACCTGAAACTCCACGGGATGTCTTATAAAAAATAAAAAATCCTTGCCAAAGATGAAGACCAGGGGCCCACCCTACTACACGAGGGTGGGCGCGCCCCTCCGGGCGCGCTCACCTACCGTGGCCCCCTTGAGACCCTCCGACGCCTAACTCCAACTCCATATATTGGCTGGGAAGAAAAAAATCAGGAGAAAGTTTCATCGCGCTTTCACGATATGGAGCGCCGCCAAGCCCTAATCTCTCGGGAGGGCTGATCTGAGTCCGTCACGGGGCCCGGAGAGGGGATTCGTCGCCGTCAATATCATCAACCATCCTCCATCACCAATTTCATGATGCTCACCGCCGCAAGCGTGAGTAATTCCATCGTAGGCTTGCTGGACAGTGATGGGTTGGATGAGATTTATCATGTAATCGAGTTAGTTTCGTTAGGGTTTGATCCCTAGTATCCACTATGTTCCGAGATTGATGTTGCTATGACTTTGCTATGCTTAATGCTTGTCACTAGGGCCCGAGTGACATGATTTCAGATCTGAACCTATTATGTTTTCATGAATATATGTGTGTTCTTGATCCTATCTTGCAAGTCTATAGTCACCTATTATGTGTTATGATCCACAACCCGTAGTGACAATAATCGGGATACTTCGGTGATGACCATGGTTTGAGGAGTTCATGTATTCACTATGTGCTAATACTTTCTATTAAAAGGAGGCCTTAATATCCCTTAGTTTCCAATAGGACCCCACTGCCACGGGAGGGTAGGACAAAAGATGTCATGCAAGTTCTTTACCATAAGCGCGTATGACTATTTACGGAATACATGCCTACATTATATTGATGAATTGGAGCTAGTTCCGTGTCACCCTATGTTATGACTGTTATATGATGAACCACATCCGCATAATTATCCATCACTGATCCGGTGCCTCACGAGCTTTCATCATATTACTGGTTTACGCTTATTTACTTTTCCGCTGCTACTGTTACAATCACTACAAAAATACCAAAAACATTACTTTTGCTGTCTTTACTTCTGTTACCGTTACCACCGCTATCATATTACTTTTCTACTAAACACTTTGCTGCAGATATTAAGTTTCCAGGTGTGGTTGAATTGACAACTCAGCTGCTAATACTTGAGAATATTCTTTGGCTCCTCTTGTGTCGAATCAACAAATTTGGGTTGAATGCTCTATCCTCGAAAACTGTTGCGATCCCCTATACTTGTGGGTTATCAGTCTCCAACGTATCTATAATTTTTTATTGTTCCATGCTATTATATTAGCCCTTTTGGATGTTTATGGGCTTTATTTTACACATTTATATCATTTTTGGGACTAACCTACTAACCGGAGGCCCAGCCCGTATTGCTGTTTTTTTGCCTATTTCAGTATTTGAAGAAAGGAATATCAAACAGAGTCCAAGCGGAATGAAACCTTCGGGGCGTGATTTTTGGAACAAACGTGATCGAGAGGACTTGGAGTGCAAGTCAAGAAGCAGCCGAGGCCCACGAGAGGGTAGGGCGCCTACAGGCGCACCCATGCCTCGTGGGCCTCGAGGCGACCACCAACGATTTCTTCCTCCTATATAAGCTTACGTGCCCGAAAACATCCAGGGAGCTGACAAAACACAATTTCAACGCTGTAAACTTGTATCCGCGAGATCCGTCTTGGAGCCTTCGCATGGCGCTTTCTGAGGGGGAATCGACCATGGAGGGCTTCTACATCAACACCATAGCCCCTCCGATGAGTTGTGAGTAGTTTACCACAGACCTACGGGTCCATAGTTATTAGCTAGATGGCTTCTTCTCTCTTTTTGGATCTCAATACAATGTTCTCCCCCTCTCTTGTGGAGATCTATTCGATGTAAACTCTTTTTGCGGTGTGTTTGTCGAGATCCGATGAAATGTGGGTTAATGATCAAGTTTATCTATGATATATATTTGAATCACCTCTGAATTCTTTTATGTATGATTGAGTTATCTTTGCGAGTCTCTTCGAATTATCAGTTTGGTTTGGCCTACTAGATTTATCTTTCTTGCCATGGGAGAAGTGCTTAGCTTTGAGTTCAATCTTGCGGTGTCCTTACCCAGTGACATAAAGGGTTGCAAGGCACGTATTGTATTGTTTCCATCGAAGATAAAAAGATGGGTTTATATCATATTGCATGAGTTTATCCCTCTACATCATGTCATCTTGCTTAAGGCGTTACTCTGTTCTTATGAACTTAATACTCTAGATGCGTGCAGGAGTCGATTGGCGTGTGGAGTAATAGTAGTAGATGCAGGCGAGTCGGTCTACTTGTTGCGGACGTGATGCCTATATACATGATCATGCCTAGATAATCTCATAATTATTCGCTTTTCTATCAATTGCTCTATAGTAATTTGTTCACCCACCGTAATACTTATGCTATCTTGAGAGAAGCCTCTAGTGAAACCTATGGCCCCCGGGTCTATCTCTTATCATATTTGCTTCCAATCTACTTTTATTTGCATCTTTACTTTTTGCATCTATATTATAAAATACCAAGAATATATTTATCTTATCATACTATCTCTATTAGATCTCACTTTTGCAAGTGGCCGTGAAGGGATTGACAACCCCTTTATTGCGTTGGTTGCGAGTTCTTTGTTTGTTTGTGTAGGTGCGTGGGACTTTTTAGGAGCCTCCTACTGGATTGATACCTTGGTTCTCAAAAACTGAGGGAAATACTTACACTACTTTGCTGCATCACCCTTTCCTCTTCAAGGAAAACCAACGCAAGCTCAAGGCGTAGCAAGAAGGATTTACGCGCCGTTTCGGGAGGTATTCGCTCAAGTCAAGACATACCAAGTACCCATCACAAACTCATCTCCCTCGCATTTACATTATTTTCCATTTGCTTCTCGTTTTCCTCTCCCCCACTTCACCCTTGCCGTTTTATTTGCCCTCTCTTTCCCAATCTCCTCCTCTCTTTCCGTTTGCCTTTTTTTTTCCGTTTTCTTGTGTGCTTGTGTGTCCTTATGGCTTTGCCTAAGAATACCGACCACCTTCTTAGAAGGTTGGAAGAGATTGAATCAAATATTAGAAGCGCTATGAATTTGCAATTTGAGCATAATATTGGAAGATCTTAAGGAACAAAAGGTTTTTTGGGGTTTATGAACAAAGAGCTTGATGACATGAATAAAGAATTTTATGGTGTTAACTCTCAAATTGCCCGGCTTGAAAATGTTATAGCCAAAATTTCTGATAAGCAAGCCACCTTAGTCAATAAGATGGCCGCCAAACCAGAAGGTTTGGATGAAAATAATGATGAAGATCTTAAAGTTATTGATGCGTCTCCTATTAGATCTTTGTTTTCCAATATGAATCTTGATAATTATGGGACTGATGATGAGTCAACTTTACCTAGAAGGCGTCCCAAGAATTCGGAGTTTTTAGATCTTGATGCTAAATTTGGTAAAAGTGAAATTGGAGAGGTCACGACATTAAATAGTATTGAACCCACTATCTCGGATTTCAAGGAATTTGATTATGATAATTGTTCTTTAGAAGGTTGTATTTCCTTGTTGCAATCCATTGTTAATTCTCCTCATGCTTATAGTCAAAATAAAGCTTTTACCAAACATATCATTGATGCCTTGATGCAATCTTATGATGAAAAATTTAATTTGGAAGTTTCTATACCTAGAAAACTTAATGATGAGTGGGAACCTACTATAAAGATTAGAATTAAAGATCATGAGTGTTTTGCTTTGTGTGATTTGGGTGCTAGTGTTTCCACGATTCCGAAAACTTTATGTGATATTCTAGGTTTCCATGATCTTCATGATTGCTCTTTAAATTTGCACCTTGCGGATTCCACAATTAAAAAGCCAATGGGAAGGATCAATGATGTTCTCATTGTTGCAGATAGAAATTTGGTGCCCGTAGATTTTTCCGTTCTTGATATAGATTGCAATCTTTCTTGCCCTATTATTCTTGGTAGACCTTTCCTTAGAACGATTGGCGTAATTATTGATATGAAGGAAGGGAATATTAGATTCCAATTTCCATTAAAGAAAGGCATGGAGCAATTTCCAAGAAAGAAAGTCAAATTACCTTATAAATCTATCATGCAGGCTACTTATGAATTTAGTGCCAAAGATGGCACTACTTAGATCTATCTTCGCTTTTATGCCTAGCTAGGGGCGTTAAATGATAGCGCTAGTTGGGAAGCAACCCAATTTTATTTGTGTTTTTTGTTTTTGTTCCTGTTTAGTAATAAATCTTGCATCTACCTTCTGTTTAGATGTGTTTTTATCTTTTAATTAGTGTTTGTGCCAAGTAGAACCTATAGGATAACCTATGATGATAGTGTTGGAAATATGCCCTAGAGGCAATAATAAAAGGATTATTATTATATTTCCTTGTTTGTGATAATTGTCTTTTATTCATGCTATAATTGTATTATCCGAAATCGTAATATACGTGTGAATACATAGACCACAATATGTCCTAGTGAGCCTCTAGTTGACTAGCTCGTTGATCAATAGATAGTCATGGTTTCCTGACTATGGACATTGGATGTCATTGATAAGGATCACATCATTAGGAGAATGATGTGATGGACAAGACCCAATCCTAAGCATAGCACAAGATCGTAGTTCGTTTTGCTAGAGCTTTTCCAATGTCAAGTATCTCTTCCTTAGACCATGAGATCGTGTAACTCCGGATACCGTAAGAGTGCTTTGGGTGTACCAAAGCGTCTGGCGTAATTGGGTGACTATAAAGGTGCACTACAGGTATCTCCGAAAGTGTCATTGGGTTGACACGGATCAAGACTGAGATTTGTCACTCTGTATGACGGAGAGGTATCTCGGGCCCACTCGTAATGCATCATCATAATGAGCTCAAAGTGACCAAGTGATTGGTTACAGGATCATGCATTACGGTATGAGTAAAGTGACTTGCGATAACGAGACTGAGCGAGGTATTGGGATACCGACGATTGAGTCTCGGGCAAATAACGTACCGATTGACAAAGGGAATTGAATCTGGGATTAATTGAATCCTCGACATCGTGGTTCATCCGATGAGATCATCGAGGAGTATGTGGGAGTCAACTTGGGTATCCAGATCCGCTGTTGGTTATTGAGCGGAGAGCCGTCTCGGTCATGTCAGATGTCTCCCGACCCGTAGGGTCTGCACACTTAAGGTTCGGTGACGCTAGGGTTGTATGAATATGAGTATGCATCAAACCGAATGTTGTTCGAGTCCCGGATGAGATCCTGGACGTCACGAGGAGTTCGGAATGCTACAGGTAAAGAATATATAGGAAGTGCTATTTCGCCATCGGGAGAATTTCGGGGGTTACCGGTATTGGACCAGGACCACCGGAAGGGTCCCGGGGTCCACCGGGTGGAGGCCACCTATCCGGAGGGCCCGTGGGCTGAAGTGGGAGGGAACCAGCCCCTGGTGGGCTGGTGCATCCCCACTTGCCCCCTAGCGCCTAGGGTTGGAAACCCTAGGGTGGGGCGCCCACTGCCTTGGGGGCAAGCCTCCCCTTGGCCGCCCCCCCTGGGAGACCAGATCTCGAGGGCAGCGACCCCAGAGGCCTATATAAAGGGGGGGAGGGAGGTGGCAGCCGACCCCTTGCATCTTGGCGCCTCCCTCTCCCCTGCTACACCTCTCCTCCTCCGTCACGTGCTTGGCGAAGCCCTGCCGGAGTGCTGCTTCTCCACCAACACCACGCCGTCGTGCTGCTGTTGGAGCCATCTTCCTCAACCTCTCCTTCCCCCTTGCTGGATCAAGAAGGAGGAGACGTCATCCGCTCTGTACGTGTGTTGAGCGCGGAGGTGCCGTCTGCTCGGCACTCGGTCATCGGTGATTTGGATCACGGCGAGTACGACTCCATCATCCACGTTCTAGTGAACGCTTCCATGCCCGATCTACAAGTGGTATGTAGATGCAATCTCTCCCATGACTCGTTGCTTAGATGAACTCATAGATGGATCTTGGTGAAACCGTAGGAAAATTTTTAATTTTCTGCAACGTTCCCCAACAGTGGTTTCAGAGCCAGGTTTATGCGTAGTTCTCTATTGCAGGAGTAGAACACAATTTTGTTGTGGGCGTAGATCTTGTCAACTTGCTTGCCGCTACTAGTGTTTTCTTGCTTCAGCGGTATTGTGGGATGAAGCGGCCCGGACCGACCTTACGTGCGCTTCGTGAGACAGGTTCCATCGGTGACATGCACTAGTTGCATAAGGTGGCTAGCGGTGTCATCTCTCCTACTTTAGTTGGAGCGGATCAGATGAAAAGGGTCCTTATGAAGGGTAAATAGAAGTTGACAAAATCATGTTGTGGTTATTCGTGGTAAGAAAGCGTTCTTGCTAGAACCCAATTGCAGCCATCGTAAAAGACGCAACAACAATTAGAGGACGTCTAACTTGTTTTTGCAGCAATTGTCATGTGATGTGATATGGCGAAAGTTGTGATGAATGATGAATGATATATTGTGATGTATGAGATCATGTTCTTGTAATAGGAATCATGACTTGCATGTCGATGAGTATGACAACCGGCAGGAGCCATAGGAGTTGTCTTAATTATTGTATGACCTGCGAGTCATTGATTCAACGCCATGTAAATTACTTTACTTTATTGCTAAACGTGTTAGCCATAGTAGTAGAAGTAATAGTTGGCGAGCAACTTCATGGAGACACGATGATGGAGATCATGATGATGGAGATCATGGTGTCATGCCGGTGACAAGATGATCATGGAGCCCCGAAGATGAAGATCAAAGGAGCTATATGATATTGGCCATAACATGTCACTACTTTATATAATTGCATGTGATGTTTATTATGTTTTATGCATCTTGTTTACTTAGAACGACGGTAGTAAATAAGATGATCCCTTATAATAATTTCAAGAAAGTGTTCCCCCTAACTATGCACCATTGCTAAAGTTCGTCGTTTCGAAGCACCACGTGATGATCGGGTGTGATAGATCCTTACGTTCACATACAACGGGTGTAAGACATGGAGATGTTCACCGACGATGACTAGTCCGTCTCACGTGATGATCCGACACGGCCTAGTCGACTTGGATCATGTAACACTTAGATGACTAGAGGGATGTTAAATCTGAGTGGGAGTTCATTAAATAATTTGATTAGATGAACTTAATTATCATGAACATTAGTCTAAAATCTTTGCAAAATGTCTTGTAGATCAAATGGCCAACACTCATGTCACCATGAACTTCAACGCGTTCCTAGAGAAAACCAAGCTGAAAGACGATGGCAACAACTATTCGGACTGGGTCCTGAACCTGAGGATCATCCTCATAGCACCCAAGAAACAATATGTCCTAGAAGCACCGCTAGGTGATGCAACCATCCCAGAGAACTAAGACATTATGAATGATTGGCAGTCTCGTGCTGATGATTACTCCTTCGTTCAGTGCGGCATGCTTTACAACTTAGAACCAGGGCTCCAAAAGCGTTTTGAGCAACACGGAGCATATGAGATGTTCGAGGAGCTGAAAATGGTTTTCCAAGCTCATGCCCGGGTCGAGAGATATGAAGTCTCCGACAAGTTCTATAGTTGTAATATGGAGGAAAACAATTCTGTTAGTGAGCACATACTCAAAATGTCTGGGTTGCACAACCGCCTTTCCCAGCTGGACATTAACCTCCCGGACGAGGCGGTCATTGACAGAATCCTTCAGTCGCTCCCACCAAGCTACAAGAGCTTTGTGATGAACTACAATATGCAGGGGATGGTGAAGACCATTCCCGAAGTATTCTCATTGCTGAAATCAGCAGAGTTGAAATCAAGAAAGAACATCAAGTGTTGATGGTCAATAAAACCACTAAGTTCAAAAAGGGCAAGGGTAAGAAGAACTTCAAGAAGGAAGGCAAGGATGTTGCCGCGCCCGCAACAAGTTGCGGGAAGAAGTCAAAGAATGGACCCAAACCTGAGACAGAGTGCTTTTATTGCAAAGGAAGGAGCCCTTTGGAAGCGGAACTGCCCCAAATACTTAGCGGACAAGAAGGCGGCAACACTAAAGGTATATTTGATATACATGTAATTGATGTGTACCTTACTAGTACTCGTAGTAACTCCTGGGTATTTGATACGGTGTTGTTGCTCATATTTGTAACTCACAGCAGGGCCGCGGAATAAGCGGAGGCTGGCGAAGGGCGAGGTGACGATGCTTGGCGTTGGGAATGGTTCCAAGGTCGATGTGATCGCCGTCGGCACGCTACCTCTACATTTACCTACGGGATTAGTTTTAAACCTCAATAATTGTTATTTAGTGCCAAGTCTGAGCATGAACATTGTATCAGGATCTCGTTTAATGCGAGATGGCTACTCATTTAAATCCGAGAATAATGGTTGTTCTATTTATATGAGAGATATGTTTATGAGAGATATGTTTTATGGTCATGCTCCGATGGTCAATGGTTTATTCTTAATGAATCTCAAACGTAATATTACACATATTCATAGTGTGAATACCAAAAGATGTAAAGTTGATAACGATAGTCCCACATACTTGTGGCACTGCCGCCTTGGTCACATTGGTGTCAAGCGCATGAAGAAGCTCCATTCTGATGGACTTTTAGAGTCTGTCGATTATGAATCATTTGACACATGCGAACCATGACTTATGGGCAAAATGACCAAGACTCCATTCTCCTAAACAATGGAGCGAGCAACCAACTTATTGGAAATCATACATACCGATGTGTGCGGTCCAATGAGCGTCGAGGCTCGCGGAGGATATCGTTATGTTCTCACTCTCACTGATGACTTGAGTAGATATGGGTATGTCTACTTGATGAAACACAAGTCTGAGACCTTTGAAAAGTTCAAGGAATTTCAGAATGAGGTAGAGAATCAACGTGACCAAAAAAATAAAGTTCTTCGATCAGATCGTGGAGGAGAATATTTAAGTCACGAATTTGGCACACACTTAAGGAAATGTGGAATCGTTTCACAACTCACGCCGCTGGAACACCTCAAGCGTAATGGTGTGTCCGAGCGTCGAATCGCACTCAATTGGATATGGTGCGATCTATGATGTCTCTTACAGATTTACCGCTATCATTTTGGGATACGCTCTAGAGACAGCTACATTCACTTTAAATAGGGCACCGTCTAAATCCGTTGAGACGACACCGTATGAATTATGGTTTGGGAAGAAACCTAAGCTGTCGTTTCTAAAAGTTTGGGGATGCGATGCTTATGTCAAGAAACTTCAACCTGAAAAGCTCGAACCCAAGTCGAAAAATGCGTCTTCATAGGATACCCTAAGGAAACCATTGGGTATACCTTCTACCTTAGATCCAAGGCAAGATCTTTGTTTCCAAGAACGGATCCTTTCTTGAAAAGAGTTTCTCTCGAAAGGAGTAAGTGGGAGGAAAGTAGAACTTCGATGAAGTACTACCTCTTGAACCGGAAAATAGTGCAGCTCAGGAAAATGTTCTGTGGTGCCTACACCTCTTGGAGAGGAAATTAACGATGATGATCAAAGTACTTGGATCAAGTTGCTACTGAACTTCATAGGTCCACAAGGACACGTTCCACACCAGAGTGGTATGGCAACCCTGTCCTGGAAATCATGTTGTTAGACAACAGTGAACCTTCGAACTATGAAGAAGCGATGGTGGGCCCGCATTCCAACAAATGGCTTGAAGCCATGCAATCCGAGATAGGATCCATGTATGAAAACAAAGTATGGACTTTGACAGACTTGCCCGATGATCGGCGAGCAATAGAAAACAAATTGATCTTTAAGAAGAAGCAGACGCGGATGGTAATGTCACCATCTATAAAGCTCGACTTGTCGCTAAGGGTTATCGGCAAGTTCAAGGGATTGACTACGATGAGACTTTCTCTCCCGTAGCGAAGCTTAAGTCCGTCCGAATCATGTTAGCAATTGCCACATACTATGATTATGAGATATGGCAGATGGACGTCAAAACGGCATTCCTTAATGGTTATCTTAAGGAAGAGCTGTATATGATGCAGTCGGAAGGTTTTGTCGACCCTAAGAATGCTAACAAGGTATGCAAGCTCCAGCGATCCATTTATGGGCTGGTGCAAGCATCTCGGAGTTGGAACATTCGCTTTGATGAGATGATTTTGGGTTTATGCAGACTTATGGAGAAGCCTGCGTTAACAAGAAAGTGAGTGGGAGCTCTGTAGCATTTCTCATATTATATGTAGATGACATACTTTTGATGGGAAATGATATAGAACTATTGGACAGCATTAAGGCCTACTTGAATAAAAGTTTTTCAATGAAGGACCTTGGAGAAGCTACTTACATATTAGGCATCAAGATCTATAGGGATAGATCGAGACGCCTCAGAGGTCTTTCACAAAGCACATACCTTGATAAGATTTTGTAGAAATTCAAAATGGATCAGTCCAAGAAAGGGTTCTTGCCTGTACTGCAAGGTGTGAGATTGAGCTCGGCTCAATGCCCGACCACGGCATAAGATAAAGAAGATATGAGCGTCATCCCCTATGCCTCGGCCATAGGATCTATTATGTATGCCATGCTGTGTACCAGACCTGATGTAAACCTTGCCGTAAGTTTGGTAGGAAGGTACCAAAGTAATCCCGGCAAGGAACACTGGACAGCGGTCAAGAATATCCCGAAGTACCTGAAAAGGACAAAGGACATGTTTCTCGTTTATGGAGGTGACGAAGAGCTCGTCGTAAGGGTTACGTCGGCGCTAAGCCCGACACAGATCTGGATGACTCTTAAGTCACAAACCGGATACGTGTATATGTTGAATGGTTGAGCGATAGCTGGTGCAGCTGCAAGGCAGGCGTCGTGGCGGGATCTACGTGTGAAGCGGAGTACATGGCAGCCTCGGAGGCAGCGCATGAAGCAATTTGGGTGAAGGAGTTCATCACCGACCTAGGAGTTATACCCAATGCGGGGCCAATCAAACTCTTCTTGACAACACTGGAGCTATTGCACTTGCCAAGGAGCCTAGGTTTCACAAGAAGACCAGGCACATCAAGCGTCGCTTCAACTCCATCCGTGAAAATGTTCAAGATGGAGACATAGAAATTTGCAAAGTGCATACGGATCTGAATGTCGCAGATCCGTTGCACTAAACCTCTTCCACGAGCAAAACATGATCGACACCAAAACTCTATGGGTGTTCGGTTCATCACAATGTAACTAGATTATTGACCCTAGTGCAAGTGGGAGACTGTTGGAAATATGCCCTAGAGGCACTAATAAAAGGATTATTATTATATTTCCTTGTTCGTGATAATTTTCTTTTATTCATGCTATAATTGTATTATCCAGAAATCGTAATACACGTGTGAATAGATAGACCACAATATGTCCCTAGTGAGCCTCTAGTTGACTAGCTCGTTGATCAATAGATAGTCATGGTTTCCTGACTATGGACATTGGATGTCATTGATAACGGGATCACATCATTAGGAGAATGATGTGATGGACAAGACCCAATCCTAAGCATAGCACAAGATCGTGTAGTTCGTTTTGCTAGAGCTTTTCCAATGTCAAGTATCTCTTCCTTAGACCATGAGATCGTGTAACTCCCGGATACCGTAAGAGTGCTTTGGGTGTACCAAGCGTCACAACGTAATCGGGTGACTATAAAGGTGCACTACAGGTATCTCCGAAAGTGTCATTGGGTTGACAAGGATCGAGGCTGGGATTTGTCACTCCGTATGACGGAGAGGTATCTCTGGGCCCACTCGGTAATGCATCATCATAATGAGCTCAAAGTGACCAAGTGATTGGTTACAGGATCATGCATTACGGATGCGAGTAAAGTGACTTGCGGTAATGAGACTGAGCGAGGTATTGGGATACCGGCGATCGAGTCTCGGGCAAGTAACGTACCGATTGACAAAGGAATTGAATCGGGGATTAATTGGATCCTCGACATCATGGTTCATCCGATGAGATCATCGAGGAGTATGTGGGAGTCAACATGGGTATCCAGATCCCGCTGTTCGTTATTGACCGGAGAGCCGTCTCGGTCATGTCTACATGTCTCCCGAACCCGTAGGGTCTGCACACTTAAGGTTCGGTGACGCTAGGGTTGAATGAATATGAGTATGCAGCAAACCGAATGTTGTTCGAGTCCGGATGAGATCCCGGACGTCACGAGGAGTTCGGAATGGTCCGGAGGTAAAGAATTATATATAGGAAGTGCTATTTCGCCATCGGGAGAATTTGGGGGTTACGGTATTGTACGGGACCACCGGAAGGGTCCTGAGGTCCATCGGGTTGAGCCACCTATCCCGGAGGGCCCGTGGGCTGAAGTGGGAGGAACCAGCCTGGTGGGCTGGTGCGCCCCACTTGCCCCCCTCCCAGCGCCTAGGGTTGGAAACCCTAGGGTGGGGCGCCCACTTGCCTTGGGGGCAAGCCTCCCCTTGCCCGCCCCCCTTGGGAGATCAGATCTCAAGGGCCAGCGCCCCAGTGGGGCCTATATAAAGGGGGAGGGAGGGGCAGCCGACCCCTTGCATCTTGGCGCCTCCCTCTCCTTGCTACCTCTCCTCCTCCGTCATGTGCTTGGCGAAGCCCTGCCGAGATGTTGCTTCTCCACCAACACCACGTCGTCGTGCTGCTGCTGGAGCCATCTTCCTCAACCTCTCCTTCCCCCTTGCTGGATCAAGAAGGAGGAGACGTCATCCGCTCCGTACGTGTGTTGAACGCGGAGGTGCCGTCCGTTCGGCACTCGGTCATCGGTGATTTGGATCACGGCGAGTACGACTCCATCATCCACGTTCTAGTGAACGCTTCCGCACGTGATCTACAAGTGGTATGTATATGCAATCTCTCTCCCATGACTCGTTGCTTAGATGAACTCATAGATGGATCTTGGTGAAACCGTAGGAAATTTTTTAATTTTCTGCAACGTTCCCCAACAGTGGTTTCAGAGCCAGGTTTATGCGTAGTTCTCTATTGCACGGGTAGAACACAATTTTGTTGTGGGCGTAGATCTTGTCAACTTGCTTGCCGCTACTAGTCTTTTCTTGCTTCAGAGGTATTGTGGGATGAAGCGGCCTGGACCGACCTTACACGTACGCTTACGTGAGACAGGTTCCACCGACTGACATGCACTAGTTGCATAAGGTGGCTAGCGGGTGTCTGTCTCTCCTACTTTAGTTGGAGCGGATTAGATGAAAAGGGTCCTTATGAAGGGTAAATAGAAGTTGACAAAATCACGTTGTGGTTATTAAATAGGTAAGAAAACGTTCTTGCTAGAACAATTGCAGCCACGTAAAAGATGCAACAACAATTAGCGGACGTCTAACTTGTTTTTGCAGCAATTGTCATGTGATGTGATATGGCCAGAAGTTGTGATGAATGATGAATGATATATTGTGATGTATGAGATCATGTTCTTGTAATAGGAATCACGACTTGCATGTCGATGAGTATGACAACCGACAAGAGCCATAGGAGTTGTCCTAATTATTGTATGACCTGCGAGTCATTGATTCAAGGCCATGTAAATTACTGTACTTTATTGCTAAACGTGTTAGCCATAGTAGTAGAAGTAATAGTTGGCGAGCAACTTCATGGAGACACGATGATGAAGATCATGATGATGGAGATTATGGTGTCATGCCGATGACAAGATGATCATGGAGCCCCGAAGATGAAGATCAAAGGAGCTATATGATATTGGCCATATCATGTCACTACTTTATATAATTGCATGTGATGTTTATTATGTTTTATGCATCTTGTTTACTTAGAACGACGGTAGTAAATAAGATGATCCCTTATAATAATTTCAAGAAAGTGTTCCCCTAACTGTGCACCGTTGCTAAAGTTAAATGGTTTCAAAGCACCACGTGATGATCGGTGTGATAGATCCTTACGTTCACATACAACGGGTGTAAGACAGTTTTACATGCATAAACACTTAGGGTTAACTTGACGAGCCTAGCATGTACAGACATGGCCTCGGAACACAAGAGACCGAAGGTCGAACATGAGTCGTATGGAAGATCGATCAACATGGAGATGTTCACCGACGATGACTAGTCCGTCTCACGTGATGATCGGACACGGCCTAGTCGACTTCGGATCATGTAACACTTAGATGACTAGAGGGATGTCAAATCTGGTGGGAGTTCATTAAATAATTTGATTAGATGAACTTAATTATCATGAACATTAGTCTAAAATATTTGCAAAATGTCTTGTAGATCAACTGGCCAGCGCTCATGTCACCATGAACTACAACGCGTTCCTAGAAAACCAAGCTGAAAGACGATGGCAGCAACTATTCGGACTGGGTCCGGAACCGAGATCATCCTCATAGCAGCCAAGAAACAATATGTCCTAGAAGCACCGCTGGTGATGCACCCATCGAAGGACCAAGACATTATGAATGCTTGGCAGTCTCGTGCTGATGACTACTCCCTCGTTCAGTGCGGCATGCTTTACAGCTTAGAACCGGGGCTCCAAAAGCGTTTTGAGCAACACGGAGCATATGAGATGTTCGAGGAGCTGAAAATGGTTTTCCAAGCTCATGCCCGGGTCGAGAGATATGAAGTCTCCGACAAGTTCTATAGTTGTAAGATGGAGAAAACAGTTACGTCGGTGAGCACATACTCAAAATATGGGTTGCACAACCGCTTTGTCCCGCTGGACATTAACCTCCCGGACGAGGCGGTCATTGACAGAATCCTTCAGTCGCTCCCACCAAGCTACAAGAGCTTTGTGATGAACTACAATATGCAGGGGATGGTGAAGACCATTCCGAAGTATTCTCAATGCTGAAGTCAGCAGAGGTTGAAATCAAGAAAGAACATCAAGTGTTGATGGTCAATAAAACCACTAAGTTCAAAAAGGGCAAGGGTAAGAAGAACTTCAAGAAGGACGGCAAAGATGATGCAGCGCCCGTAAGCAAGTTGCCGGAAGAAGTCAAAGAATGGACCCAAACCTGAGACAGAGTGCTTTTATTGCAAAGGAAGGCCCACTAGAAGCGGAACTGCCCCAAATACTTAGCGGACAAGAAGGCCGCAACACTAAAGGTATATTTGATATACATGTAATTGATGTGTACCTTACCGACTCGTAGTAACTCTGGGTATTTGATACGGTGCCGTTGCTCATATTTGTAACTCTGGCGGAGCTGCAGAATGAACGGAGATGGCGAAGGACGAGGTGACGATGCGCGTCGGGAATGGTTCCAAGGTCGATGTGATCGCCGTCGGCACGCTACCTCTACATTTACCTACGGGATTAGTTTTAAACCTCAATAATTTTTATTTAGTGCCAAGTCTGAGCATGAAAATTGTATCAGGATCTCGTTTAATGCGAGATGGCTACTCATTTAAATCCGAGAATAATGGTTGTTCTATTTATATGAGAGATATGTTTTATGGTCATGCTCCGATGGTCAATTGTTTATTCTTAATGAATCTCGAACATAATATTACACATATTCATAGTGTGAATACCAAAAGATGTAAAGTTGATAACGATAGTCCCACATACTTGTGGCACTGCCGCCTTGGTCACTTTGGTGTCAAGCATGAAGAAGCTCCATTCGATGGACTTTTAAGTCTCTCAATTATGAATCATTTGACACATGCGAACCATGCCATATGGGCAAATGACGAAGACTCCATTCTCGGAACAATGGAGCGAGCAACCAACTTATTCAAATCATACATACCGATGTATGCGGTCCAATGGCGTCGAGGCTCATGGAGGATATCGTTATGTTCTCACTCTCACTGATGACTTGAGTAGATATGGGTATGTCTACTTGATGAAACACAAGTCTGAGACCTTTGAAAAGTTCAAGGAATTTCAGAATGAGGTAGAGAATCAACGTGACCGAAAATAAAGTTCTTCGATCAGATCATGGAGGAGAATATTTAAGTCACGAATTGGGTACACACTTAAGGAAATGTGGAATCGTTTCACAACTCACGCCGCTGGAACACCTCAAGCGTAATGGTGTGTCGAGCGTCGAATCGCACTCTATTGGATATGGTGCGATCTATGATGTATCTTACAGATTTACCGCTATCATTTTGGGGATACGCTCTAGAGACAGCTACATTCACTTTAAATAGGGCACCGTCTAAATCCGTTGAGACGACACCGTATGAATTATGGTTTGGGAAGAAACCTAAGCTGTCGTGTAGCGACCTGACCCAAAATCGGTCAAGTCTCTGGTATGCATACCATCCCAAGATCATCTTTGGTACTCACATTACATCGATAAAGTAATCAAAGTTCAATCACACCTGAATATCATTAATCGATTCTCATATAGAGTCTTTATTACAAGGGAATAAATTGGCTCAAGGCCAACTCATGAGAAATAAACTAAAATGCTGCGAGCGTCGAAGGTAAGCGAGTCCATCCGACTCAAAGGGCAATCGCCAAGCGCGGGCGTAGCCTCCTCCTGATCGAATATATCTCTGCAACATAATACGTTGCAGCCATGTAGGTCAGCTTTTGGAATAAGCTGGCAAGTCAAGAAGAATAACAATAATAAAGTTACTAACTCTATATGCATTTGGCAATGGAGCTCTAAGTTTCATCATTTTGCGTAAAGCCAATTTTATCCTACTACAGTGGACTTATTTGCAAATTACTACAAATTGTTGGTAGTTATTGAGATGGTTCCGCCAACCAATATCTCGTTCCCAAATTATTATTAAGTCATAAACCCATCAAATTAATTCATTAGAGTTAAGTGTTGAGATATCCGAATACTTCCAAGGTCCAGATGCTCAAATGTCCGTAACCGGGGACACGGCTAATCGATTAGGTTATAACACTCTGCAGAGGTTTATGACTTTCCCGCAAGAATCATTCCTCCTTTAAAGTCTTCGCACTTCATGGTGTTTGAAGGCGGACTGAATAAACAGGGTCTTCCAAAGAGTTCTTGGCCACTGCCGTACCCATCAACCCTACCGTTCGTCTACTTCTCGTAGTACCGTCCAGCCAGCTTCACTACAAGGGTCAACCCAGCCAGAGCCCATAATGGCTTGCGGCTGCACAGTAAGCTTCGGTCATGGGGCATCCATCCTTCTCTTAAATGGCTGGGTGAAGCTTTCGCTTGAGGATGTCATGGCGCTTCTCCATGCATCCCGCCACCACTGGGTGCTCCAGGGTGCCCGTCAACCGTCCTCCACCCAGTAGTGATTTTCCGAAGTCCATCTTGATCATTGTAGTCCATGGGGTCATCATCATCATCATTGACTCTCACATCTTACTTATGAATTTCACTCATCCCAAATCCGTCTCTGAGCATAGCAAAATAACTACTACGTCCCGGGTCATGGTAACAAGGATTGGTTCATCCTACCACATGATACTACTCAAGTTTAATGACTTCAAGATTTCACTACTGCATGCAATGGTGGGGTGGTGACAACTACTAATGCACAAAACATAGGTATAGAAATAACATGATCAAAACTTGCCTTGCTGATGATCCTCGTAAGCTAAAGAGTCGTAGTAGCAAGCTTAGACTCAGGGAACTCTACGAGACAAACAATAACATAATAAGCACAAAGCAAGAGGATCACACAAGATAACAAAGATAACATAACACAACCAAACAATCAAAACCAAATCAAAAGGAAAACTCAAAGAAATCAAATTCAAAGTTTTCCCTATTCCAAA